>JAFBJZ010000635.1:0-1200000 GCA_016785225.1 Psettodes erumei | reverse complement strand
TGGACCCTTTGCTTTGTGCACAGGTTTGCTCATCCCTTCCTCATTCTTGGCAATTGTCTTGAGAAAGTGCAGAGCTCAGGGATCTGAAAGCTCATGCCATTAATTTCAGCCAAACTTCTTTTTCTGCTCTTCTGTTCATTTATCCTCTGTCCATTTTGCCTCTTTTTTGTCTCACGATGATACCAGCACTCCTTAGCACTCCCAGTTCATTCAATTCGTCAAAGATTCACAACCATTTTGATCTTAACGCCTCACATCCCCAACCTTGTTCTCACCATTTCTTTTGAGCAATTACTCTGTTCCTGTCTTACCTACATCCTCCAGTAGATGAGAGCGACTGTCCTTGCCCACTTTAGGGAAGCGGTGAGACCTCATGGGTTTGTTGGAGCTTATTACAAATCGGTCTACAGGTCTTCCATCTAGGTGGATAGAAGGCTCCCAGCTCTCCCTCAGGCCCTTGTCCACTGAGGTTTGTTTCCCATTGTGTGGCCGCAGGGGCTTCTCTGCTGCAAAACACATGACATCTGGATAATATGTTTCTGTTCTTTAAACAGTCTTAATTTTGCATTGACTCTCATAGTAAATGTGAAAGCTTGCTGTGCCACTATGTAGTCCCACTGTTTGAGATCTGTAAGCTGTTAACACATCTCTACTTAAGTGACACCAGGACATTTTCCTTTGTATTTACAATACTTGGCATTTAATGTAAGTTGATGATGAAGCATAAACTTACGTGTAAGGCAGCCCTGAAATATACAAACTGATTTGATGGGTAAATAAATAAATGAGGATTTGGTTGAATGTTAAAAGCTCAGGACAATAATCAGTCCCCCTCCTGGCTAGACATACTCAAAACAAAACAAAGAGAATCGTTACCACCAGTCTCTTTTGGATAGTGGCTGTCTCTTCACTCTTCACTCCAATAGGCCCACATTACACCCAGACAATAATCTAAAGCATTGAATGTGAAATTAAAGCACCAATATGAAAAGAAGTGAATACAGCTTTGCATGAAAGAAAAAGCAGCTAAAAGCTGCTGTGACCACAAAATACAGATAAACAACTACTAAAGATATTCATAATAGCAAGCTTGATTCATCATGCACAAACATAATGGCTTTTATGCCTGAGAGCTTGCATGGATGCTGGTAACCTCAGCTGAATCAACAAAAGTGAAGTGACAATAGTAAGGAGTCTGGAGCACGGAAAGAAAAATGTGCTTAATCTTTGTAAGTCCCAGTGGAATGAGAGTGTGTTCATAAAAGATTGGCCATGTCCCATTATTCTTAATGGGGGTGAAGAACAATTCCGTAAAGAGTTTGCTGAATAGTTTTAGCTTTAGCTTTAAATTTATTATGTATTGGTTATGCTGCCTTAGTAAACTATTCACATTTTATGTGTTGAGCCTGGATCCTTGTGAAGACAGAAAGAGAAGTGATGTGTTTGACTTGAGTAAAACCAGAGTAAAAAGTTACATGAGTTAAAAGGTCTTCTCATGCTGTTGTAATCTCATGTGTGATTTCACTCATTATTTGGATCAGTATTCTGCAAAGAGCCATCATATTTCTCCCCTTCAGAAGGTTAGTAAAATACATTTTACCTGACATAATCTTTCAATGCAAACCTAAATTCTAAAAATACAGTATTGGCCATCGGTTTGGTAGTCTCTGCTCATCATGAAGTTTTAGTGTGTGCAGAAAGATTGTCTCATCGTATCTGCTGACTGTGGACAGCACCACTCTGGCAGCAAGCATTGAGATTCAGACTCACATCACTTGTGCCTGGGTGCATGAAGCAGTGTGAGAGTGTTTTTCCAGTTGATAAACAAAATAAAACCTCTCCTCATTGTTCCCTCATTAATGCAGGGTTACACTTTAGTCAGTTTTATCAGCTGCCTGTGGCAGACTGCATTGACACAAGTCTGGACACACTTCAATCACTTGCACCCTGTTTCCAATAAGGCTGTGTATTACGTAGGAAGGGATCTGCTCTGTCCAGACATCATTCTGTGACTTGGCCCCTTTGGAAATTCATGATCCAAGGGCAAAAGCAGATATTTCTGATTAAATCAAGACTCCTTCGAGCACAACAGATACACGATTGCCATCCAAGAATAAACAGTTTGGGATGCAGTTAAGCAGCTGAGTGGCTGTAACATCATAATCTTATGGAGGGAGGCTTGCTTTCAGGGCGTTACCAGGGGAAACTGGAGTAATAATACACATCTTCTGTGCTGCTTTTTTGAATTGTGAAATACAGACAGACAGAGTATGATTAGGTTAGACAGTGGAAAGTATTAACTATGTGAAGAATGAGAGCAAAGCCTGAGGGTCATTATTTTGCTGTCTTTTTGATAAAAAGGACTGACACAATGACAACACTAGTCAGCAATGTATATAGTTTTGTTTGCCACATATGTCATTTAAAGGATACGGGATATGTGGCACGCATGCACAAACTCAAGATTTGCAGATAGACACAAGACGTGTATGTGCATGTGTAGTTTGGCTAAGCCCTGAGGTCGAAGGACTCCTGTAAAACTGTTGTAGATAAATACTTGGGCACATGCACCTGCAGTGAGTGCTCCACTTTTTACAAGAGCACCTTCTCATCTCACCACAAAAATCACAGAGACGCTGACCTCCCACTCACCCCTAATGAGTTTGCCTTTAACCCCCCTAATAACTGTCATCTTCCAAAAAACTCCCATTAATAACCAGGATTGTCAGTGAATGCGTATGTGTGCATGTGTGTGGGAGAAGGTACAGCATGTTTGAAGGGGGATAATACAGGAGAGGAGGAGGCTCATCAAAGGTGAGATAATGCAGTGCTGAGCTAAGATTTTGTTCTTATGAAGTTCTTACAGACAAGAGCTGCATTTTCAGATGTGACAATTCAAACCACCAGTAAAAATAATATTTTCTCAATCACCACCAGTCAGGCAATACAGATAGTTTTGGTTTTGTTCATCCAAGGTTTGAGCATCTCAGAAAGTCCTGCTGCCCAAACAGCAAAATAAAATGGGGAATGGAAAATATTTCTGTGGTACTCTCAAAACTGAAAAATTACATCAATAGTGAATTTGCCGAGAAACAATGTCCCAGTTAGTCTGGATATTCCACAGAAGACAATGTGAACTATTTTTATTGGAACTACTGATAGTCCCTATAAAAATGGTAGACAGTGTGTTCTGTGGATTATCATGAGAATCTGGAACACTTATTCTGGAAAGAAATTTATGGAGATGAGAGATTTTTTAGCGCTTTGAGCTCCAAAAAACATATTTCCATTCTCCTACACTGGGCGAAGATGGAGCAGATGATTTAAAAAAACAAAACAAAAAAACCCTGGGCAAATAAAACCTACCTGCATGGCTAGATACCGCTAGCCATTTGGGCTTTTGTCATTTTGAGTGAAACCTCGCCTTTGTTCTGTTGCAGAGATTTAGCTGAGAAGATCAATATCACTCTCCCATTTGTCCATTAAATATTAAACTAGACCCTGGAGACATTTATCATAGGTAAAGCCTAGAAAGAGCGGAAAGACTTTCTGATTAACACATTGTATCTTGTTTGTTTAGCATTAGTGAGTTTTAGAGGTAATGCTTATTGGATTTCTTTGCTGTGACCGATCCAAGGCAACTGTTTCTCCCTGTTTCCAGTCTTTATGCTAAGATAACATAACTGTCTTTTGAATAAAGTTCCATGAGTTTTCTCATCCAACTGTGGGCAAGAGAACAAATAAGCAGGCATCTAAACTGTTTCTTTAAAAGATCTGATTCTGAGTCATGGCTTTTTCTGCTCAAAGAAAAGAGCGGCCTCTGTGAAGATACAGTTGACAAGATTTGAATTGATTTGTTCAATCATTTGGGGGGTGGGGGGTTCTAGCCAGGGGCTACAGAATTCTTGGTAGCACATCTGTCAGTATGAAATTCCTCTCTCCTCTGACCCTCAGTAAACACTCTCCAGTCATCAGCTTTGCTATAAAGTTGACACACCAGACTAAGACCATGTCCACAGGTGGCTATTGCCCTCTTGACACCAACACATCAATCACCAGAGTTTCAGACTAGATTGTTGCCATTGTGTTTTTGGGAGGTAAGTTTGATTTCACATGGAAATGTGAGAATAAATTTTCATTTAATGCAAGAACCTGAAGTGTTTAATTGTTTTAGCTTGGGAGGGTTACATGCATACCTAGTGGATATGACATTTATGATGTGTGGCATTTACAATCACAGGCTACAAACATATTTTGCTTTTCAGCATTGGTGGTCACAAGCTCACTTGAATCGAATCAAACTCGAACCGACCGACCTCCCAAATGATTCTGACGTCCACTCACTAAGGAAGTTTGACGCGTTACAGTGTTGGTTTATGCTCTATCTCCCTGCAATGCTCTTAGTATACTGACATCCACTGTGCTGTGACAAGTGTGTTCATAGCCCAGGTGGTACTTGTTTAAACAACCGGAATGACGTCTTAGAAATGACATCATGACATGAGACATGCCATCACTGGCAGGCAGCGTTGACAGGCAGCCAAGATGCAGGTAGGTGGGGGGTGCTGGGCAAAGCTTTGTCAGGTGATCAAACATACCATGTATTTTGGAAATATTAAGACACAATCTGCCCCTACTGTCTCTATGTAACCCTCCTGTTTCTCCCATATCCCAAAAAAGCTGAAGTTATGAAATTCCTGATTCTGAGAGCTTTCTGTGAGATCTGTCGTTCCTGCACAAGTGGAGCAGAGAAATTAAATTCCATTGGCTTGCAAGGACATGATTCTGTCTTTTCCCCCCTCACTCTCAATCCCAATTACTCCTCACTTTCCAGGAGTCGACAGACTGTGGCTGAATGCGAGAAGTTGACATAATTTATGATCCAAATTCACTATGCTTCTGTTCTCTCTGTTTGCACTGCTGTGGCCTTAGATGCCCAGATAACTCCCACCAGCCCAGTTTCACTCACTGTTCTGAAGATGTCAGACTGACAAGCTGATGACACGTCACTGGGGAAAGTTAATAAGTTACACCTCTCTCCCTTAAAAACCGCTGTCAAAATGCCCAGGAGAAAGGCATTTAACTCCAAACCGCTCCGCTGGCACTGCTCAGTGGCCCGCAGCAGTGAACTGCAGTTGCGATGAGTACCTCCCAGGTGTCAATGTATAGAGGTGAATGAATGTAAAGCTGGGTACTCTAAAAACACTTCTCAAAAGGTGAAAAAGAAAATAACCCAGAAGAAAAGACCACAACAAATAGCAGCTGTCTATATTCACAGAGACCAATGATCTCATACACTAAGTGGTTACAGTTGAGAAGGAGGAATATAGGAACTTAAAGATCAACTGACAAGTGGACTGAGTTAGTAAAAAAACAAAGGGCTGGCCTTTAAATTCAGCCAAAATGGTTCGCTTATTTCCCTCCAAATCTCCTCAGGCTTTTATGGCACTTTTGCTGTATTGGCTATTCCTACAGTCTGGTGGATGAAGGCTTCTTCCCAGAAAATTGATTTTACAAACTGCACTCAAAAAACTTTAAAAACATGTGTGCTGCTTTGGTTTGCACAGTCTGCTTGTCAAAAAAAGCTACATCCAGTGGACCTATCACTGCACTGACATGGAGTACTTTTCCCAATTTCATTCTCCTGTTGAACTCAAATTTAGAAGCAGGTCATTAATCACAGCCATCAACCAGTCACCAGTTCTCTTTACACAGTGTCTCCTGATGTAGGCTCATATTTATCATCATCTTCTAATTGTTGATCACAGTTACTTTCAGATTTGTCCACTGTATGAGGTAAGCACTTGTTCCATGACTGCTGCTGGGAGCAGCATCATAGTTTCCCCCCATAAAGTAACAGTGAGAATACTGACAGTACTGACAGCCAATATTTTCTGTCATTGCTCACTTTGAACTCTTTCACGTGTGCAAGTGATGAATCCATCTACACACTCTAAATTGCACATTCTAATGCACTCTTAATAGCTGCAATTCATCTATTACGTTTTGGTGAAAAATGGCATCTGCAGCAAACATTTTTAAGTGTCGCTAGATGTACGTGCACGCGCGCACACAGACCTGCTTGCGTTTTCTTTCCTCTCAAAATAACAGTTTCTGAGTAGGAAAAAAACATAATGGATTACTTTAATGCATTATAAATACACACTGCAGCCAACATACTGCTCAAAGTCACAAGCTGCAACTGTCTCTCCAATCAAACTGTGGATCCAATAAACTTCAGCAGTTATCAAACGGCACAAACCGTGCACCTGCTTAGAAAAAAAAATAGTAAACGACTCCTTTACCTGTCCATCCGCATCCCGGTGCGCAAAAAGTGACAAATAGTGCCAAGAGCGTCCTGCTTGCGGCTAAAGCCATTGTGAATGTGGCGCTGCTGCTGCGGAGCGACGCACCAGCTGGATGCAGAGGGGCTGGGACACACCAGCACACCTCCGCCCCCTCCTCCGACGGGTCAGCTGCTTTCACCGTCAACTTGTGGCTTCTTTTGTGTAGATAGAGCAACGTCCAGCACCAACCAGTTTAAATGACCACACACCTCTCCAGTCAATTCTCGTTTGATGAAGTCATTGCTTTTTCAGAACTTAACATGTTTTGAAGTATGATCAAAACAACAAACAAACTGTCTATATGTTTGAATACTTTTACCTTCTTCCAATACTAGTTTTATTCTTTAATGATAACCTAATTTTAAAATCCTCATGAGAGCCTGTAGGGATCCCCTTCGATTTTGGATTCATAAAATTGTAATGATTGAAAAAGAAATGAGAAAATGTCTCCCTCTTCAGGAAGATACATTGATTTCATCCTGAACTGAGGCCTGGTAACAGGTGGAGATTGAGAGACAAAAAAGGCTGGCAGGGTGTAATAGTGCCAGATTAATCCGGATGTGAGGTCTGGACCATGCTGTCCTTGAACGCTCTTACTTATTTTGTTTACAAGTGAGTTTTGCAACCTGTATTTTATCGTTTTAAACCAATCTTATTGTTATTTTTTAATGACAACATGGCTAATATGGGACTAAACATTTACATGACACAATCACTATACCAGGTGTGAGAGAACTGTTGGCCAAGACTCCATCAAATGATTTAATCTGTGGAGATTTGAATTCAAAATTACGTCTACTTTCCAAACAATCCCACTAACCACTAGATGGCGGAACAACCATATCTTTAAATACAGGCTGGCGCTCATATAGCTTGAGTATGATAAACCAAGTTTTCTCTACAGAATCAACAATTTTCTGAATTGAATATGGCTGATGTGTAGTTAAATTATATAAATTTAAAATTAAAATTAAGTATTTTAGAAATTGAAACTTCTTTATTCAAGCTTCCTTTCCCCGGATACTATCATACACTGTGAATTTTGTGCCTCAGTGGACATCTTTGCAGCAATTTTTTTTCTTTACCAAATGGGAGCGCTTCTGTGATTCACTGTAAAACCTCTTGACCTTCAAACATCCCAATGGACCAGAAGTAAAATGACAGATGAGCAATTACTGAATCCATTGACCATTCCATTTCAATCCATTTCATTACCTTAGCATCTTCACTGCTCAGAGGTTAACCGTCATTGAGTAATAGTCTCATTCAAACTGACAGAACTGGAGCATATATACATATGACAATTACCATATTGATTAATCATTTATATCTAGCTTTGATGTGATGAGCTACAGTACAGACGAGATGTCTGTACTTGTCTACAGGTGTTTATTCTCCAGACCAACATCTCCCTCTGTTGGCTTGAAAAAGCATTCAGTCATACCTTGTTCATGATGGTTTTACACTGGCATTAAGTATTGGGAACAAGTGACTACAGTAAGATAATCCTAATATGCTATGCCATAGTTACTGAGCCTTAATTATCTGGAGAATCACCCATGATTTCTACAATGCTGTCTGCTCTTTGTGGAATAATCATGTCCAGCTGCAAAACTTGCCAAAAAAATCAATATTCATGTGTCACTGGTCATCTTCGTGGCCGGAGGGGCAATAAAGTGATTGAAATTTGTTTGCTATTATGATATGTTCTCGGCCCTGAAACATGAACTCGATAAACTCATTACTGGTGTGGATTGAGTCTCTAGTATCACCCCCCACCCCATTCTCTCTCTCTCACTCACACACACACAAACACGCATACACACAGTACTGCAGCATCTTCAAAGAGTGCATGAATCAGCAAAAAGCAAAACACATTTTTAAACTAAAGAAAAAATCTTATGGAAGCAAGATAGTTGCTCTTTCATTCCCTCAATGCAAAACTGCAAATGTACATAGACACTGTCACCCATTCACACATGCACACATAGTCAAGATATACAGAGGAAAGAATGTTGGACTGCTGCTCAGATAACACCTCAGCTAGCTCAGTATATTAACTACAAGGTGCCTACCTTGTAGGCCCCAGGTTATCTGTGCTAAGAGATAAGATGCTTGTGATGAAATAGGTCATCTCTTCTGTTACACTGTATGAAATTAAATGACTGCACAGCTGAGTTCATATGAATGATGCTAAAGCAAAACAAGCAAAGTGCTCCGTCTATTGCCAGTTTTACTTTATTTGTTATTGTTTCTTATTTCTGTTAGGTGTTACATTATGCTATATGTTAGCCATTAGATGGGTCACACTCTACTCATTTCTCAGTCTTTGTATTTTTACCTAATTTTCTGGGAGAGTTGAGGGAAAGAAAAGTCATTAAATTAAGGGTCTTAGACAAAAATAGGGTGCCCCAATAAACAGAAACACCAGACTTCAAGGAAGACTTGTCCCAGATGCTCTGTAGTTGTGAATTTAAATTTGTGGTTTTCAAGTTTCAATTATTCTATATTATGTAAACCAGTATGGCTAAACTACAGTGATGCAGATGCTGAATATGCATGTTAAAGTGTCAGGCTATGTTCTCCCACAGTATGTGTGTTTTTGTGTGGAATCTATTAGGGGCAGATGGTGTGCTACTTTTCTGACAGAGAGTGCATCCATATCTCAGCAGAACTATACTGTAAGCTGTGCTGACAGTCTTGGTGAGTTCACTGCTGGGGCACTGGAAATACAGTACAACATCTGGTAAACTAATTAATTATTCCTCATATTTCTCTTACAGAACCCCTCAGGAGGCGACAGGTACCTGGACTCTGTTTTGATAACCCTTGGCACAGCTGCCCACCTGCTGGTCTTCACTTGTAACAGATACTGTACATGGATTACATTGTGCAAGCCAGCAGGTAAAAGGTACTGTGGTTTTCTGTTATTTGTTACCAGAGCAAAAAGAAGAGTCATTAAGCTCATCTCATGTGACCCCCTGACCTCAGCAATCCTTGCCCAAAATCACAACAGAAACAGGAGTTGTCTTCCTAAAAAGAATTTAATCTAAACCTAAAACAAGTTATGACTCTTCATAGATATATTGAAATTAGATAAGACAAAGAACTGAAAATTTAAATCTGTGTTCACACGGAAAATGAAATTTTATCCATTTTTAAATTAATTTAGCTGATTATAATTTAGATATTACTTACCTGATTGAGACTAGGCGATGAAGAAAAAGAATAGGAAGCTGGTAAGTAAGTAGAAGGCATTTAGGCTCTGAAAAAATTAGGCAGAAAATTCCCTCAAATTCCATGGCTGGAGGGATCTATTAATATTAGAGCATTCAACAGCCCCTCGCTGTTGCTGAAGCCCCCAACTCCCTTCCCCCGCCCTTCCTGCAAAACGAGCAGAGTAAAACCAAGTGCTGGATCGGAGATGCGCGATAGACCGAGCAGCCACGGAGCGCTGAGCAGAGGCAAATGTTAACTGGAGCCTGTGATTAATTCACTCATTTTGTTGTTGTTATTTTTTTACATGCTTCCTGTATGGAACGCGATTTTTGGGTTGTCCATCGAATCCCGACGCAAGGAGAGGCTCACCTAAAGATTCTTCACCACAGATTACGCGTTTCAAGTTTCATCTGTGAGGAGTAAAATTTACTCCCCTGCTTGAGCGGACTGATGATGGCTCTAATGGTTCACCTGAAGACGGTGGCTCACCTTCGGGGGAAAGGTGACCGGATCGCCAAAGTTACATTCAGAGGTAGGTCATCTTTACCTGAAAGATTTATACGGTATGTCGCCTGTGTGTCCTGAAACCGAAGCACAGTGTGTTTCTTAAAATGATAGCATGCACAAACTTCCCTCAAAATCGTATAGGAGTTTAATATGATATTATAATATTATTAGATCACAATAACACACACACACACACACACACACACACACACACAGAGTTGTCGCTCACTTGATGTCTCCAATAGATGTTTGTTTAAGCGGATACTCTCAGGCAGTTAAACTCTAAACCTTTATTGTAATAGTGTATGAACATCATTAGCTATTTATAGGAATTGCAAAAGAGCGAAGACATTAAGTGTAACTCTGTTTTCACTTGATATTTCCTCATAAAGGTTAATTGTGTTTACTCATAAAGACATAAAGGCAAGAGGCCAGTAGGTTACAGTTGGCTAACATGATGGCATTGATTACTGTTTAGGAGGGCGGTTTCTATGTCATACCTCTGGGGTAATTGCCAGTCCACTAGTTCTCTGGCACTGTTTTGCTCCTGCAGGGTCATTATCACAGTCTCTGTTGTGCAGTTCAGAGAAACAGGACTCACTGTGGTTTTGGAGGGACAGTTCAGTGCATCCCATGTATCTGTCTGAGTGTGTGTGTGTGTGTGTGTGTGTGTGTGTGTGAGAGAGAGGGAAGGAATGTTTGTGTATGTTAGTGTTCAGCACCTTGGACAGCAAGCAATCAGTCCATTTTCTGACAGATGACAGGTGGAAGTCCCATCTGATCTCTGTTTAGCTGCCTGTTGTCAGCATCAGGACCACCGTCCCCTCTGTTCTATCTGTGTGTGTGTGTCTGTGTGTGCTTGTGTGATGTGAGTGTCTCGGTTTGCACTGGATAAAGGATGGCTTTCAGCATTCAGTGCTCTGTGCTGCAGTGAATTCACCAGGGTCTTTATATTACATGAACCATGTCATCCGTGTCAAGGATTCAATCGTCTCCTCCTCCTCCCCTTGGACCAACTGGCAGCCCAGTGGCTGCAGTTCACGTGTTTATGAATTGAAATAGTCAAAGGAACAATCTGTGTGCATGTGTACCTTTTGTTTTTTACCCAAATTTCTACCCTGCAGTATCTGAGTCTCTCAGTGCTGTTTTGAATCCTGCTTGGTTCAAGACACAAGTGACTTTCAATGATGTTCACTTATGCCATATTCTGTATATGACACTGAAATAAGAGTTTTCTTTTGAAAACAAAAGGCCACCATGCACATCAAACATTTTTTCTAGTTGCTGGACCAAAAACAGTAGTTGTCGTTTTCACAGTCATTTGACTCACTTTGACTCACAGTATTTCCCGAGGGTATGATTGTGAAATCAGTCAATGCGTTTACGCGAGACTTTTCCACATCTGCATTGATTTAGAGACAGTTTAACAACTCCCCACACACATTTGCAAATACTATTTCTACCCCATAACATTGATCATAGCAAGCTTCCCTCTTCCATTAACGTTAAGCCCCCTTCTGTGACAACATGTCAGCCTTTTAAAAAATTAAATATCAGATAGGTTCTGTGTAGAAATATCTTCCTTCAACCTTCCTTGGGGTGATAAAGGAGATCTCCTTACTGAAATCCACTACTTATCTGCATTTCAGGATATGTCTCACTACCATCAGAAGTACTCACATTCAAGGTTATTTGACAGAACTATAGCTACAGGGACATTTAAACATCCTGAGAAAAGTAAGTCCCCTAGGAGAGCTAGCAGACCTTTTCTTTACAGAGTAAAAGTCACTTTAGTGAAGACATTAGCTAATATTTAAATCTAAGTGTTCAATAGAATTGTTTGTCATCTACTCAGGTGGTATAGAACCTCTTCCTTTAAATTATAATTTCTGGAGAGCGGGGACATTGTCAACCACTTTTGACCTGTTGACATCTCTGCACCAATTGCAAATAGATACTTCTGCTTATGGCATCCTTAGTCTCCTGAGAATGTACTGCCCCAGTTTGCACGATTCTGGGGGAAGATCTGATTGAAATCACTTGATTTGAGTGCTCAGATGTAAAGGGTGTGTTATACATTTTGATATGAATGGATCATCAGATAACAGAATCATATATATAATTGGGAGGAAACCATCTATCCCTCTCTGCTGCTCTTTTTTTTTTACTGGCTGATTCCAAAGTTAATATGTACTGTCTGGCAATTCTTCTGTTTGCGGTAGTGCATCAGTCTTGTGTCCCCAGCCTTTTCCATTGCTGTGGGTATTTGAGTCATGCTTTTCCCTGCAGGCTGTCAGTGGAGCTTCCTGAGTGCTTTCATCTTAAACAACTTCCTGCCTGTAGAGGAAAAGGCCTTGCAGGAAACCCCAGCCCCCACTGAGCATGTCAAATCATAAATGACCCCTAGAAAGACAGGCAGGCATTGTTATGTCTGACAGGACAATATAATTGATGGTGTCTAACAGTGAATCAAACATCCAATATTTTGAGAAAATAAAAGTCATAAATCAGGGCCTTGACTTATTCAATATGTAATATAAAAAGCAAAAAAGACTGAAATTTTCTGTCTAGTCAGGCTGGATCATTATTATCTGATACTATAGACTGAATAAAGTAAGTTATCCTCCAAGGCAAGGCGCAAAAACTTAATTGATTCCATGACAAGTCTTTGATGAATCCTCGCTGTTATCTGTAGCTCACTCTAGCTTTTGATACTGATAGGCTTTGCTTCTGCACTGTAGCCTGCAGGATCATGAGCATAGCTTAACGTGATGCATCGGAATTAAATGAGAAATTAACACATTATTTGTACTTTGGTGGCACTGTGTCACAATCTCTTTTTAAGATCTTTAATTGCAGGTTGCAAGATTAAGCATTCCTCTCTCTTCCCTTTTTTTTTTTTTTTTTTTTTACCAGTTATCAGCCCTCTCCCTAACTTTTAGATGCTTCTTAACATACCACTGCATGGAAAGTTTGTTTGTCATCTTTTAAACTCTTAATCTTCCATATTCCTTGGACTGAAACAGAGCTTTGTGCAATCTACTGTGTCATGCAGACTTCATTTAAATTATTTTTCCTTCCTGAGGCACTGTTTGCTATGTGATCTCTGCTGGAACAGACATTTACTGTGGGTGTAGTTTAAATTGTGGCATCTATTTGGGATGTAAAGCTTTTACTGTTTGGCTCACAAATCGGTCAGGCAATAGGGTAAAATGAAATCACAGTATGGAACAACAGAGATGAGATGTTAAGAGGCAGGAAGGAAGACTCATAGATTATACCGTGAACATTAAGGCAGATTAGCAAAAATGCTTTCTACTTTTCTGTTCATTAACTTTTTTGTTTTGTTTTCTCTTTAGCTCCAGATAAGGCTGGAGAAAGGCTGAAGAGCAGTGGTCTCAGACTTTTTCCATCAATCCTTTCATCTCATTCTGATTGCATGTAATATTAAAAAATGTATGCTCTTTTCCTTTTCTTTCTTCCACCACAGGTTGGTTCTTTCTCTTCACTCTGCTCTGTCACTTTAGTCCTCACTGATCCCACCAAGGCTAAAAGCCTGCCTGATTAGCAGAACCTTGTTTTTAGTTTGCTGTGGAGCACCTTACATAAGCTCCACATGATGTGCCGTCCTGAACCCATGTCCGTAGTTAGATGAAAAAACTGTTTTAAATAATGTAGGAGGAATTGTGCCTCTCTTCCTCTTTGATATTTAAGTGGTGTTTATTTTCTAATATATATATATATTTCAAAGGATATTTGTTTTGTAAGGTTGCAGGTGGTGACAGAGAGAGAAAATGGACAATTTATACGAGTAAAACTATATTGATGAGGTTGTATGAAGCTCAGTGTATTTTCAGTGTCACTTTTGCACGTCATTATCTGTGTGTAGATATAGAGATATACAGTATATATATCTATACATCTGTATTTAGTATATATATTGTGTATGTGTGTCATATGTGTGATATGACAACACCCACACAAAGCAAACTGTAGCTACAAAATGGGATGTACTCAGTGGTCTGGCATCATTCATTAGCATCACAAAGCAACCAGGTGAACATAGGCTGTAGCATACGTGAATGAGTCAGGTTAATGTGCAGTGAATGGCTCTTTAACCTGGGTATAACCTTGAACAGATACTACGCCAACATATAGAGGCGAGGTAGACGTAGTGGACTCCACCCATGCATGACACTGAACACTTGCTCTACTGTGCAGTCATTTAAGCAGACGACACGGAAATCTGTAACTTCTGTTGTCTGTAACTTCTTTCATGTTACTTTGATTGTGCTGAAGTCTCTGCTCTCTCTGTTTCTGTTCTGGCACATAGTGAGTCTTATCGCAGTCATTATTGTCTGTGTTATTTTCTGTGTCCCGTGGCTCCACACAGGCTGTCTCATTTGTGCTCTTTCAGGTGCTTATGTCATTAGTATAAACTGATTTTAGACAGCAGGAAGATAATCGTGATTAATTTCTCTTCAAGAATTGATGCATTCATGTTTTCAACCTGTATATAGTGGTGGGAGAAGCCTTCAGAAACCTTTATTCAAGTAAACAGTAGAAATATTGCGATGCAAATTATTCCATTACAGGTCCTACATTCACATTCCCACCTTTTTACTATTTAAAAAAAAAATTATTTCAATCACTATCTGGCAGAAAAGACAAGTGTAAATGATATTCTTTACAAAGTATCAAACAGCAGCAAAAAGATATAATCAAGTGAAGTATGTAAACATTGTGTTCAAGTACTGTGCTTAACTAAATATGCTTAGTTACTTTCTCCAACTGGGATGTGCGAATGCCTCATACAGAGTATCCACCCAGTCATAGTGAAATGACAGTAATCATAATGCCATTACTTAACCACTGAACCATTATTAACCAGTAAATTCTCCTTACCTTCCAGGTCTGTCGTTCTACAGCCGTGTGGCAGAGAACTGTGAGGAGGTGGCCCCCTTTAATGAGGTTAGTATCTTCATTTCCTCTGCTGTATACTAGCCCACCTGGATAATGACCAATCAGCAATTATCTCTTAACTCAACAGAAACCACAACCTTCCTGTCTCAGCTTCAGATAACAATATGCTGATTTCACAGGCTGCAGGTTTTGCAAGGGAGCCAATGTGGAAAATTAGCAATTACTGGATATTATATAGGTAATGGAGTCACTTTTTACTGGAATCTACAGTGTGTATGTATGTGTGTACTCAGATTTAAGTGATTACATAATGAAGTTACAGTAAATGTAGTTATTTTGGTCATGAGTTGAGTTTGTACAGCAAATGCCAGGATGAGATGAACACTCAACTTTATTGTAAGGTGGCAGGGCTAACACCAATCACATTTTATCTCCCCATTACTGTTCTGATCTAAAAATATTAATAGCTCTCACTTGCTGCCAAGTGTCTCGTAATGGCCCTCTGGTGTTCGTTGATGTCCTGTCAGGGTCTTAGAGGCAAGCCAGAGGTAGTAGCCATCACCCATGCATGACACACTTACTCTGTTGTAATCAAAGGAGACACCCGACTCTCCAGTGCTGTAGCAAGCTGGTCCCATAAATAGCCCTTAAGCACTGGAACTCATTTTAACTCTGAAAAAGAAAGTTTAGTGGATAGGAACTCTTTACCGTTCCAATTTAAACCAGTAAATTGCATTATCCTGAGCTACGGCACAGACCCAAATGTCCTTTTCAAAACGCAACGGGTCAGTCAGTCATTTTTCACTGTGGCTGTTGTGAAATTCTGGGAAATGTTCCCAGTATGATTCCCAGGGGCTTCTGTCACACTGAGAAACCACCATTACTGTGGCTTCAAATGCAAAGAGTCATATATGGGAGCAGAGGAGGTGGGGAGTGCTAAGACAGGGATGAGAGCTGAGGGATCAAGAGAAAAATGCTGGAAGAAATCCTCACAGAGCAGAAGCAAAAGAAACATAAGAAAGGCAGAGTATAAAGTCAGGGAATGAAATGAGAAAAACAAAAGAGGAAGCACCTCAAACATATAGGGCACCTTTCCAGGGGAGGTTGCTCGTCTAAAGTGTTTTTTTTCTCAGAGCTGCTTGCTTTTGCAGACAAAACATTTTGCCTTTGATGGACTCACAAGCGAGGAGCTGCTTCCTTTGCTGAAAACCAGGGCTTTTGTTTTCAGTGTAATCAGGAAAATGGCTAAATGATTGTACACTTAAGCCTGCTTGCATAGTCAAGCACGCACACACAGACACACATACACAAACACAGACACGGAAAACACACATTAATATTCCCTGTAGTCCCTGCTGAAATGTTGTTGATTTTTGTAGCATCATTGGTAAAATATAAGTCTGAGAAGTGTTCAAAAGAGAGAAATGTGTTAGAAATATTTATTACAGTGTAGTAAGCCCTTGGGCTTACTACAGTAACTAGTATGGAACTGAGTGGCTGGCACTGATATGTGATCTCTTGTGACAGCCTCACCCGATGCTCCTGTAGCGCTGGGGAGGTCGTTAGCATCACTCAGCATCAATCAAACGTCCAGGCTTCCCTTGGGATGACTTGTGCTTCCAGTAGTTCCTGAGACTGTGTGTATATTGTGTGTGGGTGTATTGTATGCTGCTGGTGTCCTGGCATACATGTGTTGTTTTCTCAGCTGCCCACCGCCCCAACCCCACATCCTCCTCATCTGACATCTTCATCTTCAGCACTGGAACATTTGCATGGCTCAGTAAGTTCAGTCAAGCCCCTGGAATTGAGGGCCATTAGCATAGAGTTGTGTGTCTTGTTGCTTTATGCATGGACTAGCAAGACGCCTTTGAACTAGTATGCGGATAGACTGTATGGGGAATCTGTATTCATTATTCATTCCATGGTGGGACGTAGCTTTTAGCTGCAGTACACCAGGGCTTCCCCCTCACTAGTTAGACATAACTGGAGCAAGGAACAGAGCTGTGCAGCCACAGGGTTCACTGAGTGTGGGTCTGTCGATGGGCCTGTGAATATATTACAGGCAACTGTACACGTGCATGTGTCCATGTCAAAATGTGTGGTTGCAAGAGTTTGATTATAAATGTGTGTATTTTGTTTTGCTCTGAAAAGAAGATGTCAAGAAATTTGAACTCTGCAAACAAGGCAAAGGGAATTATGAAGAATATTCTGTCTCCAGTTTTCTGTCTCTCTTGTGATTATGCAACACAATTCTAAAAACATGTTTAAATGAGTGAGAGGAAGTGCTGCAGATTCGGTGAAACACATCCCTGTTGGGATACAAACCACCATGATTTGACAGCACTATGGGTATGGTTTTAGCAACAAAAACACTTGGCTAAGATTAGGATAGGATTGCCGGTTTAAACTAATGTTAATAAACATGTAGTGTCTGAAATCACTGTGAGCTTTTTGTATATTTAAGCAGACCACAGTCTTATAACCTTAATCCAAGTCTTGTGACTGTGTAAACATGACCATAAAAAAGTTTCATAATGCTGTAGTCACTACAAGTGGTTATTGTACTGCAACACTGAAAACAAATGAAATTCAATGTCAGCAGTTAACTGACACGTTCAGTTTTTGTGTTTTTGTCGTGCTGGCTATATATGCTTGCACCCTTGAACCTCAGCAGCCTCATCAGGACTCTGAACTCGAGGGTGTGTGGCCCACCAAAGAGAATAGGAAGAGAGCCACTTCCCGGACTGCCTCCGTAATCAGGTATGGGAAGTAAGTGGGTTTGAGTATGGCCTATTTGTTTATATGAGAGCATTTCACTCTCAGGGTGAGGTTTTTAAAGTAATATACATCATACTCAGTAGCAGGATTCATATCCTGTGAGCCACTGGAGAATAAAAGACTCATGCATTAGGGTCATCCACTTCTGGAAGGTCACATTTTAGCTGCTGCTTTGCTGATCACTTGACCACCAGTAAGTAGACAAGGAGTATCGTTGCCTCTGGGCTAGAAACTGACTGGATGATCACTGCTGCTAAAAACTTCATGAATTTCACTTAAAATTCAGGGCTGCTCCAGGGAGGTGCTTTCCCATCTTCTGGATACACTGAATAAATGATGATCTGAGCCGAATATTTCCTTTGCCTGCTTAAAGTTGGAGGGAAGCTGAAAGTAGAAATTACAGTCACTTGACTTACTGTATCAAACCTAATTTTATATAGCTTTTTTTCTTTTTTTGTGTGTTTTACACATTAGTATTGTGGATTTTGAATATCAAAAATAGCAGAATTAAACAAGTACACTGGTGTGCACAGACACAAAAGTAACAGTTTTTGTAGGAAATGCTGTATTTTTCCTTTGTTGTGAATCCCCAGGAAAAGAAAAATATATCAGTGCCCCAGTCTCAGTGGCTGTGTCTGTGTGCCCATGTGCATCAGCTTGTAACTCCTCTGCTTCAAGTAGTCTCTCTCAGGAGTGACTGGGCGCCTCGGTAAACACTGGCAAAAAAATTTAGTACAAGAAGTAAAGTAATCCACAGAAGCTGTCAGAACACAATAAGCAAAAAAAAAGAAAAAACAGGAAAAAAACAGAGACCTGGGATGATACAAAGTCCAGTTCGTTCGACAATAGATTTACTTGAGTAACACTTTCACTTCCTAGCTACGTCTGACTGGATTTTGCTCTCAAAGATCTGACTCAGAAACCAACTGGGATGAAGCCAAACAGATTTGCTTGTTTGTTTTGCAGAAAAAAATGGTCCATGTAGATTAAAGCAGTGAGGGTTTGATTTGCATATAATTGCATTATTCTAGTGAGCAGCAAATGAGGCATGTTTAGCTGTAAGCCTTTTGGTTGGGGTTCAGTCCTGTATGGCTACGATAAGAGGGCACTGCTGTAAACAGTTTGAAGCTATATTGAAGAACTTGTCCTAGCCAAATACATGATATTTAATTAATAAATACAATAAACTCACTCCCAGTCTGGACTGCTGTGGTGCCCCTCGTAGCACAACACATTTGGATGAATAGGCGTGAGATAAACAGAAGGTTGTGCCTCTTTTGTTGTAAAGAAGAAGACAAAGATGGAGAATCATTCCATCTCAGCAGAAAAGTTTTTTGAGGGTTGAGTCTCATCTCCCAGCGCAACACCATCTATTTTCAAGGACCAGGCTCAGTTTACTTGACAATTGCGTTGTTCATTATCTCTGCACCATCTGGTCTCCCACAGCAGGAACTGTGGAGCTAATTGTAGTTTTATTAGAGTCCACCTTGAAACAAATTTAGACTTCAAATGAAGTGGATATCTCATACCTGTCTGCACTAGTGCTCAGTTACATTGAGTTTTCCACCATTTGGTTTAACTCTCCTCCTGTTATATGAAAGTAAAACTGGTGTTGATTGATTTATTGTTATGTTGGAGTAGTATTTTAGAGTAAAAAATAAATAATTGCCAGGAATTACCATTATTAATAGCTGTTTCCGCATTGCATTAATGCAGCAATAATTAATTAGACAGGAAACATCACCAACAAAACAATTGCAGCATGATTTGTGGCTGCTACAGTCATTTACAAACATACTGTACTTGTATTGTGGGCATATGACGTATTCTGACTGGATTAATCAGTCAGCATATTCACAACCCCAGCATTTCATCTGACACATATAATAAATTAAACTGAGACTAATAGGGAAACATCAATGCATGCAAAGTAAGTGACATATAAACAGAGCGGCGAAGGAAATGAACACAGGGATGGACAGTCCAATTTGAAAAAATATATAGAGACTGGGTTGGTGCTGGTGGTCGAGTAGGCATGTGCAGGCAGTGATGTCAGTGAACTGGACAAGATATAGGCTGTTTCAGAGATGCTGGATCATCTCGTTTGTCACACAAATACAATTCATCCTGGGGGGAACAATCAGATTTCATGGGAGTTCATCCTATACTTGTTGAGGAATCTCACCCTAAACCACAAACATCAACCTGATGGTCAAAGGATCACCAAAGTCATTAAGATTCACCCTTTTGGGGATCATGAAAATCTTTGCAAAATTTTAGGCCAATCCATCCAATAATTGTTGAGATAGGTTAGTGTGGAGTGAAGCAGTGCATCAGCTGAAAGTTATTTTATTTTTGAAGGAAATAAGAATAATAAAAGGTAAAATGAGGTTACTGTATGTGGGCGGGTGAAAGTGTAGCATTTAATAATTTACCTTTGGAGAGGTGGACTCTCTCTCTGGTGTTGTACATGGCAGCAAACTCAGAGATGGCAGGGAAAGACTTCTAACATTTTGGAATCCTATATAGCATATAGAGCTGACTGGTAAAGCCTGCTGTGCCGAGGAGACTGTCCATACTGTCGCTTTCAGCAGTCCACCCTTATCTTTTTTATCCTTTCATCTAAACCTGCTGAATCCCAAGTGCAGAGGGCAGCATCACCACAACATCACAACAAGCCTTTAAGTGTAGCAGAAAAGACGAGGCTGCACAGAGCTTGGTCTTTCTGTGAATGCAACATGTTTCTCTCAACCCCTATAAAGATAGAACACATTGCTCATAATTAATCATAGAGGGGTCTTCAACCTCTGTGTCCATGGCAACAGCTATGAGATATCAAAGGGTGTTGAACAAGGGGGGGAAGCTCGGTCATTCATCTGCTCACCACAATGCTACAGTGTGTGCTCACAGCAGTAATAGCTGCTCTTCACTTGAGCATTTAGCTCCTCTGATTGGCCAGCGAGGCCTCAAGGTTTCCGGTTAGCGAGATCGTACCTGTCACTTTTAATGAGCAGCCTCACTCCACAAATTAGGCTGCGTATCAGTAGGTAACAGTAGCAGTGCAGAGGTGTGAGCGGGGGGGGGGTCTGGGGAAAGTAATGTGTGTTCTTCAGACAAGCTCGGCTACATATCAGTGCAGTGGTGATCACCATTCAGATTGCTGTTGCTCATTTGCTTGTCCACATTTTCACAAACAAAGTTAGACTGAACGTTGCAGTGGGCGCATTGCAGCAGGCTTACATCAGTCAGCGTTTGAGGCACAGTGATGACTTGACAGTCTGAAGTCTGAGCTGTGCAGAGCCGCACGCTGTAGAGCAACAGAGCAAGAATGCAGTGTGACCTCTCATTCATGTTTGTTCGTGATTCTTTTCATTTTCCTGGAACTGCCCCAAACGTGTTGTCAGTTAAGTTTGTTGCATCAGTATATGACATGCACCGTCAGCTTGAGCCATTTTCATCTGTTGTCTAAAGGTCATATCATACTCGTACTCATACTAAATTGGCTCCCATCTCTGGGATTTTTCTCCTATTGGCAGTTCAGTTCATCTTAATTTTGTCACCTGTTCTCTCTGTCTCAAAAGAAAAAAAAAAATGGTATCATTTGTCACAAGCAGCCTCATAGCCTCTTGGGAAATGTATTTGTCAGGCCACAATGGTCAACTGACAGGCAATACAGTCACCCCATAAAGGTTTTTTATTGGGGGTAACCATGACAACAATGACTCAAACATAATGAATGCCAATAAATGCCAGCCAGTGCATTTCATACAAGGACCTGAATCCATTCAGTAGGCTGATAAAGTATGGCAGTATGCTTCTGAGTGTGTTTAAATTTTAACTTTATGTTTCTCAGAGTAAGCAGATTGAAATAAGACATTTGGCTAAATAACAGTCATCACTTAATCATGTTATTTATATGTGTCTTGTGAACCAGTGAAACAAATAAATAGGGCTGAGTAAAGGAAAATTTGATGTGTAGGCAAACTACTTGGATAAAATTAGGCATCTACTTCTTCTGAAATACAGAAGAGTGTGAGCTTTTCCCTTTTTTATCCGAAAGTAAGAGTATTGGAGAACCGATTAACTTGACATAGGTCGATATTTTGCTATATTATGTTTTTTTTAATGGAGGGGTAAGTGCAAGTGTATTGTTTGAAGGTTCTTTTCTTTACTGTGTTGCTTCTATCAAAACTTGTGCACAGCTAGAGCACACTAAAACTTTCTGCTTTCTCACTTCCCTTTCACACATTCTTTCTTAATGGATTTTCTGCTTCCATTTGTCTGCACTGTTCGGGTATTTAAACCACTGTAAGCACTGTTGTCCATCATGGTGAATGTGAAAGTATTATGCAACATAAACAGCTTACTCCTTCATATTGTGGATTCCTGCATGTGTGTTACACTAGAGATAAGTAGTGTTGGACATTATAGCAGAGAGTGAAGACAAGCAAAGAGCTGAGGCACTCATAATGGAGATAATGTGGCTGCAAGCGGAAGCTTAAAATTGGTAACTGTGTTTGTGTGTGGGGAAAAGAGAAATGGGGGGTGGGGGTACCTGCACCAACACACACTGCTCTTGTGTTTGCAGGAACAGATTAAAATGACTCTCACTTCTGTTGATCAGGCTCATGAGCACAGGTATCGGCCAATGCCCATTCTGTCAAAATGGGCTAACACTAGTTTAGTATCATTTGAGCTGCTTGTGTGTGCCATTCGCTGGTATGTGTGTATTAGCCGTCATGTCCTCCATTAGCTGTGTGTCCTGTCATCCGTGTGACATTAACACCATGCTGGGGCCTCTGTCTTTCTCCCCCCTCAGCTGCTCCAACACACTAGAGTAGATTTAGTTTTAAATGAGATGTGATACAACTATTTTCACCATGATCTCAGCCGACCACCAGCGCTCTGACAGTGTTTACACGCCGAATTTTGTGTGAAAGGGAGGTAGCAGTGCTGGTCATGCCTGGATGAAGTCTGGGAAGAGAAACCACAGACTGCACAAACTGGTGATTTAATGCAACACACATGTGTGCACAGATCTTTGTGGGCAATTCTACCCGTAGCGGGTTGGAAACCCTGACATTCAATAATGGGACAGTCCAGATGGATAATTTTCCTGACAGCCTGCAGTGTTTTCTTGAATGAGAGGCCAATATCAGCAGGGAGTGAATGAGTTTTAAATCACCTGTGCAACCTTTATCCCCTGCCCTCATACAGCCTCTGCTCCTTTGGTACTTTAGTTCACAGTAGAAGTCTTTGAGGTGATTTACTGAGTGTGAAGCAACACATGAATTCATCATATTTCTAAACCGCACAATGAATGTTTTTGTTTCTTAACTACATTTTACAGCCTCGTTGCACTTAATCCGCATGGGAGAGCTGCTACATCACAGTTTGATGTATTTCACTAACGTGCATATTAATGCCTGTAATGTGACTTGTGCAAAGAAGTTCCTACATCTTATTCAGATTTCAAATGCAGTCATTTAAAGTATCCATCTTAATTAGCCTGGTTCATTTAAATGAATAATTCCATCTGCCAATGCAAAGCCAGCAGGAGCAAACCTTAAGGGACTCCATATTTCACTACTAATTTGAGCTTTAATCAGAAATTTAAAGAGGGATGTTGATGTGTGTTTTCAGTTTTAGCTGTCATAATTTACATAAATACTGAAATTGGAATGTAGTTTGGTCTATGTGCAATGAAGCATGGATTCTGAAGCTACAGCTTATTTCACCATTTTTATTTTATTTTTTTTACAAATCCAACCTATTTGACTTTTATCTAAATTATATTAACATCAGACTATGAAAATTAACACCAGCATGCAGTTTAATGATGCATTTTTATAAATGTTGATGATGTTTTAATGTAACTTGACAGTGTGGTAATGAAAAATGTTCAATTTCTGTTAAAGGAGTGAATTTATGCAACAGTTGTAACTCATCTACCTATTTCACTATACTGCTGACAAACTAATTCTCTGCTAACAAAAAAGCAGGGAAATACCACACTGAGTGTCTCATAAGCCTGACAAAGTCTGTTAATAAAGTCAACTAAAGAGATTTCTGGTGAAAATGATTTTGCATAAAATGATAACACAGCTTCAGTATTTTTTCCCCTTTCCTTTCAAAGCTACATGACACGAGCCACCTGATATCGCTTTTAAACTTTGATTTCAGAGCTAATTAAAGTGAAACTGTCAAAGGAGGGTTATCCCTCAAAACTGTTTTCACTGTTTCTCACAACCTGGGCTTTTTCTCAAGGATAACAAGACACCCCTCAAGTACTCATTACCATAAAGGTTTGCTTGCCTACTGATTTTTCTTGTTATACCTAATAGCAAATATGCTCATCAATATTCTTAGTTGGTGCCATGCAACCTGGAAATGTTTATGGTAATAAATAAAACATTGTGATTGTTTGTTCCCTCCAGTAGAGTATGGATTCTTTTAAACTCAAGGACTCTTTAGAGGAACAGGTTTATCTTGACCTTGAATTGTCACCTTTAATAGTATTATAAATTCAGTATTGTGGGTTTTAGACTGTCGCTTGAGCAAAACAAAACAATACCAAGACATGTCACCGCTCTCTGGCAAAATATGACAGCCATTTTTGGACGTTATTTTTGTCTTTTTTTTCCAGACATTTCGATGGCCCATCGCCAGCAGGCTGGATGGAAACGAGATGCTGGAGATCCAAGTGTACAATTATAGCAAAGTCTTCTCCAACAGGTAAGGCACACTGCTGCACCCAGCTCGCCCTTAAACCACATTTAACCACACAAAATAGGATTTCAGAGCAAACTGTTTGGGGTTTCAGTGCCCTTCCTGCCACAGCCTGTGACCGATTCAGAGTGACACACAGCATGTGCTTCCCAGCTAAAGCAGAATAAGCCCTGTGTTCCCTCAGAGCATGTTCTAAATTGACTCAATTGTGTGTGCAACAGACTGCAAACCACAGAGCTGACCGTGAATGAGTTTTACTTCGGGAGGGGACTGGAGGTAATGAAACAGCATTGGATCCTAATGAGTGCATTTGTCACTTTATACTGTCCAAACAATCAGATCACGAAAAACACACCGCGCATTGTGGTGCACAAGGCAACTGAGATCTCATATTGAGCATTGTGATTGTACTGTACATGTGTGTTGGATATAATCCTGGCTTGATGAGGTTACTTATAAGAATTAAGGCAAGATAGATAGAGTTAGTCAAATAAGTTGCATGTTTTTACTCATAAATCCCAAGATGAGGAAGGTGTATTTCAGGTATAAACCATTTACAGTTCATACGTTAATAGCCAAAGTGCTCATGAGCAATGCATTGAAATAGACTTGCTTCAAGGTTCCTGCACAGGACTCTAATTACTAGGAACATAATTTATTCATTGGCTATGTATTGAAACTAAGCTAATTAAAAAGTTTCCATCGACTTCTCCTCCTCCACCTCTTCTTTTCTTGTTTTTCATCTCCGTGTCCCCTGTAGTGCACCCTGCAGTGTAGCTCCTCCAGCTGATGTGTCCAGAACGGAACAGACACACTCGTTGGCTAGTTGTGCCAGGAAGCCTGTCCGTCTCCCGTCTGCTGTGTAACAAATCCAATCAGATTGCTGATGTGTCCAAACTAAGGACAAATTACATTGCCCACGCAATCATTACAACTTGTTTGTCTGTGTGTGTTGGTGGTAACATGCATATGTGTTTGAGGTTCATTCCTGCCTCTGTGTGTACTGTTTTGTGGTGACACATTTCTCATCCACTTATGACTCAGAGCTAAAAACAGCTGGCAGGTGTGCAGACAGATGTAGTGTCAGCTCTGCATCAAGGCAGCGCTTAGCTGGAAAAGGAAAAACGAACTGCACGAGAATTTCACTGCCACATAATCAGTAAGCAAACAATTAGAAGGTTGGTGGTTTGATTCCCAGCTCCTTGATGCTATATCATGAATTATCCTTGGGTACAATACTTAACCCCAAATTGCCCCGAACAATGTAACATTGGTGGTGAATGCATTATTGCACTCCATGATGTATAACGTTATAGACAATCAGGCTAATGTGCACACAAGTACTCTTACATACAAAGACACTTAAACTTAAGTGAGTAAATAATTTTCAGGAGGATCATAGCTTGTGTTGTTCTCACACCTGCTCCACACATGCACTGGCTGCATTATTGCCAGGGAAACTAATCTGCTTCATCACCGCAGGCACAGACATGAGTATGGCCAGTGTGTCACACCCTGCCACCACAAGTATGATCACATTACCACAGCACAAAGAGAGGGCAGTGTTGCACAATGGTCTCTATGTTGTAGTGACATATAGGCCATGTTTTAATATCTGTTTTCCCCTGTGGCTCAGAGATACGCTTTTATATTCTGCACGCTGGGGCCTATACCGGGCGGTGAGTTACTGAGCAGTGGAGCAAAGAGGAGATAACATGATAATATGATTGTATATCTGAGGTCTTCAACCTGAGGAACTGGGGAAATACATTTTTCACATGTTTTGATCATAATTTCGAAGTTTGCTATTGCAGTGTCCCAGTGCATGAGCTGAGTCTTCTGAAGTACACATTTCTAGCCTGAACACATCATAATGATTGACCACGTCAATATAAAATGTTATGACATAGAAATCCACCCTGTACCATTAGTTTGGTCTCACAGTGACCTGACAGACTCAATTAGGGAGGGGTTGCAGGCCTTCACATCCTTTTTATCCATTTTCATTCAAGAATGAATTTTCTTATCGAATCATAATCTATATCAAAAGTCTGGGAAGTTCTCAAATAATACTGTGTGGTGAAAAGTCATTTTTTAGTTAGTTGTAAAAATCCTGTATTGTGTTTTGGCATCTGATAAAACATCTGAACTCCTGAACCTTATTCAGCTAAATTAGGATTAATGTGTTTCTAAATTTGAATGTAAAGCCTGCATGGCTGCTAAGTTTTGAACAGTTTTTCAAATTCTGTTAATACATTTTGGATAAGACAATAGAGAATTGTCTAAAATTTTCAGAAACTGAATACGTTTTCATGCTATTAAAACATGCATATAAGGAAATGTGAAAAAAGATTTAAGTTCCTTGTTGACGATAATGGTTTTCTGATTTATACTGTTAATTTATCCAAGAATAATTCTAAAGACGAGAAGAAAAGTGGATGAAAGCAGCTTTCAAATACAATGCAGATTACTTACTGTTGCAGAACTAAAGTGTTATTACGTGTTGCTCTGCAAGACCAACTGCAATAATTTCATCAGACTGAGACATCATGGCACTTGATCCACAATTTTAGTCACTAATTTAATGCCTTCTTGATGCAAACCGGGGTTCTGTGCAGGCACAAATTGTCGTACAATTGTATTCACATTTGATGCAGATGGAGCAATGTGATATGAATGTAGATAAGTTATTGGTGACACACACAACCCACTGATTGTATGTGACAGTTATGCACACTTTGACATCTTTGTTAAACATGAAGGAGAAAGAATTAAAGCCTGACTGTAAGTGGTGTTATCAGCTCATCAGCCTTGAATACAAAAAGCTCTGCAGTCAGAAGAGCTGACACAAACACTAATCGATTAAGGATTTATACATGTTATTAAATTCTGGTGGTGTACAAGCTCTGTGTTCTCCTTTGTAAAACATATGATTTTTGATCTACTTTCTCTTTTGTTTTGAAAGTGAATATTCAGTGTCTTTATGCGAGATTATTTAATTGTCTCACCCTCTGTTTTATGTTTTGAGTTTCATGGCAACCAGTTTCCTCTGAAGTGAGATGGGGCAGTTTACAATTCACATAGCTGTTCTTTGCTCAATTGAATCTTCCTCTGTCTTTCCCTTCTCCTCATTTCAGCACTAAATCAAATCATCACCTTCACTTCCCTCTTGAGTTTCTGTTTATATTTACACTAGCTTTCTGCCTTTCATTTAGCCACAGGGCATAGATTTGTAGCCCAGCAACGGGGTTGTTCTGCTACCCATAGTGTACTCCTTTGTGTTGTTGAGTCTGAGAAAAGTAAGCTTGGTTTTCTTACGCCTGAAGCACTGGGATGAACAATGCGGATCTGTAACCTTTTATTTTGTATTTCACCCAAATGCATAAACACATTTTTGTAATTATGCAGATTCTGTTTTTCACTGACATACAGTGATATGTTTTGGGGGTTTTTTTTCCCAAGCGATGGCCTTGTTATACTTTCTAGTCAGTCTGTCCTTTTTGTCCAGACTGAAATTTCTCAACATCTGCTGCATCTCTTGCCATTAAATGTGGTACAGCCATTCACAGTCCCCAGAGGATAAATCCTACTGACTCCGATGATTATCTCGCTTTTCATTGACGTAAGAACTGTTGTATGAATTGCTGTCTGTATTCTCATCATCACAGATTTATCTCCTTTATCTAATTTGCTGTTTAGACAAAAAACAGACAATCCTGTTTGGTTGTTTTAATTATAAACTGTTTCTCCATTAATTTTCCATGAATTCAGCTGCATCACAATATATAAATAAAAATATCAATATTAAAATGATGTAAACCATAATAGATTATATTATTTATATTATTTACGTCAACCGG
Organism: Psettodes erumei; assembly: GCA_016785225.1. Lineage (NCBI taxonomy): Eukaryota > Metazoa > Chordata > Actinopteri > Pleuronectiformes > Psettodidae > Psettodes > Psettodes erumei. The sequence continues at coordinate 1,171,637 of JAFBJZ010000635.1, read as the reverse complement.
TCATGGCTGCCTGTTTAAAACACCAGACACAGGTATATAAACTGCAGTACATTGTTAGACGTCTGCACTACAGAAAATTTCATCCTTTCTGTTCTGTTATTCCCTCTTTCTTTCTTCCTTTCTGTTTACAAGCCGATATTTCAATGAATCAAATCTGGGTCATGCTGTATTTACACTTTTTTTAGTGTTTGTTTTTTCCCATGACACAGCTGTTATGAAGCTGGAACAACACTCCAGCCTGTAGGCAATACAGCAATGAGAGCAGCTAAACCACACACCTACTGTTGATTGGCACGACATACTGATGGACAGTGACAGCGAAGAACGAGGCTTAATAGCCTTTTCTGTTATTTGTGGTTAAAAGAATCGATTGTGTGTGTGTGTGTGTGTGTGTGTGTGTGTGTGTTTGTGAGGAGGAGAAAAACACTCACTGTGTCTATGTGAATCATTTGATATTTGTCCTTGAGGGACATGTATGCTGAATCTTTTTATGGTTATGTCAGTGTGTTCACCCATGGGGGGCACTGGCAGTTGGCAGGGGTTTCCCCCTCTGCTCATCAAATGCCAAATCACATATGCACACACGCACACACACACACACACACACACACACACACACCTGTCAGCTGGAACATTTCCGTTTCACACTGCAGCCCAGTTGAGGTACCAGCAGCTGTGTTGGATTAGTGCAACCCTGAGAGCAACACAGTTTGAATTTTACCTTTCAGTTGTGCCTACCTTGGCCGGTGATTTTGTTATGGTCACGTCTCGATTTGCAAAGGCTCACCAATAACACAAATTGAAAGGGAAGGGTGCTCTGAATTATGGAGCAGATGAAAGTGCATTGTTTTCAGAACAACAATCAATAATGAATGCCACCTTTTGAAGTGCTAAAAAGTGAGCCAGAACATGATAGGCCCTGCTCAGTTCAATTATTCAACACTGGTACACACGTTACAATGGCTGAAAGGAAATGACAGACCATTTGGTTTTCTTATTAGCCCTGGACACATTGATCACCACTGTCTGAAAGAAAGAACGATTATACTGCAGGAGGGAGGCAGTTGGTATTTTTGAGAAAAAAAGTTCTTATTCTTCTTCAAAGAAAAAAGTTCTCACAAAACCATTAATAACCTTGCAGACTTTCCTTTCATATTGAGAGCCTGCAAAGTTGAGCGTGAAGTTATTCAGTGGGGAACCTGGCAGATACGGGCCTTCACAGAGAAAGCAGCTGCCAGAGCCATTTTTTTCATAACTGGTGTTTAAAGTGAAGTTGAAGTCTGGGAATTTAAATTCACCTCATTATTAAGTTTTGAAGCTCTGCTGACAAATGTAGCTTCACTTTCTGCACTGGGTTGAATTCATCATCGGTAACTGTAAAGGAAAAGAAAAAAGTAGAGGTGAGGCCAGAGATGGAGATAAAGAAGGAGGGGATAGATTAATTCAGGGAGGGAGAGGAAGAATGATAGCAGGTGGTAAACAGCTCCCTCTCTATTTGATCACTGATAAGGTGCCACGTGCTTCCTTTGTTGTTATTCTTTGGGTGTGACTTTAATAAGATAGTATTTGTTGGTTTTTCACTCTGCGGTGCAGGTGTGCTTCTGTACCGTATGTATGTGTTTGTGTTGACTGTACTCATTCATTCTTGTCTGTCAGTTTTCATAGGCCTGTTGGGACACTCACATCATTAGCTGCGATCTCTGCAGATTTCTGTGGTGTGTGTGTGTGTGTGTGTGTGTGTGTGTGCATGTGCATGTGTGCATGTGGTAAAGCTGATTGTATGCCCTTATTTTGTGATATTATCTCTCCCTGCAGACTCATATCCAGCCTGATGATTGCGTGTCTACTCTTCCTAATGATTCTCTGGCCGCTCCACATTTATTATCTTATACTGAATGGCACACATGCGCTGAAATTCAAAACGCAGGTGTATTTGCAGTGTGTATTTGTGTGTGTGTGTGAGAGACCACCTTTAGTAGAAATTATATATGGCTTTGGCTCAGGGTGGGCTGGCCTGCATGTTCCTGGTGTGTGACTGATTGCTCTGAGAACAACACACTGTTTTGGGGGAAACTCTTTAAATTATTCAACAGCTCTAATTGGCTCACTGAATGGGGGTTGTACTGGGTTTCTTCCCACTCTTGGGTAGCATAGAAATACACTTTATGTTTCTTGATCTACAGTTACAACAACCATCTTGTGTTGTGTTTCCTCAAGTGTTCTTTGAGGAACTGTTAAAGGTTATTGGTCTTTCATGCATTTTATGTTTCTTTCCTTGTCCACCTCTGTTGATGTGTCAGAGGCTTCTGCAGTTGATGCCATATATCCATTTTAAGAGTATGCCTAATGCAGCATTCATATAATGTGAGGACGAGTGTAGGTGTAATTATCTCAAATGATTGGCTTTGGCTGACAAGGCGTCTATATTTGGTTTTCTGTATAACCAAATTTGTAAAAATAAATAAATAAATGTGTTTTCTTTTCAAGCATGTTAAGAAGAAAAAAGTTAAATGCAAAATGTCTGCAAATGCAGAAACTGGGTCTAATGTTATCTCGGAGCCTCTGCAGCCTTCAGCTTTACCTTTTAATTTAAAACAAACCAAGAGAATGTTTCTTTCTCCTACAGCCTTGAAAGAAATATCTTAAATAACCTTTTCATTCACTGTGCTGGGTGAATGACTGGTGTATGAGATACTTGCCCTGAGGGGCATTGATAAGAGTGACAGAGAAGTGGCTGAGAGTTGCTGCCTGGTGTGCTGAAAGCTTTGGAGAATTAGCAGCTGAAATGTTTGCAGACTTGAGTCACACAGTAGGAATTATGAGGAATATATTACTTTGCATTTTCTTTGATGTGCTCCCAGGTTGGTGGCAAGTGCTCATCAATATGATATTTGTATACAAAACAAATTTTGCGTAAGTGTATTCTTGGTGCTAATGTAGGTTCTGATGAAGCAAACACCAAGTATTACCACCTCAGACAGGGCGGGGTCATAGTGGGTCTGAGCTCTTGTGTGGGGAAAAGTTGCCCATGGCTTTAAACCAAATGGAGCAACAAACAAAATCAGCTGCAAGATGCTAAAAGCTGCAAAAAAAGCTTCAGAGTGGAGAGTCGGTTCTCAGTGGGATCAGTAGTATTAATATACCAGCTTCAACATTCATGTTTACGGTGTGACTCTGAGGGATTCAGTAAGCGTTTGCTTTGTCAAGTGAAAATTCACTCATGGTCAAAAAACGACCAAAACCATCTTTTTTGTTGATTGTTGCAGTATTAAGTATTTAATACCAAATATTGTCCGTTTTAATCGAGCAGCAACACAGAGCTCCCACGGTCTGACTACTGCACTGTGGAGGAAAGCAGCATACCATGCCATGCAGCACAGGGTCTGCCAGAAATGCATTAGTAGGAGAGAAACAAAACTCAGCCGTACAGATTCACCTCAGAACAAACCAGCAGGAGCTAATTAACCTTTTACATTTGTAGCACAGTCCAATGGTAGTGCGCTTTTGAGAAATAAATCAGAAATACATTGCCAGCATGTTAGCCATTCAACATTTATCACTGCATATGCAAACACAGAATTTGCATATTTGCTGAAAATAACAACCATCGTCTTTAACACATGGAAACTCAGGATCAATACACTGAACAATATGTTCCATGTTTCCAGCAAAAACAAAACTTCTATGAACTGTCACATTTTGAATATTTGACATGATGATCTTAAGTATTATTTTCTATCAGCTTTTTTGAGTATGAATGGATTGGTTTTGATTTGATTGAACTATAGTATATTCCTCACTATAAGGCTAAGCTCAATGACAAGGCCGATTGATTGACATTGGGTTTGTATTTGACCTGCTATTCACTGTCTTTGAACAGCTTTGAGGTGTGACATACTGTAGTTAGCCAGTGACAAAAGCAGTTCGGCACTCTCTCAGCTTCTGTCACAGCACATATCCATCAGCACTCACCCACAGTCTGTTCATGGCTCTATCGCTGACACACACACTCAGCTGCTCACTGCGAGGCAGACTGGAGAAGAACAGATGCTTCTGGTAAATAAAGAAGAATTCAGCCTTACATAGTAGTGTGGCTGAAAGAGGTATGCAGTCCAGCAATGTGACAGCTTTATAGTTTCACACTGCGGTAAACAGATGGGTAGCAGTGCGGGAGCAAAGGACAAAAGAACATAATGCTGTGTATCGATCTCCTTGATTTCTGTTAACGATATGTGGCTCCCTGTTTTCCTGCAGACTGGTGGGGACCTTCTGTATGGTGCTGCAGAAGGTGGCTGAAGAGGGTCATGTAGAGCTGACCGACACGCTCATTGACGATAACAACACGTCATTAAAGGTAAGAATGAATGCTGCTCCTACACCGGAATGTCAGCAAACTGAGAGGGGATGCGCTGTGAGTCAAGTTTTGTGGAGAGTTTGTTCATATCAGTGCATTGCTCTGTAGACCATAAGAAGATGACAGTTTCAAACAACTATATAAAAAGCAAACCCAAGCATTTTGCCAATAGTGTAAATAGTCAAAAAGATCACTGCTAAAATCATACTAATATCTGTCAGATGGCAGAATGAATTTGGTGGAGATGTATATAAAATTATGCACATTTTGAATGCTTTGGATGGAGCAGGGCAGCCATAAAATCATGGCATTTGCAGTTTAAATATTTGAGTCAGTGAAATTATCACAGAGCTTCGATGAAGAAGCTAGAACAAGCTGACTGAGACAAAGTGGAATGAGAGGATTTTTCCAAACACTTAAATTAGATGACTTCAATTTACACCGGTAGAATTGAAATTAATGTTATTAGCCTGCAAATTCCATCCACAAGCAAATAGGGGAACATTAAATGGAGAAATCAATCTTCCATTGCACCTGCAGCAGCGGCAATAAGAGAAGTAATAGCCATCATTTGGCCTGTAAGGACGCCACAGATTAAGACGTGCACAACCTGATGCAAATACAACATCAGCATATTAGGATGCTTGCCATTAACATGAATCCAGGTATTATCTGTTGATTGGAAGCTGGGTTTAGAAGAGCTGAGGACTGAGAGCAGCTCAGTGGTAAAGACGAGTGTGAGGACGTTTTTTGCTGGGGAATGCATAATGTAAGATAATGTATGTGGAAATGAGAGCGGGACAACAGGATGTGTGAGGTAGAAACTAACTGTAGGGAGTTTTAAAGCACCCCGGGCTGCAGGATGGTGTTAGCGGAGCCAGGACTGCTGATGTGATGTTTCTGAGATGATGACACACAGCATGGGAGCGCTTTAGGGCTTAGGCACGCACACACATGCACACGCTCACATACATACACTGACATATGTGCCTTGTGAATGCATATCAAGGTACCCACACACATGCACGCACGCTCACAATTAAGAGAATGCAGCGCATCACTCTAGAAAGAAACTGGCAACTTAGCCCAACATAACCTGAAAGCAATGGTTTTCCAACAATGCTGCACCGCTGTGGTTGCCATAGTAACAAATCGAACTCCTCGTGGACTCGGGTGATTTGCCTTACGAGGGTGAAAGGAAGACAGACCGACAGAGATTTGGAGGAAGAGGGGGGAACGAGAACCCTGTGTATATTTTCCCCTCATCAGTCTTTGTCAGTAGAATAAATTGGCCACTTCGTAATAAAGATCAGGTCATTGTCAGGAGGATAATATTTGTCCTGAGGAGACACCAAAGACAAACGACAGTGTCACCCATGATTCTGGCCTGAATTAAACTAACTGTTACTGTCAATCCAAATTCCTCCAACAAATACCAGGCAGAGGAAATGATGGATAGTCTATAAAGTCTGTTCCCTATAATGACAGCTTTTTCTTAACACAAATAAATAGACTGATATAGACATGCCAAGTTTAAGCCTTAAGGTGTTTTTCTAATTTCTCTGGACTCTCTTAGCACAGGTTCTGTTTGGTAGTGAGTGCGGTATTGTACTCTGTTATCCTGTGTGTGTTGAGCTTGACAGCTTAAATGAAAAAGCAACAAAAAATATTGCAACATATTATATGCAAACATAAATATGTAAAATAAATAAAAAATCAGCTATTCACCCAAAGCATGGTTCACTTTCTAGGCGCCATAAATTTCTGTTAAAAATTTCATGGCAGTCCATTAAATAGTTGTTGAGGCATTTCAGCAGTCTGGGGGGCACTCATTAATTGCCCATTAATTGTGTTTTGATTGTCATAAAGTCACCTTCATTGTGGTGTATTATACACACATCAAAAACATCTGAAGGGAGAAATAATAATCTTTTCAGCAGGTGGAGGTGGATAATTAGCTAACTTTTCTTATGGTTAAAATTGGTTTGATGCATTCAGATGAAACAATCTTTCTTCCAGCTGCTTTAAAGATAAATGACTGCAATGGGACATCTATGGAAGTAAAGGTTTGTTGTTGTCTGCTCATATCATAAGCTTACTTTAATCAGCTCCCCCTCCATTTTCAGACCAGTGTTACCATAGAGATCAGGTACCAGCCGATGGATGGCACAGTGGGAATGTGGAGCGACGGGGAGTTCCTGGATGTTCCTGATGACAGGGATGGGATGTTTGCCTTTGAAACTGACAGCTTGCTTTCTGGACAAAGCCACGGGTCAGGGGTGTCCCCTGGACGGTCCTTACAGGGATCCATACCCACCTTCAGAAAGTGAGTCAAACATGCAAATATGATTACATCACAGTGAAACAGGCTGAAGCAGTTCTGTATTACTTTGATTTCCACAGTAGCAAACAAGATTTGTTGCTTTAATTATGTGCTCTGTTTCTTGAGAGATCTTTTGGTAACTGTGCTACTGAGGCGCACATGGGTCAGAATAAAACTTGAATGGGTTGAGGTTGACAGATGGATCCAGTATTCACCCATTGAAGAGGCCTCATCTTGTGCAGCTAATTTAACATCTTCCATTATTATGGAGGGAATGCACAGGAATCGTAATGACACTGGGCAGACCAATAAACTTACTTACTTGTCTGCCAGACACTAATTTAATGGCAAGAAAAGCACAGTTTAGAGGAGATGCTATTGTTTACAATGATTGGCTATAGAGATGTGATCATTATGATGCAGAGCACACAGCATCTTGTAAACATTTTAGTGTGTGATGGGTTGTGCAAAGATACAATGAAACAAACTCGAGTTGCGTAGAAAACAGTAAACATTAAACATAAAGTGTACTTTACTCATGGGTTTAAAAAAAATCAATATTTCTCATTTTTATTACATTTCAAAGTCACTCTGCAGATTAAGACCTTGCTTTTCACTTGAATGTTGACAGCATTGTGGCTAAAGTTGTGTGTTGTGATTGCATATCACATACCACAGTGTATTGCATATGGTAGTTCATAAAACAGAGAAGTATCCCCAGGCTTTACAAGGTTATACTGTATGGATTTTGTATAAAATATTGTGAGACCGTCTGCCCCGCAAGCTGGTCTCTTTCTTACTCTCTGCACTCGTACATGTTCTCTTTCTGCGGTTTGCTTGTTGTGCTTTCGCTGAATAGTACGTGAGATAATCTGTAGGTTGTATCGATTTCCACTGAGGCTATCTGCGCAGGCAGAGCCCTAAATCCATCATTATACTGCATGTGGAATGGGCGGGTGAAAAAAATTGTGTGTCTGTGTGTGGTTGAATGCTGCTGTTTGCATGTTTTGTTGTTGTCACGTTGTTTGTTGACCATGAACACATCAGTTCAACTGTCTCACGGCATGAAATTAAAAACTCGAAGAGAGCCTCAAAGCAGCAGGAGGACAACAAGAGAAGCTGACTCATTTAACTTTTTGGAGTATCCCACGGGTGTTATATAACTGACAGTATTTGAATTTGGTCAACAAAGAAAAAGGAAATCCTTGCTTTCAAGAAATCCTGTGAAAGGTTTGGGTAAAACTGGGGTGAAAGTAATCATAGTAGGCATGTAGCTAAGACAGTGTTTTCAACAGTCCAGGTTTGTTGGATTATTGATAATGCCTCATCAGTTTTGAGGTGAATCAGGCTCCGCCCTTGCTAGGCGATGAGGACACCTGTCATCTGGTTGCCGTGGTAGCACAGAGCTGTCAGTCAGACTTTGAAAGGGCTGTCCTGGGGCTTTTGTCTTGGGGGATAAAATGAATGAGAATGAGCGAATGAGTTGCTGAAGAAATACCAATAACTTCCAGCCCTAGCCAGCAAATCCAGTTCTTAATCCTACTCACAATGGTGTTGGCTCAATTGTGGAAGGATTTTTAATAGCCGTACCACTTCTCATCCAAACTTTTTTTTTTACCCTGACACGCCAGCTGCTCAGTTCATCTCTGGTTGAGAGGTTTCCAGTATTAAACTTTCGTCCTGAATTTTTACAGGAGACGATAACCAGGGATGACTATTTTTTTAATCCTTTAGGGAAGACAAGGAGGAAAAAGATGAGGAGGATATCATAAACAGTTTAGCCTCAAGGTATATTTTCCAGAGCCATGCGTCTGCTTTTACCTGATTTTGGTGTGTGCTTTTGTGTGTCTCCTTTTTTACATCCTCTTTAAATGCAAATGAAGTATTTCTAGGCAATATCACTTTATGATATTTTTTTCACTGACACATTTGAACTTCAGAAAGGTTATCATCAGCTGCTGGAAGTGTTTTTATTAAACCTCAAACTTAGAGAACTTAGACTTAGAAGAGTTATTTTGTATTTCTGAAATGACTGTCTGCTTGGTACGCTGAGCTCCCCCATCTGCTGTCTATTTCTGTTGTGTCACCCGCAGCCTAGAGGTCATGTGCGCGGCTCACAAAAGACTGTGTACTCATGGAAGTTTTTTAGTGGGCATCAAATTGCATTATAACTGCACAATATGACTGCAGTAGAATGTAGGTGGCTTGTTAAGGCACATTGGTTACTCCTCGTCCCCTTAATTGAGTGAAATTGCAGTTGAACTTGACCAACCCACTGCTGCCACCACTCCTCCACCTTCCTCCACATGGTGTCTGGAGTGATTTATGGCAGAGCCAATAAAGCATTTTGTGCTGTCTGCAACACCACAATGAGCCAGCTTTGCAGGGGTTTTGTTATTCCTAATAAATAAATCACACTCTCCTGTGTGTTTTTTACTGCCAGTGGCGCAGATCTGCTGAATAGTGCATGCATGTGCCGGGGATGACGAGAATGGATTTAAGGCTCCAGTTGTCATTTGATCTGTCGACATTGAATACTAAAAAAAACAGGAACAATGAGGTGAAATGAGGATCCACACTAGAGGAGGGTCCTATTTTCATGCAGGAGCTAAAATGAGGGTTTCTTTCTGTTTAAGCAATGCATAACTTAATCAGTATTGCACCACTGAAAAATATTGCTGTAAATAATAATTGTGTTTATTCAAACTATTTAAATATGCATGTTCATTTGCAAAATGTCTAATAACACAGAGGAGATAATTCAGCCTCAGCAAAGCTTGTGATGAATACAGGATTGAAAACACTGAATACTATATTAATCACACACTTGGCAAAGACACATCAGGTCAACCAGACATGCTAATAACTGCATCTTGTATCAGAACAGGTGCCCTTAGAGTTCTGCTGTGTGTTTTTGGTTTCAGCTCAAATTTGGCTTCAGATGCTTCAGATGTTATTTGATTTAAAACACCTGTGCAGGGCCTTTAAGGTTGTTCTTTTTAAATTATTATAAGATAATATAAGTAAAACGCAGATATTAAGGTAGTTGTTGCTTTGGTTTCATTTTGGCTATTATTTATGTCAAATAGAATCACAGGCAGTCTCCCTGTGTGCACACAATTATTGTTCAATGCTGCAAGCTGTCAGCTTTCAAATATACAGTAAGCCCTTGTCAGCAAATGAAAAATTTTCAGATCAGTGAATCGAGACTTTGCTGACACTCTGCAATCACAGATACGGCTTCACAGACCCTTTTATGTTTGGAGCTTAGATATGCCATAAAGAAAAAAAAGTATCTTCAAAGTTAGATTTTTCTATCTATGCAATCATAAAAATGTGATTTGTTGTTCTCCTTCATGCTTGGCCATATTTTGCAATTTTCAGCTGTTCTCCTGTTTGTTTCTTTCTGCTGAGATGGGTGCTGGATTGAAGCAGTTGTCTTTTGAATCTCTGACGTTTCTCATTTCTTCTTGTGTAGCTGTATTCTCTTCAGGCAGGGCGCTCTGTTCATCAGCTGTGCTGTTATGTTTTGCTGTGGTTTGCAGTGGTTCTTACTGTCAGATTGTGTGATAATGCAGTTTGTAAATGCTTTCAGTTAGTTTGTAAGTGCTGCTGTTTTTTTTTTTTTGGGGGGTTGCTAGTCCTGATGTCAACACGAAGACATGCCTCTTGGGGTAAATCTTAATTTCTGGTATCACCTGCATGTTTGTCCCAGATGGGAGTTGTGAAAAGGCCAGGATTTACTGGAGCTGTTTTTTATAAGATTTATAAAGGGAAATGTCCTTAGAATCCCTCAGCAGTCATCAGGGTTGTCGAGAAAAAAGGAACATTTTATCTCTGAAAACCTTCAAAACAATTGAAAAAAGAGCTTTTTTTTCATTCTAGGCCAGTTGATGCAGTAAAAAATGCAAGAGTGCTATTTGAAGTGGATATGAAATTTTAAATGGGCGCATGTCCATAGAAAAACACATTCTCTTACTCCTCTGTACCTCTTTATTTTCCTCAGCATCAAGTCGTCCTACGCAAACAATCATACACACAAGCACTCTCAAATATTTTGGAAGTACATTTATTGTATATATAAACACACAGAGAGAAAATCACAAATAAAAACAGATTATAGCCCAAAGATAAATAAAAAAAATGTTTTGTTTGCTGTAAGTAGGCCATGAAGACTCAAAGTTCTTTTTTTGGGTGAGGGTATTTTAAACTTGCATCAGCTTTTATCTACGTGGCACTAATGAGGGTAAAGTTATGAACAAATGCTCCCAAGATTACAGGCGCAGAATGTCAATTACTGATTCAGTTATCTTTCATCAAGACAAATCAAGTGACTGCACAGGCGCACTCGAGAAGAGACGGTGATAATTGATGTTTTGTTTTATCTGCTGTTGTCTCACTACAGTCAAAGTTGGAAAATACATGACTTGGTGCCCTGAGCAGCAGAAGTCTGCAAAGAAAGTAATGAAGTGTTGTTTGTTTGAGAGAGAGAGGGGACTGTAGAGCTTTCAATAAGGTTTCAGGACACAAATCTGGGTATAGCGAGTATTTCTTTTCCCAACTGCGTTATCAGGTTGAGCTGATCTTCATCTAGCTCCGGTCCAGGGGCTTGTTGAGGCACTGAAATACAGTATGTGCATCCATGTGTCCAAGAGACACAGAGAGCAGGTGTGTGTAGTGTATCTCATTGAGCTCCATTCAGTGGAGCCCCCAGAGCAGAACATAGAGTATACGTCAATGAATTATTGATCACTGATGGGTTATTTTGTTGTCTTCCCTTTATTCATTTTTTTTATCTTGAACGGGACAGTGGTGGAGAAAGTTGACAGAAAGAATGAAGATAGCACATGCAAATAAGCAAATGAAGAAGATCTCCACTTACTCATACTGTTCATCATATTTAGAAATGTTATTAGTTTAGTGACAAGACATCTGGATTTTTATTCAGGAAAATAAAGAGTAACTGTTCTGTTAGTTGCATTGTCCCTCAAAAAAGCATCTCTAGTGAAAGAGTAACATTAAATCCTCACAAGAAGTACAACTCAGCACTTAACTTAAGAGATGTAAACAAAGAGGCCACAAGAGTAAAAGAGAAAAGCAGTTCAGTACATAATAGAAAGTACAGTCTCAGCTTACCTAGAAAGCTGTATTATTCCACGTTTTCATCATATTATTTAGACTGTGATCACAAGGAAGCATGAAAAAATGTTAAAATGCATGCAAAAAAAATGCATGAAAAAAACGCTTATAATTCTGGGATGGACATATTGAACATTTCTGAGAACAGGGTCCAAGTTGGTGAAACACTGACACGGTCAAACCAGCCAATTGAATCGGACCACCCCAGATACTTAACACAACAAATGAGTTAATTTAGACTAAATCTGGATGCTGCGACTTCAGCGCAGGCAGTGGGGAAACGATCTTGAAAGAGTGGGTGGTTAATTGAATAACATATTAGCCTGAGGCAATTGATGTAGTGGCCATAGGCATTACATTCCAAGGCTCAGGAGTAGGTACATCATGTACACATCATGTTCATTGACCAGCAAGTCAGCATCAGGCCTGCGAGTGACTGCAGAGTTGGAATCATGGAATAATACATGCTGGCCCACAACTGCACAGCAGGGCAAACTATGTTATGCTCACACTATCGCAATATCTCCTTCTCTGAACAAAGCAGAACATAGATCAGCTTGGAGTTGCAGTCGGCTTGGTGCACATCTACATGAATTGCAGTGATGCAGTTGCCTTCATCCTTGTCATTGTAGATGGTCACATATTAACATCGAGTAACTTCTTGAGTTTCTTTGATAAACTCTTCAATTCGAGGCGAGATTCACAGATACAAATGCAGGGTGTCCCCGGCTCTGCCCTTGTGCTGGCTGCTCAGTGTACCTGCTCCTGAGCGTCAGACTCTTAATACCTACCCTAGAATAGTGAGCTATTGACCATTTACCTGCGGTAAGTTCAAGACGCCCTTAACTGCAGTTTACTGACTCATCCTCTGCTGCTTATCCCACTGCTTGATTTGTGCATTAAAGATGAATTCCTAACTGTGAGGAAAATATTTTATAAGCCCTATTTTAATGGAGGAGATGGAAATCAGGCTGTCAGGTACCAGTGAATAACCTTGGGAATTATTCTGCTTCAGTTAGATCATTCATCTTCGCTGCAATTTACATGTATAACAAGGCAATTTATTCATGCTTTCCTGTATAATTGATTCACTTACAATCACCCCCAGATAAACAGTGTGGTTCATTTTCATTTTGTTTCATTCTCTCCTTAAAGCATATGTATGCACATGTATACATGATGGGCTCTGCACACAATAGTGATCCTATTTCTTCATCTACACAGCTTGGATTTAAGGTGTTTTTGATCATGTGTTAGGTTGATGTGCAGTGCTCGTTACTATTACTAAGTAGGAGAAGATAGTCACTGTTGCATTTATTGTCTATTTCAGATCAAAGGAAAAGAAAGAGAGAGAAATTAATAGGTACATCATTCTCTTGAATTTGCAACAAATCGCACCTGCTCTCCAGCTTGACGTTTTGTGTTTTACCTGCAATTTTCCTAAGTACGGTGTGAATTTACATGTTTCTCTCCTTTGAAACCACAGATGTGTACTTCCTTAGCCTTCATACAGACATTTTTGATGGTTTCATCATTCAATCCACTCAGAGGATCGGCTTGCTTAAAAAAATGATTTTAAACTCAGACATGGCCTCCTGCTGGTTGCTTTTGTCTCTGATGTTTGTCCTTGTATTTATCCTTAAATCTGCTCAGCAAAGGAAAGGAAAAGAGAGTGAAAGCAGTGAAGGACAAGTAAGTAAAGTATTTAGTTGCTCATTTTGTCTGTTTTCCAGTGACTTTCTTCTGTTTTTAACTGCTTGTTAAGAGAGGATTCACTTTTTACCAAGGGCAGTCCTGCAGTATATCAGTCCTCACCTGCTGGAACTTTAAGGCTCTCTAGGCCTAACACATTGGAAGGTCCAACCTTATGATTAGTTGCATTCTTTTGCTTAACTTGTCCGAATGGACTGAGTTGTAATTTTTACATCAAATTTCGGGTAATCTTTCAGCCAATGTGCATTACAATGTCCTCACTGGAAAAGTACTACATTACGTGAAGTTCATATTGGTTTCTTTTGAACTCGAAATGCTGTCTGGACATTTTTGAACTTTTTTTTTGTGGTGGTGTATAGAGCCCCACCCACACCATCCTTCTACTCTTCCTCCTCCTCTCATTGTATCTCCAACTATGTACCTCCACCTCTCTCTCCCTCCCCTCCTCTCTCCTGCACCATACACTCGTCTGTCCCAACTGTAATCTGCCTGGTTGATCTGCATCAGCACCTGACAGGGGAAGAATGTGGAGATATATTTCAAAATAGGAAGAAGCTAGGGGCAGATTTATGGGCAATCTGACCTCTCTGTGGAGTTGAGTAGGATCAGTGGGGTCATTGCTGTGGTACGTATGGAAAACACCTTTGGTTCTTTTTGTGCCTTGTACTCAATTGTTTACATCATGGATTTTTTATTTTTCAGTTATGCAATCTATCCTGTAGCCTGTAACACTCAAAAATGTTCAATTTACAGTCACATAGAACTGAAAAAGCAGCAAAGCCTACATTTAAATAACTTTAATTTGCAATTTCTTTTTGTTTGATAAACTATCTCAGTTATTATGTCATCAAAATTGCAATGAACTGTCAATTAAATGAAAAATCGATTGGTCAGTCAACTTTTTCAGCACTACAGTTAGCAGATGTTGTGTTTAAAGATCTTTTCCCAGCTGTTCTTCAGCATTGTTTAATGCATGCTCTGTCAGTTCTGTACACCTGCCCATCAATTTTAAATATACTTGTCAGACTATCTTTTATTGGCTTGATGGATTCCTGGAATCCAGGGGGCAAATCTTTAACGGTCTTGATTTGATTTGACAGGAAAAGCATGTATTTCGTTGAGCAATTATTCCTTAATCTTTCTTGACTTTTTTGTCCCGTTCTCTGGGCCCCATCCTTTTACTTTTAAATCATGCTTTGCACTCATGAACCTATCACACACGGTGTTGATGAACATCTCTGTAAAACCATTCACTTCTCCATATTTCATGAAATGCGGTTGAACGTTGCCTCGATAACAATTAAGAAAAGATCAAAGTAGAAACGGAACTTGGACACAGTTGACTCTGAATGCTTGAGGAAACAAAAGGAAAACCTTCATCTTCATTAGTTTCCTGACATGTATCCATATCCGCAGCAAATTGGACGGTCACACTCATTTTTAATTATTAAGGCCCCTCATTTGTCGTCCCGCTGCTGACATCACAGTCTCTTTGTTGTTGTGCTGATATCTGATCCAGATAATATCAACTTGGAGACACTGGATACTCTTTTTTTGTGATTGAGGGTCTGCAGAGTTGGTTGTGGTGGTGGTGATGGGGGGATTAAATCCACTGGAATTAAATTTCTAGCCAGGTTACAAAGATGGCCATGATATATGGACGTAATGTATAGTTTTAAGTTACATTTTGATTATGTCCAAGAGTGGGGCAGTGGGGTTTTCCCTGAAGTGGAGTTCAGCATTTAATTTTAATTATTCTCTCCACTGAAGGTCTGAGGGCACCGATGGAGAGTAAACTTAATGAGACACCAGTGCAGTTGGCTGATCCGAGGATGGATCAGCAGTGAATCAGACATAAGTTCATACTCCTGATATCATCTTTCTCATCCCAACTGCAGTCTTATCTTTCTCCTCCACCAGAGCAGGGAAGGGAGTTTTCTCAGCCATGAAGCTCGGCAAAATCAAGAGCTCTAAAGATGATCACAGGAAAGGAGGTAAAACAACAAGCAAAATCTATGATTAAGCTTTTCTTTTTCTTTTTTTTTTCTTCAAATTCACAATTTTTAGTTAATTCTTCAAGTTTGCACAAGGGACAATACATGTTGAAAACCTATTCCTCAAGTTTTTACAGTAGAAGTACCAAGTCCTCCCTCCCCCAGAAGAATTTGGATCTGTTTTCTGTTTTTCTTCTGTTTAGTTTTATTTCCCAAAATGAAAATCTAAACAATATATCAGGCCTCACACTGTCAGGAATAAAATTCTGGTGGAAGTCTACCAAATGATTTATTCATGTTCAGGCTTAAATGAGGTATTTGAATACATAGGATATAAAACACTACTGGAATCCCATTAGATATCCACCACCTTTAAGATTCAAAAGTTGATGAACCTCATTTCAACTGTCCAGATGAGCCGGCGGTCCTGGACATGGAGGACTTGGACAGGAAGGCAATCCGACTTGCTGGAACACTCGATCCGGACACCATCTCTCTGGCCTCTGTCACTGCCGTTACCACAAATGTGTCAAATAAGAGGTAGGATATTTGTTCACACACATGCTCAGACTTGGAAAGTACTCAAACAGGCACGGAGACTTCATGGTTGCTGAATAAATTGAAGCAGACTGTACAATGCCATCATTTATTATTTCCAAATGTAAACTCCTTCCAAGGGAGAAAATAGAAAATCAAGAGCATTCCCAATTTAACATTCACACTGAAAATGGAGGTTGTGTCCGTGTAATCCATCAATCCACTTTAGAAAAATTAGTTTTGTATTTTTTCAGATCAAAGCCAGATATCAAGATGGAACCGAGTTCTGGACGACCAGTGGATTATCAGGTGTGTGTGTGTTTCTGGGTGTTTGTCTGAGACTGAATTCGGATTTGCATGTCTTTGTACCTTGTGTATCTTGTATCTAAGAGAAAATTATCCTTTCAAGTACTGACAGAGAGAAGGGGCTTTCAATATGACAGATATTGATGTATCCAAACATATGCATCAGTGTTTTCCATACAATCAAGGTTGTTTGCCTTCTGTGAATGCCATACTAAATGTATTTACTTCAACATCATTTAAAAGAAGTAAAAGAATAATTGTGGGCACAGTGTTGCTGTCCTTCAGTACTAGTTCATGACCTGCTGCCTTTTCCTTTCATTTTAACTTCAAAACATGAAAACATTTAAACACCAGTCACGTCCAGTCTTGGTATGATTATGTGTTGGAGACTCATTTCTCTCTGTTCCCCCTCATCATCCAAAGACTAATTAAACCAGAGGGACATTGCTTGAACCCTGGAAGCTTGTATCACAGGGTCAGAGTGAAATTACAGGCTGCAATAGTGAAATCTGTCAAAAACCCACACTGGCTAGAATGAGTGTCATCAGTCTGTGAAAGAACAAATTTGGGTTGTTTGTCATGGTGTAGCTGCATTATGATAGTGTTGCTGCTGCGCTAACTCATGGTTGGAGGGAAGTCATCTTGTTTTAGGGTTCAGGGTGAGATCTGAAAAGTTGACCATCTCCCATCAGATCAGCATCACAGTGATTGAGGCCCGGCAGCTGATAGGCCTAAACATGGACCCTGTGGTGTGCGTGGAGATTGGAGATGACAAGAAGTACACATCTATGAAGGAGTCCACCAACTGCCCGTACTACAATGAGGTGAGGCTTTTTAAGATTTTTATAGTATAAATTTAATTTTTACCACTGAACATCAGCTTCACCTTCATCCAAGACTGATGCCGTTTTGACAACAAGGTGGTATTCTAATCATTCGCATACAGTGTTGAAAAATGATACCACAACTACATTTTCTGGTAAAAAGTAACCCTATCATGCGTAAAGTAAAATGCACATATGTGCCGTGTTCTCTTTGATGGTCTAACAGAGTAATGTTTTACTGACTTGAAAATACTACTCATCACACTATTTACTACAGAGGTCCTGAAGTGTACCTGAACAGCAGAGCAATACCTCTCTGTAGGAAGGGTTAAGGCAGTAGTTGTGAGAACCATGGAGAGAACAGCCTTGAGGCTTTGTCCCGCAGGGAGGGGAAGTGACAGTTCATCTGCTATCGATTCCTTCTGCCCGAAAAACTCCCTGTGGGACTGGCAAACTGGAAATTGGAGTGATTGAGATAATCATTCTTCAAGCTTTCTGTCCTCGTATTGAGATGCCTGTTGGTTCCAGTCAGTTCAGTGCCTGAGAAATATAGTGTCTTCATATTTCACTTGTGTTTGTGTTTTGATTGGAGGGACAAGGTTTCCAAAAAATGTGACTGACATAGCCACGACAAGTGGCTAAGAATTTATAAAGTTATATGGTCTAATGTAAAATTATAAATCTTCTCTATTTAACCACATTTTTCAGCTGACGTTGTGTTGAGTAAGTCTCATCTTCACTTCTAAAAGAAGTGAAAACTTGAGGTGCTGGAGCTGTGTCCCGAATTGCTTGCACATTAAAAAAGTATATTTAAAGATTTGCGGCTCTGTTTGGGTCTCACAGTATGGACTTTTTTTTGCACTTCAAACCAAACTTACTGCCGTACAACGGCAGCTGATCTCCTTTGAGGCGGACATGTTAATGAAAAGATTAATGAGGACATTTGTGTTCACCGCCTCAGTTCCTCAGTCAAGTGCTGTATTTTCTGAACTTATCTAGAACTACATCATTTCTGGATAACTTGTTTTGGCACATTTTGCTCCCAGACTAAATCTAAAGAAAGGCTGTGTCGTCTAAAGGAGAAAAGAGAGAGAATTTTAATCAACAAACTTTTTCTCAACTCTGCAGTATTTCGTCTTTGACTTCCATGTCCCACGTGATGTTATGTTTGACAAGATCATCAAGCTCTCAGTAAGTAATGTGTAACCCGAACACTCACTCTGCAGTGCAGCTAAACAAACTGTCTCCTCTTTGACGGGTGTTTTGGTACATTGATTGTGACCATTACATTATTGAGATTTCATTCTTACACTTTCAGTTAGATTCTAGGGCACTTTTCTGCATATGTAATATATACAGTAACTGAAACATTTTAATTGTTTGTGATACAGGGAACAGTAGCTTTGACAGCTCTTTGGGATGTAATGCCATAAAAGATATGGCTGGTTATTGCATTAATGAGGTTAAATAATGACAAAAGAGAGTCACTCTTTATGTTTAATGCAAAAGGTTGAATGAAATATGCAGCCCCTTGTTTACCATTATGTAAATAGCCATCTGTCTTCCTGTAGCACTTTATCTATTTAGTACAGTTTCCAAAGCAATGATTGCCTCAGAGTATGAAAATCATGTTAATTTTTTATTCTCAATTCTGTCTAACAAGGTGATTCACTCTAAAAACCTTCTTCGGAGTGGCACCTTGGTGGGAACCTTCAAGATGGACGTTGGGACCGTTTACTCTCAGCCTGGTAAACTATGAGCTGCAGCTCTGATAACATTAATAACTGTTGTTTGGTTGTTTCATTGATTGACTGATATCTATCCCAGAACACCAGTTCTACCACAAGTGGGCCATCCTGTCCGATCCAGATGATATCACAGCTGGATGTAAAGGATATATAAAGTGTGACATTGCTGTGGTCGGAAAGGGCGACAACATCAAGACCCCGCACAAGGCCAACGAGACTGACGAAGATGACATAGAGGGGTAACCTTAGAAAACACAGCAGGAATTTACAACAACCGCCTAAAGCACAACGAAACAAACAGCAAGCATTGTGTGTCTTAAGAAATCTTGTTGCTAAGATAACCCTCCAAAACTTAAACATGTTTTTGTTTAATCACCCAGTGTCTTTTGGAAGCTTTTTCCAACAAATTTATGTTTTGTAAATATAATCCATAACTCCACAGTCTTGTCTCCCAAATGAGATGTCTGTTTTTTGTTCTCCAGGAACCTCCTGCTCCCAGAGGGCATCCCAGCAGAGAGGCAGTGGGCACGGTTTTATGTGAAGATTTACCGTGCCGAGGGACTTCCGAAAATGAACACCAGCATCATGGCTAACGTGAAAAAAGCCTTCATAGGAGAGAACAGAGACCTGGTGGACCCCTATGTTCAAGTGCAGTTTGCTGGGCAGAAAGTAACTCACTCCACATCCCGTCCTCTGCTGTTCTTTTTTGGTTTCTAGCAGTTGCTGATATTCCCTGAGGGAGGGACTCAGTGTGTGTCTGTTAATAGAGATTCACATTCAGATATCACTAGGTGGATTGACAAGCTTTAAAAGTACTCAAATAGTTTACTGTTAACTACTAAAAACTGACTGTATATTATTCAAATTTATAATAATATATAAGACCTCCTTTTATTCATATGTAGTGATATAAATTTAATCAGCAGAAAAAACAGTTTCTCAGTTTGACTTATAAAAGAAGTATACAAACCTCCCTCAAATCTTAATTAGATAAATCAAATTAGTATTTTACAAACTTAGCCTTTTTCGGGATATTCCATTTTTCCTCTTTGTGCCCCAACAGAGAAGTTTTCTTGCTGAGCAATGGCAGAGAGGAACTTTGGAGAATTTCCACTTGATTTTATTAGTCAGACTGCTGAATCCTCATGTAAGCTTTTGCTGATCTTCAAAATGTGAGATCTGCTTCACAAAATAAGGACCGTTTCTATATTAAGAGTTCTCAGATGGAACCTATAAAATACAATCACTTCTTTAAGTCAATATTAAAGCGACACTATCCGTAACCATAAAATAAGTGATAAACATGTCATTCGGGCTTTCCAGCTCTGTGAACTCAGTGTTATTCCTTTGACTGTCTCCAGGGGAAGACCTCAGTCCAGAAGAGCAGTTATGAACCAATCTGGAATGAGCAGATCATCTTCACAGAACTGTTCCCCCCACTCTGCAAACGCCTAAAGGTCCAGATACGAGACTCGGATAAGGTCAACGACGTTGCCATAGGAACCCATTTTATTGACTTACGCAAGATATCCAATGATGGTGACAAAGGTAGGTCAAAACATTAAGGGCAGCAAGCAAGCAGTTTGTCTTATTAGCATTGATTGGCTGTCAGGTACATTAATTAGTCAGATTTAACTAGTAAATATTTTACTGTTTGTAGTAATTAGCTGGACTACCTCTGAATCGAACCACATGACCCACCTGACCCCCTGTTAATGGCTCTATGAATTTAATGGATGACATTCAAATCAATACAGACATTAGCATATATTAAACCAGAGGAACTTTGAAAATGAGTATCTTTTTATTATTTTTATTTTTATGAGACTATTTCTTGGTGAAAACGTATGTTGACATTTCTAAGAGTTGGTTGGAGTTTATATAAGTGGCAACCATGGCCAGTAAATTCCATCATTTTTAAGTAAGACCTACAGAAAGCCAACCATTACCACCGTACAATGCAAAAAGAGCACAGTCATAGAAATTTCTGCTTTTTTGGACCAGTTTTATTATGATAATGACTCAAAACCCTCTACAGGAGTTTGTTGTTTTTCTGTTACTGTTTTTGTTGGACAGGGCTGAGTGTGAAGGTGCAGTGTTAATACTTTGAAAGACCTTTTTTCCAAAGACAATAGTCAAATATTGAGAAAGAAAACAGATTTCTGCAGATTTCTTTTCCCTTACCATCTCCAGGGTTCTTGCCCACCCTCGGCCCAGCCTGGGTCAACATGTATGGCTCCACTCGTCAGTACACTCTCATGGACGAGCACCAGGACCTGAATGAGGGACTTGGAGAAGGCGTGTCCTTCAGAGCCCGTCTCCTGCTCTCCATCGCTGTGGAGATCCTGGACACCACTTCACCTGAGATCATCAGTTCCACTGAGGTTCAGGTAGAGACTGTCTCCAACATCTCAGAGGTGAGAAGCCCTGACTGCTCAAACTGCTAAGTGGGTATGTGTGTGTGTGTGTGTGTGTGTGTGTGTGTGTGTGTGTGTGTGTGTGTATCTGTTTGAGGATGTGATTTTATAGTATTGAATTACTCCAAAGAAAAGCTGTTATAGTGGCCTCCCCTGACCTCTTGCCCCTACAATAAACAGTGTGATGATACAATCCACCATTGTATTGGCACTTGTGCAGCTAACTGCTCACCAGGGAAATCAGAAAGATGTGGAGCTCTAGGACATGCCTGCCAGCTATTCAGCGTCTGGGCTGTTTGCGTTTCAATTTCTCCCCCGGGATCCTCATGTCAGCAACGAGTGCGTGCCAGTCACCAAGTAGTGCTTTTGCGAGAGAACGAGATTACTAATTTCAGAAAATAACACCAAGCAAAGAAAAATGCTGTAAATTGCCTCATTTATCTTCCATATTCTTAATATTAAAAGGGTGTACTGGTTGAACAGGTGCTCTGGATTTAGGAGCGAGCTCTACTGGTTCACCTGGGATGCAGTTTGATTAACTGCTTCAGATAGTGCTAAAATTAAAAAAAGAGCATTGATTATTATTTTATATTTTAATAACAACCACATGAATGCATAAAGTATGGTGGAAATTAGTTCACTTACATATTTTATGTATAAACTAAGTGCCTCAGAAATTCAAAGAAATCACAGATGAGTTTTTTGTGAAAAGTGAATAATAAAAAGGATCTCTTCAGTAAATGTTCCAATGACAGAAAAAATAAAATGAATGCTCTCTAATAAAATGCTGTGCATTTTCTTCACTGACCTTCCCCTTACTCCATTAGAGCGCCACTGGGAAAATAGAAGAGTTCTTCCTCTTTGGTTCCTTTCTGGAGGCCACCATGATCGACAGGAAGATCGGTGACAAACCAATCAGTTTTGAAATCACGATAGGTAAAATAAACCTGTTTATTCAACCTCCATGCTGCAAGTTTACAGCATAACAGATAAATATGAGAGTGTACAAAAATCTCTGGTTTCTGTAACTACGCTCACACACCTTAACAGCCTGGTAATGCTCTGCCACATAACAGGTAACTATGGCAACCAAATAGATGGTGTAAGCAAACCCTCGTCAACAAAGAAGAAAAAGAAAGATGGGGAGAATGAAGAGGAGGAGAGCGAGCTCATCCAGAACTCCAGCGAAGATGAGGCAGATGAAGACAAGGACCTGGTCTCAGTTTCCTCCACTCCGCTCATGAAGCCCGTCATCACTGACAGGTTGGGGGGGAGGTCAAAAGGTCACAGGAGAAAGGACTAGAACCTTAATGTGTTGCTTATTTATTTTCATTATAATGAAAACCAAGCCCTAGCCCTTTGGAAATGATGGTTAAGTGCTTTACAGTTAGTAAAGTAGTACATTTAACAACAGCTAGGAGCAAATTACTTGCTGTAATTAGCTGTAATTTATATAATTTGGTTAAGTGAGGAGAAATTTAGGATTTCAGACTGTGGACCAAGTAATTTGTGTGTACTTGCCAGGAATTACTTCCATCTTCCCTACTTTGAAAAGAAGCCATGTGTCTACATCAAGAGCTGGTGGCAGGACCACAGAAGGCGACTTTATAACTCTAATATGATGGATAAGATTGCTGACAAACTGGTCAGTATGCAGCTTTCTTCTCATTGTTCACATTTCAGTGCACATTTTGCATTAACTCACAGTGTATGTACAGGGATATTCTATAAACTGATTACTTTTTGTAGATGTAAAATAAAATAATGTTCGTACTAGCTACAGTTCCACCACTGGTGTGCATCACTATTATTTGGCATCTGTGAATGATGTTTCTGATACAGGTATTTGACTACTGTTAACTTGTTTTGTGCTCAGGTCCAGTATTTTTGTGTCCCTACAGGAGGAGGGTTTGAATGATGTGCAGGAGGTCATTAAGACAGAGAAGGCCTTTCCAGAGCGCAGACTCAGGGGAGTGCTGGAGGAGCTCAGCGTTGGTTGCAGGCAAGCTGCATAATAATATTCACTTGTCACAGTCTTGTATCTAAACTGGCATTGGCACTCAGTGGTCAGTATAATACAGAGAGATTCTTCTTGTGGCGAGAGTTTTAAAACCGCTGTTAAGTGCTGCAGTAGTATGGTACTTAATAGCCAGTTTTGTATTGAATGCTTAAGAAATCCTTCCCACACTAAAGACTGCTAGGTGCTCTCTGCAATCTTCATGAACCACCCCAGAAGCTACTGAAGACAGTAGCTGCACTGAAGCATCTCTAAAGCACAATCATTATGGTTGTCATGGTGAAAGAAACCAGCAGAAGTTATTTCTTCTCTAGCACTTTAAGTGAGAATCACATTAAACAAATGAATTTATTTACATATATTCACATTTGTGTTTCATGCTTTGAATTTTCTGGTCATTTCCAGTCGGTTTGTCATGCTGGCTAACAAGGATGTGAACCAGGCAGGCAGAACCAAACTGGATCGAGAACGACTCAAGTCCTGCATAAGAGAGATGGTATGATTTATTTTTCTCAAACAGAGGAGAAGATGAAGCTGTTATTAAATCCATCATTTCTGCTGTGGTTCAGTCACTAATCTCAGCGCCTTAGTCAGTAAATAGTACGGAGCCTCTGGAAGGAAAATAATTTCTGAAATACATTTGTAATGTTATGATTCTCAGAACTAATATTCCCCATTTATGTTTTTGTTTGGTTGTGAGTTGACTTTTAATTTGCTTCAAGAAGAAATGCAAAGTGCTCTGTGAGAAAACAACAGCACTGAGAAGTAATTTTGTGGTGACTGAAAAAGAGAAGGATATGAGTAATTTCCAGTATTTGAACAGTGATGCTTGATAAGTAAGTGTACACACTGTACAAGTATAGAAAGACTATATTGCATACACGCCTGTAGCTGCACTTACGCTACTGTATATCAGTGAATGCGTATCAACCTCTCCCCCTGCAGGACAGCATGGGCCAGCAGGCCAAGCAGATTCGGACTCAGGTGAAGAAGAACACAGTCAGAGACAAACTCAAGCTGGCACAGAACTTCCTGCAGAAGCTTCGTTTCCTTGCTGACGAGGTATTTTGTGTCATTGTGCTTCTAAAACTCTGCTTGTAGATGTAGAATACATACTATGGTGTACCAGTGCAGAATCAACATTTTACACTATATAGGTAGGTTATAACTTTCAAAAGACACCGGGATTAATGAGTGTGTTTCTGTGCATTCATCTTTTCCAGCCTCAACACAGCATCCCAGATGTTTTCATCTGGATGATGAGCAACAACAAGCGCATGGCTTATGCCCGGGTTTCCTCCAAAGACATCCTGTACTCCATAGTGGATGAGGAAACTGGTAAAGACTGTGGTAAAGTCAAAGCCGTCTTCCTGAAGGTACGATCAGCTTGTTGTGCTTCTCACATTAGCGGACACTTTGCTGACACCTGAAAGAGACCACTCATTATTCTCATTACCAGCTAAAACTGTGACTATGTAAGATAAAGTTCGATTTCTTGCTTAGTGCACAGCGAGATGATCATTATTGGTAAATAGTCATGATACAAGATCATTATTGACTGAAATATTATGGGGAATCGGCTTGTAAATCCTTGACAGCTGGCTATAGAGGAGGTTAGAGAATCAATGGTAATATTAATATTTATGGATTGGGCCTTGTTGTAGCAGTTTCTCTAATGCGTAATGGTTGACTCGTGCTAATTAAGCCAAGGCGAGGATGTAATGCAGTGAAAGGGACTCAGCGAGAATCATGAAGAAACTCCTCATAATTATTCAGCCCGTCTCTTCTGCGTCCCCAGCTGCCTGGTAAGAAGGGGTTCGGTCCTGCAGGCTGGACTGTTCAGGCTAAGCTGGAGTTGTATCTGTGGCTGGGCCTCAACAAGCAAAGGAAGGACTACCTCAGTGGTCTTCCAAATGGTTTTGAAGAGATTAAAACTGCTAAAATGGGCCCGGGGCTTCACTCTGTCCCCCCTGTCAGCCTCGTCTACAACAGTAAGTACTGTCAAATACCAGATATGATTCTGAGCAGCTGATCCAGAGTTTTTAACTTACACTGTAATGTTCACCGATGCTGAACCTACACCCAATCATTTAGTTTCCTGCACTGAATTACAAAGTCATGCCGTTTTTCCATCACTCCAATCTGTTGCATTATGTTTCTTCAAGTCACCATGAAGTAATGAATTAGGTTTTCTCCTGATTTACCATTAAGATGAAAGTCTGAAATCAATTAGAGGCACAACACAAACAAACCCACTCAGAAGCAAACGTTTGACTTCTATTGAGCACTTATGCTTTGTGATTCCCATTTCTGACTTCAATATAAAATTCCTATTAAGCGGAGATGTCAGATTGTCAGTTAACATGATGTGTGTGCGTGTGTGTGTGTGTGTGTGTGTGTGTGCGTGCATAACAGTGAAGCAGGTGTTTCAGCTGAGAGCGCACATGTACCAGGCCCGCAGTCTGTTTGCTGCTGACAGCAGTGGCCTTTCCGACCCCTTCGCTCGGGTCTTCTTCTCCACGCACAGCCAGGTTACTGAGGTGAGAACATGGATGTGTGTACATTTTGCACACTCACAAGATAAATACAGTGATAGTGAACAGCATCAGAATGAGCGTTTGTATCAATGATGTGTAAACTGAGTTCCTATGTGTGTTCTTCAGATCCTGAGTGAGACTCTGTGCCCTACTTGGGACCAGCTGCTGGTGTTTGACGACGTGGAGCTGTTTGGGGAGGCCAGTGAGCTGAGGGATGACCCACCGATCATTGTAGTTGAAATCTTTGACCAGGACACTGTGGTAGGATCCTAGTTTTCGTGAATGATAAGGATGCATCATAGAGAAACTGCTAGTTAAACACTTTTAATGGAGTTAGTGGGCATTATTAATGCAAAAACTGCTTTGCTTCTCCATCCCTCATGTCTGTCCTCCCTCGTCTCACTCATCCAACCTGTACCTCACATTAACTCTGACCTTGCCCATCCTGTCCTGCTGGGTCAATAGAGTGTGAAACCATTAGTATTTTTTGGCTTGTGTGAATTAGCAGTCCTAATAGGTACTGGTGACCGGTGTAACATGAATTAGTTTAGGTCATATCACTGCTGCTGATCTGCTCTGGTCAAATTTTGAAAAAACTTACACATGCTTCCTTCACTTGTAACAACAGCTGCTGCAATAGCAGGGAAAGCTGTAGCAGTGGCGCAGTGAAGAAAATCTGCCTCGAAATACCTGAATGAAACAAAGGTGTAGACAGTTTATTAGAAGATGCTGACAGACATCTCTGTTCATTTTTCATCTTCATCTCTTACTTTCATCTTTTCCTACACTGTAATAGTCACTCAACATGCTTGTGAGTTTGTTAGTGAGACTCGTAATTTCTGTTTCACAAGCTTCTCTATTATAAATTGCACATTTTTGTGACGTTCAACCACTTTGACCAATACTGACATCAAGTGGCCACCACAGAAACTGCAGTTCCCCCCCACTCGTGTCTAACTCCCTTCCCTTGTCCCCCCCCCAAATGTCTTGACTGCCTGCTGTCCCAATGTGGTGTTCAGGGCAAGGCAGAGTTCATAGGTAGGACGTTTGCAAAGCCCACCATCAAGATGTGCAACGAGCACTACGGCCCCCCAAGGTTCCCGCCACAACTGGAGTACTACCAGATTTACAGAGGGAACTGCACTGCGGGGGAACTGCTGGCTGCCTTTGAACTCCTGCAGGTACAAAGAGTACACACACACACACACACACACACACATTAATGAATAAATGTCTGTACATACGCATACATGCATCTCTGCAGGGCCTCTGCATGTCAATATTAAATATTCTATACTTTGTTTGCAACAATAAACACAATCAGTCACATCTTGCTTTTAGTTATGATGTGAAGCATGGACACAAACTAATTAATTTAAATTTTAAAAAATGCTGCAATAGGGATCTTCTTTCTCTCTGTCCTGCTGCATTTTTCCCCATTTACTTTATTTTTCTGCTTGCATCCACCTTCTTACTTCTTTGTTCTTTGTTCTCACTACACATTACCACTTGCCCTCCCACAATACCATTTCCCTGTTTCCTCCTCCACCCTCCTACATTCCCCTGTCTTTTTCCTCCTCTCTGTGCCTCCTCCTGCTGCCTACAGATTCCCTTCGATGCGGAAGAGATTAGGCGAGCTCTGATCGCTGTCCATAACTTTGCTGTTCCTCAAATAAAGGTGCTGTTTTCATTCTCTCTTTTCATTCCACTTTGTCTTACTCTTTGGCTACTCTGCCGTCAATGTTTGTGCTGCAATAACTGTATGTCTTCTCTTCCACCGCAACATTAACCTTTACCTTCTCTGCAAGTTGTCACATCAAGCTAAGAAAGGATTAATACAGATAGTAGGACTGTGGAAAATAAATCTGGTGTGATTCACAAACCACATCATAATACACAAAACTAGGAAGCATTGCATCCTGGTACTTTGAGATTTGAGATTACTTCTGCTCCTACTTTTTAATAGATTGGTCAAGGAGGCCGTGCTGACCTTCCTCCCCTTGAAGGGCCGACAGACTCTGAGCGTGGGCCCATTGTTCCTGTGCCATTGGGCATCAGGCCTGTCTTGAGCCGCTACCGCATTGAGGTGAGATCTTAACCACCGGCTCACATTTTCATCTCTGAAGATCCTCATGCCTCACTGCTGGACTGGTGTTTTTCCTCTGGTTCAGGTTTTGTTCTGGGGTTTAAGGGACCTGAAGAGGATTAACCTGGCTCAGGTGGATCGTCCACGTGTGGATATAGAGTGTGCAGGGAGAGGTGTCCAATCGGCCCTCATCCAGAACTACAAGAAAAACCCCAACTTCAGCACCCTGGTCAAATGGTTTGAGGTGGTGAGTACATCTGCCCTTTTGATATTTTGACCATTCCAGAGTTATACTTAGATCCACTCCGTTGCAGTAAACATGAACTTGACTTGAAATTGGTCCTGGTTGTCTTTCCTTAGCTTAATTCTTCAGTAAGACGGCTTAACATTTAGCTTACCCGCTATCTTTGTCCTCAGGACCTTCCAGAGAATGAGCTCCTGCACCCTCCTCTCAACATCCGCGTGGTGGATTGTAGAGCGTTCGGCCGCTACATCCTGGTGGGGTCCCACGCTGTCCCCAGCCTGAGACGTTTCATCTACAGCACCCCAGACAAGACATCCAACAGCTGGGCCTCTGCAGGTGCTGACACTCAACTGAAAGAATGCATTCATTAGTCAGAAAGAAGCCAAATAACTGCGCTATTAGAGAGCTTACCTCTGTCAGATACAGTGTGCTCTGATCAAGGCTTCAAGCTGGAAAACATAAGCAACACAATGATCAGGAAATGATGAGGAGATTTGTTTGCTTTTCTCACAGCTGGAGTGTTTTGCAGAAACAAACACTTTCAATAATTAATGATGGACCTACTGTATTAACTGTGACACTTTAAGTGTGTGTGGAGAAGAAGCTCTGTGTTTCTACTGCTAGCATTTACAGAAATTACAAAAAGCAGCTTGACTCCTACAGATTGCGTTCATTTTTTTCTTTGTGATTTATTTCATAAACTCAACAGTTGTAGAAATTTTGATTATTAGACAATGGTGTCATATCTGTACAGCGACAGTCATTGTTGTTCTGCAACAAGCAATTCATCATCTTCTTTTATCTTAATCTTTTGTGTTCTGGATTTTTTTCTTTGTCAGTTCTGGGTTTTCTCTCATTCTATAAAAAGACCTATAGGTCCTTGCCAAGCATGGATAAAACAATGTTTTTTAAATCATTAGCCTTTGTTTTAACCTTTTGCAAAGGCCAGCTGGCTGGGGGATCAAGAAATGCTTAGACAGCCACAGGATACTGTATGTCAAGGAATGTTAAAACAAACTTAAGAATTACATCTGAGTACTTCTGAACCAGCTCTCTGGTCAGTAAAGAATGTGGTTCCATTCTTTATTAACTTTTCTG
Source organism: Psettodes erumei (assembly GCA_016785225.1). Taxonomy (NCBI): domain Eukaryota; kingdom Metazoa; phylum Chordata; class Actinopteri; order Pleuronectiformes; family Psettodidae; genus Psettodes; species Psettodes erumei. The sequence continues at coordinate 1,142,300 of JAFBJZ010000635.1, read as the reverse complement.
ATTTCTCTGCTTGCTCTTCCACTCTTCCCTCCCTCTGTCCTTCCTCTGTCTTTTTCCTCTCTTGCATGTTCTCGGCTGCACTGTCCATCCTCCTTCAACCCGCTGCCATCTTTATCCTCCCGCCTTGCCCCAGCTAAGCTAATGAATGGCTACATGGTCCTTACCAATGGCGGCTCTCAGCATCGCTCCTCACCCAGCCTCTCCTCCCGCACCTTCTCTCGCCCCGCAGGTGACATCATTGTCAACATGGACGCAGAGACTTCAGTCCGGAAGATGGACACAGTTGTCAAGTTAGACGCTGTAAGCTTGTCTTGGTGTACAGTAAAATTTGCCCTGCTCATTTCTATAGTATACTATGTGTCTGTACCTGTAAATGGTGGGAGTAGTAGCATCACTTTGTCCAGTCCAGTTTTACCTGCCTTTTTACTTGTGCCGCTGCATCATCCATTGTGTGTATTAACCCTTGTGTTGTTCTATGTGACGCCCCCTATCATAGATGTCTGATGCTGTTGTAAAAGTCGACATGGTGAGTAATCTTTCCTGTAGAAATCTGTGCAATGAAAATATGTCTAGGTTAAACTAGTGGCTCAATAGGAACTGAAGCTGCTGAAAAGTGCTACACTTTCTGACCCTTTTTTAACAGACTGATGAGGAGAATGACAAAGAGAAAAAGAAGAAGAAGAAGAAAAAGAAGGGAGGAGTCGAGGAAGAAGAAGAGACGGATGAGAGTGTGCTGGACTGGTGGTCCAAGTATTTTGCTTCAATAGAGACACTGAAGGAGGTTTGTCTGTTCCAGTCTAGTCTATGCATGTTTTTGTTTTTGTTGGGCTCATGGGATTGCCCTCATTTGCAAGGTTCTGTCGGACTTAATCTTTTTTCTCTCACCTGGTTTTCCAGACCCTCAGAGCCCAAGAGGCAGCTCAGGCAGAAGCAGAAGAGAGAGAGGACCTGGAGATAGCAGCAGAGGCAGCAGGTATGAAACTCTACCAGATCAGGCTGCTGGTGTGTCTGCCAGCGTGCCTCAATGCATGCTGCTTTGAAATCCATGAGCATGTTCATTATAATGGGAGTAGTGAAGGGGATAGTGATTTGGGGTGCAGCATTTGACTGTGTGAGATGAGTTCTGGCACAGAGCATGCAGAGGCTTTGTTATATATGCTCCCTGCTTCTTCATCCCATCAATCCATCATTTATCCATGCATTGATCAGACAAAAACATTATCATATTCATGAACGTTTCCCACATCAGAATTGCCTCCTGACTGTGGTACACATGGAAAGTTGGCTGATACAGAATCACTGACATGCTTACATAAATGATAAAAGCATAAATTATTCACTGCAATGCACGCAGTATAAAACTCCGAGTAGCATAATAATAAGTATCAGCATCATGTTTGTCTCAAGTCCAAGAACACTTGACTACATTTACTTTACAATATGATTTCAGTGAAACTTACTCCCCTGATAAAAGAGACTCGTCAGCTTTCATGGTAAGTGTGTGGTGCTGTGTGCAACCCTGCTGCCCCCTCTTCATGACTCCAACCCTACTTTGTCCACCTCCACCTCCGCTCATCCATCCAATCAGATATCAAACCCGATGACCTTCTTCTGAAAGGCTCCAAGACAAAAGAAAAGGGTAAAGAGAAGAAGAGCTCCAAGGACAAGAAGAAGAGTCAGGCAGCAGATGGGACTGAGAAACGACCACTGAAATCAAAAGTGGATGAGCTGGTGGTGAGTGTCATTCATACTTTGAAAAAAAGCATACAGTAATGTACAATACTCACACTTTTTATGTTTGGCAGGTGTACAACAAGGAGCTGGAGGGTGAGTATGGAAACTTTGAAGACTGGCTTCACACTTTCAACCTGTATCGAGGGAAAGCTGGGGACGATGACGAACATGCGCTGGATGACGACAGGATTGTTGGCAGATTCAAGGTGGTTGAAAAACACAAAGTAAAGTCAAGTACATGCCTACAAGAGCTGACAGAAAATAAGTTATATTGTTACCTGTTGTTTTGCTCTGACCCAGGGATCCCTATGCATGTACAAGCTACCTCTGTCTGAGGAGATCACCAGAGAGGCAGGATTTGATCCTAACATGGGCATGTTCCAGAGCATCCCACATAACGATCCAATCAACGTCCTTGTCCGTGTCTATGTAGTCAGGGTGAGTGACCCTTTCACCATTTTCACCAAAATTTAATTACACCATAATAAGAAGGATCAAATGAATATTTCCTCATTTCTGTTTCATTTAATTCTGTTTTCCACCTCAGGCTACAGATCTCCATCCTGCAGATATCAATGGAAAGGCTGATCCATACATTGTGATCAAGCTGGGCAAGTCAGAGGTCAAAGACAAAGAGAACTATATCTCAAAACAGCTCAATCCTGTATTTGGCAAGTGAGTTCAGAGAATGTTTAACTTTTCTCTAAATTTTGCTCCATTATGTCTTGTGGCGGGAAGTCTAAAATCAGAATCTGAGTTCTTCATTTTACCTCCTTTTGAATTGTCACTCATTCTGTTCATCCACCATTCCTGTGTTCAGATCATTCGACATCGAGGCCACATTCCCCATGGAGTCCATGCTAACGGTGTCTGTGTATGACTGGGACTTGGTTGGCACTGACGACCTGATCGGAGAGACAAAAATTGACCTGGAGAATCGTTTCTACAGCAAATACAGAGCCACCTGTGGCATTTCATCCAGCTACTCTGTGTGAGCATCAATGTGTTGTTGTCTTTTATTGGTCTCAGATTATTACACAGCAAATACAAAAATACAAACAAATAATGAACATTACTCATTTAATTCAGTTTCTAAGTAGTTTAGATATATAATATTACAATCTCAGTAACCTCTTTCATATCTATTGATGTTAGCCATGGATACAATGTTTGGCGGGACCCAATGAAACCCAGCCAGATCATAACTAAGCTCTGTAAGGACAGCAAGATCGATGGACCTCATTATGGGCCAGGAGGCAAAGTTAAGGTGGCAGGTCGAATCTTCCTGGGAGCAACAGAGATTGAAGATGAGAACGGTACAGTTGCTCTTTTCTACTCAGGCTGTAAGGTCATTCAAAGGCTCTGCATTTAGGATTTTGATCGTCACTGTTTCACTGTCACATTGGTTCTGATACCATGTACAAGAGAGACCAAAGGTAATTCTGGTTCACTGATAGAAGTCAGGGTTTTCAAGGTGTTTGTAAATTTCTCATAATATCTTAAGAGAAAAGAGGTATACTACTGCTGCACTAAAGCTTGTCAGAAAGAAAACTCCAACAATGTCTCTATCCATCAGAAACTAAGTCTCCTGTGAATCTTTCTTGTAAATTTAAACCATTAAAATCATAATCCCTTGTGCTTTGAAATAATCAAAAGGTTTTTCCATGAAACCCAACTAAGTCATAGACTACAAAATAGGATGACTGCAGACTGTGGATTTCTCATCTGCAGTTGGGTTCTCTCACTCAATGACAGCACTTCTGGTGTGGATATACCATTATGTGCTGATCCTGTAGTCAGTATAAAGGTCATTGACAGTAATCTAAGAGATTGTATTATTTTGTTATATTAAGACAGGGCTGTAAATGTCATACAATTGGTTGCTGTTTTATTCTGATTCATTATTTTCACATCTTATTTTCCGTGTCTCTCCTTCTCCTCTTCCATTTGCATCAACCTCCCAGGTTTGAAGAAGCAGACCGAGGAGCATTTGGCTCTGACAGTGCTGAACCACTGGGAGGAGATCCCGAGAGCAGGCTGCAAGCTCGTCCCCGAGCACGTGGAGACCAGACCCCTGCTGAACCCGGACAAGCCTGGCATTGAACAGGTAGGTGAGAGCCACGCTTGTCCAGAGTCGTAACAGGTTAGAGCTACAGTTTAAACTGTGTGATTCTTCTCTTTGTGCCCACAGGGTCGTATTGAGATGTGGGTGGATATGTTTCCCATGGACATGCCTGCTCCTGGACCTGCGATTGACATATCACCACGGAAACCAAAGAGGTACACCCTGGCTAGGGCAATTAGAAAGATATAAATTATAGTTCTGATAATGAGAAAAGTCTGATGTATTTGTAGTTTAATCCACAGGTTGAATTATGGTGAGTCTGTTTGACTAGTTAGTTCTCTATATACTGTCAAACATAAGTCCAACGATGTGTGTGTATGTGTTCCTTCCTCCCCCCCTTACCAGATATGAGCTCAGGGTGATTATTTGGAATACAGACGAAGTAATACTGGAGGACGATGATTACTTCACTGGGGAAAAGTCCAGTGACATATTTGTCAGGGGGTAGGTACGGCGGGACATGGCGACCAAGCCTCGTCCCGTTGGTGTGAGCTGTGTGTGGATTTTTTTTTGCAGTTAACCATTATTTTCTTTTGTTTTTGTTTCCATTTTTTCTGTGTGCGTGTTTGTGTTGTTTGTCACGTCTGTCTTTGTGTTTGTGGCGTGTCTCCTGTCTGTCGTCCTCTCTCTCTCCTCTGGTCAATGCTCTGCTGGTGTCTAGCTTTGAGCTTCGTGTTGTTATTTGGAACACTGATGACGTAATTCTAGAGGACGATGCTTTCATGACAGGAGAGAAGATGTCTGACATCTATGTCAGGGGGTAAACACACGATCCCATCGCATGGCTCGTACAAATCCCTCCCTTCTTCCATCCACCTGAAGCCTTTCAATCCTTTTCATTCCCCCACTTCCCATTTCATCTTTTCATCTAGCACGCAACCTCGCTTGTCTTAAACTCCTATCAGCACGCTACTAACGCCAAATGAAAAACCAGCTGAGTAAGGACCAAACCACATAAACCTCAAATATCAAAAAATCTGTCTGACCAGTCTGAAGTGATCAAATTACCAAAGCAATCTAATGGTATCATACAACATCCCGATTTTACACATCACACCAGCATTCTTAACTTAGCCAAGTTGTTTACAGAAGACATATTACCAGCTAGTAAGGTTTATATGTTGAAAATGTTGGCAAACAGTTGCTTCTTTACACATCCTGCAGACACAGAGCCCGTGTAGCGTTCATTTTGAGTCATGTTTCTGCTCCAATATTCTCCTTTTTTGCTCTATTTTTGCTCTCTCCCAACTCTTGAGGGAAGTATCTGCTGCTTTAGCTGCTCTAGCTGCTCCACTGTGTTCAGCAACTGAGTTGATATCTTTGCTTTTTTCTTTTCTTTTTTGCAGCTTCTTAACCTAAAGCAAAGCAAAACAGTCAAGTGTTGCATGTTGTCAAACCAAAACAATGAGTTAAGAAATTCTACAAAGCTGCACAGAGGAGTTTTCTCTTTGGGTTTGTCACTATGAGCATCCTTCCCTCTTCATGCCACAATTTCTCATTTGACCTTTCGTTATCAATCTGAGCACCTGTAATAAATGCAACCAAAGAATCCTTGTGGTTTGGTCCTACACTGCAGTTGCTACTGAATGTTGTTTAAAATAAAGACTGTAAATATTTTTAACAAAATTTAAAAAACAAAAAACTTGTTGCATGGACATATACTGTATATGCAAATAATGTGCATGTCTGTATGACAGAGCACCAGTGGTTTTAAGAACATTGTGTTTTTGCAGCCTGGATATTTGATTAGTATTTTCAGTTATCAATGTTGGTATTTTGTGGAGCTTCCTCACTCCTGCATCTCTTAACCAACCTCACTTTTCCTTCAGTTGACGCGGCGTCACCCGTGGACGTTGTCGCCTCAGGAACATAGCAATCAGGCTGCCATCCTCAAACAACCCTAAACACCTGGCGGATGATGAAGTATCTTTAGAAAAAAGTCAAGCTCACTTTTGCTCAGTGCTGTAGATTGTAGTGGCTGATCCAGATGTCCTGCTGTGACAGTAAAAGGTGGAAAAGAGCTGGGGTTAATTCAGATGCGTCCAGTAAAACTGTAGTGATGATTCAGTTGTTGGGTCACATTAGATCAGGCATGTTTTTACTGACATTGTGGTGTTTGCCAAAACTTAACTGCAACACAGTTACCAAATCATAGCACATTCCTTCACATGTGCTTACCAAAGATGCTTCAGGCTGACAGTAATCTTGTGTCGGTTTACTTTTTCATGTCTTTAGTGTTGCATTCTGCAGCTTCCCTCCTGCTTCCCCTGACTAATGAAGCCAGCCCTACTCAGCTGTTAATGAAAGAGCTTGGGCTGACGCAGATTGACCTCATAGGCGTTGATCCTCTGCTATCTGCATCCACACACAATTTTTCTTGGGGTTTTTTTGGTTTTTTTGAGGAAAATTTTGGATAAATTCCACTTATGGCAGTTCTGCAAGCTTTGTGTGTGCATGGCTTTGAAAACAGTATGAAGCTCCAACATCAAATCAGATTTTTATTTAATGCTCAAGAGCATTTATCTTAATCACACTCGTACACATACAGTAATCTGATTTGTTTTTGGGGACTCACATGATGCATATTAATTTTGACCTTTTAGCATCATCTCTCTTGTTAGCAGACTGGTATATTTCCTGTGCTCCTTGTTAAATCAACCAAATTAACATATGGCAATTGACAGACAATTACTATTATCTACATATTAAATGCATGACTTAACAACCAGACAACTAAATCTGCTCACTCACCTCACCAAACCATCATCCTCAAGCTCAGTTTTGACCTGTGTGACCCTTACCTGCCTGTGACCTTCCCACAGATGGCTGAAAGGGCAGCAGGAGGACAAGCAGGACACAGATGTGCACTATCACTCCCTGACTGGTGAGGGCAACTTTAACTGGCGCTTCGTCTTCCCCTTCGATTACCTCATGGCTGAGGAGAAAATCGTCATCTCCAAGAAGGAATCCATGTTCTCCTGGGATGAGACTGAATACAAGATCCCTCCTCGCCTCACACTGCAGGTCTGGGATGCTGACCACTTCTCAGCTGATGACTTTCTGGGTGAGGACTCCGGGGACTGGTTGCTGGTTGTTTCTTGTTTTCAGCTTTTCAGCTTTCCACCTGTTGCACCAACAAAGATATCCCTGCCCTTACTGTCTGACTGATTTCACTGCAACTACTCATAGGTGCGATTGAGCTGGACCTGAACCGGTTCCCCCGCGGTGCCAAGACGGCCAAGCAGTGCTCCCTCGACATGATCAGAAATGAGCAGGAGCTTCCCACCATTTCCATCTTCAAGCAAAAGCGAGTGAAAGGCTGGTGGCCGTTTGTTGCCCGAGATGAAAACGATGAGATGGAGCTCACGGTGAGACATCAGGAGATACTGAGAATAACAGCACTCAATCCCCCTTGTAAATCTCTTCAAAACTGCCAGATGAAGTAAAGGTTGCAAAAGAGGGAAACATAAAGTCAATGACATGAGAACACCAAATCATTAGGAAAAGCTCATTACAAAGTAAATTCAAGAGAATATTTGTCGGCACCTGAAACTGTGTGCACTAATCTAGTTTTTAAATTAAATCGACAAGTTATTTCTGTCACTTTTTATGTTATTTCTGAAAAACATGATTCTGACGTCATCAATTTCATTGCAGGGTAAAGTGGAGGCGGAGCTTCACCTGGTGACAGCAGAAGAGGCTGAGAAAAGTCCTGTAGGACTGGGACGAAATGAGCCAGATCCACTGGAGAAACCAAAGTAAGTCACTGACATGTTGTAGTCATTGAGACCTCAATAGACGTAGAATCGATCTCTCACAAACAATCATACAGCTACACACGTTCCACAGTTAAACAAACGGTGGATGGTTGCGTGGCTCAGAATCAGGCACAGACATGAGCAAGTTTCCCTTAAATCTTTTGTTCAGGTTAATCATTCCTACAGTGCAAAAAGCAGTACATCAACAAAATGACCTGAAATCACTAACACTCAAGATGTGATATAATGTATTGAAAAGTGATTTTGGTCGTGTTTGACCACAGGCTGCTTTCTGCACTGTCAAAAGGCCACTGTTACACTTTCACACTCGTTTCTCTCCTCCTGCCATCTCTTCAACTGTCTCCTTCTGTCTCTCCCCTCCCCACCTATTTGTCTGTGTGACTCCTCTTCTCCTTGCCCTTCTCCCTGTTTTTTGCCTCCATCTACATTGCCTTCCCTCCTTTGCCATAAAGTCGCCCAGACACCAGTCTAATGTGGTTTCTGAGTCCCCTGAAGTCCATTCGTTACTTCATCTGGCACAACTACCGCTGGCTGATCCTCAAGGCCCTGGGGCTGATACTGCTGCTGCTCATGCTGGGCCTCTTCCTCTACTCTATCCCCGGCTACCTGGTCAAGAAGATGCTGGGGGCCTGATGTGCTGGTAGCCCCCCCCCCCTCGCTGTCTCTGAATCTCTTTTTAACCACCTGCTTCCTTAACCCTCCTTTTATGTGGCTCCTTCTCTTCTGTGCTGCCAAACTGAGTTTATTTGTATTGTGTCTTTTACTCCTCCTCTGTCCCTCCACTGCCATCTTAGCAGTAGAAAAGTCTCTTTTGTATGTTTTCTTGCCATTGTCTTGTGCCACAAAGTGCCATTCCGTGTGATAAATGACCAACTGTGCTGTATGGAGAAATGCAGGGGTGCTTTAAGACTTAGGCGAGCTAAGTGGAAGTTTGGTACGAATTACAGGAAGCAGAATCAATGTTGTTAGACTGCAATTTTAGTTAGTGACCTTATTACTGACCTTCAGGTGAATCTCAATGAAAGAAATCACGAGGTTTTAACCCCAGTAAATATTTTCTACTTCATTTATGATGAAGTCTTAAATAATAATATATTATTATTATACATGAATAATATCATAATAAAATATCTAGGTTGTAGTAGCATAGAAATAACTGGAAGTGTACCAAATGATCACTCTCTTTTACCACCAAATTATATGATTCTTCCAGGGAACTTCTTCATTTTGTTTCAGTACAACATTTTTAACTTAATTTAACTTTTTTTTGCTTTAGAAATTTTTTGGAAATTAATTCAAATTTATGGACTCTGAAGTGTTACAGAAATATTATCAGCAGTGTTAAAAGATCAAGAGCAGAGAAAATGCTGGAAGCTGTTGGTCAGTCATCCATCCATTTTGAACATTTAACATTTCCATTGTGCATATGTTTTTATTCAACATCAAGCTTTTACTGTGTGATGAGATCTCTGCATCATTGGAGATGTTATAGTTATACACCTGCGATTGTGCTGTATTAAAAATAGCACTCATAACATGGCATGCTAACTGCTAATGCCAGCTGTCTCTCTCTTTTCCTTCAACTTTTCATCCCATTTCTGTCTCCCTTTCCTCTCTCCACATGAATGCCTTCACCACATTCTCATTACTCTCCTCCACAAACCTCCATCCACTCCCCTCCAGTCGGCCAGACACTACCTTCCTGTGGTTCCTGAGCCCGCTGAAAGCCATCCGCTACCTGGTGTGCAACCGCTACAAGTGGCTGATCATCAAGATCGTGCTGGCCCTGCTGCTGCTCATCATGTTGGGCCTCTTCCTCTACAGCATGCCCGGCTACCTTGTCAAGAAACTGCTGGGGGCATGAAAGGTTGCTGGGAGGACAGTGGGTGGCTGGTCAGATGGGTGGGGGGCACAGACATGATTATGAGGAATCAGAGATTGCATCTCTAATCCAGTCTGCTCTTCCTGCACACCTCGGTGCCCCTCTTAAGATCCGAGGAGAGTGGCAAACACCAACCAAATACACCCCTGCCCACCCACCCCAAGTCCTGAGAAACACGATCTAATCCTCTGCAGCAAGCCTAACAGATCTAATGCTCAATAATGCTCAGCTTCCACTTATATGTACCCACAAACATTTAAAGCTGCATACAACTACAATATACTGTTATAAACTGTTTATTAAATGTTTATATGCTGCTTATAAATGCTAAATAAGGGTGGTTAAAGCAAATTGTTACCTTTTCTATTATAGCTCTTGCAGTCTTTGCACACTTGAATTATAATGAAGAAACAAAAGAATAAAGATGTCTATTTTCCTAATGAATTTCAATGAGACACAGAACAAGATGACTTAAAAAGTAAACAAATAATAAAATGACAAATAAGCTTTCTACAGGGTTAGGTTCAACTGTAACATTTAATCTCTTTCATCAAAACAGCCAAGCCAGACTTGGGTCAAACAGTATTTGCAAATAATTTCAAGCTTTTTAAAAAATTATTCCTTTTTTTCATACTTAACATGTGGACCATACTAGCAAAGTTCAGCCTGTTCTCTCAGAACGCCCTATGTTTAAACCAGTACTATGTGTAAATTCTGTCCTGTCACCTTCCTTTGTCACAATAATAAAATCCTCCCAGGAGAATAAACAAATTCAAACTAATTATTTGCAAATATCATTTTGACTCATTTAAAAAGTTCTCAAATGCAACAAATACTTTAGGTTATTACTAAATGTAGACTAATATGTCAATATGCATGAAACATTGTGATAACTGACCACAGAGGTCACGTGTGTTGGCATGACTCGTCTCTCCAGCTCGACACAAACCAAATCACCAACTCTGCTGTCCAACATTACGAGTAATTAATAAAGTAAAGATAGAAATATGATTAAAGTGCACTTGCTCAGAGTGGTAAAATGGGTCTGGATTGATTCTGAAACTCTGGCCCCATCTCCACGTGAGATGTTTGTAGTGTCCATTACCCCCTTTTCAATTCTGCCTGTGCTTGACTTCATTTGTGTTGCAGTCTGGTTTTTTGTGATTCTGTCTGTCACCAATTTACAGCATTATTGTTTGCACTAAACTTGCCTGTTTGTACAATCAATTTGTGTATTTATATATCTGTTGTAATGTGTGCAATATTTATTAGATTTTGTTTTTTGTGTTGGCAATTTGAAATAAATTGCATTCTATGGACAACATCTTTGAGATAAAGTTGCTAGCTCATCTTTTACTCTTCAAAAGACAGTTCAGCTGCTCTGATTTTTGACATTTTTCACCTTTTTTCGACATGATGTTTTTTTGCGCGTTTTTTTGACATGCTATAACATGTCCTTTTTTGCACTGTTGACGCCTTTTATGCTATGGGGTGTTTATAAAACACCATCCTCTGATGTCTTGGTGCATTTCGACCTATTTAGGTTATAATTAGCCATGTTAAGACTGTAGTAACTATGTACAGATTGCTAAAGGCACTGCTGTATGTTTTATTTTATAGAAACCACAACTTAAGGACACAACTTTACAACAAGCACAACTTTATCATAACTTGGCTAGGACACAATGACCATAACCTCCCAACTGTGTACTCCACAACTTCTACAATAAATACTCTGGACCTGGACATCATCTCACGTTTTAATCAGATGCACCACGGTGGCTTCTACAACATTCCTAACTTGGAGTAATCAAAACAACATAAACAAACACACATTGTAAACTATTCAGCTCAGAGATCGTTGCAGCAGCAGCCGGAGCTCTGTGTTCTGCTGCCTCAGATTCTCGGTCTCAGGGACAAGCTCGGACATCTCTGTGAGGACCAAACTGGAGAGAGAGAACATATTGAGTTATGATGGTGGTGTGTTTCTCCCCTGTGTGTGTGTGTGTGTGCGGGCGTGCATGCGTGTGTGTGTGTGGTTATGACTCACAGGTACTTCTTTAGTATGTCCTCTGCTGCTTCCCAGAGTCTCACTTTGTCCTCAGAAATGATGTTGCCCATATTTTTCCAGTAGGCTTTATCCGCTGAGTTATCCGGACCTTGTACTTGAGGAAAACTGCTCTTTCGGCAACCTGAGCTCTCCCTTAGAAAGGAACATATAAGCATAAAATTTTCATTGAAAAAAGATGTCTCAACTATTGTACATCATTTCCAGTTCAAATACGTGTTTCACCTGGCCCTCGTGTGCTGTGCAAGGAAACTTTTGAGAGCGGGCAGAACGTTGTTAGGATGGATAAAGTCAGAGGTCAGATGAGATGAAGAGCTGGTGTCTGCTGCCTCTGCCTGGTCATGGGATTCGCCCGACTCACCACAAACATCCTGCAAGCAAAGACAGCTTTGAGAGATCACAATGATCCTGTTTGTCAAAGATTAAAAACCATATTTTTGTGCAAGCAGGTGTCCAAATGTAGATGGACATCCATCCACCGCACTCCTCATTTCTCCCTCCTCCTCACCTCTGTCATCTCTCTCTGCTGCTGTTCATACTTTAAGAAGAAATACACCAGCTTGGGCATGTCCTCCTCTTCAATGCCACAGGACTGTGAGAGAAAACAACATATCAGGTTAATAAGGTCACCCTCCCCACCCCCACCATGCTGTCCAAAAGAACACTGTTGCATTGCACCCACACTAACTGACAGTCCAGATGAAGCAGCTGCTAAACAACTGCAGTGTCTGACAGTTGTCTGTGCCATTTTTGTGTGCTGAATAAAGAGTAGACAGAACAGTAGTGGACATGAACTTACATGGAGGAAAGAGCCCAGCTTCATGGCAGTCTGTTTTTCCCTCTGTTGGGGAGTATGATGAATCAGGGGTTTATCCCCCATCAGGAAGCCCTGAAATACAAGGAATGGAAACATTTGACTGAAATACTTATTATGCTTGTTGTTTCGTATTATTGTTTTTGGTTGTACTTTTTATGACTCAACATATTGCTATGTTGCTATCACATTTTGACTAAAGGAAGCTTTACACAGATTAAACTAATTCAAACGCATCATAGCAGGAAATAGTTCAACATGTTGAAAAATACACTTTTTGCATCAAGAGTAAGATGAGAACTTCAATACCAACTTTGTATATTAAATGTAAAGCTACAGCTAGGAGACAGTTAGCTTAGGATAAAAACTGGAAACATGGGGCAATTCTGACTCCTTCCAAAATTTGAAAAAAAATATAAGAAAGCGGGTAAGCTTATTTCCCAAAAATTTTACTGTAATTAATCTTGGAGTTTTTTTTCTCACCACTTCATCACACAGTAGCTCCATCACTCTTCCCAGTGTCTTCCCTTCTTCCTCTACCTGTGTGTCACTGTTACCCAGCGACACTGCCCCTTCTTTGCACATTTCTACATCTGTGCACTCAGTGCCAGCCTCTGGCCTGGGACCATCTGAGGTGTCCACCATCCCCTGGCTGCACTGTGAAACCTGTCCAGTTTGAAACAGCTGGGAGTCAGCCTGGTGAGCCCCAGCCTGGATGGGAAGGCAGAGATTTGTACGGGCCATCAGGGGACGTTCCCAGGCTAAGCTAAGGTGTTTCTTGCAGATCAGCGAGTCAATTACTAAAGCCCTCTCAACTAGTTGCTTCACTTCTGCTTCGATCATCAGCCACATCTCCTCAAACTTCCGAGCATTAACAACTGCGAAGTGCCTGTGTGAAGTGAAGGAGTGAAGGTGTAAAAAAGAACAACAAAAAGATTCAGGCATAAGAAGCAAGAAATCATACAGTGGTCAGTGTGACAGGATAATTATAACTCACTTCATTTTCTTCTGGACACGTTCATATTGCTGGATGTTGTGTTTGTAGTCTTTTGACAAATACCCAGTCGTCTTCCTAAATTGTTTCTCCTGACTGGTACATTTGGTCACTAGGGTGTTCAACTCTGCCTGCAGACTGAAACACAAAGCCTACACGTGAAACAAGGAGTGAACTGAATAAAATTTGAATTAAAAAAGTGTGTGTGTGTGTGTGTGTGTGTGTGTGTGTGTGTGTGAGAGAGAGAGAGAGAGAGAGAGAGAGAGAGAGAGAGAATTAGTACTACCTCACAATCCTGCTGTTCATATGGGCCAGGTTGAAGTTGTATGCTTCCACTTCATTCTTCTGCTTTATCTGTTTTAGCTTTGTGATCATGTTTGTGGCCTGCATCTGTTGATGTTCTCTCTCTAGAACCTGCAGTGCCAAGAGTGGAACATGAGGCCTGTAAACACTGAACTTGTCTTTATCAAATGATGAAACATTTGGCAATGCAATCACAATCACTACCACTACCGTACACTATTAACCTACTAGTTTTGTGAGGCTGTCCTCTACAATTTACAGTTTACTAGCAGCAAATAAAAATCCTAGTATGTTGTTATCAAACAGAGCTCACAACACAAAAGATTCAGTAAAAGGATGACCAACTGGGGTGCATCTTGATATACTTGTGCAAACCTGAAACTTTGCATTTTGTTCTATCTGGACAATGCTGTGTTTGTCCATAGTCTCCAACATCAGACTGTGAATAATTGCTTCATAATCCGCCACTTTCTTCTTCCTTTGCGCCAGCCTCTCCAGCTAGAAACAGATTAGGTATCATTAGATGCGTGAGATGTAATATATAAATTAAGATGAAAAAAATACTGAAGGTTGACTCTGTATGTGTTTTTATTTCAGTCATCCTGACCTCTTTCTCCCCAAGTTCCTTCATGTACTGCTCCCATCCAGTCCTGTCTTTTGTGAGAAAGACTTCACTTTCCTGCTGATAAACTCTCTACCAACAGCAGAAGTGCAAATATTAGTAAGAAGCAATGAGAACAACAGTAGCATAAACAAGAGTCTACAGCCATGTGAGGCTGTAACTTAAGCACAGTGATGCTTTGACCTGAATGCTGATTCTTTCATGCATGTTTACAGTGAAATGCTAACATGGTGCCATTGACATGTTCAACACCATAATTCAGCAAGTCAGTCAACTAACAGGGCCAAAATGTAAAATCCTTGAGGTTCTAAGATATTAATAGTGCTTACCCTCGTTGGTGAGCGTACATTATGTTATATATTTCAACAGCAAATTTTTCAACTTCAGAGACACTGTGTACTCTGTATACACTTCTGATGCTACAACACCCCTATTATCAGATTCAAGTGGACCAATTATTTAAAGCTGTTTCTTAGCTCAGATCTAGTCCTACCCCAATCTGGGCCAGCTCCTCCCTGTAGGCTTTGGTCAGGGTTTTGATCTGTTCCTCCATCCTCTCCATCACCATGTCCAGCTCCTCTTCCTGCCTCTTCAAGTCCTTCACATAGCGATCATCTACAGCCTTCAGCTCCTGTTTAGGCAGCATATGGGACATGATAAGAGAGAAAGAAAGAAAAAAGAAAGCAAGAAAGAAAGAAAGAAAGATACCTGTTGCAGTTCATTTATGAGTTTTTTCTTGTCGTCTAATATAACAGCACACAGTTGCCGCTGGCTGTTCAGACTTTTCTGCAGCTCCTGAGGGATCACTTTTTCCTTGGCAATTAAGCAACCGCTGGTTATCTCTTCAAATTTTTCCTGGCTGGACTTCGCATCATTTTCTAGCCGCTGCAATCTGGGCCAGGAAAGACAAATACAGTGGCAAAAAGGATAGGAGGAACAGAAAGGGATAAGGATGAAGGGGACAGATGTGCTGATTTAGGACACTGAACATATATATATACTGTATATATATTTAATTACCTAATTTTGCGAGCTTCCTCAAGTTCCTCTCTTCGCAGTGACTCTCTGGCATCAGCTGTAGTTTGGATGTTTGTCACTAACATTGTCAAATTTCTTTGTAGATTGTTAATCCTTGGAGGAGTGATCTGTATAACATAAAAGAAGACAAATTACCACTGAAGCTGTAGCACTTCTGATTTCACATCATCAAGTCCAGATTATTTCACTTTCTCTTTCTGGAATAAGAACAGCTGTAAATGTATTTTTAAAAAAACATTTAGTTTAAAGATAAGGTTCTTGATTTCGAACCAAGAGTATATGTTAGCAAATAGCACTATATCTGAGTACTGTGATAATCCATCTACTTTGACAAAATAAATAAAATAAGTCATTTAAAATATATTACCACTTTCAACGACTGAATTGATAAATTAATTCTTAGAGTAAATAGACAGGGAAGCGTTTTAATTAAAACAAACCTCGTCCTCCTCCTCCTCCTCCTCCTCCCAGGCCTCCTTGTTGACCTCCACACTGGGGTCTTCCTCTTCCTCTAGTGTGGAAACCCTAGATGTGTATATTGTTTATTGATTGCGTTAAAAAAACAACATAAAATAAAGTAAAATAAAACCGCAGTTTATGCTAAGTGCTACAGGAGCGTTAAGATAGCCCAGTGAATTACCTGTTCTTAGACTCCAGATTTCCGGACAATACAGAACGTTCAGACGCCTGCTCTGAAACCTTATCGACTTCCTCCATGTTCAGATTATGCTGCTGATTAAACTGAGTAAACGTTACTGACAGAAACGGTAAAATTCTGCACGGATGAAGACTGCAAAAAAGACAAGGCGCAGTAACGCGGCAGTTTGTATCGCTGAAAAGTTGCTTTGGCAACAGAGCCGTCAAAGTGACGAGTGCTGCCTTCAAGTCCCACTCGTAAATTCGCGGTTCCAGTGTCATCGTAGTAAACGGGACTTCTCATGATTTTTTTTTTTTAAAACAACTAGGACAATATATATTTACATTATGCACATGCACCTGTAATACAATTCAGTTGGAAAATCCACTATACAATATACAGAAGAAAAGTTGTGACTTAGTCTTAGAGTTTTATGACAGTTCAACTTCTGTACCTGCAAGAAGCACAAAAGACTGTTATTTCTCTTGCATAATCCTTATAATATTTTAGCATAAGTTGCTGACAAAGATTCTGTCTTGTAAGTGGGTCATTACAAAAGTATCAGTTTTCATACACCGTGTCATATACCAGTGTCTGAGACGACTGTAATGGCTTGGTGCTGCCATCTAGTGGCAACTTTTCGCATCTCCAAATGCAAAGAGTAGTTGTAAAGACAAATAAACACAAGCAAAGACCTAATTTCAGGGTTTTTTTAAATAACAAGGGACAAGAAATTAAGAAAAATGCAACAAAGGTAATAATATTTCAAGTATAACTTACTGTCTGCAAAAATCATGATAACATATCCCTGTACTGATGTACTCCATTTACAAGCAGAAACAAAGCTGCAAACAAAAAGGGACATGATATTTGTACACAGTATAAGTGTTTGATGACTAAAACTAACTGACATGCCTGAAATGTAGCATGTCAGTGGAGTGGAGGGATTTCTGGAGGGATGAAAACGGGAAATAAAATCTCATGAAGCATTTAGCATGGTAACATTTAAGTACACTAACATTCACATTCTTACTTTCGGGCCAAAAGATAGAGAAGACGTTCCTGAGCTGTGTATTTATCAAAGGCTGACAATAGGTGGCGCTACAGTGTTATGTTCAAATTTCTACTGGGGTTCCACAAACTACTATACCTGAAATATGCAATATCTTAACAAGCAGGGTGTTTCAAACACATGCAGATTTTTGTGATTTCTATGAGAGGATCAAAAACAGAAATCCACTGACTCAGATGCACAGAATCTGGACTTTGTAATTCACTCATACTCTCCAAACAAATGATAAATGTCTTCTCAAGCTGATGGCAAGATGGGCAAGATGGACACACTCTGGCACACAAACAAACCCACACAAGGGTCAGATGTTCCTGCCCTGAAGAGCACCCCCCCCACACACACACACACACACACACACACATACACATACACGCACACACTCTCACTCACACCCTTCCTGCCTGTTGGAAACTAGAACGCTGGCCCTCAGCCCCCCACAGCACCTCACAGTTCTTTTGGCCTCAAGTGCCCTTGGTTGCTGCTGAGCTGCAAGGGATGTAAGTCAGGCAGCAAAGGTTTCTGACATATGATCCAGCATCTGTGATGTCACCAACAGCTGACTTGTCATAAGACCTTTGTGAATAGTGTGTGTGTGTGGGGGGGTTAAGGGATGAATGAGGAGAAGGCCTTATTTTCAACAGACCCTTAGTTGGAACGCTGAGTGCTTTTGCATCAAGCTGCTGAGATTACAAACTGAACAACTGCCATTAGAGAGTGATTCTATAATCTATCATAATACCATAAGCTAGGGATTGACAGACTTTGACCCCACTCACAGGTGTATAATAAGCCCCATTCACTCTTCATATGCTCTGTGTGCGTTCGCTAATTCCTGCCCCCAGGGGCATATGTTTACTCCCTGTTTAACAAAGCATCATATTCATTACTCAGGGGTTGAGAGGTGCATAATCTAAGCCTGACCTTCAGCCAGTTAACTAACTGACAGCTTAGAATATTGGTGGTAGGGGTGGGGGTTTTGTAACAATTTAAGTCCTAACTAACAGTTTCTTAATATTGCCATAACGAAGGAGAGATTGGCTGCTTTGTAACATGGGATGTGCTGTAAAGGGGGGTGGGGGATGGGGGGGTGGAGGACAGCAGAAAATTCAAAGGCATTTATTCTGGAGAAGGCCATGACCTTGTCAGAGAACAGCAAAACAGTCATTTTACAAGAATTAGTTTTTTAATAAATGAAAACGAAAGGACAGATTGAGAAACAACATGAAGAGCATCCCCCATGCTCTTCTATCAAATATGAAATGCACTGGTCTCAAGGTAACTTGTGCAAAGAGAGGTAGTGTGTTTTTTCCATCTGTTGGACCAGCTACAGTTTCTTTTTTAACATATCCATATCCATATTCTAATTATCTGCTGCATGGATTTAAGCTTTAAATGTGTAAGAGAGAATGAAGACATTGCAAACACAGATGCAGGTATACAGAGAGACAAAGGCTACTGCAAAAAAACAACCCAAACCCTACTCTATTCATGTATTGCCTAGATGATTGTTGCAGCAAATAAAATGATCTGAAGGTCCATGTAGTGGAGGCCACTTGCCAGTCTCTCACTGTCTTCATTTCACATCCCACATGGTCTGAGGAAAAGGTTTGTGTCATCATTTAGCCATTCAAACATTAATCTCACAGTTCAGCTTCAGCCGTCATGCTCCTACATTCCTGCCTTATTCCCTATTGAGCTTCTCAGAAGTCAACTAATACGTTCACGCATTATAAAGCCTGAGAGCTCAAGAGAAAGGAATGAATGACTACACCATTTTAAAGACTGGATTCATCAACCAAAAATTAAACTAATATTTAATTTCTAGTATGCATGCAGGAGATATTTTCTTTTTGGTAAAAAAAAAAAACAGCTACAAAAAATGATGATGACTAACTTATTCATAACTACAATACAAACTGACTGATATTAAAGGTTGTTTCCAGCTCTGTGCTGGAGTGTCTAAATTAAAGGCACAGGTCTGACTATTTTCTGTGTAAATCATTAGGTAATATCTGTAATTAATTTTGTATGTGTGTATATATTGTCCATTCTGGTGGTCACTATGTTTTTTGTCTGTGACATAATGTTTTCTTCATTGTTTTGAACACTTTTACACACAAATCTTAGCACATTTTTCTCCACTTTAATCCAGCAGATAAACTGGAGCAAGCAGTCAGGATCAGGATATGAGTCTGTTTACAAAATCATATTAATTTCTTCCACATAAACTGTCACACTTAGTGCAGAATTATTCTCATAGTCATTTTTTTAGTCAAAGCTCTTTGTGAATGGATTAGGTGTGCAATAATAGGGCATGAGATTAGGCCATGATTACTGGTGGATTGTATTTTTTGCTTCACTGCAGGCAGTTCAGTGAGAAGGTAAATAAGCCTCCATCACTGCAGTTTATCATAAACTGATGTGAAAAAACACATGCTGGTTGTAATGTAGCCCATATATAAAATTAACTTTAGCTTTGTACCTCAAGTGTGCAAAATTCATACAGTATTACATTGCTGCTAACAAAAAAAATCCAACTCTTTCCCCATAGTAACAATAAAGAGTCCAAAATAAACCAAAAGTCAAAGCCAAGTCTGCCTCTCAAGGTGAAATATGAGGAACCACAGATTGGTAAAGTCAGTCTGTTAACGATCAAACGTCACAAAAATACTGTTCTTTTTTCCAGTCGTAAGGTAAGGTAAGGTGAAAGCCATAAATTTCTGGTAAGCTTCCTTCTCCAAACCAGAGAGCCTGAACCATCTGCAATATTAAAACTCTGCTAATATGTTAATGCATCTATAATAATAATAAACTGAAAATGTAACATATACTAGAATAATGTAAATTGAAGGGAGACACTCCATAATGCTTAATCTGCTTTACTTTTTTGCAACCACTGGCCGATGCGCTTTTACTGGCGTGCATTGCACTGGATCCAGTAGAGGGCCAGCTCTGCCACCAGCCCCTCGTCACGTGGCAGCCTCGGGTGCATTTTTTTGCCGGGAATGTTTCTCTTGACTTTCAGCCCCGCTTAAGGACGCGGCGTGCCTCAGAAAAGCAACTAGGCTTAGCAGGAATCAAAGCTGTCATTCTCCGCACACGAGCTGCTCAGCACACTTTCACTGTGCGGGAGCAAAAAAAAAGTCTAAAGCCTGTGTTTCCAGCCACTCTGTTGGCTGCAGCCGGATCATATGACTGGGCATATCCTAATGCTCTTTAGACCTGCTGATAGCTCTGCAGTGGCTGCGCTCCATAAGACCAAAAAGCCAAAGGAGTTTAACAGTTGTGTTGCTGCGATTTTTCTGCCAAGTATCTTTATCCCACATTTAGATTAGCTGCTAATGACGGAGGAAAAGCCTCATTGCAAGAAACAGAGGTGCCACGTAACCCGAGAACAAGGGCCATGCCTGTGTGAGGAAGCTGCTTTCAGCGCGGCGCAAGCAACATTATTAGTCATAAAGCAACTGCAGGCACAGTGCTGGTGCTGGGACTTGGGGGTTTGTTTAGTTTTTTGTGGGGAAAGGAAAACTGTTTTTCAAAAGACTGAAGAATTATTGATACCCTACCTAAACATAATACAGGATACCAAGCATTCCTAGTAAAAGCTCTGCATGCATAAACAAAGATAGTTATTTTTATAAAAATAATACATTTAAATTAACAAAAATAAAAGTGCTTATTAGCAGATTAGCCCGGGACATAAATTCATATTATATAATTATTACAGATGCAGTAACTTAAGTAGTATTTTAAAGTTCAAGCAGGTCGAAGTGGAACTTTAACATGCATATACAGGTAATGAGTATCATATTTTATATTATCATAATAGGCTTGGATAAAAATTTTAATTTGAAACGTAACTAGTTGTTATCTAACTGTACTGTCATTGAAAAGCATATTTCAGAGATGATGCGCAGTAGAAGCACAAAGTAATATCAAATGGAAATCGCAGTTAAAGTACTTGAACTTTGTAAAACAGTCCTTGAGTAAGTAAAAGAAACTTGGGTCTCTTTATAGTTATAGTTAAAACATCAAAAGCCGAAGTAACCATTGTGCAGAGAGCCCGTTTTCATTGTCATATTATTATGAAATGATAAATCATTACCACAGAAACATTAACAGGTAAGCAGCACTTTTAAACCTGGTCAATGTGGAGCTCATTTTAACGAGTTCACATACTGGTGGATAGTTTAAAAACGCCCATAAAACTCACTTTTGGATGAGAATATTCATCTGAAATTTCACTTGGGGTAGTCACAATGAAGTAGTGCCATAAACATGAAATATTTCCTTCTGAAAAGTAGTGATATAAGTATAAAGTAATGTAAATGTAAAGTAATGTAATTGTAAAGTAATGTAAATTGTAAATGCTCATAAAATATAGCATAGTCCTTGAGTAAATATACTAACTTTCTACTACCTGTTGTTCCTGTCAGATTACATCTCCAAATAAAAATTAATGATCGGTGGCAGAAAACTAGACTTGTTCATGACGTATAAATATTTATTTAGGCGTATGCATTTAAAATTAGGGTTTACATAACTTCAGAGAAAATGCATTTTTAATAGGCAACTTCTTTAATTCAGCACTCATAACACATATCGGAGACTTCACTGTCATGAGCAGTCAGAAAGGATTAACACATTAAAGTTAAACATCAGTGGAAAATAACAACAAAGCACATTAAAAGCTTTATGCAACCACAAAAAACAGAGCCTGGTAAACAGGTAACATCACAGTGTGGTACTTTGGAGTGCTCTTACATTATGTGTGTTATGTCTTTATTTACCCCACCCCCTACCCTGCCCAGCTGCACCCCCTCTTCTTCCAGCAGATACATGTCACCACTAATGGACAACAAGTACTTCCTTTTTTGCAGCTCTCTTCTGGGAGATATTAGAGACAGAAAACCCATTTCTCAACCCATCCCATAAATAAAGCACATACACGCATGCAGACACACAGACTCAAACACACACACACACACACACTCCAACACAGCATTCAAGCAGCTCACTCTTCCTAGCGACAGCTGTGTGTCTCAGACTGCAGGATGCGCCATCACTTGATTCCAACACAGGTCCCATCTCAAAGAAATCCAAAATAATATTTAAATCTGACAAATTTCATAAAACAAAGCAGAACTTTAATTCTGGAAGTAAGAGGAAGACTCAAACACAGCCTGTGGACACACCCTACATATTTTGTCTTTTTTTTTTTTTTTTTTTTTACTTAAAACATTTGAATTCTGAATCTGAATTCTGCATGCTTTTAATTTTCTGAAGAGTCAATGTTTCATGTGCCCAAAGTCTTTTTTTGTGCAAAATAAAAAAAATCCAGTGCATTTCACTTATAGTTTCATTTACTTTGATCTTTGAAGTCCTTTTCAATACTGATTGGTATCACAGCCCCCTGAAGACAACCCAGTTATGCTGCTTTACATTCATTGAAGGTCCGTCATAATCTGAGGCCCGATGTCCTACATTTCAGTCCTCAACTCTCTCTTCTTCAGCTCAGCTTGTCCTGAATGTTCATCAAGCTGGCGTATGACTTTGCACGCTTGGCTGTAAAGACAGAATTTACATTACTATACATGTCTTATTTAGAAATAGTCTAGTAACTATGGTCTGGTGTTTGAACTAATCTTTGTTTAATAGAAAATAATTGCAAGCGATGATGATGATGTGGTGAACATAATAATTTAGTGATTGATTGTTCAGTAACTCTTAATTCATTTAGACTAAGGTAATATCATCTTCAAGTCAAGCTAGAGTTTTAACCACCAGGGAGAAAAGCAAAAAGGCCACTCATACATTTTGTTTGTATGACAGAGGAAATTCTAATCAGGAAAAATTACAAATTCTCTTAAATCACTTGCTACTTAACAACGGATCTGCTCATATGAGCAGTTCTTGCATGAGGCTCAATGCGTACTTAACCGTAACAATCCATCTGATGTACACTCAACAGCACTCCTCTCTCCAGGCAACCCACCAACCCAGGCAATCCTACAACCTGGTCTGTGATCCAGATGTGTGAGGGACTATTCTTCAGAACAACTAAGTCCAACCCTCCATTCCTTCTTCCTCCATCCAGGCCGAACTCCCATATCACAGTCACCCCCTCCCCACTGCACCTCCACAAAGACCCCAAACTTTTCAAAACCCTGTCAAAAAATCTCTCTGTGTTTGACAATGGGTGAATTAAGCTGGTTACTCACGGTGTATGAGCTTGCGTTTCTTTTGTTCAGAGTGAAGGAAGCTGCTCAAGTAGAAGATGATGGGCAGAAAGAGCATGAAGCTGGACACAGCGATGACAGGCCCCGTCTCCTCACGGTGGAGGGAACAATTGAAATTCTTACTCCACAGTTTGCGTGTCATATTCATCTGGAATGAAACAGAATGCCAAACGCAACATAAACTTCAGCTCAGATGATGGCGATTACAGGACAGTGTTACCATTAATTCAACACTGTTCTACATCTTGTAGCTTTCGATGCATTTTTTTTTGATGGAGTTGATATGTATAAAACTTTACTAATAACTACTATACCATATGCTATACACATTACTATGCCTATTGTACTACATTTGTATGCTAATACACAGATTACAACAGTCATTATTTTAACTGTTACTATTTCTAGCACACTAAGAAAACCCATCTCTGAGGAAGGCCAGTGATGTGGTTGAAAGCATCTGAAACAAGAATGTTGGACTTTGTGTTGTTTCCAAAGTCAAACTTGAACCTTTAAGCTTATGAGCAGTGTAACCTGGTGCAACTTTTGGCCACGACGCAAACATTTTGTGAGCACAAATCATCTGGTCAGCAGCTAAAAGTGGATGAAGACCCCAGTGACTATTTTTCCTTTAGTGTCTACAGATTCCTCTAGGGGGTGCAGCTTCCTCTCTTCCCCTCTTAAGAAGGAAATCTCTGCTACATACCGCATCCTCTATGTCCATACACAGAGTCTGGTTCTTCTCCATTCGGCTGTACAGCTCATTCAGGTTTCCATATGTCCCCTTACAGTTCTTGCATAGCTCTGTGTGATTCCCCTGTGCAGAAAAAAATGGAGAAAAGCAGAACAGTCCTCCTAGTTAACTTCTGAAGATAAACTCATAATAGGTTGACATCATTACCTAATGCAGGACATACCCGTTGATACTTCTCAAAGCAGGTGAGAGTTTGGTTGAGAGTTGTCATGAAGTACAGCGTGTCATTGGTCAGGCTCAGAAATCCTTCAGTGATACAGTCTGCCCAGCAGAAAATAAAAACAATAAGCAGTTGAGTGTATTATGAACTCATATCCACGATTGTCTTTTGTGAAGGTTTCACTTTTGTAATATCAATATTTTGGGCTATTTTTATCCAAGCTTACAATCAGTAACTTTGGTTTAAAAACACAAATATTAATTAAATCAGCTTCTACATACACCTAACTGTCGAGAGAAAAAGAGGATGCAAAAACAGTGTTTGACGCTAACAGTTATATACTAATGTCACAAGCTGCTTTGGTTTATAATGTACTGTATATCCTGACTGCTGAAGACTGTCTGATAAAATTAAAGTTACATGTTTCATCTCTGCAACATTCAGTGTGTCCCCTGTCCACTCCAAATAACTCCTCACTGAATGTTGCCTGTACTTGAGCTTGCACTGGAACCTCTGTGGTTACATGTGGGAGTCAGAAATTCCAAAAAGGCACAGATTCCTAATGACACAGGTAACTCTATTTTTTAAAAAACAGACGCCTTACGGTCACAGTCTGATTTCCTCCACAGATCTTCCAAGTTGTGGTACAGAAGATAAACCAGCATCAGTCGATCACTGCGCAGGAGACTGTCCCTGCAGCTTACATTACCAGGACCCATCTGAGGACACACAGCCACGGTTTAAGTAAAAGAAAGTAAGAAAAAAAAATAACAACCCCCCCCCCACACACACATCCACATACACACACATACACATACACATACACACACACACACACACACACATCAGGTAGATATCAAAATATAGCCTTTCTTCAAGTGTTTATGCACTATTAAATTTATTTTATAAACAAAAAAGCAATGATTGTGTACACAGTTTGGCCACTGTACTGAGTCAGTACTTTGCCAATTGTAAGAGTGGGGGAGGGGGGTTAATTCATGAAATTAAAAGTTCAATTCAGCAGTCAACAGGATATGACCTTGGGTGGCAAAACCATTACATTCAACTTACAAAAGTTTGTATTTCTCACGCACATTAGCTAAAATGTGCTATTAGTAAGAAGTCAGACGATGAGGATATTAAAGTCGTGTTTCCTCAATTTTCTCACAACATAGTAACATCACAAGACTCGTGACTCATCAGCCGTCTGCGCATTAGCAAGGCCTGTCCTAAACTAATCGAAACTCAACTTCGTGTTCAGCACGTACCTGGTCTGATGAGATATTGGTGTAGATGTCCATCAGGCTGCCATAACTGGAGAAACAGCTCTGACACACCTTGACGGGTCGAGCAGCAGGTACCAGACAGTTGACATATGCCACGTACCGCTGTCCAAATATGTGGAGAAGCTCGCTGCAGTAGTCACTGATCTCCAGGTCCTCTGGAAAGGACGACAGCAGACTGAGGGAGAACGAAGAGTCCGGCGCAGGCTTGAAAACACCAGAGTTCAAAGACGGATTTGGTCGTAGTTTGTCCGCCAAGTCTGAGGGACCGAGGTTTTCTCCGGCGCTGTATACGAGGGAGCAGAAATGTATCACCGACAAAAGTAGAAGATGAGACATGGTTGCAAGACAGGAATATAGGGAATCGGCTCCTTCTTCCTTCACTCACTAAACAACCAACGATTTCCTGGTTATCTCACAAAACAATCATGTGACAAGCATAGAATCTCGCGAGACCTCATCACTCTAGGATGAGACCAGTGGTCACGACATATCAGTGAGAAAAACACATATTAGTCCAATTTACCTTTTGATGTTTGTACTTATTATAAACAGTTACACTGAACTTTAGCTACATATACATTGCTTATTCAATTTTAAGAAGCGTATTTTAATCAGCCTTCATTTCTACTGTCTTACTCCTACAGTGGGCTACTGTTTTGTGCTCACAAAGCCTGTTATATATAGTATTATTTTTTGCCATTTTACTTGGGAAAAATACACTCTCATCAAACACAGTGTATCTTTGCATCATCATCATTACATCATTATCATATAAATTTAATCAATCTATATTTTGAAATTAGATTTAAGTGGCTCAATGGGAAAATCCTCAAAAATTCACCTGAGGTAAAAGAAAATAAATAAATAAAATTAACAAAATATTTATATATGTTACTATCTACCTCGACAGGACTATATAATCAGGATACAAGTCCTCCCATTGTTCAGAGAACATTCTAAGCAGACCTCTAAAATGGGTTCTTTGGATGTTCTTTTATATTTATTGCAGGTTACTGCAATTTGTTACTTTCCAATGCGGTTTTAAAACACGCTATAGTGAATTCTTTATCTATTTGTTTATTTATTTGCACAGATTAAAATACACAGGATCTAAATAGGCTACACTGGAATCGCGCAATTTAATCCCCATTTAAAGGAGTTGATGCTATTTACATTGTGGTCTAAGTCACTGTCACTGCCTACAATTTCTGTATTTGTGTGTGTGTGTGTGTGTGTGTGTGTGTGTGTGTGTGTGTGTGTGTGTGTGTGTGTGTGTGTGTGTGTGTGTGTGTGTGTGTGTGTGTGTGTGTGTGTGTGTGTGTGTGTGTGTGTGTGTGTGTGTGTGTGCGTGTGTGTGCGTACGTGCTCGGGGTGGGGGTGGAAAGAGATAGTCGTTCCTCCTACTCTCCTCATTATTAACGGGTTTTTGACACCATACATTTTTTTTGCAATGTGCGCTCGGCTCGGAGCAAATCAACACGGAGTCAAAGTAAATGATCTGGGCTCCAGTCCTGATTGTGAATATTGTCCAAAAAACCCTCGAATCAAGCAACCGCAGTCAATGGTCGTTAATGTGAAATTAGTGGCTCTTGATAACTTGCAGGCCGCATCAATTACGCAGTCATCAGAGCCTAATGAAAATGAGAGCGGGGGGAGAGAGAAGGTGCGCAGCATTAGCGGCCTATTCTGATGCCTGCTCCAGTGTGGTGGTATAGGCTATAATATGAATTCTGGCCACTGATACTCCTCTCTCACTGCACATGGCACAGGCAGCTCATTAACTCTTTTTCTCCTGAGCAAAGTTCACCTAATTGTTCAGATGTTCACCATTCCTTTATTTGGCTCTCAGTAAGAAGAAATGATTACAACCTAAAAGCTTTCTGGTTTTGTTTATTTTAGGTGGTCGAGCTTTCATTAATATCCACTAGGTTGCACCTAGCTTTATCACAAAATTATTAAGAATTAAAGTAAAAAGCACAGATCTTTCATATCATTAATATCAGTGGTGGTGGTCGGATATTTTAACCAATACAACATTTAAAAGACTGGCATTCAAAATACATAAGTATTTTTGACAATACTGGCCTTAATGATTGACTTTTTGGAGGTATTAAAAAAATATTTACTCAAGTAAAGTAAAAGGGCTTCAAATTTGTATTCAAGTATAGGCCTACCACTTAAATAAATGTAGTTAGCTTCTGACAATTTGGGGGGGGGGGCAAACCATCAACTATATGAGTAAAAGATATAAATAAAACAAAAAACTTACAGTGAGTGATTTGATCAGTTCCTGTAATAAACCGTGTGACCTAAAGATGAATTTCCTATTCGCCCACTCTGGGATCTGAGATCGTGATAGGCTATACGTCTTTCCCCTCCTTATGTGCGAGAGCTTAAAACTTGACAATCACAAAAGGGGTTAACTCAAAGCAGTTCAGCCTTAAACTTGGCTCTTGGCGTGGGGGGTGGGGGGTGGGGTAGCTGTAAAGTTATGCAGAAGTTATTCTTCATCCCTCGGGCCGTCCCTAATCCGCCAAAAACCTCATTCTTTCACCGGAGAACTGTGCCTCCTTTCTTGTCCCCCCCTCTCTATACAACATAAAGTCAGACTGCATTTAATGGTTATGTCGGGATGGGAGAGGGGCTTTCTTCTCCCACCTTTTCTCCAGAATATTGCCCTCTTTCGTCGTGTGAGTCTCCCAGCCTGCGGGGACCCCCATATTCTTCCCTCCGCGTCTGACTCGAATCGTAAACTAACCCTGATTTTCACCACTGTGCTGGGAATCGCAGGGAGTGATAATAGAGATTTCGCTTTCATTTTATACGCTTGACTTGGTTATTGTTGCTTTTCTCCTCTCCCGTGATTCTCCCCTTTTCCAGGGATTAGCCCTGACTTCGCCCGTTATATACTGGTCGCCGAAGTGCCCCTGAGCCCTGGGATGACAATTGACGCAGATCAAGACAGGGCCTACTCTGGGCCTTTGAAAGGGGGGCAGATCTGAGTCGGGTTTAAATGAAGGCATTTTAATGGATGCTCCTCAGTTTGCTTCTCACATGATGGTGATGATGGCTGGAGGACACGAGGAAGCTGTTGATGGTGGTCATGTCAAGATTGAGAAGTGGGCAGTAATGGCAAGTATGATATGTATGATGATGGCAGGGATGATGATGATGAAGAATATGATTACAATGATTATGTTTAGAATGACAGTGGCAGTGATGAGAGTATCTATAGAGATACTGAGATGATAGCATGACACTGATATCCTGTATGTGTGGTAATGGCATTGTTGCTGCTGCTGATGAAGAAGATTATGAAAATTATCAGTTCAGCGCATAAGAATAATGATGAAGATGAGATCAGAATCAGCTTTACTGGCCAAGTGTATGCACGCATACCAGAAATTTTTCTCTGGTTGCCCATAGCATTGTTTTACATACACCCAGTTCCAGGAAATTATGTTGTAAAAAGATTAATGCCCAGTTCAACAATGACAACAAATCTACAGGGATACTTTTAGTAATAAACATCAAGCTGTTAAGTAGCAGTAACTATGATGAAATAAAACAGCAGACCTCTCCTTAATACTGACCAAGATACAGGACCACATTAAATAAAAATGATGAGGGATGGGAAAACAACAAGAAACATTTCTCCTCTGAACTTCTCTGATGGTTTAATTAAATAACAGCACTTTGAAAAGGAAACACTTTCAAGTATCATTACCAGTATTCTTTAAATATCATCTATTATATACATGGAGATGCTGGCTGTGACTATTATGCAGGTATTGCAGTCTATGAGTTCTACAGGTGTCACAGTCTAAGCATTGCATCAGTCTGAGTGTGCAGAACTGGTCGTCACCGACACATCAAGGAAGAGAGGGTTTCATGTATTTGCTACGTCTCCCCCAATCAGGCATCTCTGCAGCCCTGCGAGAAGTTAATCTTTGTTGATGGTGTGTTGTGCACTGGGCCGGGTTGGGTTGGGGGGTATCTCCTGCAAAGCCTGGTCTGTGCTCATATAGAGGAGTGGATAATTACCAAAAACGCAGCCGACAGCAGCGGCACAAAAGCGGCTTTGACTTCCTCACTGCTGGTCGCCTCCAGGGGATGGTCCCGCTCCCTGCTCATCCTGCTCACCCTGACCACTTCTCATCACTCCTGAGAGGCAGAGACGTCTTGTTCCATAACAAGACACGAAACTGACTTCTTTCAGCTCCAGTGAACTGGACATAAACCCAGTCTGACAACCTCCAGTGCCCAAACAGAACAGAGAGAGGACGGGTGGGCTGGGACAGAGGACAAGAGAGGGGTGGGGGTGGGGGGGCACAGGGTACTCTAAATAAAGTTGTTATTCACTTAAATCTTACATCTTGGAGAAAAGATACCTTACTTTAACTCAAACTTCACTTAAAATCTGATTGCCTTGTTCCAAAAGGTCATCTGTGGTGTCCAGCATTTAGCTCTGACTGTTGTGAACCTCTTTCATGGATGTGTTCATCAGCTTTTTATCTCCCTGACAAGTAAAATCTATGATTTCTCTCCACGGGTCCTCTCAGTGCCACCTTCCCCTCTCTTGGAGCTCACTGTGTTACAGCAATGAAAAGCATGACGTGCTGTAAATGTAATGGGCCGGGAGTGATTGTTTCTGACAGGCAACAAAACACGTCGTCCCTCCCCTCAAATTAGTCCCCCAGGAGGGGGTGGGGTGAGGGGTTCATGCTCCAGGAGGCGCATGGACAGGACAGCATGTCAGCATTTACAGAATGGAGATGCATGTGACTTTAGTCAGTACAAATGTGTTTTCTCTGCTCTCTTGCCAGTTCCAGTGATTTAGTATATAAATATGGGCTACTGTGACTGACAGTGGTTGAGGATCAACAATCACTGTAAACAGAGTCTAGATAATTTGTATCATCCATATCAAATGATACTTGTGGGATTCTGTATACAGTACATGATGTGAATGAATGGCATAAATAATGCTTATATATATATATATGTAATTGTTTACAAAGAAATCCCCCATAATAATACAGCACACTCATAAATGCTTCACTCTCTAAAACAAAACCAAAAAACCCCAGTCTACAGCAGCACTACTGGACACCATCTCCACTGTGCACCTTTAATAGTGTATGGAAGATATTCTCAGTATTTAAAAATAGGCAAAATGTGGAGTAGGGGATCCAGGGGGAGGTAATGCCAGAAAATAATTTCTGTGGTAATCCATGCTGCTACAGAAAGTAAAGTTGATGTTTAAACACAACTTCTGTTCCCTTAAGTATCATTAAAATTTGAATTAACACAACAACAAACTTCTGAGGCAGAAGTAAATATGCAGTTATGAAGCTGTATGCCCCCCAATGGAAATCCTTAGTAGAAACCTTTTGATTTTTTCATAAATCAAGCAATAAAAGGAAAAAAAGATTTAAAAAAAGATAAATAGATAGATAAAAAGATAAATAGTCTAAAACAATGCTTAAAAATTTGACATCTGTCCAAAATAATTTAAATATCAGTCCTGATTTAAATACAGAAAAAAGTTGATGCTTATCTTGCCAAAGTTTGTGAAAGCATAAGCAACTATATAGTATTCATAGTGGACCAGTGATGAATAGGCAGTTAGACTAAGAAGAAAAGGCAGTTAGCTAGACAGTTAGCGAGGGGTTAGCTTTAAAGCAAGCCCTGATTTGTGAACGAGGGAGTGGGAGGAGTGCTGGAGGGCTTGGCGTTCAGGAAAAGCCTCTCCTGGGCAAGAAGAAAAGGATTTGGCCCAGATGCAGGCAGCGATGTTAACTTTGAGTGGCCCCTGTGGCTCGAGCTCGGCACCCCCCACCCCCCTGTTACTTCCCAAGCCCCCAGGTTGCCTTTGCATGACATCATCCCCAAACTATGCCCCCCATACCCATGTGAATCTGAGCTGTCACAATCGGCAGCTGCCCCCCCACCCCTCCACCCCCATTAAACTGTACTGTGCCACAAACCCATACGTTTCTTTTTCTCCCCACTTTTTCCCTCTCTCCCTCTCTTCTCCTACCACCAATCTCCTCCCTTCTTCTTCTTCTTTAACCCCCAGAAAGGCATTGTTTGAGTCAGGGCTTGATCAAAAAACTGTTGCCCGCCAACCACAGGGCTTTCTGTAAATTCAATAAGGCCACCTTAAAGATTTTCCTAATTAATGGATGACATCTTTGGCTGGAGGAGAGGCGAGGCATTCTGCTCCAGCTCGCTCTTTGTTCGCCTCCTAATTAACTTTCCTAGGTCACTCAGGTCCCCGCAACCTGAGAGTGAAGAGCCCCCATTGAGGAGGGAGTTGTAAACTTACTTTTTTTGCCTCGGCACTTAAAAGGGGAAAGCAACTATAGGGAACAGAAAATATCCTATTTAAGTCCTTTGTGAGTGAACTGCTTGCACATGTTCCAATAAAGGAAGTCTTCTAAATAAGCTGCCATGTTGCTCTCCGCTCCCTCCCTCCACCCCCCTCCCCTTTCTCCCTTATCCCACCTCTTTCACTCCCAGCTCCACAGAAAGGTTATGAATGATAGCTCTGGGTTGGGAGGGTGGGGGTGAAGGGCTAAAGGACAGCATCTGGGCATTGTGGAATTGTGAGCATCTGAAACTTTGAGGGAATTTGAGGATGGGAAAGCACTGAGCTGCTGGGTGGTGGGGTGGATGATTGAGAAAACGTGCTGAATATGAGAAAAAAGTACCTCTTTGCCCTCATCATTGTCTGGGTGTTTCTAAAGGACCCCATGTCTCCCAGCTGCTTTCATCACTCCTCATCTTTATCTGTCAAAGTTAAAAAAAAAAAAATCCTACGGAAACATGACTTCTTATGAAAGGCCTTCACATGTCACACTTGTGACATGTGAAGGACGTGATTTATTTCATTACGGACAGACAAAGGTGAAATTCAATTTTTGAACCATACAAGGTGTAGTTATAAGCACATATTATTAGCGACATAATCAAAGCAATGAAAACTGAAAACAAAAAAGGAAGGAAGTACTTACCCAAAAAATGACACACTTTCATTATACTTAAATTTTCAATTATTTTGTAATTGATTGTGTCATACCTGACAATCAGAAAGTCACTTTTTTCCCTTTCTGTCTTTTTGTGAATTCTACCTATGAAATAAATCGGTCAGCAATGAAATAAATCAATCAGCGTCTCAAATTATGAGACTAACTTTTGGCAGAAGAAATAAATTTCCTTTCAAATAAAAAAAATATCTCTTAAGCAGTAAAACATACTTTTACTTAATTCAGCACACTCAGTTTGGCTCACAGCCTCACTTGTCCTGAAAAAATGATCACATATTGTATAGCAGCTATTAGTCTGTGTAAGGTGTTATATAAGCCTACTAAAGCTAGACCAATAAATCAGCCAGGCCTATATACTGGTCAATATCTGTTGCAGATATAATTATATAAGTGTATGTGTAAGCCAATAAACAACAAGATGTTTGAGCAGAACATTACCAAACTTTAGGAAATATTGGTTGGGATATACTACTGTATATACAGAAAGCAGAACATAAATAGTATGTATCACCAACAGGTGATACATGCTCATCAATATTCTCATCATGTCACCTGACACACACTCGACGATGCCCAGCTCCTGACAGCTCCTGTGCACCAGGGTCCGTGAGGGGTTAATGATGAGTGGAAACTGTGACCTCCAGACCGTGAACCCCTGAACCTGACCTGTGGAGACAGCAGGATAACATCAGGAGAAGCAGGGCAGAAGCAAATAGTGACTACTGAACAGAGCTGGATAAAGAGCGGGATGACTGTCAGTGCAACTCCAGATGAACCACAGCTGAGGAAGGAGCTGATAGCTGACAGCCTTTCTGTTGTTAATCTGTCTGACAGCCGCGACCACTGTTCATGCTGCTGCTACTTCTTAAACAGGTATCTAGAGCCTGCCACGTACAGAAAGTGCATACTGGCAGCACAATCTACCTATACATAAAAAACAAATAGTTGCTTTACCTTCAGTATGCAGAATGATGCTTATGCTGTTTTCACATTTGTTTCTCTGTGAATTCTACATGGATGTATGAGCAGAACTTTTTAACATTACAAAAACTTTGGGATTCATGGTCCAGGATGCAACTTATACAAATGTTGTTTAATGGTTTAACTTTTGAAATGACCAATTGGCAAGTTCTAGATTTATCAGAAATTATGTAATTTATTGGAAACATATAATTTGGAACACCTCTCAATATAATTTTGTCCAGTACAACACCATCTTAAACTAACACACTATTGTATTTGCACACAATGTCACCAAAAACTGAAGTGAAAACTATAGCAGGGCTGTTTTAATGGACTGAATTAGATTGAACAGTTGTGCCTAAAAAAAGGCTCCACTGAGTGCAATCAACTAAGTTTAATCATCATCGAGATGAAAATGCCTAAAAGCAGAGAGCAGTTAACAAGAAACAGCTGCCCTTTAAACAACAGGTAACGTTGAATAAGGTACGAGATACTTCTAGCAAAGCTCAAAGCAAAGCCAAGCCGAACGAGTTTCCTTCTTCTGATTTTTGTCTTTAAATTTTACAGACATTCAATCAAAAATCAGAGTGAGCCCACAGTGGCCAATTGAAACAACATCCAAAAAACACAACAAAACAGTAAGCAAAATCAAAATTATGGGGCACAGGAAGAAAAGGTTACTTACTAACTAAAAATCTCAACCGCAGGCGGAAACAGAAGATCAGACACCGGAGGTAAACACGGGATAACAGCAGACCTGAAACTGAACTGAACTGAACAGGAAAAAAACAGCGACAGCACACCGACAAAGTCAAAGACCAAGATACGCACCGGCGAGGTACGGAGAACAACAAACAGGTGGAACACGTTAGGGCGTCCAGACAATCAAATGCAGGAAGTCAATACAAGACACTTAAGTCCACAACGTCCTAATCATCTCAAAGGGCAGACCGTAACCATTTTTAACTTTTAACCACTTGTAATAAAGTATGAAAAAACTCAACATATAGAGCTCATATATCAAGTGAAATACCATTCATGCAAATATTGAAAGGTTGAAAAAATTTGGAATAAAGTTACATAGGTGTAAAATGTCATAGCTATTGAATGTATGTGTTACATTCTTTCACTGTATGTATATGAATGGATTGCTCTACTCTTATTATTTAAGTTGTGATAATTAATGTTGTTGTAAAATATTATTATCATTACTGATGAGGACCGAATGAAAGAAGTGTGGTGAAAAGAGGGATTAAATAAACTCCAGTCTGACTCCTGAAAGTAAATCCTGTTTTTAGTGATTCCACAAATCTAGTCAACATAGTCACCTCTACAACACCGAAAACGTTTTTTTCCCAACTATGGCAAATCCTGGCACTTTCACAGACCACAGGCAGAATATTAAATGAACTGTAGATACATTGATCACGTGGCGGGCTCCTTGGCTCTCACATGTTTGTCTTTGCAGTGTGAACAGACTAAGCCCCTCTACTCAGCTGTCATAATTTGTTAACGAGTCTTTTCAGGGAGGGGAAAAAAGAGAAAGAGAAGACAGAAAAAAGAAAAGACGGCTCTTCATGAGTGACTGAAAACTGAGGTCCAGCCAGAGAGGGAACCCAGGGGCCACATCAGACCGATTTCAGACCAGCCCGTGATGGCATCTCTGTATATTTTAATATTAATGACCCCGGCCGCAAAGCTGTCTCTAAGCCTCCAACAGGTGCCCCAGCACCACTCGAGCCTGAAAACCCAGGGATCATTCAACATCCCACTATCCACTACCACCGGCCAATAAAGACTGCAAATGAAGAGGATGAAGGCAGAGAGGAAGAGAAAAAAGGACAGAGTGTGGAAGGGGAGTTAGAGAGTCAGCAATCTCTGGCAATTCAGTTTTTGAGTCACTTTCCCCAGCTGAAACATGGGTCGATATTCCCCCCACCCCTTGAGAAAGAGATTGACTTTTGTTTGGAGTTTGTGAGAAGTGGGAATCAGAAGCGGGACAATGGGACTCCCCACGGTGAGAGGCTGAGAGGAGCCATCTCAAATCAGTCAGCCAGGGGACTGACTAATCCGTCCATTGTCCCTCCCCAGCCACCGGCCGCACATCAACACATTCGCCCCCCATTGTCCCCCACCCTCATGCAGCGGGATTTGCTCTCCCCAACAGCCAGTTTTGTCCACGGCAGTTCGAGCGGAAGTTTCTCACTGACAATTTGCCCCAAATAGATTTGTCAGAGCGTCCAACTGCACTGCACCGACTTGTGGGTTTCTGGGTTTGGGTCCTCGGTCTGTGGGTGTTTTTTGTGGGGGACTCTGAGGCCTTAGCGTGTCTTAAAAATGTGTGTAAGTTTGCATGAGTTTGCGTGTGTGCACGCAGAGGTGTTTCTAGTTGTAGTTTACATACCAGTGGAGGAGGTGGTGGGAGCGTATGATGAGGTCAGGAGTAAAGTCATCCAAATCCTGAGGGATTCTGACCTTTGGAAATCCAGCTAGGTGATTTTAGTGTCACTGATGAATAGTGTTTCTTGATAAAACAAGTTCTGTATAGCAGAAACTAATGGATACTCCAGCATGAAATACACACCAACTTGTTGACTTTCATAGATAGGACACCTTTTTATTGTGATCATTCTAATGTTTAAGACCCATAAACTCCAGTCTCCACTTTATGAGCCAACTCACTGTAATGTACCTGTCTGTGGTTATCTTTGAGCGAGTTATCATGTTGGTTTTAAATAAAGAGAAACTTCATTCACCACAGTTTGGATGAAACCAGAAATATACTTACACACAAACTTTTCCACGATAGGATGAAGTTATACAAACTAAAACAAATTCAGTGGCATAAACTTTTTTTAACTTCAGATTTTCCCTACATTGATGGGTTATTATAACTTGAATTTCTTTGCAGTGGATCTAATTCATTATTGTTGTGAATGGCTTTCAAATAAAGGCTGCCATTGGGTGTTTCTGTACCATTTTCTTACAAGTCATTATATATTATACCATATTTAGGCCAATTTATGGCATTATTAATTATTAATAAGTAATTTACAAATGTTTTGTAAATCAGTTATAATATTAAGAACAACTTTTGGGTTTATGAAAAATCCAGACCCTTTCTCTTTAGTAATAGTTAGGAGAAGTTGGAAATCCATTGAAAAATGCTTGTGGGTTTCCCACTTATAAGCCATCCAGTCTTCATTTATAATAAGTTGTTAATAAATATTCTCTCTTTAAAAGCTTAGTAATTATTTATTCACTATTAATAAGGCCATTAAATACTTGCAAACCATCTGTAAAAGGTGACATGTGTTTCTGTATAAAGTTACTAGTTACTAGGCCTCACCAGAGAACAGTCTCAGTGCTGGATCTTGATTGGTTTAATTTTACATCAGGAATCGGAGCAGGCACTGGATGAAAGTAGTCAGGCACAGATTGAAAGTGCCAGTGAAATAAAGATTGATGAATGAAAGGCAATCACTAAATCACAGTCAAATTCAAATTCAAATTCTGTCTTTACTTTGATCACTTATAAATCAAGACTTCAGACAGTTTTAAAATGTTCAAAAGCACGTGGACAGGTAAGGTGCATCTGTCTAGACTCCTGTTGTAGAACTGTCCATGGTGCTGAAATCAGGTTTCAGGCAAAGTTTCATTGCATTTAATACTGGCAAATATTCATATGATCTTGGATAAGTGTGTTGACATTTTTTCACCAAGTTCAATTCGGTTTTTCTTCAGAACAACAAACATCAAGTTTCAGTGACTGTATCTCATTAAAAACATCTAAGTGGATTATTCTTTACAGTTGACAGAATCCTCTCCTGAGCTGAACACCAGTGTCTATGGGCTGTAAGATGACTTGACTATGATCGCCCAGTCATTTTAAAGGATGTATGTGCTACATGGGCCTTCAGTCTTGGCTTGGATCCTCCCCATTATTTGCTCTCTGGAGCTTAGTGACTTCTCCCTAAAGCCGATTGGTTCACGCCTGGTCGGATAGGGGCCTGCACAAGTGACAGCAGTGCATAAAAAGATGGTTAAACTTCCAGTCAGTGATGGTTTACAGCAGCAACAATCTGAAATATACCTTATGCAAAATGGCAAAACCTGTGATTTTATTAAAATATACACTATTTTGTATGTGCTTTATTGAATGAGTACTGTTATTATTATTCATTTCAATCTTTACCAGAGCTGAAAAATACAAAATATGGAACATGAAACCATCCCACTTGTACCTGACATGTTTTTAAGAGGGTTTTTTTCTGATTGTATGGTGTCAAGATATTCAGAGCAAACGAAATATGGTTTCCCTGTATTATTTTGCAGTGACTTGTTGGACAGACACTATAAGTCTATATTCTATAGTATGTCAAGTATCTGCATACTCATGCAGAGCCCCCCATTCGAAAAAAAACAGATACACAATCCACTGCCCCCTTTGTTGGCGTCATTTCATTGACTGCTGGAGGAGAACAGAGTCACTAATACAAAAAAAGTAAAAGAAGGCAGCCCCGGCAACCATGATGTTGGTTATATTTGTGTAAAGGCTATCAGTGAATGACGAGGATTAGGACGAGTTAAGGAGATTATGTCACACATTCACCATTCAACCACCCCGACAGCCACCCACCCACACACACACGTACACACACGCACACACGTACACGCCACACACGCGCACTTAGAAATAACTGCAAAATTATTGATCTATGCGAACGGAAACTTGATTTCCAATATTTTCAATTCAGAAACGTTAATTCTTCTTTTGGAAATCTATTTTATCTTTTTTGTAAATTAAGCACTAATAAAAAATAAGTGGTCGTCACCTACAAAGGATTAGTCCTTAACAAAATTGGAAGGAGTGGAGAAAATAGTCCCCGTAATAAAGGTGCATTGTATCCTTTATTATGGGAACTATTTATAAGAGATAAAAAAAATCACAATGCGTGGCTATAAACGTGCTATTGAGGAGCAAAGGCTTTCTCTGGCTCTCTGCAGGGAAATCAAAGGAATATCATAGTGATTTCTCCTCAGGCTTGTTAGTCTCCAGCCGTAGCTGTTCAGCTAAAGGGCAGGTTGAAAGACACAACAATGGCTAATTGCAATTAACTACGCCTCTCCGCCTCGCCCCTGTCCGCTTAAATCGACACTTTGTGGGTCCATATGGCCTTCAGTGTACCGTGGGAATGAACACAATTAAAAAACAGAATATGGATTTCTGGAGTTACCGTGCAGCAAGCTGTCAAGGTCAGAGTGTCAGTGCAGCGGCCCACCACGACCCTTCGGACAGCCAAGGCAAGGTCTGCACCCCGGTGTTCAAAATCCAGCCACCGATTCCGGGGTTCCTGGAAAGGTGTGCGCCAACAGGGTGGATGGTGGACCCAATCCAAACCAGTTTACACAATAATTTAATACACTTAGTAAATGAATCAATTCATCATTTCCAAGGCAGCGAGGCAGGTGAAAGAAAAAAAGGCAAAAAAGACATTTATTATTATTATTATTATTGTTATTATTATTATTATTATTATTATTATTATTATTATTATTATTATTATTATTATTATTGTTGTTGATGAAATATGAATATATACATTTATCAACTACATTGATCTACTTTGGTGTATAAGTGTGAAAGAACACAGCAATATAGGTCTACAGTAAAAGCAGCATTGAATTGAAATGTGGAAAAAATAATGTAGAGAGTACAGGAACATAAATGATCTATATATTTTAAAATTAACATTAAAAAAACGCATATTTTTAAGTGCTCAGTGTAGCGTAGAGTATGAGTTTGTTTAGTACAAAAAAGTTTTAAAAGAAAGAAAATTGCATTATAATAACAGCTAAGTTACAAGTTATGATTAATAATTTTGTTGTTAGAACTATTTGATTGTTATTTGTTTGTTCTATTAAAAGAATGTTATAATGTTAATTATAAGCTACAATGTTTGGAATGAAAAAGGACATGTCATGTCAGGGCATACAATTGGGGACAGTAAACACTCAATATTCACAATTTTCTATATTTGTATATGTACTTTTTAACTAAATTGATTAATATCATTACTTAACATTCCTTTAGCTTTGTTTTTCACTCTGTACTGTGATATCTGTATATTACTGTGAAACTAACGAGCTTTAACTTCAGATTGACCACAATAATCAGTCAGTGGCAAATACTTTGCAACGACACTGCAAATAAGGCAAAAAAACCAAAAAAACCCGTTGTGAAACACCAGGTTGAGAAACACAGTGAAGCTTTAAAATAAGTCACTAACGAAGGAAAGGACACTTATGTGCAGCAGTATGATCCCATCGCCCCTGAGAAATTTTTACAATATTATAACAAGTATGAATATTTTGGTGCAATCAGTTCTGCATCTACAGTAATGGCAACAAATATCCAAACCATTTTGTGTGGCTATTAAAAAATAGCACTATTTAAACCTGAGCTGTTTAACAGGTAATCTAAATGATTAGTGGCCACAAAACACCTATCCCTTGCTCTAGTCTGTGTAGGCTACTGTATGGAACCAGTCACAATTGTTTCTATGCTCGTGCATGCAGGAAATGACGAGCAATTCAAACAAATAAATATAGCGCTGGAGCCAAATTAAATGTTGCAGAAAACACGTGGTTGTTGTTTTTTGTTGTTTTGTTTTTTTGTTTGTTTGTTTTGGGGTTGTTGTCTTTTTTGCTTACCGTGCCTCTGCATCCATGTGCAAGGCACTTCACATCACTTGCGCGCACACACACACACACACACACACACACACTCACTCACTCACTCACACACGCCAGTGACGTCAGGCTGGAGTTTGGAGTAGAAAGCCAAGTGGATGAAGGAAGTGGAGATCTCCACCCTCCAGCCTCCCCCTGACACTTCTCATAAATATTACCAAGGCTTATTGGGGGAAACTCGCGGCACAAAGTCACATCGTGTCCTGGCTTTAACAAGCTTTCATCTGTCAGAATATCCGCGAATCCAATTTTTCCCTTTCCTTTTAGCTCCTCTGCTGGTTTGGCACCGTCGGATGCGCTCCTCCAGGCAGCGTTTCCCCAACTTTAACTTTATGTACCGACTGTTGCGCCGCGAGTTGAGGAGCTGCTGTCGCCGTTAACACGTCTCTGTCCCGGTGGCTTCGTTCCGCGTCTCCGCTCCGTCGAAGGACACTGCAAGTCGGAGGCGAAGACTGCCTGATACAATGAACCATCCAGTGTCTTAAATTTTGGGGTCTTCGTTCGGAAATCTGCTCTGTCAAGTTGAGCAAACTCGGGACTTGGACCCGTTTCCATTTCATCGCGGCTGCTGCTGCTACTGGAGAAGAGTTCAAGGAGAGTGCTGCAGATTCACAAATCTGCTGTTTGTAGTAAGAAAAAGAAAGAGAACATCTTTCTGCAGTCTGAACTTTGTTGTTAAGTCGAGTATCCATGATGAGCAAACCCGCCGGTTCAACAAGTGGCTGTTTGGATATTCTGAACGTCAAATCAAGTAAGTGTCGTTTCACTCTTTTCCTGACGCTCCTGGAGAATAACGAGTAGCCCAATGTGTTGTAACCTATAACAGGCCTTTCTCTGACATGGAGTGCAAAAAGAAAGAAAAAGTAACGTTAACATAAAACTGCTGTACGTGGCTAAACGGTAACCTGATATTTCTACAAGAATTAAAGTAATTTCATTCCTCGTGATTGTAAAGAAAATATGTGACGCTGTCGTCCGTTTGTTTTTTCCGTACGCGCGTGCACACACACACACACACACACACACACACACACACACACACACACAATTTACTAAGTGAACTTATTTCTAAAGCAGGTTCAGGTTTATTGGATAGGCTTTTGTATGTTTTAAGAAATATATTTTTCTAAAAGTCGGCCTCGCATTCTCGAGGAAAGAAAAAATAACATGCACCCAGGCACCGAATACTCCTCTTCAAGTGCTCCATTTGCGTCCCACTTGATGCCACTTGTTGCCTGCCCATAATTTCATTTTCAGCGATGCCTTTGGATTGAGGGATATTTGCTTTTAATTTGATTTGAAGATATTTACAAACGATTCCTGTCTGCCCGTCAACTCACATGGACACATGAATAAAACAGCGCTTATCTGCCTTTAAATACGTGATTTTGTTTGCCTGCGCGCGTTTCTACACCATTGTAAAAAATAATCATGGATATATTTAGTGTTTACTTTTTGTGTGTGTGTGTTTTAATTTTAATTGTTCTATTGAACAACTTCTTGTGGTTTGCGGATTGAGTTAAATTGCAATTTGTCTTCTTTTCTTAACCTTTGCAATCACCCCACTACACAAGGCCTGATAATGAATTCAAATGAAATCACACTTACAGTACAGGCCAAAAGAAGGTGATTGTTTTGTTTCGCAACACAAGGAATTTTTCTTTTACGTTTTCCATTCGCCTGCGTGTTTTTTCAGGATCGTTTACTACATCCAGACATGTGTTCTTCTTGTCAAAGTTGTATTTTGTTTTATCCTCAAGAAAAAAAATCAGTTTGATTAAATCAGAACAGATCAAGTCACACTTCAACATTACAGCTACTGTCATTCAAGTTCATACCCGCGTTATGGGTGGTCAGTAGAAACATGTCCCCTCTCTCAGTAAAACTTAATTTCCACTTCTTTTAGCAGGTTCTCGCCCTGATGGTGATTACGTTAATAGAATATGCCATATATCTTCAAGCAATTACCGCGCACAATGGAGACGAATTGGACCCCCACAGCGGGAAGTTAAATACATTTTCTCCTTACACAACGTAACCGTGCTTCGTTTTATTTCACTGAGCAAAAAATACACTTTTACATTTGTATTTCTTTCATCTTTGATTTTAATACTTTTGAAACTTTTTCGGGGGGTCGGGGTGGAAATGAACTGAATGAGCAAAACAGATTTTGTTTTAATTAATATAATCTACTCAATAAGTGACTGCGATTAGTACAGTTATTACAGTTATTACAACTGGGAGAAAATACGTATAGTATTTACCTGGCCTATAGACAACGAATGAGGCTATCATATATAATACAGAAAGTTGAAATGTCAAATTCTTGTAACTGGAAGATGACTTTCAACAGGCTAACTCTCGCTTATATAGAAGCTTTCACAGACATAAATGCTATATACAAAGGTGTTTCTCTATCTAATAGCAATTACACGGCTGTGGCCCACAGTTAAAGAGCCCACATTGGCACTTGATTCTTAATAATCTGGCAATTGAAGCCCTATAACTCTCTCCCGAAGTCATCGTTTTATGCTGCTGAGCAGTTATTCCCATGCTACCCTTTTTGACGGGTCACTGGTGAATCAATGAGCAGGTGGCAAAACGTCAGTGTAATTACATAGACGGCTTTTCCCTCCAGGAAAAAGACTCCCTCATATGCATACAAATATACTTCTTTTTCATAGATTTGAATATAAAAAATCACTTTTTTTCATCTACACCGGGGTCGATTTACATACACTTCATTTGAGTTGGTGAAACGAGTTGGTGCGCATTATTCTCATGGTGCAGTGTCACTCCCTAATCCTGGGGCCTATAGACCTGCGGGATAAAGCAGCTGTCGAGTCCCATTATGAAGGGGAGTTGGCAGCTTGTCGAGATCCAGGCAGTCAGACGAGGTTCAATGGGGGAAAATCATTAAGTTAACACTTTCCCCTAATGTCTCCATTGTGCTGCCTCGGGCCATTGTCTTAGAGAGTTCAGATATGACGCTTCCCACCGGACTTTATTCTTGAAATGTGCGC
Source organism: Psettodes erumei (assembly GCA_016785225.1). NCBI lineage: Eukaryota > Metazoa > Chordata > Actinopteri > Pleuronectiformes > Psettodidae > Psettodes > Psettodes erumei. The sequence continues at coordinate 1,099,002 of JAFBJZ010000635.1, read as the reverse complement.
AGTGGATTCCCATGGTTGGACGAGGCGCGGGTGGCTGTCCAGTTTTGTGGGGGGGTTGTCGGACAAAAATAAGTCATTTGTAGGACGACTGGTCAACAGCTCCGCGAGGCGTCAAAACAAGTTCATTTCTGACATTTACTGTATGTCGATGGCGCCAAATCAAACTGACAACTAACTGGGGAACTCATTTCAAGGAACTGCAGAACTAAACTGCAAAACTCAGAATAAGCACAGTTTTCTCAAATTCTGTGCCAACTGAAAATTGTCCTGGCAATTTATCAATATTTTCAATGGTCATGGTGAAAGCAATGACCCCAATTTGCCATGATTTTTTTTTCAAATTTTAAACCGAATGTTTGCTCATTTATGGCCCATGGTATCTCACTGAACTTTCTCCCAGGTCGGATTCTGGACATCCCATGCAAAGTGTGCGGGGACCGCAGCTCGGGGAAACACTACGGTGTGTACGCCTGCGACGGCTGCTCGGGATTCTTCAAGAGAAGCATCCGCAGAAACAGGACCTACGTCTGTAAATCTGGCTCACAGGTGAGGCCTCCTTACAATTTTCTGAGGTCCTAAGTGCACGTTGGCCTAAATTGGTTGTGGCACAGCTACTCGCTATACGTGATAATTCCTCGTGGGATTTTAATGGAGAATCGAGCAGGTTGGAGGTGCAAGCAAATCACGGGATACCGAAGAAGAGAGAACCGCATTAAAAATCAAAATCAAACCACTACTCGTCTAGTGATTTCTTACCCTGACCAAATGATAACTAAGCAACACGAAGTGCATATATCTCCAGGGAGATGTGTGTACTCTGGTTCTAATCTAAACATCATTACTGACAATTAGGCTTTATGAAAGGAATGTAGACTTTTACGCGCAGATTTCTGTTTGCTTTAGTTTTCTGCGTTAAGTCTTCTGTGTTACGTCTCTCCTGATGAGCCTAATTGTGTCATGCTTGGGCCATTAAGTACTGGGCTAAACACCTCGCTGCTGTAATATATCAGGTGTAATCCAATCTAATGTGATGACTCGAAGGCGAGGATTTAGGCAGCAGAGGGCGGGATAGAGTACTTATCCTCTCGGGGAGGATGAGGCGGCACGGGGTGGGTGGTGGTGGTGGGGGGGTGGGGGTAGTGGCTCAAAAACTACAAGATAATAGCACGATCTTTCACCTGGAGATTGGCCTCCCACGGAGATAATAGCACGGAAGCCTTCTGTGGTGCAAGCCGAAAGAAATTCAGCTGGGAGCTCTAACCGCTCTCTCCCCTCCTGCTCTTCTCTCTCTCTCGCTCTCTCTGTCTCTGCTCAGGGCGGTTGTCCCGTAGACAAAACGCACAGAAACCAATGCCGGGCGTGCCGTTTGAAGAAGTGTCTGGAGGTGAACATGAATAAAGACGGTAAATAGGCACATCTGTATTATTGCATATTATTATTTTCACTACACTATGCAAGTGGCGTTTGGAAGGGGGCAACATGTATTAAAAAGGCTATTAATCATGGCTCAAAAGAAGTAGATAATTACCTGGTCTTTACTTGTTTTTAAGGGGATATTATTTATACTCAGTAGGGGCGCTAATAGATTACAGCTCATTACAGCCAATTATTGTTTTGCACTACACAAACAACATTTGAGTGTAAATTCATTTAAGGACGGTTGGGATGTAACGAAAAGTGTGAAGAAGTGAGATAACCAAACCATCTGCTGCACAGATCTTTCGTTCACTCTGTGCTCCGTGTTGTGCCGTTTAACAGCCGTGCAGCACGAGAGGGGGCCCCGGACGTCCACCATCCGCAAACAGGTTGCCCTATATTTTCGGGGCCACAAAGAGGTGAACGGATCGTCGACCCATTTCCCGGGATCCTCTCTGCCCGGCCCTCCCTTCTTCACCACGGTCACGCAACTGGAGCCTCACAACCTGGAGATGAGCACAGTAGCCACCACACCAGAGAGACAGGCCATCGTGGGCCTGGCCCAGCCCACCCCGAAGGTATATTTTGAGATTTCTTTTAACAACTATTTTTTCCTCAATGGATTCAGTGGCTGCAAGCTCTACTTTACTTACTGGTAGGCGAGTTGTCCACCCCTAAGTAAAGGAAATTACTGGTCAATCTATACTGTGCTCTAGAATTTACTGGCTATTATAGCATTTGATGTCATTTTTAAAATCGAGAATAATCAGAATATACAATTTCTTAATGGTTAATGATATTAGTAATATAGCCATCCCAAATGTTATTATAGGATTATAGTTTTTTTCCTAAGGGTGAGAAGTTGAAATTCTTGTCCTGAATTAGCAGCCTGTAAGAGCCACAAATCCGCCAATTAGGCTAGATTTCCCACAGCAAATCCACCTCAAGCAACACTAATAATTATAATACCAGGTGCTGGGGCTTGGAATTTGACCTTTGTTGCGTACCATTCCCTGAGCTGAGTTTCATTAGAAGACAAACTGCTCTGCGATGATGGGGAGGATCATGATCATCTTTTCACATCCTCCAGTATCCCCATGAAGTCAGCGGCACCCCCATGTATCTTTACGAGGTGGCGACGGAGTCTGTGTGCGAGTCAGCGGCGCGCCTCCTGTTCATGAGCATCAAGTGGGCAAAAAGTGTTCCTGCATTCTCCACGCTCCCTTTATCTGATCAGGTACACTTTGCATCAATGGGCTAGTTTGAGTGTTTTAAACAAGAACTTCATATTTTTACCTGCAGGACCTCTTTAAACGTGAATAGCAGTCAAGAAAAATACTCAGTAACCAACTTGGTTCTAATATATTATACTAGATATAGTGTCAGTTTACAAGCGTTGGTGCCAGATAATGTTAAGTGCAAACGAAGCGCAAAATGGAAAATCTATGTTTTATGCAGGAGTTACAAATGACACTTTATACGATTCAAAGGGGGCTTAAAACACGTCCAATCAGTGCTTCATTGTGGTGGATAGTGTAGACTTCAGCACTGAAAATAATCCTCTCTTACAGCTGATTCTGCTGGAGGACGCTTGGAGGGAATTATTTGTTCTGGGCATCGCGCAGTGGGCCATTCCTGTGGATTCCACTACTCTTCTCGCCGTCTCTGGTATGCACAGGGCACTCAAGTGCTTATCTGAATACATGCCACAGGCCTCACGAGCTACAGGTGTAAATGAGTTAGAACAAGTCAACGGCTGCATACTGCAGGAGTGCTATTGTGAATATTGACGTTTTTCCCTCTCCGTATTCATGAATAGGAATGAACACCGAAAACACGGAGTCTCAGCGGATGAATAAGATCATGTCTGAGATCCAAGCACTACAGGAGGTGGTCACACGGTTCAGGCAGATGCGTCTCGATGCAACAGAGTTCGCCTGTTTAAAATGTATCGTTACATTCAAAGCTGGTGAGTGTTATTATCTCTCTGGGTGTAGTACAACATTGAACTCTAAATAGTCATAACGGAAACCGTCACTTTATTGGCCCCGAAAGCACACATGAGCAAACCCAAGTCTCCTTTCTGTCTAAACCAAAATCTACAGAGGGAGCGCAAATAAAAACAAAAGTTTCTAAAGGGGCTTAATCAACAGGACGACATTAATTATGTGTAAAATCTGCACCGTTTAAAACCCCGCTTGTGTCTTACAGTCCCCACGCATGGCAGCACCGAGTTAAGAAGTTTCCGCAACGCGAGCGCCATCGCTGCACTACAGGACGAGGCACAGCTCACCCTCAACAGTTACATACACACCAGGTAAAGATAAACCGGTGGTGCCGCGCGCACGTGCTACAACGACTCCTGCGTTTGACTAGGAGCAGTTCATTATAAAGTTAATGAGGCAATAAGCCGCCGCCGTTTCCTGTAATCTTTCACAGGTGCAACGGTTGAGCCGCGTTTTCAATTGGCAGCAATTTGTCGCAGATGTTAGTTAATTGGGGAGGCTGCGCACACTGTACCAGAGAGAGAGAGAGAGAGAGAGAGAGAGAGATGTTGTTTTTGACCCCCGGTGATGTCTTTCAGGTACCCAACTCAGCCCTGTCGCTTCGGTAAGCTGCTCCTGCTACTGCCGGCGCTGCGCTCCGTCAGCCCGTCCACCATAGAGGAAGTGTTCTTTAAGAAGACCATCGGAAACGTGCCCATCACCCGGCTCCTCTCCGACATGTACAAGTCCAGCGACATATGAGTTCTTGCCGTCCGTCCCGCGTGAATGGAAAAAAAGAGCTGAGGTGAAGGCCCAGAGACCCAACCAGCAGTCGACAGAATGTCAAATCATAGCAGGTGCAACCATGGGCTGAATCTTTGCTGAGCACAAAATCTCTCCTGCTGTCTTTGTATAGCCTATTTTAGGCCTAGGTTCCATTCAAACGAGAGTGCAACAAGAGTGCAACAAAGTCCGAATTCACCAAGTAGCCTGTTAACAATTGCTGTAGTTCAGGATTAGCGTTTAACTTTCATGATAGAATTGCCTGTATGATACTGAAAACTGCCATCTCTGGTGTGGGCAAAGTGCCTACAGCGAATAAATGTCGCCTAAAGACTCCGGAGAACACCTGCCAAGTGCGTCTGACAAAGAAATGTTATATAATAATACGTTTTTTAAGTGTCTGTGAGACCAATGAGTTTGAAGACCAATTCAGTCTTTAATTGCTGTTAAATCCCAATGGAGGAAACCAAAAAAGAAGAAGAAGAAAAAAAAAAAAGATGGCGCATGCGTAATGGAGATGTGAGTCGCTGTCCCTCTATCCGGTGCTGAAACCAAACGCACGGGGGGACGAAGAGGTGGCAAGTGTGTGACAATAATTAGGGAGGCAAAGACTTTTAAAGGACATGCTTGCATTGCCCCCTGACTGTAAAACTACATTCATCTGAAAGGCGGTGTTTGTATTTAAGTGGTTACTGTCCTAATTTGTGTTGGTGTGTCCTGTTTTGAGGCGCAGCATTAAAAATCTTTAGGTCGACTTTGTGGAGTTAGACACTAACACTGGATAAAAGAATATTCAGCACTTGGAAAATGTATTTGTGACCTGTGATGTTTTTATTCTGTTGTAAATATCTATAGAGTTACAACTATTTAGTGTTGTAACCGAGAGAATAAAATACAATGAATTAAACTGTTTTCGTATAACATAGATATAAAACTACCAGTTGCAGTTAAAGCATGTTTGTGCTTCACATTTTTGCAAATAGTAGTGTTACTCTTCTCAGATTTAATTTTGTTGTAATTCCTGAGTAGAATTTCACAAGATTTCCAGGTAACACTTATAATAGGGATACAAAACACATGCTTAATTAATAACTAATGTATAGCTGCTGATTTAATGCACTATGTATTGTGACGTGAAGTCACTGAGTTTATGTGATCACAAAATGCTTCATGGATCATCAATTAATGATCATTCATTTACAGTTAGTTGATACTTTAATTTAGAACTGTTATTCAGTTACTGACGATAAAGTATTTGATCACGTGTTTGAGTACGCGAGGCTGTTTTTATGCAGCTTGTATTGAGATGCAAGCATCTACACACAAGTTGCTGCATGACCCAACGCTCCTTATTTTTTATCATATTTACAAGCTATGAGTTGCATTTTTAAAAAAATTATTATAATGGACAGGTATGTTAAAGCTAATAGAGGGGCCAAAGACCTACCAAATAAAAATAATTTCATAGGCATTAAATTATTATATACTATGCATTAGTTGTAAATTATTTCAACGCATTAGGGACCTGTCTTATTAAAAATTGACAATTTTCCTTGACAAGTATCCCAACCTATTTCTAAATCCACAGTTTTAATAAACTCTCTAAATAGCCATTGGGCTAAAATGTCTTTGTAATGGAGATGATAGATGATGTGTTTATTAAATTAAATAAATGTAATAAAGTTAGCAGAGTGTAATGGCCATGGCAGTCTGCAGTATATAATTGACTATCCAATGTGGAGTGTTAGACAGGTCGATGGGCCAAATCAACAGATGTACTAATGCCTGGAGACATTTCACCTATTTTATTGGAAAATCTTCAAAATAAACAAAAATGGCACAGCAGTATACAAATCTCAAAATGCATATATCCTGTAGAAATACTGCAGTTCCCTCTGTGTAAATTACTTCTTTCTGGCTAGAAAATCATTGTGGTAACTGGACAGGTGCTGGTTGACATACACACATGTGCTTCCTTTTCAGGGGAGGATCAACTCGTGTAATTTGAAAATTCAAGGCTCATCAAATATGTGAGTGTGTGTGTGTGTGTTTTGTTGCTAGTTATGGTGAGCAACATGCCAATATTGGATATGCATGATGGAAAACACTGTGGGTCTTTTAAAAGAGCTTTGCATACATATAACGCTCATTCAATGTTACTATATAAATGAATATATTCAAGACATAGCTAAATGATAAATACATAATATATCCATGTTAGTGGCATTTCCAGACATAAAGAGAAATAACTATAAATTACTTTGAACCACAGTTATGTGTTGAACATTCTTGACTCCAATTAGAAATTGAAAACAAACACCGATCAGGGTCACTAATTAAACTAAAAGAGGCAGTGAATGATATTATTTTTGGGGGAGGGGGGGCGTGAGGGGATGTTGTCATTGAAGTGTTTATTGTCTGAGAGAAACCTGGAGCAGTGAAGAGAGCTTTGGGTCATCAGGCCAAGCTGGGCTGAGTGAGGGTTGAGCCAGGCCAGGCCAAGCAGAGCCATCTTTTCTTTTTCAGGCTTGTCTGACTTTGGATGGGGTGTAGTTCTTATCAACAGACTCGTCCTGTAGAAACATGTGCAGGCATCGCTCGTTCTGGGCTAGGGGGTGGCCGGCAACTCTGAAACACACAAGAACAAAAAAGGTAGGTTTGAAGCCTGTGTTACTCTGTCATAGGCAAAGTTTGATGACATGAAAGTACCTTTGGACACAATCAGACAAAGCAGTCGAAGAGTCAAAGAGTGTCGGAGGAATGTTAAGGTTAGGACTCCGAGAAAGATTTAGCATGAATGTCGAACACAAGCTAATAAGTCATTTGTAATGTGTATGTGTGTGAACATGTAAAAGCAGTAAAAAAACAAAGGTTATCAATCCAGAATAGAGATGCAGTAGAGCTTTCTTTGAGAGCTTCAATAACCAGTAAATGAGCCAAATTACATGTCTCATGTCAACTGTTTGACAGTGAAATTGTACTACTGTGACCTCATATGACCTCCCTTATAGCTGTATGTAATGAAAGCATAAAGAAAATACAGCATGGACTGTGTGTGTTTTCCTCTGTTAAAGCCACTCTGACATCAGGCTTCCCTTAATGTCCCATTTAGATGACGCAAAGAAACTTAATGAGAATGAGCCTGTGCACCTGAGACCGTACAAACATTTCCTCTTTTTTTTTCAAACAGTAGATTTCTCAGAACAGATCAACATGACATTGCATGTACGCATGCATCACCTCTAAAGGAAAATGCTGTATTTCAGACAGATTAAACTGCCCGGGGGGACACTGACAGGTCACAAACCAGGGGCAATCACTGGGAAGATCAATATAGCTTCAAACAAACCTTGCTTAATACATTTTGGAAATTCTGGCATTTAGAACAAGGTGCAGAAGACGAATGTTAAAGGGTCTTGCTGTTATTTTTTTTAAGTGGGGATGTATGCCCTTCTCTTTTTCCTGAAGTATGGACTATGTTTGACTAGGCTAATCAAAAACTGGTGGTTATCTCTTCTCCTCCTTCTCACTTGCCTCACAGAGACAATCATGTTTACCATTCTGAAAAGATTTCTTCTTCACAATGCTCTCAATCACAGATTAAACAATGCCGGCTGCCACATTGGCCAGTGTAAAGTCTGAACAATGATATGATCAGCAGCAGTGTTTTAATCATTGGAAGCAGGGGGGCTTAATTGCCAACACATTCTCATCTTCTTTAAAAAAAACAAAAAAACATATTTATGGATTTTAATTTTCTCAACTGTCTCTACATACTTAATATTCCAACAGGAAACATTGATGCATTTGCACATGAAACAAAGATAATAGCCAAGTCTGCAATCAAAGCAAATAATTACAATCACACTGTAACTTTTATTGTTCAGCAGCTGAAAATGAGGACATGCTGGATCAAAAATAAGCAGAGGTGCACACACCATCCCATGGAAACACACGCTGTAATTTGAGCTGCAATTATCATAAATTACACATCAACAATAAAACAAATGTGAGAAAAATTATGTTGTGGGGTGCACACTTGAGTCCTCTTTGGTTATTCTTGTCCTTTGCATGGTAATTATAAAAGAGAATTAAGGAGGATGGTAAGAAAAAGACCTCCTGTCTCTGCAGGTTCAGTTTGTTAACAATATAAAGAGAAGTGAAAAAGTTGAGGATACTTATTGCACAAAGAGTTTCACTGTTCTTGAGAGTAAAAACAACAGCTAGCTAAGGCAGAAGCTGTAAATGACTGTGACTGGAGAAAAAAAGATATGAAAGAGGGAAAGAAATGCAAAGAATAAAATTGTTGGCAAAGCAGTGGAAGAGCAGAGGAAGACAGGAAGATGAGGAAAGGCTTACTTGTTGAGAAACTGCTCCAGACCCTGTCTCCGCTCCTCAATGAAAGAGTCATCAAATATCCCATCATCCCCTCGAAAAGGAAGCTGCCGGATAAGAGCTTTTCCAGGGAGAGGAGGGACGACCACCTTAGATAAAGAGCAACCACAGAAAACAGCAGCGCAGCAGTTTAACAGGCATACATAATTTATTAAAGAGGGTTTTAAAACTTACAGTTGAGATATTGAAAAATAAAACTAAAAAAAATCAAACAATCCTTAAGTGAGCCTATACGATGCAAATGGGTCAAAACAAACCAAACAGTTTATAGGCTGCATCAATAGCAGGACAAACACACAGACAGTATGTGGATGAAATCTTCCTTAGCAACCTGCAAGGGTTCAAAACATCTTTCAATAATTCACTCCTAATAAGCAACACATTGAAACACACTGCAGATGCATCAACATTATGTATCGCTGTATCTCGATTTGATAAGCCAAGTGCTCAGCAGGCTTTGTGCTGAGTTCACCTCAAAGTCTCACCTTGCTCTCCCTCTCCAGCTCCGCTCTGAGCCACTCAAAGTCGCTGTACCGCCTCCGAACACAAGACTCCTTCAGCTTGAAGATGGGTAGGTTGGTCTGCAGACACAGACAAACACACACAAATGGCAAACTGTTAGAGCAGTCACTTTTAAGAGTTGCCTTGATTTGCTCCTTGATTTCCGTGAAACCTTGGTGGATACTGCATGAACGGAAGAATCATTTGTCAAGAAATAACTTTATTTAAAAAATGGAAAAAAACAAAACAAAAACAAAGCCTACCTGAAACAGAACCAAACAAACTAGAAAAAATGAAACTGTCCTCAAGCAAAAAGAAAAAAAAGTTCATTTATGTTTTCTCACCAAGGTCTGTCACCCTGAGAATGTTTTGCCATTTATTTACTTATTTTTTGCTGTGCTCATGTACGCCAAAGCACAGATGTGTGCATAGTTCTAAGTTGCTGTTGACAAGCACTCAAGAGTGAATTTCATATTAAAAGGGGAAATGTTTCGACATTGACGGAGAACACTGAAGCAAACAGCACATTACAGCACAATGCCAAACCTCTTCACTAGTCCTGGCAGCACATGGCCATCCCCTGACAATGTACAAAACAAGGAGAGAGTGAATGAGCATTTCATTGGCAGGCCACATTCAGAGAAGGTCAGAATTCATGGAGGGAGGAGGAATCACAAGAGAAAAGCAACTGAGCAAGTAGGCGCAGCATGAATTTAGCGTGAGCAGCAGACTGATCGATGAGCAGATGACTGCGTCTGTGTGCAGTAAAGGGAATGGAGAGTTAACTAGAAGGCTGAGTACATGGCTGAACAAAAAAAGAAAAGAGTGGGTGTAAAAGGGAAAAAAAAAGAAAAACTGGAGAGGTTGGAAGCTTCATCTGGTCTGTGCAGGACTAATTGAGGAGGAGGGAGAGCAGGAGCAGTCTTTTCGCTCTCATGGTCTCTCCCTTTCACTGTTTTTTCCTCTTTTTTTCCCCTGCTCCCTGATAATAAGTCAGATTTTCTGCCCTTGACACTCCTCTTGTGGTTTTTCAATGGCAAAAACACAGGTAGTTTTTTTCCCCCGTCTGCTCTGTCCTCTACCCAGTCTTCAAAATGAAGGCTCCCACCCAAATTTGGTGGGAAACAGCAAACACTTAATAATAATAATCATAATAAAAACATTAGTGATGATTGGAGCTGCACAACACATGATATCAAGTTTGACCGTAAAACAAATGTTACTACTTGAATTTATTTAAAAAGAAAACCTGTGGACATGGCAATCCAATCACCAGCTCAGCCATACAACCTGCCTTTATAAAGATTTTAATGTTCAGCTTGGACTGGTCCAGTCAGTAATAATTTAAGCATATGTTTATTACTGAACTTTTAGTTTGCAGTGGTGTTGAACAGGACTGCATCATACTGAGATGAGGGGGAAGAATATTAGAAGCACAAATCAATATGCAGTCCAGTAAAAACAACACCACTCGGGAATAAACACACTGTTGGATTAATACACTGTCAACAAAAACTGGCCATAATAAGCTTCATAAAAAGGTAGTATATGTAGTAGAGCTGCTGTACTGGATCGCAATTGAAAGTATAAATGCAGTATAAAAATATGAAATAAAAAGTAGCACATTATTAACATTTAAAACATTTTTTAATGAACAGTCAAACTATGTAACTTGGCCATACATCTGTAAAGTGAGAGAGAGAGGGGTGCATGTGTGTTTATCTGAGAGAAACATTGTACTGGAAAAGAAAATTTTACCACCTTGTATCTTTAATAACACATTTGCTGTGAGGGCATTTTATTGTTTGTGTTTTGTGCAATTGCTCCTTGTGCATGATGCCACCTGATTCCAAAATCTATCAAGGTTTCAAACTCCTATAATTCTGCCTCGACCATTATTAGCTGTATATGAAATTATTATTAGCTATACATGAAAGCTTTTTCACTATCAGCACGTGATGGAGTATGAGTTTAGCCTCACCACAAGCCTTGCAGCTCTTTTTTTAAACAAACAGACCATTTTGCATCCAGTTCTTTCCATGAGCTCTGCAGTGCCTGCATAGAAAAAACAAAAACAAAACAGAAACTAAACTTTGCCGTAAAATCTGCATGCAAAAAAATTATTTGTAATATTGCCAGGGACCACAGCTCTTTTCAAGAAATTTATATTTACTTTGATTAACTCCTCAACTCCAACAGTTACAATGCTTCCTCACTCTGGTTAGACTCAACTAGGTGCTTGAAAACTCACTGAGTCACTGCCACTCCCTCTTTCCCACTGAGTTTTCATGTGAGTCACCGGCCCTGAAACTTCCCCCTTTCCCACTTATTTCAAGTTCTCTCCAGGTGAAGTTGTCAATGAGCCCCTCACTCCTCCTTTTTTTCTCAGGTCACAGAAGAAGTGGATTATCTTAGGTTTATCGCCCCAGTGCTCTAGCATTAACTCCACTCTCCACTCACCATGGTCCGTCCCCGCTGCGTCATGTTACCTCACAGCATGGAGCGCCGCAAAGTTAATCCCCACCACAACAGATCCCAGTTACAGGTAATCTGCCACCGCCGTGACTCTAATCCCATCATGTGCGCACACAGTTAACCACGCGCACGAGCACACACTAATGCACACGTATGCACACACAGGTGTTAAGTATAAAGACCTGACCAGTCATACAGTTAACAACCCAAATACAATAGCCTGAAGCATTCAAGCTTGTTTGCACACACACATTTGAAGCACCTCCAGACAATGAAGTTAGCATGCAGAGTGTAAGGAAAGAAAGTCACCTGGCCTTTCATTCCTCTCGCCCTCTCAAACCCTGTGATTAAGAGATTGGCCTTGCAGGACAAGGGGAGGAACGAAAACGACAGAACTGAAAAATGAGAGGTCTCACTCTCTCCTTCTCTCCATCTCTCTCTCACACACAGAAAGAGGCGGTGCGTGAGAGTTCTGCAAGTCAAAGATCAGGTTTCCCCCACCTCTGTTCTCTTCATGGATGGTTAGAGGTTAGGGCCCGGGTGTCTCAACTTACTGGCCCCTGTGATGATTGGGACACGGGACCAGCCCAAACCCAGCCTGAACATCTTAGCATTTCATTAATTCTCTATGAAAAAAAGGCACACTTTGCCTCACCCACTTTCTAAGGGACAGAATAAAAAGAAAGGAGGAAGGTGAAATACAGAAAGAAAAGTTAGCAAAAATGAAAAGCCAAATAAACACAAATGATGAATTAATGGTTATATCAAAAGCTGGCGTAAAAGAGAAAATGCAGCATCTTTAAAAAAAAAAGGAGCATAAAGCTAGATGTACCTCTTTCAAAGTAGATCTCCTAGCTTCACTTTCCATTTTGAGTGTGCAAGGTGCAATCTATGCAACATAGGAAGAGCATGTGATTCATAATGTGTGGGACACAATACCCTGGGCTCATTGAAAATGGGTTGAAAAGAGGCAGAACCCTTAAAAACAGCGAGACAGAGAAAGAGGGAGAGAGGGGACAAAGATCACTCATCTCCCGAGAGAATAGTTCAAGGCCACCATGCATTAGCTTTTAGCAGAATGGATTAAGTCAAGTTTGAGAGTGCGCATCCTAAACCTCCCCCATGCCCCCTTCTTACCCCTCCCATATACTCCCCTTTCAGAATAATAGCATTAAAAATGGCAACATAATACCACCTCATTGCATCATATTCCAAAATGGGGGGGGCAGGAACAAAAGCGTTAAGGCTATGGGTCTTTTGCTCTCGCCTCTCCGTGTACTCTCTCACTCGTTCCCTTGCTTGCCGGCCCCTGTGGCCTGACAGCCTAGACTCGCCTAGCTGGCAAAAAGCTGCTTTGTTGCCATAGTATCAACTCCCACTTTTGATACTGTCATTTCAAGTAGGATATGGTAGCCTTGATACAATATGTTCCCTATTTCCATTAAAATAGTTGTCCAAGAGGATGCTGTAGACTTTGGATTACACTTGACTGTGCCTGACAAGCACCCCCCTCCCTCCCCAACACACACACCCACTCCCCATCTCTCCCCATTTTATTAATGACCAAAGGCCCCCGCCCCAATGCCCAAATGGAAAGAGAAAGAAAGAGAGACGGAGAAGCTATGGGAGTAGAGAAGAGGAGGGGTGGAAGACCGAGCGAGAGTGAGAGACAGAGCTATAAGAGGCCTTTTATGTACTCCTATCCATAAACAAAGTGAGATCCCAAAGTTCGCTCCCCTGAATGTGCTCTCTGGATGAGATGGGAACCAACTAAAGACAAGAAATTTTGATAATACCCTCCCCCCTCTATCTCTCGCTCACTGACACACACACACATCCTCACTCCAACCCCTTGTTTGCTGAGGGTCCAAACACATGCATGATGCTGCTTGAGGGGTTCCTCTCAAACCAGTAAACCAAACCAACCCAAAAAAACAACATTAAGGGGATATGATAGAACGGAATAATCCATCCATTAGAAACACAAAAAAACATGTACAGAGGCAGAAAAAAAATTCTATTTGAGAAACTGCACTTAAAATGAAGGGTTTCAGATGAGAAAAGAAACCCATTGTTTCAACACAACCCTAGACATTACAAGTCCGCTCAGGCAAAATGAGATATCCACCTTCTTTCAGAATGACTTTAGCTCCCACCTCTTCAGAAAGAACACCAACTGAAAGACACAGACCACTGCTATTATTTCTAAACACAAAATGCAGGCCTGGCTGTCAACAAGTGACTGTGTAAATGGCCTCGCAACAAACTGTCAGCGTCCAATCCTTATACACCTCGTTTCACCACTAACTTGAAGAATATTCAGACACTACCGATCAGTCACAATTCAAATGCATACGCTGAAATTAATTTAAACGGAGTCAAAACAAACTAGAGAGTATCAGTACAGTAAACAACATTTAGTTATCATAGGGACTGTGGTAACCACAGTATATGAAGGCAGCTGACTGCACACAGCTGGGAGTGAAATGGGATAAGTGGGCAATGGGATGAAGGCTGGTGAGGGGGTGGCTTTCTGCCCTCCCATGGGTGGGGGGTGGGGGGGGTAAGGATGGGGAATAAACACTTCAGCTCCCCCCCCACACACCCTGGCCTGTTTCATTCTTCTCTTCTCTCAATGAGGGGATTAAGCGGACTGTCTCAGTGCAACCACAAGGGCTCTCTCAATTTCAGATGGATAGCGGAACAGTAGTGAGAATGGGGAATGAGTTATAAAGAGAAGCTGGGTTGCAAAATTAGACAATAAAATTAATGAAGTTCTAAATATCATAAGCACGATGGAAAAGCAGAGTGTATCACAAATGCTATGCATTCCAGGCCTAGGTATTGTAGCTAACGCTCTTAACCTGCTGGAGATGGAGAAAAATGCTTCTAAAGAAAGCTGAAGAAAGGAGAAGGAGGGAAGCAAAGCAAAGTTGACACCGCGTTTGTTGAGAAGTGAGGGATGCGCCGCTTCTTCTGTGGTCTTATGCAAAGCAGGGTCACACAGGGCTATGAGGTGCACAATAATGCTGATTACACGCATATGCTAATTATTACACGCTAATCAAGTACAGTAGCCTTATATTCAACGCTAATGCCTGGAGACGGCTTCTCTTCCCTCAACCCGTTACTTTAAGGTAAAGGGAAACTATAAATACATGAGGGCTGCTAACCAATCTAAATACTCCAGGCCACTAACTACAGGGGTGTCAGTCAACTCAAATGACAATTTAGAGATAAGAGATGAGGCAATCAGAGGAGCCTTGTGACTGCCTGACAATTTCAGATTGTAGTGCTGCCTGCACAATAGACTCCTGAAATGGCAGAAATAATGCATAAATGTGAATGTCTTCAGGGGAAAAAAACTGTCAAATTATAAATATAAAACAATACAAACTTTCCCACCATTGGCTAACTGGTTTACTTCATTGTAAACTAAAGCTAACTGCATTGTTGACATGAGAAACAACAGTCAAAAGTTCTCAGTCCAAGATTCTATTCAAAGTCTATTCAAATATTTTTTTCTATTAATGGTATCATATGGTTTTCATCTGCATCATGGAGTTTGCTGAAAAGCCACTGAACTGAAGATGTACAAAATTCACTGCTCTGAGCTCATACAGGACAATGGAATTTGACATGGGAAGTCTGGACATCTACAGTTTAATTAGAACTGAACAAACTCCATCTTCTGATAACGACCATGTGATACAGTCAAAAGCTATAGTCCTTGAGTGGGGATTACTGAGTTTTAGTCAGTAATGTGATATGATAAATGTCTAAAGTGTTAATGCACTGAAATACAGTACCAGTGTTGGTTAAAGCGAACCAAAAATTACTCTGTAAGCTGATTTGGGCTTGACGTTGAAGTTGTGTTTTGCAACATCTTGCATTGTCTAACCGTTACTTTCACTAATTGCTCAATAATGCCACATTTCTGAAAAGTAGATGCCAATAATCTAATATGTTACATTTCACTAGCATTTAGATAAAACTCATGATTCTTTATATAAACATTTAGACCAACTAACAATTAGTTTTCAAATGAATGACAGACAAGTTTCCAAGAGAACATTTGTTCTTCCCTGCAAGCTCTGCAGTTGAGTAGGAGGAAGGAAATGTGCTTGGGGGGGGGGGGGGGGGTAGGCAGGGCTGGAGAGGATCAGGGAGCATCCTACATCCTCTCCACAGTTACAGAAAGCTGACTTGCTGAGATATGTTCCCCTTTAACCCAATGCTGGAGTGCATTACTTTGTCTGACTTGTGACGAATAATCAGCCAAAGCAGGAAAGTTGCAAACTCATCCATCCTTAGACAAACCAACATTAGTATGACGCATAAATGAAGGAGAGAGCGTGAGCATTTGGTCACACGGGTCTACTCTCATGTGAAGATGGTCATTAAGTGTGAACAATGCTGTTATCTATTCTTTGCAGTCAGAAAATTGGGTGTGGCTAGAGTTCAACTCTGGAAGAAGGCTTCAACTTTTTTGGGGGGGGTATTTAATGATCATTTATTCATCTTACTACAGAGATTATGTAACTCCAGCATACTTTTCAGAACATGGTTCTTATGTGAACTGATAAAACAACTGTACTGTCACGACACAGTGGGGAAAAAAACACTTCAGGCTAATGTAAACAAATTCCCTCATCTTGTAGCGCGATAGCAAACTGACTGTTGCCGTTAAAGCAAATATTAGCAGGTTCACTATGTTTGTTAACATTGTTTTCTAAAGCCCTTTGAACTGCTAACTAACATTTAGACTAATACCTTCGGTTTAACACTAACACCAATAACTAACTTTAACCTCGTTAGTAAGATGTCAGGTAGCAAAACAATGATAGTTAATATTGACTGAGTATTACTAGCCTGCTAGCTTACTCAACGTTGGCTAACTGATTTACATATGACCTATTTCTCTTCTTAGATAGTCATTCATACATTTAAAAGTCGACTGTGTGATAATACACGCGTCTGCTAGACTGTGGTGATATTTATATGGAGAAATAATAACTTTCTTTGATCGCAGGAAATACGGTCGCTAGCTCAGGTAGCTAGCTTACAAGCTAACGTCATTAGCGCTTCACACTGCTAGCTCACCTTCAGTCTGACTTCATACGTGGTATATCTGCCCCTGCCAACCCCGACGGTCTCAGGGTTGCTCACATCAATCTCTAGAAAATTACTTGGTGGTCCATAGGCGTCATTTAAGTTCTGGGGCTTAGTGAAGAGCCTTCTTGTATCAGCTATGGTATCAGCCATTTCTCCCCTGTCCTTCTAGCAGTTAGGGATAAAGTTAAGTTAGCCAGAACGCAAATATCTGCATTCCGCTGCAAACCTTCAAAATAAAACATTTAGTTACTACTGTGTCTGCCTAAGAAAAATGTATAGCGGAGGATACGTACTGTCTTAGATGACAGTCTGTATTTAATGATACCGTATATTCATATGGATACTTTCTCACGTCACCCTGTCTTTCACACACACACACACACACACACACACACACACACACACAAAATCGAAATTGTAAGTTTTATGTTGAAGGCAATCACCCAAGTTCCGGTATCGCTGTATCTGTCACTGTCGGTGAGTTAAAGACTTCCGATCAGCTGAGGCTCAGCTGACGCTGTCTGGACACCTGCTGCTCGGTTTGTTTACAACCTGCCAGCGGGCACATTGGCCTGGATTCTTTTATTAGACCATAAACACAAATATATTTTTTCAAATCTGGAACAGTCACGGTTCACTGTGTAAAGAACTGCCACTAAAATGTGTGAACATTTTCACACGTTCAAAGTGAACACGCGTTGAACACACTTGAAATGCGCATAAATTTATGCCAGAAATTATTTACATTTTAAATAAATACTTTGCGTAGAAAGTGACAAGCGAAATAATAATAATTTTAAAAAAAACAATGATATCATGTCATGACCAAAAAACAGGGATCTGTATTGACCCAAGCTAGGCAACGATTTGTTTCCATTGTTCCACTGTTATGATCTTAAATTTAAAGAAATCATGTGTGATAAAAACGTATTCAGGACTTGGCACCTTTTAAACCCCTCCATGCTTGTGCCGCCCGCCTTGCCTGTCTGTGTGTCGGTGAACCTCAATAAAGCTTTAGCATTTTGAAGCATCATGGCGGCGTACACGGTGCCTGCAGCTGTCAGATGCTCTTTCAAACTCAAACATACAACTCTAACGTCACGGAAAATTTGCGTTCTGTTTGCCCTTTGCACGGGGAAAGGTAAGTGTCTGTACCGTCATGTTGTTGTTGACGGTGGTTTAACGTGCAGGATTTAGGGTGCTACAGTGTTTTATGTAAGACAGGTTTGATATCTTTGCTGCGCTTACGTTTGTTTTTAAAGCGTAGGAATTGACGGAGATGTCTTATGTTTAATTGCTTCAAAGGTTGGACGAGTTGGAGGACGTGCAGCTCATCTGCATCCTCCTGCCCCTCTGCAGATGTTTCTGCCGCTGTCGAAACGATTTCAAGCTATGATCGCCTCGTTCAGCGTGGTTCCCTGAGGAAAGATGCACAGCAGAGACATGTCCTCCAGCAGCTGGCTCAGCTGCAACATACCCTGAAGGATTACAGCAACAGCATGTACCTGAGCCCGCCTTCTCCAAAACCAGACTCAAAAGATGACAGCAGTCACCTCCAGAAAGACAAAGAGCCCATCATCCTTACAGCTGAAAACAAAGGTGGTGAATCAGCTGTTAAGGTAACAGTTGTTGCAACAGATGTGCAACATGTTTCATAATACACTAATGTCTCATAATCCTTCTTCTCAAAACTCTGTTCTCCTATTGACAACAAATTATCTCCCACAAAATACAGTGAACATCATTAAAAGATTCTTTAAGGTTTATGATGTAGTTTAAATAGAATTGTTGTGATTGTCTTTATTCCTTTCACCTTTCCTTTATTAATCAGTTTTTCACATGTAACCAGTGTCCAAAATACTTCAAGATCACACTGCAGATGTAACCACAATGGCATAGAGCAAATAAATTGCCTTATGTGTCAGTTATTCAGCCAAATTTGACTGGAGCAGCATGAAACATGTGCATGAACAAAACCTTTGAAGACCCCTCCAAAGTTTTTCCAAACCAACAACCCCTATCACTTGTAAAGTTGAATTATGGTGTCTTACTATGATGCACTGGTTTATACATCTTTAAAAGAAAGACAAAATTCCAGGTCAATATGTAAGCTAATAAATGCACCGACACAGAGCTAGAATTTTCAGCAGTACTAAATAATGAACTATAAAGTGAAAAAAATGTCTCTCAAAGAAAATAGTGGAAATTAAAAATAGCGCACATGGTAGAAAATAGGGACCGACTCTGAGCCCAGTTGAGGATTTACGTGACAACATGGATTTGTTTAAAGGCTTTTACTGCATGGCATCTGGACTCTCATTCCGATACAGCACCGCTGACATCTAACATATGGAGGGACTTCACAGAGTCCGCTGCACTGTACTCCAGTTGTATCACTGATGGTGGCCATGGGGCTCAGGTCAAAGGGAGGGTAGGGGTCTGGGAAGTGCATTGTGCATGTGCGTTTTGGAATGGTGCATCGTAGGGGGCTGTTGTTGTTTTTAGGTCAGGGGAGCTGACTGTCTAGTATTTGGTGGTGGGATTGTTGTTTTTTTTCGCTGGGTGGCTGGCACAAACACACAGGGTTAGGCAGAGATTTTGGAAGGCAGCAGGGCAGACCTCCCGCTGGGTCTGTCCCGGCACCCCTCTCACTCTCTCACCATCCTCATGCAGTAATGAGGGGATCCCCATTGTCTGGGCCATTCTTGTCCTTTTTGCTTTTGATTTGGGAATCTGACAAATACTTTGGTGTTAGGCTATCAACACCCCCCCAACAACCCCTCTCTCCTTTTTCACCTTATTTCTTGTGGTGGCTCTCACACACAGACACTGACTGGAGTACTTATGCAATTATTCTGGTTTGAATCAGGTCATACCACTGTCCTTTCGGTGTCTGTTCTCCCTGTGAAAGTGCCGCCATTGTCCTCACTAACTGACCAAGTCTGTGAGGAGAGTACACTTGACTTAATATTGACCCAATATGGCATGGTTTTGTGGATGGTCGGCTAACAATGGGCCATTGTTTAGTGGGAGCCGCACTCTTCAAGTCAGACCTATACGCCATAGAGTCATCCTGTACATGTTAGGCTTCCTGCACGACAGAACAGTCGAACCAGTTAAGCTACATTAGATCCAGAAAAATCACATTGATAACCTTCCCAGTGTGAAAAATGACATCTTTGGCTGGAAGTCATTGTAAAGCCAAAGTGGCCATGTCCTGCATGTGAACTTTTCACTCATGTGCCAGTCTATATCCTACAGCCGGAGGTGAGACAAGGCCACAGAGCTCAGCTAGACAGAGTGGCTGAGGGACAGCCTTGTCCTTCTCCACTCTGCCGAAGCAGAATGGCAACCGGCCACCACTGACAATTACCCCACCATGCCAGAGGGCAGCTTGGGAAGTCAGGGAGAAGTCACACACTGTTATGCCAGAGCAGACAGGAAAGGCTTGTTGCTCTTCCAATAGCTCACTCCAGCACTGCACAGGACAGGCTGTAGATGGAGGAGGGAGGATGGGATGGAGGAGCGGGGAGAGGGCAAAGAGGATGGATAACAAGTTTGTTTTTTCATTTAGTTTTCAATCGGCCATTGTTCGCATTTACCAGAGTCAAGTGCTCCTTGTGCAGTGGACCCAGAGTGCAGTGGACAGCAAGTACCGTCCCCATAAAATAGTTACTAAATTAAATTTTAAGAGGACAATCCTTTCGATTTAGTGCTGAGTTAATTCTGAAGCTATTTGGCGTTGCCCAGTTACAGAGATGGATAATCATCAAACCACTAAATACAAATATCCCTCAAGTCATCATGACAAGTCATAATTAAATTGATGACACATGTATTTACATTGCCTGGTTGCTCTTTAGAGACATTTGGCTTTACCCGATATTCTCAGCTTGGTCACACAGAAGACTTTTTTTTTTTTTTTTTTTTTTGAAGCAAGGATCTTTTGATGCTAGGAGGCAGGCAGCACAATGACTTCCAGCAGCACCTCAATGCAACAGTACCGTATCACAATTAGCAGCGCTAAACAGGCTGCACAGACAAGTCCACTCCATCTTGTATGGAGCCTCATCCAGTCCTCTCCGTTTTGTCTGACAAATCCCCCCATTGTTCCTCTGATGATGCTTTTCTTTCGTGGGAACCCTGGCTTGTCTTGTTGATTAGATCCCCTTTGTCTTCCTCCCCTGCAGTGGGCTAGTCTGGAGAATGTGAAATCTCACACTGTAGTGGTGGCTTAATGCCTCAGCATACTTTGTTTATTAAATGATGATTCAGTCTTATACGGTAATGACTATAACGCAGTTTATTTAGGTCACCAGCTATAGTGTTTTGTGCTTTGAATATGGAATTAATCTATGCATTAATTAACCCTATTTATTTGTGCTTAACTGTTATACATTATTGTATTTGATGACAAACAGCTGTTCAAAGATTTAATAGCAAACAAGCATACTACAGTCATTTCCTCACTTTTCCCTCTTTCCCCAAAGGAAGAACTGCCTTCACAACCACCCAAAGGCCTCTACATATATGGAGATGTTGGTAAGATCACATAAAGAAAATGTATTTTCATTATAGAAGTGTGTATACAGTTAATATGATATTTTCTATGATGCTAAAGCTTGGAGAACAGGAAGCAAGTTAGAAAAATTACTTCTTCTTTAATGCCTCTTCCTTTTAGGCACAGGGAAGACCATGCTCATGGATTTGTTTTACTCCCATGTGAAAACCCCCCGTAAAAAGAGAGTCCACTTCAATGGCTTCATGTTGGACATCCACAAAAGTTAGTATTTTCCTCCCACTAACTATTGAAGGTTGGCTTTCATGACTTTATGGAAGTTTTCTGACTCCCTATGTGTGAGGGATCCTATATTTATCTCTCTATTTGTCCTAAAGCCCTCCTGCTAATTGTCTACCATTATGCATACTGGCGAAATTACTGCTTTATTCAGTATTGTCGGTGGGTTTGGGTTGCCGATGCAGGTGTGCTTTAAGATGTGCCTGACGTTTGTGTCCTGCTTAAAGGGATCCATCGGAGGAAACAAAGCCTGCCAAAACGAAGGCTAGGGGACATGTTCACCTATGACCCCATATCACCGGTTGCCATGGAGATCAGCAGTGAAACCTGCCTCTTGTGTTTTGATGAGTTTCAGGTGAGCAAGTGTGTTTCAGGCACTGTTTGTGTGCATGTGTTTGGATGTCAGTTCTTAAAATCTGCTTGAACATTAGCAAACAAGAAGACACAAATTCTGAGTTAAGTGTTTGTGATACTCTGTGTATCATCTGCCTACATTTTCTTTAAACAGTTAAAGGAAATAGGATATAGAGTATAGATGACAATTTTATCACTTTTTGAAAGCTTATCGAGTTTGCATATAGAAAAGAAAATCTCTTAGATGACTAGATGATGACTTGTTACTAAGACTAAAAAAGTCCCTTTAAAAGTTGCACTTTCTATTCTACATACAGTATTAGGTGCTTAAACTAAATCCCTTGTTGATGTTCAGTCCCAGACGGTGTCCGTACTATCTGGACAACTCTGTGGATGCTTGTGATCATGATGTCCCCACAAAAAACAGGACTGGGGACACCTAGTGGTCTTTTTGAATATAGTAATTGTACAATGACATCCTCTCTATGTGGTCGTAATAAAGTAAATTTACTTATATTGTAGTGGTATAATGCAGCAGAATGCAGTACTAAGTTGAGTCAGTGATCTCCTGTTGCTTGTTTATACACTCATATGGTTGGTTTGCTCCCGAACCTTTACAACCAAGTCATCCGTCGTTTTTGTACGCTGGGTGTACACAGCTAAAAGGCACCTTTGGCCATTAGTGCTGCAGATTTCTCATTATGTTACCCTTTGGTTTCAGAAGAGAGAGCCACTGCTGAAGCTCTCTCTATTCTCTGTAGAGAGGTAGGTAGTCATAAGGTAGTCATTCATTTGCTGCCACAGAGAAAGACATGTTTTTTTGTCTTTATCATTAGCAGCCAAACACACTAGTTAGCAGCACAATGTTGCTCCTCTTACTGATATCATTACAGTTAATGTCGGCAGGTCAGAGGTCACAGAAGGGGTGGTTTCATGCTCTAATCACTCTCATGCATCTGCGAGGATCAAGAGCTGCTCCTTTCATCCACCTGTCTTTCACATTTTAAACTGCGGCGCTGTTTGTGCATTCTCATTGATTTGTTTTGTTTGCTGTCGCCAGCTTTGCTGTTTTTCACTTGTCGACTGTTGCTACCGGTGAATGGAGGGGAAACAAGCAGACATGTGCGTGGTGTTTGTGATGCATAAACAAGAGGTTGCGAGGTTGGGAGAGTTGGGGGTGGAGGGGTGGGTGGTTGGGTGTGGGGGGGTCTATACCAATCAGCATCCTCCTCCACTCAGCCATGCAAATGAGGCTCTGGGTATCAGTCGCACTCTTCTGCTTCCTTAAGTGAGTGGAGCTAGAAAGCGACTGGCGGCGGCGGGTCAGATGGATCTTATCCTCTTAAATGCTAATGACATTTCTCCATTCTCTTCATTAGCACCGTGCCATTATCAGTAATTTGTAGCCCCCCTCCCTCCTTTTACGGCCCCCACCCGGCTCCCCTAATGAATACTCGCCATTGAGAGGTCCAAGATGGAAAGATGGGCAGAGAGCGGGAGAAGAAGGAGAAGAGTGAGAAGAAAGCGCTTGAGCGTCATTGTCTCAGGGCCTCAGTCACTGTGCAGTCCCTGTGAAATTGTTCATAGGTTGTGTACATAAAGAGGTGTAACATCAAAAGAGGTTTAATTTGGCACCCGTGTGCCTCGCTGTAAACTGACAGCCGCTTGAGTAATTGGATGCTCATTTAAATATCAGCATTGGCTGACGGGAGATTGTGCCATTATTTTTGTGTTCCACAAGTGCTACATCAGTCCCCTCCACCTTTCTCATTCTGTGGGCACCCATTCTCTTTCCCTCTCCCCCTACTCATTCAGCAATCAATATTGCCCCTCACACTGTGCCCATGTTGAGGGCACATGAATAAACAAATCCAGGTTGTATAAAAGGTCATTTTTAAATGATTCTTTTGAAATGAAAATAAAATCCTGCGGTCGTAGGAAATGGGGGCCCCTTCAGAGAGACACAGAGCCTTGGCTTTCTGTTGATTCTCTTTACATGTACACAATCTCTCTCACACACACGCACAAGAACACACACACTAATTTGATGCCCCCAGCCACCTCTCCTTAGTGAAATCAAGGCTTTAACACAGATGTTAATCAAGTATTGGCAAGGGCAGTGGGGCTAATATGCAAAAGCAGAAGACTCTCCAGAGTATGAAAGGAGGCATATGCTGTGGGTATGGCCATCCGAAGTGCCTGTTATATACAGAAAAAGAGGTAAGAGGGAGTAAGAGGAGAGGGCGGGACAGAACTTCCTTTTTATTCAGCACATCCTAATTCCTAACAGGTTTCATGCAAAAATGTGACGTGTCCTTTATCTTACAGTAAGAAACGTAACTTCAGATGTTTTCTCTCATTTTAGTTAAATGTCAATAATTAAACTTTCAGCAAACACTGAGACATAATGTTACTCCAGCATATTAGGTGCTATATTTACAGCAATTATTTTTCAAGTGAAGATAGCTTTCCTTGTTCGTACAGGAAAAAAAACGTAATTTATTAATGTGTAAAATATAAATGACTATTGGCCTGAAATTAATGACTTTGAGCAACAAAGAAGGCTTGAAATAATTCACTTTCTTTTACACTTTGCCCATCTTGTTTATACGTACATGCTGCGTTGACTAGTGTGCGTCACATTGTAACATGATTTCTCCCTTCATGGATGCTCGAAAGAGTAACAGGTGAAATAGGGAGATGGAGAGAGAGCGATAAGAGAATAAGAACAAAAGTGAGAGCACTGGATTACTAATGGGAAAGGTCACAGCTCTTCATGTAACAGCCAGCGACTCATAAACGTCCTTGCTTCAGTATTGTCATTTACCGTTGTTTATTGCGGACTCATAGACTCAAAATGATAGAAGAAAAAGGCAATGGACAGATGAATTGGATTAGCATGGTATAATCTGGTGAAGCCTTGTGTCCACAACACACACATAGGTGGACACCTTTTTATACGCCTTTATAGGGCTATCGTGGACAGAGGCTTTATCTGCCACCATGACCCCGGTCTGGATTCACATGGCTCCATTTTCATTATTCTTTTCTTCCTCTTGTTTTCTCGCCTGCGTTCAGTCATTCTCACGTCTGCTCCGTTGATTAGCTCGGATCCACTGCTTTGCCGCAGCTACTTGTCCTCAGCAGAAAGCTGCTTCGTGACTATTTGCAGTCAGTTCAAGTGGTTTAGGTGTGCGCTCATGTGTATGTGCGCAGAGATGTGTGCAACTGTGAATGGCCATGACCAGACACAAAGGTTTGAATGAGCACACCTGAATGACACTAATCAACATGGAGTGTTAATAGCATGGTTTGACCTCAGACACACATACACACACATGCACATAGGTGCAGTGTGGCAAGAAAAGGTAAATTATACAGTACATGAATATCTTCTCTGCTTCTCTGCTTCTCTACTGTCAGGTGACCAACATTGCAGACGCCATGATCCTGAAGCAGCTGTTTGAGACGCTGTTCAAGACCGGAGTGGTGGTGGTGGCCACCTCCAACAGACCCCCTGATGGTACGACAACCAATGTCTGAGGGCATGTTCATTGCACTTTATTTGCTTTCGGTTTTATTGTTGTTGCTGAACACACAAGCTCAGTTTATAGACAGGAGTTGTTCAAGACTCCAGCCATGAGAGTTTTCAAACTTTGCCAGTGAGTCCGAAGAGTCTAATGAAGTAAATCATTAACTCATTTATACGTATATCACAACATACATATCGTACGTATCTCTTTCTACTACATTCAAACAAACAGGGTGATTTGAGCCATGTCATCCCAAAAAATGACTACCAGAAAATGACACTTTTTCCTGTTGTACTGAATAATTACAGTTAGGATTTAGCACCATAAGTAAGTCACACACAAAGAAGGAGAAAGAAATGGGAAAATGAACAACAGTCATCAGAGCATCGTTAAACTTTACCGTTTACCTCATATTTGAGAGGATATAGCATCTTATGTGCCCACAGCCAATTGCATGCCTGCAAGAATACAAAGAAGTCTAGATTTTATATAAAGCTCGGTTCAGAAGGCCAACGAAAGCCATAGATTGACAGTAAAATACAGTCCAACAACCTGCCTTAAACCTGATGGTCCACTTTACTATTCAGCAAACAGCACATGTTCTGCCTGCGGCTAAAATTACTTTTTCAAGAACATCACTGTTTGCTTCTCCTCCACCTGTGCCAGAGTGACATCAACACATTTCACATTTGCTTTACATACGTCAGCATCATTCACATAATACCTTTACCCAAAAGTACTTGGCTACAGCAAGAAGCCATAGAAGTTCATGAGACCATTTCAACTACCGTTTTACAGCAATTAACCAAAGGAAAAGGGCAAGAACCATTTGATACAATTCTCACCTTTAAAGGCACAACACAACCTTTAAACAGGCTTTGATGTTTCATCTAATGCCAGCAGAGTAAGGTTGGAGAAAGAATGAACAAGGTAGTGATCAAGGTGGAGATAAATGCATGATGTTCTATCTGATGTAGATGTTGATGCCTCAAAACCCTGAGTGGGCGCGAAGTGGATGGCAGCAAGATGAATCTTGGAGACAAAGATGTGCATCTCTGATAGCTATTAAGAACAAAGCGCCAAACCATGCAAACTTGATAGAGAGCCTACTTGGTATTAATTACATGGTTAATGGAACACTGAAAGCCATAAGAGACAACTGGACATGAAAGGCATACATTTTCCATCTTTATTGATGTGGAGATGATGGTATCAAAAAGCCCTAGATGTGTTTGGAGGGGGAATTTAGTGATAGTTTTTTTTAAAATGGCTAAAGTGTTCTGTTGTTTTTATATACTGACAGAGTGTAATGAGCCTGAGGAGGGTTAGTGGGAGGGAAAATGGGTAGAACATTTTCAGGGAACCGTACTTGCACATGCACTTAACATGAATGGACTGAACTTATTTCGATTACCTTAAATAAATAATAATTTTCATTAACAGTGGCATTGGTTGCATCTGTTTACAGTTTAGTAATTAAATGTACACTGAGGGGGGAAATCCATCTTACAGGGATAGCTTGACATTTTGGTAAATTGCCCTTATTCACTTCCAAGCTGAGAGTAAGATGAGATTGATCAATTCCACCGTCATGTTTGTACAGTAAATGTGAAGCTGTTGTTTGCAGCTGGTTAGCTTAGCTTAGCGTATAGATGGGAAACAGGTAGCCTGGCTCTGTCCAAAGACAACAAAATTAATTAACACATTACATCTCATTAATTAAGTTTCTGCACCAAGCTAATTATTCAAGCACACAAACCCCAATAAAGCCACACTGTGCCAGTTTTTACACTTTGGCTTTTGCACAGATGACGTGTTAACTAATGAGCATTATAGCTGCTGGTAGGCTGAGGTCTTAACCTTTGGACAAAGCCAGGCTAGCTGTTTCCAGTCTTTATGCTAAGCTAAGATACTCAGCTGCTAGTTGCAGCTCGGTGCTGGCAATAAGGCAAATAAGTCTGTGTTCAAAAATATGGGGACTCTTTCTTTAACACTGTGCAATAGTCATGTCTCCCACATAGCGCAGTCCATTACAGTGTTATGAGGCGAGTGTTATTTGTGCATCAGCTCCTACTGTAGTGAGCTTAAGCCCGAACATCAACACCACAGACCACTTGTTTGCATTTGCAGCTGGAGGGAGCTTAAACATCAGTGTGTGTGTGTGTGTGTGTGTGTGCGCACGCGTCTGTCTGTGTGTCTTTGTCTGTGTTTGTGTGTGAATCCCTATCTGTTTTATCTGTCTATCAGGGATGCTACTTCAGATGTAATTTGTTCCAGCCGAGCTAATTGAAACCCCCATTCAGCGAGCTGCCGTGGACATTGTCCACGCTGAAAAGGCGACAGTCCTTTCTCTCGCCACCATTGTTTGGGAATGTAATGAATTTTATGTTGCTGCCGCTGCCGGTAGAGAAATCCATTTTTCTCCCCTGGTCCCAGTCCTTTTGTCGTGCCTCCCCACCCATCCTTCAGTTCATCAATAGCCACTTTATCTGCCAATCTGTGGCGGGGAATGACATTATTAGGAGGCTAAACAGCAGCTCTAATACAGGCCCTCCCCTCCTCTTTCAGATCTGTACAAAAATGGACTTCAGAGGGACACCTTCCTACCTTTCATCGACGTGCTGAAGGTAGAGACAAAGTCATCTCTCTCTTCTCTTGTTAATTTATTCATTTGTTTATCACACACACTTGCATGTGTGCCTCTGTCCCCCTGTGTCTGTCTTTTTGCAAGTTGCTCTTTAGCGGTTTGATGTTCTCTGCTTCCTGGATGCCTTGCACAGTGTCACAAAGCTGTCTTTGATCATACCAGGGCATGGTGAAAGACTCAAGAGCAAGAAGGAGAGAGGAAGGGAAAGGTAAAGGAGAGATGGAAAGAGCATAAGTGAGTGCAGGTTATGTGAATTGGAGGTGGGTGGACAAGGCCCAGGGACTGACCCAGACTGCTTGCATTTCAAAAGTAAGGGGTGGGTGGGGGTGGAGGATGTTGGGGAGAGGAGCTGTGCGGCAGTTAGCATTTCTAGCGAAAAATCTACTTTGCAATTTAAGCAGGTAGCACCATTATCCTCCCTGCATCTCAGATGATCATTGATGTGTTTGGAGTGATCATGATCATAAATAATTGCATAATAATTTGTTTGTCATGCATTTTGCAACAGTGGAGGCCAGCATTCTTGCACCTTTTATTGGTATTTAGATGAAATACTAACTGCAAGCAATATCCCACTGCAGCATATTATGCCATGAATGCAGAACTGCTTCCGTTTCTCCATTCATGAGAAAGAAAAGGACAACAGAAACAAATTAGATTTTAACTGTAGAGCCACTCACCATGCCCACTCCTCAAGCACTAAAAACATACACTTATACTGTACTTGTGAAGTACAGTATGCATCAGGTTAAGATCTCAACTATAAACTGTGCAACTCTTCACCTTCATATAATCAAAACAATGGTTTAGGTCCTGAAGTGACATTGTTTGGTCACAGGGGTAGAAGTGATATTTCCTCTAAAGCAACATTTTCTAAACTCGGGGAGATGTTGGAGTCACCCTTCTCCCTCCCCACCTACTCCTCCAGCAGCACCCTTGCCCTCTCTAATCCACCCTCATCAAGGTCCTGAATGCCTGTTGTCCCTCTCTGCCCCACACTACCTCCTCTCTTTCAGGGTCCCATGTTCCCCTTTGTGAGGCCATCTGGTTTAGTTTTTTTTTTTTGTATTTCGGGGGTGGGGGTGGGGGGTCGGGTGTCAGTGCTTCCCTCCAGCGGCCTCATTCGTTAAAGTTGAAGCGCATTTTGGCCAGGTCACACTGCTAACTAGCTGACCCTTAATAGATTGAATTAATGCTCGCAGGGACCAGCGGTGCGGGTCCTTCTATCCCGTCGCGGCTCGCTCTGAGTGTAGTCCATAGTGAGTGAATGAGGGCATTAAAAAGTAAAAAAAAAAATAGCCTCTGACCTCTCCTCCCTATCACCTGAGCTGGAGTGGTAGAGGTTAATCCACGGCCTCTGTCCGCCTGGGTTGAGGTCTTTATTTAACCATTGACTTCTGATTAGTTGGGACCCCTTTTTTCCACGGCACCCCATCCACCCCAAATAATCCAGTTTCTTCGTCTTGAATATAAGAAACTAAGATCTAAGATTTTTTAGTAAATCAAATTGCCAGGCATGGAAATCATATGACATCACTGAATCAAAAAAAAACTTTTTAGTTTGTTAGCAAGCTTTTTCATTCACTTGTAATTTCTTGTCCTTTTTTTGCATCTCAGTAGACTCTAACAGGGAATCTATTCATGCTCCTTTTTCTTTGTAGCCATGGCAAAGCTCAGAATTCTGTAAAATACAAGGTTTAAGGGCCTTTTTTAATGGACACAGTCGGCATTGTAACTAAGACACTCTCAGAAACTGTCCTCCCTCTCCACTTCACTTTACATCGGCCATCCACTCTCTCTCTCCACCCCTCTATCCCTGCTCTTTATTCTACCACAATCCTGTTCTGCTCACTGGCTTTACTCACCCAAGGTCGGGTCTCTGTGTTTTGGTAGCAGAATAGTGACTTTATTTTCCCCACACTTGTTCGATTGCAGTTGTGCACAGCACTGCAAAGGGGAGGGGAAGGGAGGCACGCAACAACAACAACCCTGAGGCAACTTTGAGTATCCTGCTGGTTTCAACCCTTCTTTTAATTTGCTCTCCTCCTTTTTTGTGTCACTATTTAGCTATAATTGCTGTTTTGTGGTACAGTTACTGATGAGAGGCAAAAGAAATAAATAAATAAAAACAGGATGACAGAGAAAGGAAAAATTGAGGAATGAGAGGGATGAGGTCCTCCAGTGGAGACCTTGGTGAGAAGGACTGCCTGTGAAGAGTTGGCTGACTGCCAGTTCAAATCAAATGGATGTTGATATTTGATGACTGTCATTGTCTTGCAGAGCATTTAATGGCAGGGCAGTGCCACTCACTATGCGCCTCGAGGGCCCACCTCACTTCTTTCATATCAGTGTCTCTTGCTTCTAAAAAAAAAACACCCCCAAAAAACTGAATGATTAATAAAAGCCAAATCGATCTTTTTCTCCCTTTCACCATTCTGGCTCTGCATGTATTGTCTAGTTGTTGATTGATCCAGTTACCTTGGCTTGTTTTTCTCCTGCTGCCTTACTGATTTTTTCTCAGATTTTTTTAATTATGTGTATTATGTGTTTTATTAAGTGTGCTGTGCACATGTCAGATGTGTGCAGTTAAACTGGCATACACACACAGGTACATTATACTTAACTGTATGTATTAATTTGTAAAAAGGGCACAGGTAATCACTTACTTTATAAACTCTCATTCTCATTTCTAACTACACTTACATACTGTATGTTTAAAGCCCCTTCTCTATACTTGTTATGCCTTCTGCCTCTTTTACACTCCAAGCCCCTCTGGATGTTCTGTTCTTTTTTCACTTTGGTAAATTAATGAAGCTGAGAAGACGGCCAGGTTTTGGGTGTTATGGACTGAAATAGATTCTTTTTATGAAGATATGTAGGTGGGTTATTAATTTGTTAAGCGGAGCGGTTAAGCGGCTTTTAAACCCCAGTAATGTATTGTTGATGCTACTGTGTTCACAGAAGGCAAGACAATTTTATACTGAGAAACCGAGTAGATCCTGTAACACATCAACGAGCATACCTGAAGTGAACGAACTGGACGATTAAGTAATTAATAAGAAGGCCATAATCATTGATATCAGTACCTCAACAGCTACCTTTTAGCTGGGCATTTGCTACCAACACATGGAGCCCCTGTTGGCCAGGTGTGGGAAGCACAGCATCCGCTAAGTTTTCAGAGCGGTTTGGTTTTTGGGCCTCAACAGGGCTCGAGAATAGGGTTTGAGGGTGGGGGGTCTGGTTGGGGTCCTGGATCACGAAAGGTGGGGCCTCCAACTCAAAAGATGTTTCCCCAAGAGGAGCAGCCGAGGCAGGGGGAGGTTGTGAGAACGACCCCGCAGAACAAACCATCGCAGGCCCAAGGCGGTCACACTTTAAGGGAATAGATCATTAGGTGTAATTAGGGTGTTCACATTGTCACGCACCCCCCGACTGCCAGGGAATGAATAAAATCACCAGATACACCCCCCACTCACTCACTCACACACACAGCAGCTCCCCAGTTAGTGAAAACACTTTGATGTCAGAAGAGTCGTCCACAACTTGCCAGCATAAAGGCAGTGTTTTAAGCTTTCTCTCTTTTCTCCCCCATCTCTCTCTCTCGACCCCTCTATCCCTCCCTCCCTTCCTCTTTTCTTCAGTCCCTCCACACAAGGCTGTAAGACACACATGGCTGAATGAACGACAACCTCTCCCCTCCTCCCTCCTCCATCTCTCTCTCTCTCTCTCTCCACCTCTCTCTTCCCCCTTCGTCTCTTTTTCAGCCTTCCCACCCCGCATTTCTTTGAGGCATGGTCAATTCTCCGGGCCAAAAAAAAAGGATCAAATGTTTTCTGCTGCTGGGTAATGAGGGAGTGGACCTCATCAGGGCCCAATAGTCAGCTATCCTTGGCTTTTGTTGCAGCTCAATGGCACCATGCTCTTTGAAAAACTCAAAAGCAACTTTTTGAGGAGTAAAGGATAGAGAAAGATATGTCGTGGAGGGAGTGGGCACAGAGGGGAGTAGAGGCAGAGAAGAAAAAGCCACTCTGTTTTTATGCTAAACGGCTGTCCAGAGAGAGCAGTGGACAACTCTGACAATGCCATGATTGGAGCTACATGTGTTTGGATGACTTTCTTCTAAAGAGACTCTGATTCTCACGTCTGTCGTCTGGCTCTGTTGTGAGTCAGCTCCACTACGGACTACTACGATTCTCTCCCCACAAGTACAATTAGATAACATTAAAGCACGATTTGTGATGATAATAGGCCTGTGGCAACAAGAAACAGATTATTTCATTCTATCAATTTAATCTGCCTGTTATTTTTTTTATAGTACAAAATGTATACAATGTATAAAATGTCTAAAAAAAAATACCTCCTCCTGGAACTGGTGACAATAGAAAACTTCTTAGAGCTGCTAAGCTGAAGTGAACATCATTGTAATGAAATGACAGAAACACTGCCACATACTGAAACAGTTTGAGCACTGAAATGTTTATAGAAACACCTGATGTCGTCCTTTTTAAGTATTGCAGATACATGTGTGTCATGTGCAGTGCTTTACAAAATAAGCAAAGTGAAGTAAAAGAGAAGACTGTGATGCCAGACTAGAGCTGCAGCTAAAGAAATTTTCACACGATTAATATGTTCCCAAATGTCCTGATTAATGGATTTATTTTGTGATTCAACTAAAAAAAATTTGATCAGTCAACTAATCAGTTAATCAACTAATTTTCTCAGCACCTGAACAAGACAAACACAGCGAAGCAAGTGGATATTCATCCTCTGCTCAGAGTCTTTTATACAACAGAGGTAAAGGGACAGTGACAGGGAGATAAAGCTGTAAGTTGTAAAAGTAGACTGACTAGTGTTTGAGTCTGAGAGAGGAGTGCGCTGGTGGTGGTGGTGGTGGTGGGGGGGGTGCAGCAAGACCACAATGTGTGGGCGGATGAAATCTTGGAGGAGTGAGAACTTGACAATCCCCTCAAGACGGATAATCAAGTAATGACCTGCAAGGCCTCAGCCTCATCTGATTATAAATAACCAAAGGAATCATCATCACTGATTGTGTTTCCATTCCTCCTTCTTCTTTCCCCCTCTCTTATTTGTACCTCGCTCCCCCCGTCAAGAAAAGCATCAGCGGTCTTTTGCCGAAGGTAGAGAGACAGTTCGCAGGGGGAGGGGGGGGGGTTAGAAGATGGCAGGAGAAGAGACAAACTGAGATTCTAATGATGTGGCGGCAATAGTGACAAGTTTTTTCTTCCTCTCGCTCTCTTTTTTTCCTTTTTGGAGGGACTATTTACCCGTTGGCGGGGTCACGGCAGGTTGATGAAATGACACCTCCCTTTTGTGCATGAGGGAGGGCGGGTTTGTCAGGTTGTTATTAAGCCTGATTCAGCCAATTGGCTCAGAGTGAGAACCCCGTTTGTGCGAGCGGACACGGAGATAAAAAGTTGACAGCGGAGAAGAATAGAGTATTTCCGTCCCCTTGCTTTGTGATGATTACTAATTATCTGCCGCTTAAAGAGGGCCAGTGGCAGAAATCCACTGATTTCATAATTTACTGGAGCTGTCGTCGAATACTCAGTCAGCCAGGCGATGGCTTGGATGGGATGATATGCAATTCCTTTCTCTTCCCTGATAGAATGGTGGAGATGATTATAGTTTGTGCTGCACTCGCTGACATGAATCCTGTTGACGTTTTACACTATCAGGGAAAAGTTTGAACTTTGAGCTGCTACGGGAACAATAGATCAGCTCCATAAAGCCTGAAGAAGTGACACAAAATCTCAGGGCTGTCAGAGGAGAGTAAGATGTCAACTGCTCTTTGTCCATTTTATTATTTATCCTGAGAGACAACGTTTCACATGAGAGATGAGCAGCAGAGAACAGCAGAAATAACACAATCATCGAGAAATTCAAGAACTCAGATCACGGCTGAAAAATAGATAGAAGCTTCAGCACAGGCTCAGTTATGAATTGGACAACAATCTAAACATCTAATCTGATGTTGCTTCAGTTAACTTCTGTGTGCCACCACAAATGTTGCTCAGATTTGCAGAAAATGTCTGGAAACTGAGGGAAGACTTTGAGCTTACATTGAATATTTGGACTTCTTGATACATTTTTCATGCTGTGTGTTCATGCTTTTGTGCATGTGTGCAGGATTACTGCCACACCGTCTGCCTACACACTGGGACTGACTACAGGCAGCTGGACAAGGTTGCATCAGGGAAACTCTACTACCTGTAAGACAGACACACACACACACCCATTTGCTCCTTTGTTTGCAATCCAACTCAGCTCAGAGGTTATGCATCTTGTAAAGAGTCAACATTAAACTACATCCACAACATACAGTACACGCACGCACGCAAGTATTCATGTACTCTCACACACACACAGGAAATATTTGTGCACATCATGTAGTTTTTGGGTTTTTTAAGGACAGAAGGAGGCAAACAGATGGATAAATGGAGAGAAGCAGACTGGGAGATTTATAAAGACCTACATTACCTTGAGAGATTTGTGAAAAGAATGAAAGAGGAATCAATAGAATATGAGAAAATGGCGCAGCTTTAAAAGCTAGTTTTCTATTTTCCTCATTACATATGCGCTATCAGAAACACACTCACACACACACGGGCGAACGCAGCATGAATGACATGGCTGTCGCTCATTGCTGTATTGGAGCTTTTTGAAGTGCCTTTCGTCTTTTCACTGTATGTAAATAGAGCACATCACACCCCTTTTACCTGGAGTTAAAACACAAGCACACACGCGGGCACAAACACACACGTTTTAAAATCTCCTTTTGCCGAGCATCCACAGGCTAATGCTCGTGTTTAGAACCTAACTCTCTCTTTTTTAGTGATAGAGTGAAAAGCTAAGTACACCCCCTCCCCCTGCTCTTCTTGGTGCCCCCATTTGATGTCGCCACTTCAGCATTATTAATTTCATACTCTATTATTTCTTCTCTGTTTTGTTGTCTGTGTGTGTGTTGTGCAGCACAGGGGAGCCTGGTGCAGAGGCCTTCTTGGATGCACTGTTTGAGGAGCTGGCTTCAAGACAAAAGAGCGGTAAGGAAGTGAAAGGATAATAACCAGAGAAATGTGTCCACGTTTCAGAGTGCCCCTTTACATAAGGAGACACGAGAATTATTCATGTGTCATGAGTAAATGATGTAATCTGATGCAGCACATGTAACACTTTCAACATGAGTCATGTTCAGTCACAGTAGGTACGCAGCAACATCTAGTGAAATAATAAAAAGTCAGTTTTTAAAGGCATTGAAACCATTGTTGTTAAACGTATTTGTGCAACAGAGTATTTTTATCTACTTGTTTTTGTTGCACACATTTTCTACATTTACATATACACACCAGCCCATCTGGCACCAACAGACATGCTACATGTGTGCAGTGAACATTAACTGAAGCTCCTGATGCTTTAACTGCATTGTGCTGCCACTACATGATTGACTGTGTGGACCACTGCATGAATAAGCAGATATACAGGTATACTTTCTTTCCTTGCTAAGATTTATTAATAATGTAATGACTGGCCTGTACATGTGACAAGGCAGTGGCACGGTGTGAACGAGGTTTGCTAAATATTGCTAGATGTGTGTGTGTGTGTGTGTTTTCCATAGTTACAGGTCCTCGCATGCTCACGGTGCTGGGCAGAGATGTGACTCTGGAAAAGACCTGTGGCTCCATCGCCGACTGTACTTTTGATGAGCTGTGTGGCAGAGTGAGTTATTCATTGAGTTAGTTTTTTGCATCATTGCCATTATTGTGGGATTAAAACAGCTGTTTCAAAAATCACAAAATAATACTTATTAGCTAGGTGAATCACCATCTTTAGCCATATATCACTTGTCTTAATGTGTTCACAAAGAACACTGGGAACAGAGGGATGGCACACAGACTTTAACTGTACCAGTTTCTTACTTTGTTTAAAGATGTTTGGGGCCTTTTGGTTTAATTAGACAGCTTAATAGTATAAAGAAACATTAACCATGGGGAGCAACCTCCTGTTGGATGTCTGTGGTTTGAGTTCAGCCAGTTAGACAGTATGAATTTTGGACCACCTGAGAAGCAGGATGCCCTCATTCTCTTTTTGACCCACAAACATGTATGCACAGCACACACACACAATCCACTCACCACTAATCAAAAACTGCTCAAATTCAAAGCACTTCTCCTGCCTTTTTATTGCCTCTGCGTTCTGTTTCTTCCCTCCTCTGCGTACTTATTGTCCAAGCCTTTGCTCTCAAACTGAATCACCTTCCCTCCATCTCTGTCCTATTTTCTGCTCAATGTCAAAAAGCAAGTCTATTGATAATTTTGTGAATAGTTGAGCCCGTTGTGCCTCAGATAAAGCAGTGTGGTACAGTAATCTACAGTGTGTGTGTGTGTTTGTGTAAAGTCTCAAGTTTAATGGACAGCCGTGAGCTTTTGCAGGCATCTGAGCTTCAAGGCTCCTTTCAATATATGTTGGCACAGGCACATCAGCTTCGAGAGCAATCATCCTGAATGGCAAAGAACCAAGGACAGGGACTAAAATGACATCAGCCTGAACCTTTTTGCACAATGTGCCGTCATTTTGCAGTTGGCATTTGTGTACAGAGCCGACAATATTCACAGTCCATATGTCCACCTGTGTGTGTTTTTATGAAGCAGCTTTGCGCATGTGCTACACCTGAAAAAAATCACACAATGTGCTGCCGTAGATTGGAAGCTCAGGTCTGACTTACTCTGTCATTGTCTTCCAGCCTCTGGGTGCCAGCGACTACCTGGAGATGGCCCGGCTCTTTGACACAGTGTTCATCCGCAATGTGCCAGTGCTGAAGCTGACAATGAAGGATCAGGCCAGACGTTTCACCACCCTCATAGACAACTTCTATGACAACAAGGTATCCAGCCGAAAAACCAGGAGTTGCAGGAGTTACTGAAAATAGACCAAAAAAATGCATATTGCATATATGCACACTTTATTTTTCTGCTACATGCCTAAATGTAACCATATTCTATCAATAAATATGTGGGCATTAATAGGCTGCTATAACAGCGTCTACCATTTCTGAAGACTTTCCACAAGATTTTGGAACCTGGCTGCAGGGATATTCTCCTATGTAGCCTCAAGATCCATTCAATGCTGCAAAAAATAACATTACTGAAGTGTCTCACTGATAAGCACCATGCCAACCTCATATCAGCTCACTTCCTATGCACTGTAATTTTATCAATCAGTTCTTTATTGTGTCAAAGAGGGAAACTGATTCTGTAGGGAAAAAAAGTCCATATGCATGTAAATAATCTCAGGAATGCAACAAAATTCCTCAAATTGACCAGAAATATGAATTCTGTCATTGAAGGAAATTATTGAAATGAATAAAAGTCAGATTCTTAATCATGAATAATATAGGAAGTTATCTGCATAAACAAAGTGGAAATTCCTGGGTCTTTGTCCCTCTGCGTACCAGGTGAGGGTGGTGCTGCTGGCGGCGGCTCCTATAGAAAGGCTGTTTGTCCACACTGGAGGGGAGGACGAGAGGGACCGACAGCTGCTGGACGACCTGGGCCTCAGCGGGGTACGATCACGTCTGCTGCAACAGAAGTTTAAATAGCAGGAAAACCATCATCTCTGATCAAAAATTAAGTGGGAGCTTGACATCAAATCACATTATAGATTTCTCTTTAAAACTTGTGTTCGGTGTCCCCATGTCATTTGTGCTTTTGGCTTGATTACAAACCACTAGTGATAGCTATGAAAATTAAGATTTCTTTTTCCATCATGGGGCTGTTATTTTAATTTATCAGTTTGAAGTTTGATTCGATTTTTCAACAGTATATATGTTGGGTGCTTTCTTCAGGAGGCAGCAGAGCGTCTGGCTCTGTTCACGGCCGAAGAAGAGATCTTTGCCTTCCGGAGGACTGTCTCCAGACTGATGGAGATGCAAACTGAGTCATACTGGATCAAGGGAGACCGGGAGAAACACATGAACACCTGATATTCCAGTTCTGACTCCCAAAACAGGATTATATATCTCAAGACAACACTGGACCTCAATAACTTCTGAGGCAGTATATAAAAAATCTTCCTATTTAGCAGGGATGTAAAAGATCACGTCTGTTGTAGACAACCAAAGCTAAATGTTTTAGGGAATAAGCAGCAGTTTACTCCAGTATATCCAGGAAAGGCCTGATATCCACAGTGAATCTATATCTATGTAAAACTGGACACCTGTTCTCCTTTGCATATGACTTCTCTTCATGTTTGTGTGTTATATCTTTTTACTGTTCGGTCCAGTTCTATGAGGTGTACTCTCTCCCCCTTGAGGACTATTTATTTTGAATAGTGCAGAAGCTGTAACAGGTGCTTAGTTCAGGGAGAGAGGAGGCCAAGTGTTCCTCACAGTAGCTGGCCACCGCCCTCTAGTGGTGAATGTGAAAAGTGTAAAATATTCTCAAGCTATTTCTGTACTCATGGACTAATACCAGGAAACCTCAACTGTGGGAAACATGTTAGAAACTTAAAATGTCATACATGGATTTGCATTTATTTTGAATGAGCCCAGAATTCTGTATTCAGGGAAATGATGAGCCACCTTTGTGTTAAACTCAGTAGCTATTAGACTGTTGCCGATATATTCCAGGTCTGGATTCTTAATCAGGAAGAACTGGTCTTGATTTTGACTCTAATTTTACTAGGATGGTTTGACTACAGTTGCTTTTTCTAATAATTTATTTTGTTTTTTATTGGAAGAAGAAATTTGTGTTGCGTTAGTACAAGAAAATGGCACAGACAGTAATTCCAGAGGGGGTGATAAACTTTTCTGAAAGAAGGTTTGCAATCTTGAATCCAGACAATGAAAGATGCAAGTGTAGCCTAAGCCAGTGGTTCAATTTCATGGGGAAAAAATGACCAGTGAAAAATAAAGCATATTTTTAAATGTGGTCTTCAAAATGTTCACTTTTTGTAAAACTTGTACATATTTTGTTAGCTTGTGCACAAATGTTTTTCTCAATGAAAGAATATTTTCTTTTTCTTTTTTTTTTTTTTTTTACAGTGTCCAGGCATTTTTCTCTGGATTGAGACAAAAAAAAAGAAAAACCCTGTAGCCATGCAAAAGTATTTTATATTGCAAAATGGATATGAAAAAGAAACATCTTCCAAAGTGATCCTGTGTGCCTGTAGGTGGCAGCAGAGGGCTAGCAATTGCTATGAGGTTTGTTATTGCGTCCATCTAAGGATGAGGTCATCCCAGTCAGAGCAGCAAGCAGCACCTATAGCTAACCAAGACAATTACCAAGCATCCAGGCAGCTAGTATCATGGAACAAGAACAAAATCCCCAGAGTATATGTATAATCGCATTAGATTCAAGGGACAGTAAATGGCTCCATGGCCAGTGTGTGTGTGTGTGTGTGTAGGTGTGTGTACTGATTGACACACATGATGTGTATCTTTAAAAAACGCTTTAGTTGGTGGCAAGGCACCAAGTCTATGCCACCATAACACTCAATTAAAGAAAAATCAATCACGCCCTACGCTGAGGCTCCTAATCCAATCAGAGCATTACGCTGTTTGGGGGAAGCATCAGACACAAACAGAGATGGCCACCATGTTTGGTGATTGTCTTAATTGGATGAATAACGCTAGCTTAGAGCAGTGGCCATAGCCTCCATCTTCTCTGGACCGTAGTCTTTATACCACATGCTAACAAAGGGAAGATTGAAAGCAGTTCATCTTCTCTCTTTCTCATTGTCTTGTCAGTTGAAAAGGGAACACGGGATTATTATTATTATAATTTGCTTTTAAATTAAATTCAAGGTGACTTCAGATAAAATGCAGCAACTCCTGGAATATGCTAATAGTAAAGGTCAGTAAACATAAACATGAATGAAATCAAGTTTTGAGAGAGCAGAATTGACAATGCCAGCATGTTAAGGCATACATGATATGGTTGCTTAGTCAGTTTTTCAGGCCACTGCATTGTATTAAGCCATCCTTATGCTATATGACTCCAACCTAGAGGAAGTTCTCAGTTGTTGATTAGATGAAGAGTATTACAATGGTTTGGGTGTGTGTTTGCTTGTGTGCATGAATGTGCCTTTGTGCAACACTGTTACGGCCATAAATGTCCCTTAAAAAGGGGCATGTGAGGTAAAGCTGCCTTATCTTTGTGCACAACAAACTGGCCAAATGCCAGTGATGCTGCACCCAGGAGTTCAAGGTACAGATGTGACCCTTATTCTGTTTCACACAACATCGATCTATTTCTCATCAAATATGCTTGGACAGTATGCAAATATAAGTATATACTGTATATAGATTAGTGTACTCCTTTAATCTGCATGTCCATTTCTTTAGGAAAAAGTGATTAAAAGTCAGTCTTATGGTCTATACAAGCAAGAAACATGAAAAGATCCAAACAGAAGTTAGGCTCAGAAAAATAAGGGTGTGCTTAATGGGTGATTCTGCTACTACATACACAGAAAATAAATAAGAATTCATTCAACTGATATTTATCTCTGCATGGCTACACACACACTCACACATCCTAACCTCTCCCTGTACATCCTGTGGGCAGTTAACTCTAGAGTTCTCTGCAGGAACCCAACTGCTGTATCAGGTATTCTCTTTGATGTGGAGGAGACAAAACCATCACACAGTGTGTGTGAGTGTATGTGAGTAGACTGACTATCTACTGTAATCCTGCACACTACAGACTCCAGACTGCTGCTGTAAATGAGTGTGTGCGTACTGTGCGAGTCTGCCTGATTAGATGTGAACACTGTTCATCCATTTTGTGATCCTACGATCCTTTGTGATCGTTTGTGCCTCGCTAATACAGATGCAAACCTGTAATATACACTTGTCCTTAAGTTATCTTTTTAAACAGCAGCGGAAGTAACGCACTACCCTTTAATGTTTAATGTTACAAGGGTACAAACAATAGTGCAATATCCTACAGTAATGATATATTATTTTGTCCAAACACAAAAATACAACATGAAGTGAT
Organism: Psettodes erumei; assembly: GCA_016785225.1. Classification (NCBI taxonomy): domain Eukaryota; kingdom Metazoa; phylum Chordata; class Actinopteri; order Pleuronectiformes; family Psettodidae; genus Psettodes; species Psettodes erumei. The sequence goes on along the minus strand of JAFBJZ010000635.1, from coordinate 1,057,990 downwards.
GAATCAGTGCAGGGATATTAAAGCTATATCTTGTTCTAATCATTTGTGAAGGTGCATTCCTGCACAGAAACGACGAGCACGCGCATGAGCACGCACAACTTGCACGGCAGGCGATCGTCGGTGAAACAAAGAAGACGAGGACGAGGAGGTACAGAGCATCACTTACAGGACGGAGAACCATCTAGGATTTCTCCCTCTCCTTGTTTCTGGCTAATAAACGGAATGACGTCACCATGGACTCAGGGTGGGGGCGTGGCCAAAGAGCTGTGACAGGCGTGATTGACAGCCTGGCTCAGCGATTAAAGGTGCAATCAGCCTTCACGCAGAAGCAAAGGGAGACTGATGGAAATAAATATGTGAAGGTTAAAACTGTTATCACAGAATGTTATATTAAGTTTCAAATGCTTTCATTGTGAAGCACATACTAGTAGGTAACATACAGCCTATCACAATAATATTACATAAAGCCTCTTTTGTACATAACAGTATACAGTAAATGCAAATATATTATGGTAATGGTAATTCTTTTAATATTCCAAAATAAAATTTTGTTAGTGAATGTAAGTTTCCATTGACACTGTGTTACAAGTTTTGGATGATGACTATAGGTCTCACGTTTAAATAATATTGAGCTAAATATCTAATGTTGGACTGTCTGATGTACAAAACAAGCGATGTGAAATTGGGCTCTCGGACGCTGTAATGGGGAGTTTACAATTATTTTATAATCAATAATGGACTTAACTGTAAGTTTAAAACCTAAACTACATTTTTTTTTAATCACGACAAAGTAGAAACCTGTAGCACACCTGTAGTACCAGATATTATAAGACATCCTGCAAACCTAAAAACACTCCATTTTTACCAGTCCTTCCTCAAATTTATTTATCACTCCACTATGTTGGTTCTTTTTTGTCCCTCTATTTCTGTCCCTATCAGCAACATGTCAAGACGTGTCCCAGCCTCCGAACTGAGCACAGACAGCGCCGTCCTGTAGGACTGTAGTGTCTCTTTAAAAGGCGATCCCATGCACAGGATCCAGGGGGGCCGGCCCTTGATCGACTTGCACGCGTGTGTCTGTGTCTGTGTATGCGCGCGCGCGCGTGTGTGTGTGTGTGTGTGTGTGTGTGTGTGTGTGTGTGTGTGTGTGTGTGTGTGTGTGTGTGTGCGCGCGCGCGCGCCCAGCGCTGTGTGGAGAGCAAATCGAGATACAGTAGTAACCCAGAGTGAGGTGGCAGTCTTATTCCACATCGACACTGACTTGCCTATCTGTCTCTATATCGCCGAGCTCACTTGAGGAGTGAAAGGGAAAAGAGTCAAGATGGCATCGGGAAGTGGCCGTGGACAATCCGGGATCTAGTTTCTTCTTTTTGCGTGTTTCTTGTTTTTGGTTTTGTTCTGTTTTTTATTATCACGGAGTGAAGGTGACTGGCCGTGCAAGGTATTTTCATTTGAAGTGTTCAGACGGGATTTATTTCCCAGAGTGATGTGGTTTGAGTACTTTCTCTCTCCACTGATCTCCAGTAGGTGGATTCAGACCCTTGCATCAGGACGGGATTTTGTGTAGTGTTTTATTGTGAATGTAGTGAAGCTCAGAGAGGCAACAGCTTCATTCAATATTTTTTTGTTATTTTAAGATGGAGTTTATTACAGCTTTATTTGCGGAAATGTGTTAAACTAGCACAAATAGAAAAGTAGCTAGTAGCTATATCGTCTGTATAGAATGTAGCCTATTGTAATTTGACTGTAATTTGTAGTGTTTGCGGTTCCTTTATTGTCGCTTTTATGTCCTCAACAGGCTTTAATAACTAAGTTGCTCTTGGCCCTGTTGGGACTTCGCTGCTGTGGAATAGCAACAAAGGACGGGCGCGCATTCATGGGACGCGACTTTGACAGTTCTTCGTTTCTTGTCTTATAACTTTATCACCTGGCAGCTGGGAGTTGCAAGGTTGTGACTTGGAGCGGGGGATAATGGCTGAGGCTTCGCTAGCCGACCCACTCCCGGACCTGGACGTGGTCATCGACCCGGACTTCGAGCCCCAGAAGCGGCCCAGATCCTGCACCTGGCCGCTGCCACGACCAGACTCGAGCGCGGTGAAACCGGAGAGCAATGACACAGATATTATCCCCGAGGAAGATGATGATGAGGAGGACAATGCCACCCCTACAGCCATTGGTGTCAATGGCTCTAGCGTGGCGACAGAGGACCAGAGCAGCAACAGCCCCGTTGCCGACGGGGCGCTCTCCTCCCCCGGCCAGGAGAGCGGAGGCTCGCCGCTCTCCACGCACTCCCCGACGCCCGCTTCTGGCGCTCTAACCCCCAGCAGCCTGGCCGCCCAACAGACCCCGAGAAAGACGTCGTCTCGCCGCAACGCCTGGGGGAATCTGTCCTACGCCGACCTGATAACCAAAGCCATTGAGAGCGCGCCGGACAAGAGACTGACACTGTCCCAGATTTACGACTGGATGGTGAGATCCATCCCCTACTTCAAAGACAAAGGCGACAGCAACAGCTCTGCAGGATGGAAGGTAAGAGTCGTCCCACTCACCCAGCCCCCCTCCTTCCTCCATCAAAACAAAAACAAAAAAGCATGTGGCTTGTAAGCCCACTGACGCGCAGACACTCACACGCACACTATTAACGCCAGCGCCGTCTTATTATATTCGTTTTATCCACGAGCGACTATTTGGGGAGTCTGACACTCATTATAGCTTTCCTTATCATTCCAGTGGAAATTACAGGTCAGTCAGACAGTGTCGTGAAGATAAGAAAAACAGATCTCGTCGGGATGGAGGGACATCTATGATAATTCATTTCGTTAAATGACCCACTCATTATTATTTTTCTGCTGACCGAAACGTGATATCTTGCAGGTATTTTAACAGACGAACAAGGTTTTGGAGTGTGATCGAATCTGCATCTGATGCATGTCCTTTTAAAAATATATATTATTCTGTGTTGACTGTTTCTGAAGAGTTATGTGCATAATATCCATCTGAGGCCACAGCCCACATAGTCACATGTTTGGAATTAGAGCAAACAGAAACGTTGCAACCAGTTTGTCTGGAAACACAGTAGCCTACTTTGAGTGACGCAACCCCCCCCACCCCCCCCACCCACACACACACAGTCTGGTTTGAGAAGCTCAGCGAATGATACAATTACATAAGACAGTTTACTGAACTGCTGCTAATCCATTAATGGGACACAGGGCTGAATGTAAACAAAATGATTTAACAATAATGCCGTGTGAATCCTGAGAAGTGTAACCTTCACTGTGAAAAATCCATCCAGTTCACTTAACAGTCATTAGCCACTTAGCAGTTCTAAATAGTAGAGTCTATAACTTTATGTTTTGTGTTTGTTTGTTTTTTCCTTTTAAATTTAGAAACTACATGTACTGTAACCACAAAGGAATTGCCCTGGTTTGTTATGTAAACTCTGATAGGGATGTGTTAGACTCTTGGGTCAGGTAGGCAACTTCAAGGTTTGCTGATCCCGCCATGGGGGAATTGCATAACTGCTGGGTTGCCGTGAGTTTGGTCGAGCTGTTACGGGCTAAGCTTCTTTTTAAAGGCAGCGATCTGGTCATCCAAAAGACATATGGGGACCAGCGTAGGTAGGGAAGGAGGGGCAGAGGGTCAGAGAGCAGAGATTAACACCCGTCAGAAACCGAAGGACCAGTCCCGTGGGGTGTGGAGCCTTAAGCCATATTTTGTCAGGGCTTCTCAAGTTTGCTATGTGATATGGCCCAGTGAAGAGCAAAGAAGGAGGCTCTGTGTGTTTGTGTGTGTGTGTCTAGCCCCACCAAGTCAAGGCCGGGTTCACCATCACCATGCAGGACTGGAATTTGGGGCATGAGGGCCAGGCTGCTGGTGGTTTAGTGTTACGCCTGGTCTGTCAATAAATATTGGCTGCAACTCACAGCCTTTCTCTCTCTTCTTGTTGTTTTCACTGCAGACTCTAGTTGGGCCTTTTTCAAAACACAGAGTTGCACCACAAAGTCTTTATGAAGTTCATTAAGAGACTTTTTTAATGATGATGCACCTCTACCGCTCCGCACTGAAGAGCAGGTTCCTATGCATTTAAAGCATGAACATGTAACATTGTCACATGTTCATTGTCAAAAGACGATGAAAACAAGGATGGCATGCAGAGCCAGATGTGCAGAAGGACTACCTCTGTACAGGGACTTTTTTTCTTTTTCCGAGCCCCTCTGCTCTCCATTTCACTCTCGGTGACTCTTAGGTTTCACCTCCGCACAGAGCCAGGTTTGAACACCTACAGTTTCATGCAGCCAGGGCGCCTTTGTTGAGGAGATTTGCTGAGCAAATCCTAGTAATCCCACTGGGTTTCTCGCCCAGGTTCCCACTTACGTCATTCTGCTTCATATCTCTGTCAGTTAACCATTAGCCATCGCAAAAGTAGGTTGAGACAGCTGAGCACAACACCCCCAACAAATCTTTTATCACCTTAGATTGACTTTAACCAAGAGAAGCCACTGAAGCTGCTTTTAATAGAAACATACTGTTCAGTCATTTACTCATTCTTGCCCAACAAAGAGCTCAGTATACACAATGTCATCTATGATCTAAACTTGAGTTTAATGTGCAATCTGTGTTCCTCAGGGCTTGGTATCCATTTACAATACTTTTTTGCATTTTGAATGAAATGATGATTTTGAATGAAATATGCCTGTAGCACTGACCATCATGAAGTTGTCAGCTGTCTAAGATTCCTAATCTTTTTTGATTTAATCTGTGATCCTGTTTTAAATCTAATTTTTCAAATCAAGCAACACTCTTGAACAGCTGTTTGTGTTTAACATTTCAGAACCGTGGGTTCTTTTGGTAACTGAGAATTTTTTTTTTATATATAGGAAAATATGTCTACACTTTTCAAAGCAAGATATTGATTTAAGTTCAGGAGGTCAGATTAGTACTCCAATGTCTCACACAATGTGGGCCACCTCGCAACAACCACTTACCAACTAAGATCACACAAATGAATATTTGTGAAATATTAACCTAAAAAAAGAGTTATTTCACCAAGCAAATACAATATATTCATTGAACGTGGCTATTGTTTAGGTTGTCATTGACTAACTGAATTGATTAAAAGATTACAGGAGTCAGGATATATGGATGATTTTTGAAACTCTCTGAAGGGGAAACCCCAACAGCACTCATGTCAAAAAACCTCATCAGTCTCAACCCAGACTCATCCACAGTCCTTTAAGTGATCCGCCTTTTGAAATGAGTATTTTTTAAAAACAAAATTGAATCAGAATAACTCTCGGGTTGTGTGAGTTTGTTAGCCACAGATCATACTAGCAAGTGTTGCAATTTTCCAGCAGAAATCCTGTATCTGGAGGGGCAGGTATGGATCAGAGCTGCTGAAATGTGTGTTAAGAGAGGCTTTGGTATGGCGTGGGGGTGAGTGACGGACTGCCCCTGAAAATAGCACCTGGAAACACGCCTGTGGCTCTCCGAGTGTGTGCGTCTTTCACTGCTGTGTCTCTGCATTATCGAGAGATTAGGTGCACCGGTGTGCGCGCGCATATGTGTGCAAGTATTCCTGGCTGCACTGAACTTTGTGCTCTAGTGTTACTTAACCCTGCTGTAACAGGCTCCCTGCTCCCAGCAGCTGCCCATCACAGGCCAAGACCCAGTTATGTCACAGCGACACTCCATGTAAATACGCACACGCAGGCACACACACATGTCTGATATTCTCATTTATGGTTATGAGATATCGACAGCAGCACATACTTGTGTACATGGCACATACAGTTCTCTCCACCTCAGATAAAGTTGGCTGCTTAGGTTACCATGCGTGTGTGTTTTTAAACCAGTCATACATTCCCGCACAGATGGACATGCACAGACATGTACAGCCCATCGGCCTGGTCATGTTCGGGCTTATCGCCACTGTTTACGGCTGAGTTCTCTGCTACAGGTCTTAATTTAGACAGGGGTCTGAAATTACAATTGTTTAACTCATTAGACTTCATTAATTTAATTACTTTATCTTTGAGACCCCAAGGGTTGCAGCATGCAGTGTTTGTTAAACAACAACATCCCCGAGATGGCAACACTTAGACTGGTCTTAATGTTCTCCTGTAAATGGCAGCTATTTACAGGTACTTAATGCTCATCTGAGGCCACGAACCAGTGAGTCATGACCGCAGGAGTTAAGCACACCTTCTCAACTCAACAGTGGGTTAAAAAAAACAGAGGTTCATGCAAGGCACAACCTTCATACACACACAGACACACAAGCAGGGGCCGCTACCCTACACTCTGCACATTCCCTCCATCTGACTTTGTCTGCAGCCGTATGGAAAACAGCCCCTCATAAGCCCACGGGCATGTTGATTAACATTTTAATGGCCTTGCAAGCTGAAAGTGTTGATTCTGAGGGACCAAAAAGAGCGGGAAAAAGGGAAACCACATTCGTCTTTCATTGGCTGTCCATCAATTCAGAGTGAATAGAGCGTTACATACAGTGTCCTTAATATTATTGCAGGACAAGGCTACTAGTGGCTAGGATTTAAACTTGTAAGCAGTATGTGAGCTCTACATAAGATGATTGGCCAGGAAGCAAATTCTTCCAATACTGCTGGAAATATCAAAAGAGATTAGCAAGAAAACCGGGGCTGACTGTGTAGATGTGTGTGTGTGTGTGTGTGCTCAGGTACTCAGAGCACAATCAGGAGGCCTCTGAGACGGAGCTGGCACCGTGCCAAACTGAAGGAACTGAAGCAAAAAAAGGCAATAAAAAGGGGAGTCAGGGATGGGGGGGCAGTGGAAGGGAAAGAAGGGAGGGGGAGCAGAGGGAGTAAATTAATGAGCTTTGCTCTAAATTGGTGTATTACAACTGCCCTCTGGCTGTGATTCCCAATGGAGGGGTTCGAGGGTGTGTGAGGGTAAAAGGGGCGATGGGTTATGGGAACCCACCAGCTCCAGGCACCCCTCCAAGTCTGAACGGTGTCAGAGCAGTCAACCTCTGCATGGAGGAAAACCCCCAGGCTATGTTCTAGTTCCATTTCCAATCAATGGACATATTTTTTCTTTGGATGCCTGAGGAGCTCTTTTGCATCTAGAGTTTGCTTCTGAAAAGTACTATATATGGACAAAAGTATGTGGACAAGGGAAAATTACACCCACATGTGAATTTTAAACATTTTATTCCCAATTCTTGGACATTGTTTTTTTTGGAATCTGTCTGGTGTCACTTAGATAAACTAATTATTGGTGTTAGGTGTGTCCACAAACTTTTTGTACTTTTCACACTCTTGTGATGTTTCCATCATAATTAGCCCAGTCTATGAAACATGCAGACATACAGTAATCTGGTCTCCTAATCTAATCTCCCGTGCATGTTTATACAACACGAGCTCTCCTCCTTTGTTCAAATGGCCTCAAAAGACAGAACAAGAAAGAAAGACAGAAAAACAGTTTATTGTTTTTTACCGGCTTTTCCCCATTTTCTGCGCCCTCAGCACCCCAGCCATGTCACACTCTGCACGATCTGTTCTCCTCAAAGACACCTCTTAATTATTCAATGCACTCTGGATGAATTCAGATCACTGTATTAATTTTTAAGAGCCTGTTCTTGGCTTAAAGGCTAACCCTCTTTCACAGTTTCAGTCTCTCTTTCATCACTCGAACTCCTCTTTTTTCAGTCCACTCCTCTCTCTCTCTCTCTCTCTCTCTCTCTCTCTCTCTCTCTACATCCCTCATTATTTTCCTGCCAGCTCCCTCATTTGTCTGGATGTAAAACACAAGTAAAAACAAGCAGTCTCCCTGTAGCTCGTTCCTGCTCCTAGGTTCTTGAAATCTGCTCTGGGCTCTAATGAATGGAGATAAATCTTGGGCCTCTGCTCTCGTTACACTCCATACTCCCCTGACTCCTTCTTGTCTCTTTGTGGCTATCACAGCAACACTGCAGCGTTTTTTTCCTTCAGACACTTGAGACTTTATGGTCTCATTGCTGTTGTTATCGTTGTGGAAATATGGAGATTGTAAATGAAATGAATAGTATTAAAACCCAAGTAGTACTAGAAATCTTAGAGTTGAAAGCATATTTTAGACATGACTTTGAATTGCTTATGGTAAGCTAAGCTAACTGGCGGCGGCTTTGTGTTTACCGTAATGACACAAAACTGCTATCAATCTTCTCATTTAACTCGCAGCAAAAAGACATAAAAGCAAACTTTTCCTTTAAATATTGTTTTCTCTTCTACTTGTGTATTTTAATGCAGCAGTAAGGAGGCATATTAAGTACTGTCATTGTTCTTCTGTTCAAACTGCGGTCATAAGCAAACAAAAAAATCTGGAAAAATATAATATTTTGCAATATTCAGTTTATTAGCCTGCATCATTATAAATCTTAAGTGGGATTTTCCCAGAAGATTAATTTGAACTTGGTCACTGAGCTTTGAGAACTATCACATTTCAGTATCTTTCCAGAGCCTGTTGAATCACCAACATTTCTGATCCTGCTATCAAAACACCCGCACAGTGCAAAACAATCGTTGGGCAGTTTATACAACATCAGATTACACTGATCGTCTCCAACTGTTGGTACATGAAACTAGTGCTTTGGACAGATAACTGTACCAAAGAGCTGAATTTGCAAGAATTTTTTCAAAAGCTGGCGCAGGTAGGTAGGCGAGGAATGCATGGTAATGACAGAATTTCCGCAGAAACACAAAACAAAAAGGGGATGTGTTGGAAGTGCAAATTCACAACTAAGACAATCACAACACAACAAAGCTTATCATTGTAAGGTTACGCAAATTTTCTTTCACAGAATCAATAAATGATATAAAGTTGAAAAGTTGCCGTTTTTTTGAGAGAAAATACAAAAACACCAGTCTGAGTGGAAATGAAAATTGTGCTATGAACACGTCATTCCAAGACATGCTGTCTGTCTGTCACTGGAAAAATAAATAAAACATCTAGGAAACCAGTAATTACCCCCGCCCAGTTTGCTCTGTCTAAATATGATATCTCTGCAAATCCGTAAAACAAACATTCTTATGGGTAAAAAAAAAAGGACTGTAGCTGCATTACACTTCCACATACAGTGTTTGCAGTTTGTCTGAGCTACTGTTTATTTCAATGAGTTGTAGCAAAAAAAGGAACAGGAGAAACATTTATCAAACACCTGTAACCACTTTTCAGAGATATTTTAGTTGAAGTGAATTTGCTGAACATTACACTGATGCATCAACACAAATGTATGTAAGTTATTTTATGAGTTTGGCGGTGAAGGGACTGAAGAGAGCCTTTGCTGAGGACTTGCTTACATAGCAAATGTGTAAAACTTACGTTGCTTACGTTTAACAACGTACTGAAGGTTCTCTGTAAAGATTGATACCACTCTCATGTCTGTGCAATACATATGAAGGTGCTGTCAGTTAGCTTAGCTTACTTTAAAAACTAGAAACAGCTAGCCTGGTTCTGTCCAATATAACAAAAAAAGCTCACCAGTTAACGTGTAGTAAATGTTTGTTTGATCTGTACAAAAATGGAAGTGTTAAGATGAGAGGTGGTTTTAGGGAGATTCTGCACTGGACCGTTTCTTAAAGCAGTTGCCAGGCAACCAGTCAGGACTCCGCAAAGTTACTGGTGCCAGCCATGAAACAGTCATAACCCTCTGTGAAAATGGCAAATTCTCTCATTTACACTTTGGCATTTGGTTTAATCAAACAAGTTGTGACATGTTCATTAATGAGCTTTGGAAGTTTGGGTAGGTGAAATTTGTAAGCATATGGACAAGGCCAGGCTCGCTAATTTGCCCTGTTTAAATTCTTTATGCTAGGCTAAGGCAGCAGGCTACACAAGCCTTTATGTCCAAATTTGTCTGTCTGGTATGAATGTAACAGGGGACACATTTCTTCTTCTCCTTCCTTCTTTACTAATTACTATCTAACCCATTTATGTATTGATACAGCAAACACAGAGTCCACTGGGCAGAGACGGGAAGTCTTTTGGAGTGTGGAATACGGTTAATGACTATCCAGATGACTCCCCGTGCCCTCCCCTAAGCCCGTGTGTGCATAAAGGCATGCATACTTGTGTCGACAGGGTTAAGGAGGGGAGGGGTTGTGACTTGTTTGTCTCCATAGCAACTGATAACTTGTCAAGCAGGTGGGGGGGGTAGCTCGCAGTTTGGGTGACAGCTAATAACAGAGTGACCCACTGAATGCATCTCCCCTCCCTTGTGTCCTGGCACACACAGACACACACACCAACGCAGTCAGACTGCACATGCCTCCCGTTCTGGCCTTGCTTCTCAGTTTCTGCGATAACCACATTGCTGAAGTGGGCCCCTTTGCCTCTGTGCCTCCTCCCTCTCTGTAATCGTCTCCCTCTATCACCACACACACACACGCACGCACACACACACACACACACACACACACACACACACACACACACACACACACACAATACCTCTGTGTTATCTGACCTAGTTTTCATATGTGATTAATTGCACTTATATTGTTTGAGGTAGGAGTTAAAAACATGAGCAGTGTCTCTTGTATCCTGGGTAATGGAGAAGCAGGTGTAGGTCTGAGTATCTCCCTCTCTGTCCCCCCATCGTCATCTGAACTCAGTCAACAGTTGTCTGCCCGTGGCTGATTTGAAGTTATCATCTCTGAATTTGGCTCAGCAGTGCAACGCTTGGCTTTTAAACTTTAATTTGTTTTCTTCTGAGCCTGTCTCTTTCAATTACACCCCTCCACCTATCTGGCATCACTGAGTCTGCAAAGGCCGGGCCGAGCTACCATTCCTGATTAACATTTAATTGACTACAAGCTTTCTATGTCACAGGAGCGAGCGGAGAGGCTGGAAGTTTTGGGCACGAGGGGGGCGCTGAAAGTGATGTGCTGCTGATTTATTGGGGAGGAAAAATCACTTTCTCAAGTTTTCTCTATGTGGCTTTCACTTGCTCTTAAAACTAGAATTATCTGCTTTCCCTACACGGTTCGCCCCAACATACCCTATCTTCTCTGTCAGGGTTAGTCCAGATTGATGACAGCAGATTAAACAGGGATTATGTTAGATTAAGTGTTTTGGAAGCCATAGCCACAGCTAAATTGAGCTAACCTACCTGTGTATGTGTGTGTGTGTGTTGTGTCCTGCATTCACAGATGCATGAGTCACAGATTTAGAAACTTCTCATAGGTGATTATGATTAGCTTTTAGAGTGGTGTGATGTATTGTGTCACTGTCTGAGCCACTGAAAGCTGTGCATTCTCATTTAACCACAAGTGGAAATAGTTCCTTTCCTTTCAAGAGCCACTGAATTGATTGTGTATGCGATGAAACAGATTTACAGTTCTATTTACATGCAAATGATAAAAGTTTTGGCTTTCTACCTTTAGCTGAATGTCTAGACAAAGGCATGAAACATGGCAAAGAGAGGGTGGCTCCCAGGGAAAATCCTGTAGCACATGAGAAAAGATGCAAACCAAGTGTTGTAGGGTGTGTTAGAGAGAAGAACAAAAACCTTAAGAGTGAGCATGTGCAGTGATGGCCATCATGGCAGAACAGATGAGGAAAAGGGAACCGCCTACTTCAAGGACGACACAGCACCGTGCTTACTGCTTGAATAATTAATTGAAAAGTGTAGAAAATATCAGACATTAGTGAAGAAATATCCATCACAACTTTCAAAAGTGCAAAGGTTATATGACTAATGGTACAAAGCTAAACATATTCAGTTTACAGTGCTATACAACAGAGAAAAACTGATTAGATGGTAACTAGGTACTAAGTGGTCAGTAAGTAGTGTCTGGGAAATCAACATGGATGTTCATTAACTTGATTCACACATTCTGTTGTGCAAAAAGATCAAATCATTATAACATTTGTACGTAGCCGGTGTGAGGCTTTTACATACTGTATAGGCTGTGAGTAACAGATGGAAGCTCTCCTCAACCACAGAGATTCACACACTCAGATTTGATAAGTAAAGATTCAGAGTGCCACCAGGCAGCCAGGCCTGCCAGCCACCTGTTCAACACACAGGCTTTCTGTGTGGACACGGGATTCTCTCTAGTCTGTGAAATACTATAGGCAAGATTCGCACATGCAAAAGGTGTCAGTTTCTGGTGTGAATTACTCAGCTCGAGATGCATTGCTGTACACATGCTGGGCTCCTCCACGCATCATTAGAACAAGGGAATGAAGTTTTCAGTTCTTTCTGGGCATCTGAAAATAGTTCCCATAATGTCCTAGCAGGGATTTTTTTTGGCACAAAATAGTCTCTTTATATGTGTGTGTGTGTGTGTGTGTGTGTGTGTGTGCGTGTGTGCGTGTGTGCGTGTGCTTGCATGCATTTGCCTTTCAAGGCCTCCTCAGATGTTTGCATGTAGCTGCCGGTTAAGAGTCCATTGTGTTATTTGGCCTCAAGGTCCCACACACCAACTCATAGCACTAATCCCACTCTTCATGAAGTCACAACTATGGCCCTGGACTTCACTGGTTGTGTGTGTGTGTGTGTGTGTGTGTGTGTGTGTAGGCGGGTTACTGTGGGATGAAGGCAAACCATTGTTGGGTCTGCTTTAGCCGCTGTACACTGAAACAGGAGGATGAGGTTGACGGCAGCAGCTGAAGTTACATCAAAGAGTGCGTGTGTGTGTGTTTATGTGTTCATTTCTGTTCACGTATGCATCTGAACATGATGAAAGGTTTTACACAAATGCAAAAGAGGGAAAAATCCCCTTTGTCTTGTGTAATTTATGCTGTTCACATGTATTAAATGTGAAAACATAATAGTTTTTTTCCATGTTTTCTCCACTTGCTTGCATGAGACGCTAACTGCTAGGGCACAGAAAAAGGGATAGAATTTCAATTAGAGCAATTTTTCTTTCTCATGTCACTCTTTAAGATGGAATCCATCTGTTCTGGGTCACTCAGTTGAAAACTGGATCCATGATCTATTGCAACTACTCCCTGTCTCTTTGGTTGGATCTTGCCATATGCAATTAATGCCTTACAATTTTCACTTATCATGTTATATATCTACATCTGCAGGATGGACTGGCACAGATAGTCACGATAAATAAACTCCAGGAATTTTTTGAGAAGCCTCATATCAGTATTCCAGCTTGTGACCTTCTGAATACAAAGTAGATACAAGTCACCACTTGGGTCATATTACCATAATCGGATCTTCAATTTACAAGCGGATGAGGCATTAAATGCCCTTGTATCCATGCAAGAACTTCCAGGTTTTCTTGGCCACTGTGAACTAGGCCAAGTCACAACCTGGATCAGGAGGTCATTGTGGATCTAAAGAGTGGGGCCTCCTTCCTTTTCATTTCCCCTCCCCTCCTCTCATCTTATCTGTTATCATTTATGAGACCAAGGTAAACCTCTGTGTTTGCACACCTGGGTTTTATAAGGGAGAGTGGGGGGAGTGGGAGTGGTGATAAGGGGGAGCAGATATGCCTGCAGAGCACAGCAGCAGATACCGGTCGATCTATTAAGCATGTATGTATGTGTTTGCTGACAGTGCATAAACTGACTCGACCTTTAGCCCAGTGATATTTGGGCACATGGGTCTGACTGGCACCAAGACCAGAGAGCTGAAGAGCTGACAGACGAATCTTGCAAATGAATTCAGCTCTTTTAAGGCTGAGCTTGAGACTGTGGCGTTAGTGAAATCTGACTCCAGGGTTGTGGGCTGGGGTATATCCACCTTAAGCTGACAAAGGAAAAGTTCAGAACTTGACCGCTGGCCCAGTAACCCAGAGAGTGAAGGTCCGTGCAGGACCTCTCACTCACAGGTCTGTAGCGTTTGCCTGACCCAGAGCAGCGACTGGTGAGCTGACAGCAACGAAACCTCTTCCACCTTCTCTTACGTATTCTTGCTCTGCTGAAATTCAACGTGAGAGTGTTACATTTGATGGTTGGGTCTAAAACATAGATGGTACACTGAGGATTGGAGACCAAGGTTAGCGGGTCATATCCTTGGACGAGCAGGGTGTACTATATGAAAGGGGGAAAATAGTCTTCTTTAAGAGCTTGCTTTGGATTGGGAGCCATTGCTGATGAAGCTCTCTAAAATACTTCTTACATCTGCATGACCTTTAGGTTCAGTTAGGGTCTGTGCGATATAAATTCATGAACATGCCAACGGCACATGCTCATATACTTTCCAGTCATTCATTTGAACTATATTTGTCTTAAGACACTGTATTTGATTCTGGGTTGCACAAATAAACTTGACTACTCTCGACTGCACCACAGTGCCAGCACCTTTCTGGTAACAAGATAACCTGTGCACACTTTTCTGTACAAAGGTTAAAAAAGGTATGAAGTACTTTCTCAGAAGTAATTACTGAAGATGTAGTATTATTACTATTGTGCGTTGTTGCAAATTTCTCTCTTTGCTTATCGTTGTTCCTCTGTCCGTCTCGGTCTCTCTCACCAGGTGCCATCCTTTTTTTTATCTGATGAGGGTAGCTGGGCAGAGAGAATGCCCAGCAGAGTGTTTATGTGTGTGTGTGTGTGTGCATGCATTTTACTGCTTATGGGGGCATGAAATTGCTCCAAAGCCCCAAGGCACATCGGGTACTTCTCTACCCAGACACAGAGTCTTCCACTCTCTTTTACACAAACCCCCTCACACACATACATACGCCCTCTCCTTCGTCTTCACCCCATGTGGTGGTGTTTGTAAGCATTATGGGTGTATGCATGTGTGATTCCTCTCTACATGTAGCCCATAACTCTGTTCCCACGGTGACCTTCATCCCAACCAGCGGGCCATCTGTCCATCAATCATTTAGTCCCTCAGTGCTGCTGAGGAGAGTAACCGATACCCAGAGACACTGACCTCAAGACCTGAAGGGTCTCAAAACAGCTCCACAGCAAGGACAGATACACACATAAACAAGCATGCACATTTGGAGGGAAAGAAGCATGCACTAGTATACATGCATAAGATGCACATATGCATGTCTGAAGTAATGCACACTGCAAGCAGCACGCAGTCAGGGAGACATTCTCCAGTGCACATGCCTGACTTCCATTCCCTGCTTCAGGCATTTGAATGTGGAGGGGCCCTGATATAGTGAAGGCTTTGTGCTCACTGTGAATATATAGGCACGTGTGCGTGGACTATACTGTACGCAGGGGGGGGCTGGGCTAGTAATGCAGGGGAAAGCCCTGGCCTCAGCTGTTGTTGTACATTTTCCCTCCAGAGAGATCCTCACTTTCCCTGCACACACACACACACACACACACACACACACACACACACACACACTTTTCTAAAGGGGGCCTGCAGGTCACCATGACATGTGAAGACAGACCAAGAGTTGAGGAGAAAGCGGGCCTCTTGCCTTCTGCTTTTCTCCTCCTCCTCCTCCTCCTGAGTTTCCCTCCTTTTCTTCTATCGTTCCCTCAACATATTGGTGTGGGTGGGGGAGGGGTACGTACAGTGTTAGCACTCATGTGATCTGGCTGGAGAGTCAAGCAACAGTCAGTATGCGCTGTCCCACCCTGTTACACTGTTACTATCTACGTAAAAGACTTGCTTGCACTCTATAGGCAACTATGACTGAGGATAATTGAAGGGGGGGTATCCTAAAATACTGCAATGAGGTTTTACACAAACAACTGTTGATGTACATCTTTTGGAGAATTTGCTCTTTTTGTCATGTTTTTACTTCTCCTAAATTTTGGTGCTGTCACATCAGTATCAAAGCATCCGTGCTTCATAATCTTGTGTCGTATGTTTAACAATCACACAGAAGTCCACTGCAGAAGGAGAATGCATAGCAGGCACAAGTCCTGTTTCCTTTTCAGTACAGGTCACCTTCTCTGGCCATTATAATTTCATAATCAATTCTGCAGTACTCTCTATATGACAGTCTTTTTTGATTATCAAAGGACATTGTGGGAAAGTCACAGAAGAAGATATGGCAGGCTAAGCAATGATGGCAACAATGCAAAAAGGAAAATCGTCAGGTTCAAAAAGTTGCATAAAAAATGGATGCGGCCCATTCCAACTCTGATGTTGGGAAGGGTGCAGGAGGAGGGAGTTTCTAAATGTTGGACGATCCAACAAGCGCCTTCTAAAACCAACTTTTACACCTGAACAGTGCAACTTGCTCTAGTGTGGCCCCCACCACTCGTTTCACTGTGAGAACAATCTGCAGTGCCGCTACGTTCAAGACTGGAAAGACTGGAGGGTTCGCACCAGCCCCTCCAGCCCTCTCACTTTCCCAGTACAGTATAATTATCCCAGACCCCTCACTCCGGAGAGAGCTTAGTGTGTTGAGTGCTGCTCGTGTGCACGTGTTTGTGTGTGTGTGTGTGTGTGTGTTTATTAGTTGTTGGGGTTTTTTTTGCTTCAAGTAGACCGGTCAATATTGGTCAGGAATCCATTTTCATATGAGCACTTGAGTCAATGGTTGAATTATTCATGAAGACCCATCACCCCTGATAGGCTCAGCTGACCACTGAAAAAGAGGCGGGCGGCAGTGTGTGTGTGTGTGTGTGTGTGTGTGGGGGGGGGGGGGGTGTCACGTATGGACCGCCAGTGTGAGACAGACCTGTGCTGACCACTGTCTCCTCAGGGAGCAGATTGTTGATTATCGCTGTGCAGTGACATCACTGTGTGGTTGAGAAGCTTTTAGTCCGATTAATGCACGGCGTGTATTTGCATGTGCGTGCGCAACAAGGATGTGTGAACCAGATACAGATGTGGTATGGAAGAGGGGATGTGCGTGTATATCAGCATATATATGTGGTGCAGCTCTGTGTGTGTGCATATGGTTTTTACTTGCTCTCTCCTTCCCATAATCCAGCATAGTGTCTGCTCTGTTGTGGGAGCTGTATAAGCCTCCATCTCTTTAAATATGGGTTAGTGTGCCTCACTCTGCCTCTCTGTGCCTCCCTGCTGCCCCCCACTTTTTTTCCTTCAGTTTGCTTTTTCAGATTTTTTTTTAATGTCTTGCTTCTGAGACTCATTTTCCTTCCTTCCCTTTTTTGCCATCACAGCAAACCCCCCCCCAAAAAAAACAATGGTATGGTGTTATGTGGATCCTTGGAAATAGAATACAATAGAGGCTTGTGCGTGCTTTTCAGGTTCCATGCTGAACTTTTCATTTCGCTTGTTTCCAGGGATGCCCTCATCTTGTCAGTCTGTCTGTCTGTGTCAGTCACAGTAAACCGTACAGACTTTTATCCACTGTTTTCATCTGACACAACATCCACATACACGTGTGTTGTTTTTCTCTAACTCTTAGGAAAATAACTTGGAGACCAGATACAAAATTCAAATGCAGCTCCCTTGTTTATAATATAATTTTGAGGTGTAGCAGCTGCCGTATAAGTGGTCAAGAGGTGGGTAACAAATGAGTAAAACAATAACAAAACACGTCATGCCACTGGCGCTGGATCAAAACCATAAAGCCTCAAACAGTCGACTGGTGAGGATTTCAGCATTTTCAAACTTTAATTACAGGGTTTTGATGACTTTTATTACACAGAGTTTGAGTTCAAGTGAAAACAAGGAAAATCACAAAAACCCTTAAATCACGAGGTCTTGTGGCAGCAATAATAAACTCAGCCACTTCGGATATTTTTGGGTACCTCCCAGTGATGAGCAGAGAAGTGAGTTCTGGGGCTCACAAAAGGCGAGCTGGGAAAGGAGCAAGGACAAACGTGGGGCACTAATCCACTCTTTAGCATTAGCCAGTATTAGCCTTCATCTGACCGTAGCTGTGGCACCATGACAAATTGAGGCCGAGAGCAAACAAGGAAGCAGTGGCCGTTTATTTTGGTCTGTTTGAGCAACATCTTTTCTCCACGCGTTGCCTCTTTCCCGTCTGTCTCTTTCTTTCGCTCGTTTTGCTGTGACTCTCATCTGTCAAGCTCACCGCTGGCTCTCTCATTCTCTCTGACCCTGTATGATTACTGAAAACTGTATGGAGACAGTGCAAGAGCTCCGCGGAGAGCGGCTGATGCTATTGGCTGGCTGGCTCTCCACCCCCACTCGTGATTGGCCGCGGGCCTCGACGTAGGACTCAATCAGCTGGGTGGAAGTGTATGTAGGTCAGTGTGTAGCGATGTGAGCCTTCTCTCTCCGTTCCCCTCCTCCACCACCGCGGTTTGGCGAACCGGCTGTTGTGTTAATTGGCCACGTTCCAATTTTCAAAACCCAGAGACACTTGAGGCAAAGGGAGGGAAGGGGGAATGAAGCAGGGAGGTTAAAAGAGGAAGGGAAGTTGAGGAGGCGAGGGGAGGAGGAGGAGGAAGCGGGCAGAGTGTCGGGTGGGGGGAAGGGAGCGATTTAACATGGAGTGCCCTGTTGCACTCCACCAGTGCAATAGTACAGTGTGTTAGTCAGTCAAACAAACACACACACACACACACACACTCTATTCAAACAGACAACTGCTGGCAAATATAGCATAGCGGGGTATTTATTTTTGCTCTGGAAGAGACGTAGAGGAGAGAGAGAAAGCGAGAGCATCATGAATAAAGGGTGGGATGGAAGAGGGAACGAGGGGGAAGACAGATTGGGAGACTGGCGCGATTTTCTTCTGCTTCAAACCCCGTGAGCGTCAGGTTCTTCACGCAAGGCGGCGATCTCAGCCCGTCGCCACGGCGCTGTGAGCCACAGACGACTTAGATAGAGGGTCGTTTGCTTATCTATCCTGCCGGGTTGTGACTCTGTGGACACAGTAAACCCATTGATAACGCGCAGCGATCCTGCCTCCCACTCCATCTTTTAAAGTGAGTGTCACCGCCCGAGGAGAAGCTCGCTCAGCACTGCTGTACTCGGCTGCACCAGTGAATAATTCACGCTAACCCAAATTTTTCAACAGTGCTTACTCTACCCCTAAGTGCTCCCACACACACACATTTTCAAGCATCCCCCATAAGTGGTGCTCCCTAGGCGTTGCCCATAGTAGCCTAACCCAGACAAGCAGGCTGTGAAAAGCAGACAAAATAAAGTCTTGTACACTTCACTTTACTACTCCCTCTGCACCCATGTCTGTCTGCATACCTCACGCTGAAAGCACCCCGCAGCAGTTTGCATTCTCTACAGCCCTCCGTCTCCACGTCTGCCTGTCTCTCCATCTACACATCTCGCCCTTTTACACCCGCCTGCATTTTCTTTGAGCAGGAACCCATCATTTTGTACAGTAGCACATTTCAGATGTGGCCCTGCTCACATGAGGTAAAGCACATTCCTGCCCGTCTGGTTTTCTCGATTTCCTTTTTTAAATCTCGTCTCTCGTCTTCTGTCACTGCCCTAGCTTTGAACTGATGGCGGTGGATGTAGGCAAATCCCCCCCACACACACACACACGCTTGCTGGGTGACTTTAGCCTGACTTTACCCTCTTAGTCAGCCAGCCACTGACCCACTTAGTGTAGAATAGTAGTGCACCAGACAGACGACAGGCTCTCCACTCCAGGACACTCTGGGAAAACTAAGCTAAAAACAACAAAAGATGCATATGCATACCCACTCACACACATACACACACACACGCATAATGGACAAGCTTACTCACAGTCTGATAATGCAGACGATGGAAAGCACAGTCTGCTTTGGTGCCATCAAGTAGTCCCATACTGATCACCTGACACAGAAGCATCTGGAAACATCGCCCACAGTCATGTTTATATTGCTACATTTGCAAGGACCTCCGCTGAATATTCTCCCGTCTCTGGTCTTTGCTATGTGCCTTCCATAGGAATATGCTTTTTTCGCTGAGAGAGATGTGAAGTTCGACACCACTGTAAGCCACAAACAAACGACATATGTCACGTTGATGGTGAATTTTACAGGTGCTGTGGCCAGAGCTGGGCTAGCTCTTTCCCCTCATTTCCAGTCTTTATGCAAAGCTAAGCTAATCATCTTCTCCCACCCTCTTTATGTTGAACAGACAGACGTGAGGGTGGCATCACTCCCCTCATCTAACTCCATAAAAGAAGACCACACAATAAAACTTACAGTCTCATCGTTATGTACGTAGACTTGCACTGACAGATGCACATCATACACAACAGAAATGGCCCAGACCATTTCATTTCATGTCACAGACTCTTTCTAATGTTACAACACAAGGGCACACCTACAGCCTGTTTCTTCCACCTCGGTCGCGTGATCGGGCGAGCGAGCGACAGACCGGCCAACTAATGAAACACCACCACTTCCCTTTTCCTCCGCTTATTTCAGTCAGTTTGGGGCCTGCGGCTGCTGACTGCACCTGCCAGGTCAGCATGTGAGTTCAGAGGGGTAAAAGTCACAAGTTTGACGTTGCCCTGACACCGCACATCGGACACCTGCAACCCACTTTTCTTGCACAGGCTGCAGTCTGTTCTGTGCTGCCCGTCATTTCACTCATTCCTTGATAATTTTTTGTCTCTTCAACACCCCTGACACCATCGCTTTTCATTTTACTTCCTTATATAGATTCCCTGTCTGCATACATAGGAACTTGTTGAGTGACTTGCTTCATGAGCAAGTCTTTCATTACTGTTTGCGTGCGTGTGTGTGTTTGGGTCAAAGCGCTGTCAATCAGCTTTGAGTTGAGGTTTTCAGAAGAGTCCTCCATGTGCTTTTTTTTTTTTTTAAATTTGCATGTGGAAGCCGTGGCATTGAGCCTAGTATCAGGAAGAGGCCCTGTCAGCACTCTCCTTCCTCCTCTTCTTTTTTCCTCCCTCCACTCCTCTTTTTGTCTCCAGTTTACAAGGTCTTCACGCACAAGCTCCAAAGGATTATCAGACACACCTCTTTCAGGAGCGCTGAGCCCAACAGCTCTGCTCTCACCTCACAATGTGCATGTGTGCGTGTGAAGCCAGCATCTCGCAATTTCTACCCACTCTGCCTCCACAGAGAAAAGAGAGTAGGGGAAGAAAAACAAAAAGAGATGTGGTAAGATGAGAGTTGGTAAGGGGGGGGGGGGTGAGCACAGATTGAGTGACTGCCGCTAACCAACACATAGAAGGAGAAAGAGCCAGAGAGCAGAGTTCTGGCCTGCAGCCAGCCAGTGCCACCATGCAGCTTTTGTGCACAGAGTTAACTTAGAAAGGACCTTTCAGAGAGGGGAGAGAAAGGAATGGGAGATGACAGAAAAATACAGAAAACGGTCAATGAGAGAACGTCAGAGGGACAAAATGGGAGAAAAAAAATCAATCACAAAAGGGGAGCTGTAAGGGAGAGGACAGGCAGATAATGAGAAAGGAGAAAACTGAGGAATGGGAGGAGAGTTTAAACCAGTTGATAAAGAACCACAACTAAACCCTTCTGTCCTTCTGCCTGCCATCTCCATCCAGTCCTCTTAACCCCCCCCCCCACACACACACACACATTAGCCAGAAAAAGGTCACAAAGAAAGTTCAACATACATGCAGATGTGTGAGGCACGCTGTGTAGTTTCTCTTTTCTTCCTCCCCCAGGTGAGGTCAGGGAAGTGCACTGATGTCACTGTGTCGCTAACTGGGTAATGCTGTAAGCCGCAGCGTAGATGAGGCGATTACCTGCTTCCGTGAGACCAATGATTCCTGTCATGCCAACTCACATGCCTGCACGTCTCATGTCAAAACAAGGAACCTCCAGGACGCAGCTTAAAAACACAGCAGTAGCTGAATAAAGGGAAAGTGTAGATGTGGTGGCTACACGAGCACAAACACTCACTATACGCACACAGATAGGAGATAGAAGGGGGTAGCTGTGCGGTTGCCAGTGGTCTATTAATAGCGGGGTCATATACAGCGTGTGGGGAAGAGAGCTGGACTGGAGGGCAGGTGAGGTGATGAGGTGGATTCATCGGGGAAGGAATACGGTTCACTCGACTATGTGTGTGCTCGCTTTTATGTGTAACCTCACAGGCGTGCCCAACATGTAAGGAAACACCAGCCCGTCCTGTGAACCTGGTGTGTGTCATGTATGAAGCGGCGCACTAAGCTGTGAGCGCCTGAGAGAGCCAGGACAAAGAGAAGGCTGAGGGAAAGGAGAGGAGGGCCTCCCCTGTCCCCACTGAACCCTCTTCGCTCTGAGCAAACTGGGGCCCCGATGCCCATACTCCTACCCCCAAATAAACGCCTATAGCACGGGGGTATTTAAGTTCACGCCACACTTGGGCCCAAAATAAATACTGAGGCCTGATAACAATATACAGTCTGCCTGGACTCTGCTAATGAAATTCCAGAAGAGTCACTATGGCACCAAAGTTCACTCCAAGCAGCGAGGACAGGCAGGAGGAGGTGTGCGGAGCTTAATGAAAACGAACAATAACTTTCAGTGTACAAAGGTAAACGATGAGTTTAATCCGCCTCGTTGTTTGTTTCAAGAAAGAAACAGTTTGGCTTGCGAGATGTCATTGGTTGTAAACTCTGCAAAGAAAGAAAGGTAAAGTGGGCGAATAAGAAGCGGAGGAGTGGTGGGTCCCACTGGACAAAGATGCATATTTCATAACCTTTCCAGCACGTCCTCTCTCTCCCCCCAGACTTTCTGTCAGTCTCCTCTGTGTACTTTTTAATGAAAAACAAATTGCCATAAAAGAGCGGCATATCTGAGGCAAATCCTGGCACCACTTTAAGGCCTGTTTGTCTTTCTGCAGAATTAAAACAAATAACAATTACTACAAATTTCTTGCACAGCAGAAAGTCTTTAAGTCATGTGCACATCACAAACAATGACAAGAAACAGGGGCCCATAGTGTGCAGGATTTTGTGATTTTTTGCAGTAAATAGTAAAAAAGAACAGAAGCAGAAGTAAGCAGAAGTAGAGAAAGAGCCAAGAAGCACAAAAGAAAGTGGGCTTGTGTTATGTGCTGTTCAGTGCACCCTCCTACGTCTGTGGTTTTAAGTCTATGTTTAGAGTTCATGTCCTGTCTCAAAAAACCACACACACACACAGATGAAATTGGGGATTAGTTTAAGTCTCTCTCAGCACTTCACTGAATCCAGGAGATTGAGCTTTTAATTCTTCATTCAATAGTATGAAGGTATGAATAGTAGTATGAATTTTATCAGGTATGAAAAAAAAAATTCAGATATGTGAATAAACTGTGCAGGAAAAAAACACCTTTGCATAATGTGAACAGCTGCTTCATTTTACAGTAAGAGTGAATTGATTACTTACATGGTAACACATGAGGGTCATATTTGTGAGCAGGGAGTCAATAAAAGAAAAATAACATGCAGACAGATACAACAATGGCCGAGTTAAAGCGAGGAGGACGTGCGGATTTGAGCTGACACAGCAGAGTCCAATTTGGCAGCACGACTACGTCATTATCATCTGCCTTGGCAATGATTAATAAGCTTAACAGAAATGTGCTCCACGCACACAAGTAGACCTGTATAAACAGCTCCCCTGCAGTGATGCATACACGTAATCAGGCGTAATCATGTTGGACACACAAACACACACACACACACACAGACTGGTGAACTGGGTTATGCGGTCATGAAACAATAGCGTTGCTCTGGAAACCAGGATTTCAAAGGATCCTCTTCTTTTTATCAGCGCAGCGAGTGAGATCACATTCACAGGAAGTGATGCAATAACATGAGAGGTGAAGCGAATGGGTGTAAAAGGGCAATCAGAGGGGTGATGGGGGGCATCAAGTGATATGGGGTAGTTGTTTTTTTATTCCCATGATTTCAGTTGTATTTCATGAATTCTTTCACAATACAGTTGTAAAAGACTCGATGTCTGGTGGCTCTGTCTCCAGGAAGTCCTGGTTACCGTCACACAAACTTTTTTGTGAAACAGCAACAGCCCAACTGTGAAATGCGAGTGCAGAAGTGGTCAAACCCAGGCCAAGATAAGAGAAGGGCAGAGAGTGGAGGCAAACATGCAGCTGCTTTTGTCTCAGAGCAGGAAGTCATGTGACTCCTTCAGAGGGGCGGGGTCAAGCTGGAGCTGAGGAAGAGGCACCACTGTTTCTGGGAGAAAAAAACTCTCCCAAGGTGTGTGTGTGTGTGTGTGTGTCCGCAGTTGGGCGTGTGCTTTACAAAGTTTAAGATCTCGCCCCAAGCTAAAACATACCCATAAAATACACACTCAGGACACACACATATACAGTGTGTCTGTGTGGGTGAGTTAAGAAAAAAAACCTCCCCCACCATCTCCGTCCCCTCGTCTCCAGCTGCAGCTGGTGTGTAGGAGGAAGAGGGAGCCAGCAGGCCTAAAAGTGCTGACATCAGCAGAGAGTGAGGCGCGCACACACACACATACACACATACACACACACACACACACACACACACACACACACAGTTAAACAGAAACACTTTCTACTGCAGAGGTGCTGGGCAGGCAAGTTAAAGTGACCGACAGACTCTGACCCTGACAGAAACAGAAATAGAAAGAAGACTGGTTTTCTCTATAAGTGCTCTCACCAGCTCCAGTTGCTCTGTATTAAACCAGAAGGGTAAGAGGTCAAATGAAACACAAAAATGTCTGCGGCATGATTCAACATTATACGTTTAACAGACCACCTCCTGGTGACATTACTGCTATACAGTCAGAGGGAACACACGCAAAGGTTGTAAATGGAGGTTACATTATTTTAGAATAATTAAAGTGGTTTATTTGGAGGAAATATGGACACACACGAGACACAAGACCAAAACAAGTCCTCACTCTGAACTGAGCTGGGTGTTTATGGTGGACAGTTTGGGTAAAGAGTTTATGATCTGCCTTTGTTTTCTCAGAATAATTTTGGCTACTTTGTTTAAGAAGATGCCGCTCGTGTTTCTTGCCATGTCAGCTGTGTTTTTAGCCGGTCCACACTGTTCCCACACCTCAGCAATTAATGTGGTGAGTGCACGACAGCAGGGGATGATGGTCAAAACCAGGAAAATTGTAATAGACCAAAACTACCCTCAAAGTTTGTGTCATGGTACAGCATATGGTAAAAATCAGTGATCTGTGGTCTGGTGTGTGCGTGTTTGTGTGTGTGTGTGTGTACTGTATACTGTATCTGTTTTTAGCACCATTAGAGTGAAGAGCCCCATGAACACCAGCAGGGCCCCTGACACTAATCCAGACCAGATGTGAACTCCACTGCTTCACCGAAACTCATAACACACACACACACACACACACACACACACACACACACACACACACAGGAATACAAACATATAAACAAGAAACGGCATGTTGCTGGATCCAAACAATCATGCTCAAACTAGATTTGTAGGCTATCGTTTAGTTAGATTATGTGTCATGCTATTATTGCCATAATCCGTCTCCATGAGACCATAGCTCACCTTCGGCGGAGTTAATTAAAGGTTTGAGAGGTTATTAAACAGTGTAGAAAATGAGTCAACCCTTCTTCAACCCTAACTGTCCCGTGGGCGTGACCCGGACACATCCCCGAGGCATTAAGCAAGCTGTATTGTGGAAACACCGGATCAAAGTGGCAGTGCACCTCAGTGTCTCACACACACACACACACACACACACACACACACACACACACACACCAGAGCAAGGGCAGATCAAGCAGACAACAGAAATGACAAAAGACGTGGACATGCGGAAACGCACAGAGGGAGAGTCAGTGGCAAAGGTGTCCATTTTACACAAGTGCAAATTGTTTTGGAATACAAGTCAATGAACGCTTGAACAAATATTGAACACTAGACTGTACGCTGGCCCATGTTTAAGTTGTGTGGAAGTAGAGACAGTTAGGCAGTTTGGGAGAAAGACATGTGCACATGTCTGCATTACATGGATTGAAGGACATTTTATTGGCTTTAATTCACTTACAACAATCTCCAGCCCCTGGCGTCATGCCTAATATTAATAGTCCTGCAGCAGTAGACAGTTTTTGCTTGCAAAAAAGGTTTTATTTTTCTTATTCCTTTATCATCTTGGGACCCTATTTGTAATTATTGTTAATTCAGTGTATTGGGGCCTGTATAATGAAATTGTCCCTTTGTCACCTCTTTCTTTTCAATAAATCAGGGAGTGGTACTCTGGTCTTGAACATCAGTTGATCTTAAAATTGAGCCAGACTCTGGGAGTAAATTAAACGATCCCGTAAAGCATACTAGCCAGAGAGTTCTGGTGTTGAGCCCGTTGACAACCACTTCCACATTAAGGTAACAATGCTATCACAGCTTCATGGGCAGGAGTAAGAATAAAGACAGATAGCCAAGTCATGTCAGAAAAAGGGCGACAAGCACGGATAAGATCAACACTCTTAAAGGAACAAACTTTTAAGTGCTCTTGGCAAACGCTACTGCAGCTTTACTGTCTACTGAAAATGATATCAGCTGGAACAGAAGCGTCATTTGTTAGTGATTGTGTACGGCAAAACAAAGAAACCCGTCTCTCAGAAAGTAGAAATTGGTCAGCAGGAACACAGTGTCGGGCTGAATGTGAATGAAGATGAATGAAAAGCAAATTCAATCTGATTAACGGGTTTCGAATCAATGGTTTGACCAGGAGGTGTTCATGGTCAGTTAAGCCTTGGAAGCGCTCCAACCGGTCGACCTGACACTGGCTCTGCATAAAATGGACAGGGCTTTTACTTTCAAACCCTGGATGCCAAAAATAACTCTTCCCACTCCGCTGCTGGATGTGGATGGCAGGCTCATTTCCCAAACGTATTCCTCGTCACCTGCTCCACATCTTCCCATAGGAATAGCAACTTTCCCCTTCCTGATAATTATGAATGAGTCTGCCCTTCCCCCCTTTTCTCCCTCTATCCCTCCGCTCCTCGAGGCTTCTCCTATCGCACAGAGATGTAATTAATCATGTAGTCGCCCAGTTAGTCTCAACACTAAGGGTTGCCCTCTTTTTCTCTGTCTCTCTGCTACCCTCTATGCTCTTTATCTGCCTCTGTCTGCCTAAATACGTATCAGTGTCTCTCACTTTCTGTCGATCTCAAACATGCACGCACGTGCGCACACACACACACACACACACACACACACACACAATCACATAGATTTAGGTCTCATTAGTCGCCTGTTCACGTAGAAAAGCTCTGTAGTGCACACCAGTGGGATCACTCGATGATTATATCTATCTACCCTGTCTCCTTACACTCATGCGCTGAATGCACCACCACAATACTGTGCTTTCATTTGTATGTGTGTGTGTGTGTCTGTGTGTGTGTGTGTGTGTGTGTGTGTGTGTGTGTGTGCGCATCTGTCATCAGCACGCTCATATACCAGGATGAATACGATAATCATGGCCAGCAGACTTTACCCTCTTGGTCCCTGGTCTATTTTTAGATGTCAGATGTTGAAATAGTTAGAGTTCTTAAAAAGGGCAGGCTGTGAGTTGACACGGCATCGTGGTCGTCGTCGTCATGCCGGGGGCAGAGGAATCTGCCAACCCAACCCCGCAGACAAACCCAAACAACATTCGTTTCACGCACGCACACGGATGCCTTTAAATCCGCCAAATATATTAAACGCACTGTATGTTCCCTCTGGTTGTATTTATAGACCGGCAGATGGCTTACAGTGTGTTTCAGAAATATCCTGAGTGGGGTTTTTTTACATTTTAAAATAGATCAAAAAAGTCCAACAGATTAAAAGTGGCATTTAAGGCTAGTCATTGTGCTGACCTTTTTCAAGTGATTACTAAATAGTTTCAGTATATGATAAAGCTGCCCCATATTCCCTTGTCTTTTTACTGTAGTTAGATAGTATTTGGGAAGTAATTGAAACTGTCCCTTGCTCACCCCTTTTATACTGATGTATTTACAGTACAGGCCTTTGTGGGCAATGCTGCGCATTCACATGATTTTTACAGGATCAGTGTGACAACGCACCTAAATATGCCAGGCATTTAATTAACTTAAAATGAACATGTGCATTTGCTTTTAACAGTTTGTCAAGTGAATTTCAGGATAACTGAAATGATCCAAACGTTTGCTCTGACCCATGCTGCTCAAACTTAATCAGCCCACTTCTGAACAAGTCGTCTCTGTCTTTGCAGAGATGTTTCTGTTGTCAGTGTAGTGTGTGTGTGTGTGTGTGTGTGCACATGTTTGTTCTTGGCAGGCGCAGTTGCTCCGTAGCTTAAGGACACCGTGTCCTGGAACTGTGAGTTGATAAAACCCAGCAGGGATGTCCTGTGTCGTCCCAAAGCAAAGCATGGATGTCCCGTACTGAGCTGTAACAAACAGTGTGCCCCGTGAACGCACGCTAAATGTGTTTGCCTTAAAAGCTGATCGTGTGCAGATCGGCGTGGAAGACAGAAATGTGATTATTTGTTGTTGTTGTTTTTATGGATCACGAGAATATCTAGTGACGTATTTCCCTATCACCAGCTGTGTCTTGCTTTTCATATCCCCGATCCTCCCCCTCCCTGTGTGTGTGTGTGTGTGTGTGTGTGTGTGTGTACACAGCGTGACCATGAGAGCCACATGTTCTATAAGAAGGAGTGGTTGACAATCCAGCACTGATCCAAATACAGTGACCCAGTGAAAGCCTTACGAGGGTAACGTGACTAACCGTGCCTTTGCACCGGCCAGCACCGATTGGCTCTCCGAGGTGGGATGGGTTGGCCAACTCCCCTACCTCAGGGTAGCGGATTGGAGGGAATGAAAGAGTAAATAAGGAGTTGTTTAAGCATGTGGCCTTACACAATGCTGCACACACACCAGGCAGGGACGAGGGAAGAGAGGGAGAGGTTGACATTGCAGTAGTGAGGTCTCGGTGATGACAAGAGCAGGCTTTTTGGTGATTTAACAAGGTCACAATTCTTGGAAAGCAGGTTGTGTGTGTGTGTGTGTGTGTGTGTTTCACTTCAACAGCAATGTCATTCTTACAGGAACTTAATATTGCTGTCCGCACCATGATGATGGATTTGTTGGTTTCAATGAGGTATCGTAGAGTGAATACTAAACTACAAAAAGAAAAACTGCGAACTACAAAAAGTGAAGATCTATTTCTTCATCTGATATGACATGTCAGTGTGTCTGTGTACGTGTGTGTTTGTGTGTGTATGCATGTCTCCCCCGTGAAACCTTTAATCTATTCTCAAAAAAGTGGTGCGGAGGGGGAGTAAGAAATATAAGCAGAACGAGGTGTCACAGAATTCCTTCTGCCAAACTCCACATCCCCGTCCAGCATACACACACACACACACACACACACACACAGGAATACAACTTAAACACACACAAGCTGGGAAAGACACCCAGCCACTGGCCAGGAAACGCACATATGATTGAGGAGAATGGAATGTTCTGTCTGCAGTCCAGAGCTCAGGGCCTTTGAAACCCAGACCAAGTGTGGGTGTGTGTGTGTGTGTGTGTACGAGAGTGTGTGTGTGAGTCTGAGTATGTGTGTGTGTGTGTGTTTGCGTAGGGTCACAGTATAAATAACCATCCTCACTCTGCAGTGTTCGCGTAGACCAGCCAGGCTGTTTATTTATAAACCACCTTACGCCTCTAACTAACTCACACTAACTCGCACCACTTTCACTGGCTCTGCATCTGTATAGGCCTTCATACACCCCTTGGTGGAGTTTTTGTCTCAATCATGTGCCACAATTTGAGGGTGAGGAAAGATATTTAATTTGTTCAATCTAAATTCCCTTAACTACAGTATATCACAAAAAAGGTGTTTTTTTACTTAATATACAGCAGCTATTCTTCCTGGGGTCCAAAAAAACACTACAGTTTACACCACATCACACAGTCAAAATAAACATAATTAATGCACAGTAATTTTTAGTTATATTTTAAATGTTGTGTCTGTCTTTGTATATTTATTGATTCATAGAAAAAAAATGACAACAAAACTATGAGCTCCTCTGTCTCTGTCTGGCTTTTAGAACATTTTATAATAGTCATTTAGTTGTCATTCATTTGCTAGAACGCACGCTACCTGTCACCAGTTTGCACAATGTTAATCGTGTTTGCCTTCTCTAAGGATCGAACATTTAACTGAAGGTTATTTCAACCGCAGCCCATTGTCAGTTCCTCGTCTCAAACGGTAACTAACGTGGCACAAGCAGCGGACGCCGTTGACATTAGATTCAGATTCGTGCTGGTTTACATAATGGCTGTTAAAGTGTGGTTATGTTTGGCCAGAACTCTCTCTCTCTCTCTCTCTCTCTCTCACACACACACACACACACACACAGATGGTTAAGTACACCAGAGGTGTGAGGCTCAGGTCACAGAATTTGTCCAATCACAGCAGTGGTAATGGGGTCAAAGGGGGAGGGGCTAGGATGCATGAGGTGAGAGCTGCAACCTCAAAGCACTTTGACCTTTGACCCAGTGTTGTCTTCTGGTTCCATGACAGTGTAACCCTCTAACCTCTCTCTGCAGCAAAACACACAAAGAGCTGTGAAAGTGTGTGTGTGTGTGTGTGTGTGTGTGTGTGTGTGTGTGTGTGTTTACTGAGCCTCGTGCTCAAACGTGTGTGTTCTTTTGCTGTGCATTTCCCCCCTCCCAGAGGCAGAGAAGGTTGTGTCGGGGCTGGGTTGGCCAGTGAAATGTTCTCTTTCAGGCTCACGCAGAGTAAAGGAACCCGACAAATGAAGCTGAGTCCTCTCGTGCATCTGAGTTCAGATATGCGCTGTAGCTGGGTGATGAAATACACTTGCAACACATTGTGGACCCTCCCTTCCCTGCACTGCCTGGCTACGCAAAACCGATTTCCATCCACCAATCCCCCGTGCTGGAACTAGCACAGCTACAGCCAATTAGAAAGCATTCTGGGAATCATCCGGACCAATCAGAGAAAACTGCTTCTGAATTACCTTGTGGGTGTTCGTTTCTACATCTTTACAACATTGCATCTGTGGTAATAAATTGATCCATATTACCCCTCAGAGCAGACTTAACATCGCCTTAAAACACCTCCTAAAATTTTTTGCACTTGCACACACACAGACACACACACACACACACACACACACACACACACACTACTCGATTCAGATTTACATAAATGCAAACACACAAGTTCCCACCTACACACCTTCAAAAATCTGAATAATGAAAGAAAGGAGAGAGAGAGAGAGATTCCTAGCATGGTTGCTGACAGTGATTAATTGTTCCCACATGTTGCTGACGGACAAAAAGGCCTCTGTGTTCCTGAGCTCTGGCTGCAGCTGGTGCGTGCGCACACACACACACACACACACAGCAGGAGCTTGACTCACAAAGCAAGTTCAGCTTTTGTCAGGCCACTTTGAGTTTGTTGCCTTCAAAAATGTAACACTGGCGAACCTGGATAACTGGTCTCATGAACAGTCGACTCTCTGACCCGACAGTTTTCAAATTTCTAGCTAGACGACTGACGCTGGCATTTTCACAGTATCCACTCATAGAAACCATCAGCACATAGGCCCCTTCATTTGAAATCAGAGCACATAGAGCAGTTCAGCTGGATGGCATTCAGTTCAAGGAGTAGAAGATAAAATAAATGCCTACTCTTCTATAATGAGGAACAAACTGTCTGCACCTACAAAGATGCTCATTCAACTCTTGGGGAAAAAGACACATCTGAATAACCTTATTGTCTACATTGTGTGAAAAGGCTCAGAAGGTAAACAGTCAAATGAGAGAACAGGAAGAGGAAGAAGCAGAACTATTTCTTTTTTAAATGGAGGAAAATATGGGGTCAAGAGAGAAAGACAGATTCCTAAAGTTAGCCGGGCAATGTCATCTGCGTCATTATACCTCAGAAAGGCTGTTGCTGGAAGCTGTAGTAGTGCGTTATTTAGCTCTCGTGGCTGCATAGTAGGAGTTATGAATCAGAGCTGCTGTCTCAGTGAGCTGTTTTTATAAATGGGCTTTGGGAATATCCCAGAGGAGCTACTGTACGGTAGTAAGCGTACAGTAAACCCACTCACACAGAGATGTGCCATGTACACACACACACAAAGACACCATACCAGACCATACAGTACATCCCAACACATACAATAAGTGATGGAAATGCTGTTTTTGGTGCTCCTGGATCTAAAAAAATGACTTCTGCTCTCCACACACATACAACACATCACACGCAGTGATATATGGCACACACATTTCTCTTTCTTTCATCTTGTAGTCATCCTGTTTTCGCCCTCTCTCTCACCATCATTCACTCACACTTTCCCTTGCCACCCATTTTTTCCCCCGTTCTTTTTATCACTCTCCGTGATTCGGTTGCAGATGTCCTGTTTCCTTTTATTGCTGCTCCATCACATCGAGTTAGAATTATCTCACCTGACATTT
The DNA here is from genome assembly GCA_016785225.1 of Psettodes erumei. Taxonomy (NCBI): domain Eukaryota; kingdom Metazoa; phylum Chordata; class Actinopteri; order Pleuronectiformes; family Psettodidae; genus Psettodes; species Psettodes erumei. The sequence continues at coordinate 1,025,775 of JAFBJZ010000635.1, read as the reverse complement.
GAAGGATACGAGCGGTGGCAGCACAGGGAGGAGAAACATGAGATGAGGAGCTTTGTTGGAGGAGGGAGCAGGGGGGGGCATGCTGGGATAAAGAGCATGTAGGAAGGAGCGAGGGAGAAGGATTGATGAAGTGTCAGGTGCTGGCAGGTAGATGTTTACAGCAGCAGGAGCAGGAAACTCACATTCCATTCATTCTGCTTTCATTCATCCCAACAGAAGTTCTCTCTTTTCCTTTACGAAATCGGTCCTCTGCCATTATTTACATCTCCTTGGCAGCTGGAAACATTTAGCTAGTGTGTGTGTGTGTGTGTGTTTTTGTAAAACGTTCTGTAATAAAGCAGCATTACGTCATGCCTCAAGAGATGCTGGCAGAGGATAAACACTGGTCTCCCTTGTATCTCTTCTCATCTTACCTCATCTCACAGAATACACACCCACATGCACGCACACACGCACTTGCACATTCACAAACAAACACCATTCATGATAATATGAAACTATTTTTATGGATGTGCTAATGCACAGTGCTGCGGAAACAACTTTTACAGTCAAAATTGCAAACGACTAGAGAACCAACAAGGTCAAAAGTGCTTTTATAACTACCAAAAACACACACACCTATAGTACATGCTCAAATACACACACACACACACACACACACACACTGACATCGGGTCAGAGGATCAGTGTGGCCCCTGAGATAATTTTTTTTTTTTACTCCGACACATAATTTAAGCTCGCTCTCTTTCTCTTCTCTGATTGAACTGCTTTTGACCAGAACAACAATCCAGGCCAAACAGCCTGTAATCTGGTGCCCAGGAAAGATGGGACTGCTTCATGGAAAACAATATTGTGATTCCCACAAAAACGAGAGGGTTTTGGCCCTCGCTGGTTTGGACCCAGATATCTGCTCTGTTTCAGGGAGTAAAAATATACAAAGCAGGAAAACCAGAGGAGGAAAAATGCGTGCGTGTTGTGGATGGCGGTTGGGGTTGTTTATATGGGAGGATATAGCATAGTCCCAGAGTCCCTCAGGGCCCATAAGAGCTATGTGTTTGTGAAACAACAGAAACTGCGGAAGAGGGTGGGGGTTAAGGAAAGAGAAGGAGACTGAGTCAAAATAATGAATTCAACAAGGTCTTCAGTGGGTTGTGGAGCACAAGAAGAGGATGCAAAAGAAGAAACTGCAATCAATGCCAGAGACAAAAATCAATTCATAATCACTCAGTCATTCCAACTAGCAGTTGTCGAGATACTTAAATTGGGACCAAAGTGGTTGACAGGCTGATGTTGGCAGTGAGGCTAAAATTTGTGTAAATCTGCTAAATATGACTTCAAAATCTGAAAGTTTATCCATCTGATAACTATGAATGTAAACAAAGTTGTCAGTGAGGCAACAAGTGATTCGACAGGGCTGTTATATGACACGTTCACATACATCGCTTTGTATCTTTACCAGGGGCTGTCGTGTGCACCACTCCCTCCACAATAGGTTGATCAATACGATCGCCAAGACTCGTGCACAGGCGGACACATGACCTGACTCAGAACATGCTTCTTACGCAACACAAGCTCTTTGTATGTGTCATTCACAATCAAGGAGACGCTTGATTATAGACCACTGTCGCTTGTTTCTCTTTTATACTCACAAGACAAAAGCTGCAGTGGGAACAATGCAGACATCAGCGCTAAGTGCTGCTTTGTGTTAATGTGTTCCTGTCTATATTTAGTGGATGAACAATTGAAACAATTGTTGCAGGCTTTTTGCTTGCTTTATTTGTGTGTCTAGTCAATAAGAGCAACTGTTTACATTGCTGTAGAATCTGTGGTCGTGGGTGGTGTATGGAGCCATGTTGTTGGACTTAATGAGACGTATTCATTGAATCTTTCATTGGCGACAGGAAACAAAAGAATCATATTGATGCCCGTCATTGTTTGAGCAATTGCTTCAGAAGCCTTTTGCACACATTCCTCATCACAGTCTCCTCTCTTTTGTTACAGAACTCCATCCGGCACAACCTTTCCCTCCACAGCCGTTTCATTCGTGTGCAGAACGAAGGGACGGGGAAAAGTTCCTGGTGGATGATCAACCCCGAGGGAGGCAAGGGGGGCAAGGCTCCTCGCCGCCGTGCAGTCTCCATGGACAACAGCAACAAGTACACCAAGTCTGCTCGTGGCCGTGCTGCCAAGAAGAAGGCAGCCCTGCAAGCGGCAGCCGCTGCAGCCGGTGAAGGGGGCGGGGACAGTCCTTCAGGTCTCTCTAAGTGGCCTGGAAGCCCCACGTCACGCAGCACTGAGGAGCTGGATGCCTGGACCGACTTCCGCTCCCGCACTAACTCCAACGCCAGCACTCTGAGTGGTCGCCTCTCACCCATTATCGCCAACCCCGAGCTAGATGAGGTGCCCGATGACGAGCCCCCTCTCTCGCCTATGTTCTACTCCAGCCCCGGCAGAGCTCTGTCTCCCGGAAACACCACGAACAATGGGAAAGCAGTGCCGACCGAGCTGCCCCGCCTGGCAGACCTGGCAGGCACAATGAACCTGAATGATGGACTCACAGATGACCTAATGGACGAGCTGCTGGATAACATCAACCTGGTGCCAACCACTTCCAGCCAGACCGCTCCAAATGGTTCCTCAGGGTTCAATTTTGGGTCTAAACCCAATGGGATAGGCTCACCTTCCTCCACCTCCTCTCCATCCTCCAACTCTTCTTCTAATGGCGGATGTAATGGTTACAGTAACTCCATCTTTGGCCCCCACACAACAAGTTCTTCCCTGCGTCCGTCCCCCATGCAGACCATCCAGGAGAACAAGCAGACCTCCTTCTCGAGCATCAGCATGTCACGCTTTAGCGGCCAGACACTGCAAGACCTGCTAAACTCTGATAGCCACAGCCACAGTGATGTCATGATGACCCAGTCTGACCCACTGATGTCACAGGCCAGCGCTGCCGCCGTCATTTCCCAGAACTCCCGTCGTGGCCTCATGCTCCGCAATGACCCTGTAATGACCTTTGGGACCACAGGAGGACTTCAGGGCAGCCAAGGGGAGATGCTGCAAAGTAACAACCACAACCAAAGCTCCCTGAGGTCTTTAAACGGAGGCCTTAACCTAGCCAACGAGGCGAATGCTCTGGCTAATGCCAAGCAACAGCTCCTGCTCTCACCCTTGGGAGGAAATGGGTCTTCTTCCATGCAGATCGACACCACAATCTTCCTGAATGGAACAGTGAGCAACAGTGGAGGGATCTGTCAGGATTGTTTCCCCACAGATCTAGACTTGGACATGTTCAACGGCAGTCTGGAGTGTGACATGGACTCCATCATCAGGAACGAGCTGATGGACGCAGACGGCCTGGACATTAACTTTGACTCTCTGGCCAACATGAACGGAGTCGGCAACTTCACTAGCACCAAGCAGACCTCTCAGAGCTGGGTACCTGGCTGAGACAGGGGTCAGGCCAGCAAGGAGCAGAGCAGGTATGCATGTTTGAATTTGCTCATGTTGGTAAATTACGTAGCATCTGTGAAAAGGTGAGCCTATTCAGTCCAAGATTTTCTAAACAACTGCGTTTTGTCCAGTTTTTTCTCATTTAGTAAGCTTCCTCAAACATCTAAAACGTATTTTGCCCATGCAGACATTTCAAAATAATATCCTGACAACTGTAAAAGTGCAGAAAAACAAGAAGTCTTCTGTCCATTGTTCCTGGAGTTAATCTTTGGAAAATAACTGCAAAAGCCAAAGTCATCACTTTGCTGTGAAATTTCTGGTTTCACAGTAAAGGCCCGCCACTGCCTTCACATTAACAAGCACAAATAGACACTATTGTCTAATCTCTTTTTTCTCTCCAGGTCTGAACTGTGTGGTGCAAAGGAAGATCTGACAAACAACATCTTTTTTTGCCAAACCTGCCATCAGCACAAAGTAAAAACAAACTCTATGTTTACAGAAGAAGACTTCCTCTCCAGAGCTTTACCTTCACTCCCACACTGGTGAACCATGAATGATTCGACAGACTGTAGAGATGCTGCACATACGCCCCCCCAAAGCCTCCTGTGAAACAACAGCAGCAACGACAAAAAGAAAGCTACATCAAACAATCACAACAAACTCTCAAATCTTAAGAATTATGCAATTTTCCTTTGTTAATATCAAAGAGACTCTGCTTTTGAGAAGGGGTGTTTCAGGTGGAACACAAGGACTAAATATCAAGCAAAGATGGAAGGAGTGTACGGTGCAGTTGTTCCCATTGAAGACAAAAAAAGGACAAAAGTGTAAAGTGAAAATATCAAGAAGTGGTGTGGTATAAATCTGATCCAGTGGTTTCCTGGGATGTGTTATGTTGAAAAAAATCTCCCTGTTCTCACCTAGTGATTTTAAATGTTCAGTGTTTGGGGTTTTTTTGTTTTTTGATTTTTCTGTTTTATCATAATTGTTTCTGCATCATACATGTCTGTACAAAAATGACTTGGTGTATTGATAAAAATGAAAAGAATGAAATGGAGTATCTTACTCACTGAGCGTCGACGCATCCAGTACATGCAAACACACAACACAAACAAACCTACACTTTGCCTGAGTGTGCGAGATTTCAGATCCTTAGAAGTTAAGGTCTCTCAGTATAATGCCATGCACTTCCTGTTTTGCTCTTGTAAACTGCTTGAGTTTAACTTAACTGCAGCATACTGAGGGTTATATTACAATTAGCTCAATACTACAAAATACATTTTCTCTTTTTGTGTATATCTAACTGTAAAAAAATGAAAAAAGACTATAGAAAGAAAATCTCTGTCATGGATGTTTGTACAGTGCAGGGCAGTGGAAAGTTCAAGAAGGGGGGGTGTATCGTCAGTCTTTTCTTAGCTTCTGGTGAGTTCTGTTGAGGTCTTTAATTACAGCATATGATGTAGCCAAAATGAATATCTGTGTCCTGGGGTTGTGAGCATTTCCACACCATTACAGGTGCTATGTAAACAGTGTTGAATCCTGTCCGGAGAGTAAGCCGTGCATTTAGGTTTTTTTTTCATTTTCTTTTTCTGTTTTTACCCATGACCTTCAGATGCCCAAAGCTGCAGCCACTTGTAGCACGGCGGTGTTGAACGTGTAGACAATGTGTAGACAGCGGGGGGGGTAGGCTCATTCCTCTAGAAACCATTTGTTTCTTGGGTAAAACAATAAGCTATCTCTGTATATTGCCAAATTACTTGAAACAAACAGTAGGATATGCTGGCAGCCAAATCACAGCACGCACATGCACACACACACACACACACACACACGTGCACATACAAACACAAATATATTACACACATACACACATATATATATATATAATAATACCAGGGATCTGTGTTAAACTCTGCTGTTTTCTTGTCATGAGCTTGTTGGGCTTGTTATGCATATACAGAATCACTCAGGGGTGGGGGTGGGGGGTGGGGGGCTTCCTGTTCAAGTAACATCAAGTCACATTCTAATGGTATTTTAACATTTCTTGATAAAAAAAAAAAACAGTAATGCTTTGTGTTTGTGAACTTGTAACCTGTGAACTTTTGGCTGTGGAGACGAAGAGGAAGAAGCATCAGGATTAAGATTTCATGTCTGTTTTTATTTTTTCGTTTTGTTTTTTTTTGGTTTTGCTGTCATAGCATTTTTCTCCTCTTGTCGGACTCGTGACACACGCATCCCCTCGTGGACACGCCTGGTGCTCCTGCAGATGACTTCCTTTATCTCCCGAGTGTGTGTGTGTGTTTGTGTGTGTGTGTGTGTGTGTGTGTGTGTGTGTGTGTGTGTGTGTGTGTGTGTGCGTGTGTGTGTATGTTTATCTGTCGTGTGTATTTCCGTTGAATTAATCTCACAAGGATGTGTAATCCCTCACTATCCCTCACGGTGCATACAGCACAGCTGACTGTATGCATGTATGTATTTATGCATTATGAATTGTGTGAAATGCATATATACTCACTGTATGTCTTTATATACTCATCTAGTACTTGACCCTTGGATTTTGTGATACCTCTGAAGGTAAAGTTGAAGAAATAATGAACAATGTTACGCGCTGGGTGGGGGGGGGCACTGTTGCCAGTGATTTTAATTGTTGAACCAGATTTTGAAAATGGTGTAATGCACCATTGTTGTAGCATCTGGAACCCTGGTATCCCTTCACTGTCTGGGGTAGCGACATGAAGTGCATGCCCCCGCTGTGTATTATAGTGTACAGGTGTGTGTATATCACTTTTGAGGCCAAAGGAGAGGAGTGTGTGTGCATGGTTGGCTAAAATGATCTACTGTGCTATCTGAGGTTTAGTGCATGACATAGCTCTACCCCCCACCCCACCCAACCCCCAACTCCACCAATGGTGCCATCCGTCAACAGAAATTGTAATACAGAGAGGATCCCTGTGTCTTTAGCACTCAAACGCACACTCTGTTTCAAATTTCTTTAAATCAGGGCTTACAGAGCAGCACTTGAACCATCCTGCGTTGATGGGTTTATTATTACGAGTGTGGGCCCATTGACGCACACACAGGGAAAAGCCTCCTCAACGGACGTTCCTCGGCTCCGCACTTGTTTTATTCCATGTGGAGTTCAGCAGGCTCACGTCCCGGTGCTCTCAGCGAGCCTGACACGTCATCTGACAATAAGCTGGAAGTCCCTACATCTACATCACGCATGAAATTTCCAGAGTGTTATGACATTTCTTTTGGCAGGGCGAACCCTGAGCCATCACCTCTACTGCTTACGCATCAGAATTTATCTCCACTGACTGTACTAAATATTACTTTAATCCTCCTGTGAAGAGGACTGACAAGGTGAATCCGGGGAATGCTGTAATCCTTTCTATTTAAAGAGGGGTTATCGATCCCTGATGAACTGCAAAGGGGATCTTAATCGCAGGAAAGCATTGCTGACATTTTGTACATTCAGTTTAAAATGTTTGGGTTTTTTGGGGAGGTAGTTTACACTTAGTCACAGTGGCACTGGCCACACAGTCACTCAGTGCTACTGCTTCATTCAGGCACAGATCATCTCTTCTTGCACTCAACACACACACACACACACACACATTCAGATCCTGCAGCACAACATGTGCAAATTTAATGCTTAGAAAAGCAAAGCAAAAATTCAGAAAAGACATACCACTAGATACCTTAATCACCTCTTGGACGTTTCCTTTTCGTTATCTGCTCTTGAATCTTTTCCATCCTTGTTAATAGGCCCAGGCCAGCTCCCATCCATACACTCTCTGAACCCTGCCCTTTGAACTTTGCCCTTTATTAATCTTGCTTCTTCTCGACTTGATGTTAGTGGGTATTTTTCCTGTGTATTCCATTTTGAATTGTAATCTAGTTTGTATAAGAAATGGTGCGCATGTAAATAAAGCTTGGTGAGGCTCCACACCTTTTCCAGTGTCCTTGTCCTCACTCATTTTATTGCAGTAAAAATCCAAACTAAACTAAAAGTATTAGAATTACATAAATTTCACGAGTGCTGTGGAAGCACGGGGCCGCTGTTAACAGCTCCTATTGCCCTGAGAGGAATTTTCAGCCCAGCACGGAAAACGTTACAACTCGTCTGCTTTACATGTGCTGTTAATTCACAAGTTAACTTGCCAACTGCTCTACAAAAACGGTGTGTGAGTGTGTGTGTGAGTATGTGTATGTGTGTGTGTTTCTGGATGCTCGTGCGTGAACAAATTTAACCTCACACTCCCGCCAGGAGATAAATCTCTTTCTCATGTCAGTCTGGAGGGATCTAAACAGCAAAACAACTCCATGTTCTTCTCAAGTTCCTGGAAGTCCTCTTGCACAATGTTTGTTTTGTGTAAGGCAGCATTAAACGAGGGCAGACGTACAGCAACCCCCTGACACCTGACACTGGGCTGGGCACTTTTACTCGGCTGTTGCGAAACATAAAGAGAAAGGGAGGGGGAACGGTCATAAATGGGGTGTTGTCAAGTTACTCTACAAAGCCTTCACTTGCGTGTCTAAAACTTGCCCCGGGCCAAATATTAACACAGCCCCCGCAGGACACTCTGCCGACAGCCTCCTCCTCATTGCCCTTCTTGCAGAATAACCAACAGACCACTTTCTCCCACCTGCCAGAGGTCAAGCTTGCTGCCAATAAAAGGATTATTCTGGGTTAACCTGCAAGTTTTTATGTGTGCGGAAGTGTTTCTTGCCATCATGCTGGTTTTGGAAAACCTTATCATATTTATTGCATTTTGTAGTTAGGGACATTTACCATATGCTTCCTGCTATCAGACCTCTGCGGACATGAGTGCACTAGCTTCAGCTACACCCCACATATGCTCCACTATATACTCTATATACAAATATGAAACCAGATTTCTACATAATGAAATTTAATATCAAAAAGAATAAAAAGAATAAATTTCCTTCTCCAAATCTGCAGAACATAATGCAGATTCAATGAGTCACAACCACCAGCCACACTGAGTGTGGCCAAGTGCTGAATACTGTGAACACTGAATTACAGGAACACTTAAGATCTTCAAAGTACATTCACAGTACTCCAGAGAAGCCTCATTTTCTCAGTATTTTCTATTTGTCAAACTAAAACCAGTCTGAGTGATTTGTGAAACCAAGGCTTTGTTGTCATATACAGTATGGTACGTTCCCGACCACACTGTTTATCACTGTTACCAAACCCAGGACATGCATCAGGTACTTTCGGTCTACCACTGTGGCCTTTTCTCATGTACTCAAATATACAAAAGAACCTCAAACAAACAGAAAGTCATTTCTGTTTCACGAAGAGGAGACATTTTAGGAAGGATGAAAGAAATGAGGGCCTGGTGGTGGGTGGTGGGTGGTAGGGTCCACTGTGCTCCTCGAGAGAGCCAATGCCAAACTTAGAGTTGTCTGCAAAACTCAAAATATTCAAACATGCTTTATGACTGAGAGAGCAGGCTCACCACAGCTCCAAATACCAAAGCCACATTTCCAAAGCGGTTCCCAGTCAGCTGGTCAGCTGACTGACTAGATGTCTGGCCTGGCTACAGTCACACCAGCCTGTGCCGAGGTCAGTGAGGTCATTGAATGACTGGAAAAACTCCTCTGCACACGTCTTGTTTTCTGTTTTTTTCCCTCAACTCCATATGGGCTGTGACAGCAATTATGTGCACAATCTTAACCCTGGCAATGATGATGGGCTAGTATTTATTTATTATTATTACAAAAGGAAATGCATCGGTTAAAATTAGAGCATTCCAGTGCTGTGTGCTGATGACTTTATATGCAGCAAAAATAAGTAGCAGTCTGTTGTCTGTTCCTAGTTTCTGCTGCTTGTCTCGTTGGTTAGTTTCACGTCATGTCATAAATAACTGACTGTCTGTTTGTTTGCTAACCGCCTTCATCTCCACCCGCAGTTTCAGGGTCGGTTTTGTTTTATATTCGCCTCTGCCTTGTTCCATGTCAGTAGTCTCCTATTTCGTAAATGTCATCTTCCTTTTAATACAGGAAGCAATTAACCCATGTACTCCTACTGCGCTGCACGCCATCGCAGACATCAGCACACAGGTGGTGTTGAACTGTGTGTGCCAATGTACTGCTGGAAGATGTGTGTGCATTGTTTTACCTTGCATATCTTCAATGTCCTCATGTATTTCGAAGAGGAACTAACATCATATTTGACATGACAAAACCATGTTGGCGTAGTGCATTAAATTACACGTGTTTCCATGTGGGCTTGCTATTACCAGTGAGGATGCTGATTGGGATGATACCGCATAAATTATTATTAGAGTCAGATTGTAAATCTACCTGAGAGGGAGTGTACAGCATGGGTCTTTCCATGCATGCGTCTTTGTGCATATTTACGTTCATGCGGAGCGGCCTCCCAAACTTTCATGAGGCAACAAAGACTAGAAAGCTTCTTGAAGCTTTTGATGTACACTGGACTATTTCTGAAACTCAGAACCAACAAATACTATATATGCTCAAAATACAGGCATAAAATGTGGGAACATTTAATAAAAAATCAAAAAGGTTATTTTTAAAGATATTTTTTTACCTTTATTGCCTGTTGTCGCTAATTTGCATCATAGATAATAGATAATAATAGATTTATATCTATTTTATATCTATTGTATGTGCTATACTCAAATTAACACTCTCAACTTAATTTAGCATCTACTTGAAAGCAAAAAAATTTTTTTTTGATAATTGGAAATAAATTCAGGCATTAAGGGGTTAAAAAACATACAAATTGAATCCCTAAGATAGTATACAGCCATATAAATCATTACAACACTTGTAATATGTCCACCTCTAATCCTCTCCTATACCTCATGGCCTATGACTAAATTCTGCCTTCTAATCCCAGCCCATGCTCTGACGGACAGTTTCTTGCCACACCTTTGTGGTTTAGCCATTTAAAGAAGGTACGAGTGACCTGACTGTTTGACGTGGTCAGACAGCACATCCAGCAAACTCTGTGTGAACCAAAACAATGGCTTAAGCATTAATAACACTGCCATTTCAACAAGCGGAAAAAAAGTGCGGCTCGTCACTGAACAGTCACCGTACCTCCTGACTATTACTCATAATGACACGCTGGGTGACAGGTTGGTCCTGGCATGAAGACAAAACAAGCTCCATACAGAATAATGGGTGACATGCAGGATGTATGCGTACACTCATTCCAGGCCTTCACACCCTCCAGTGCCGTATCTTTTCTCACCACATACACATGCAAATAGGGACATTTGATGCCATGCACAAACAAACACACACACAAACACACACACACACAATGAGCTGCCTAATGAGAGGTGAGTCATCAATATGTGGTGTGGGGTTCAAAGTGTAAACAAGACGGAGAAGTGATGGATCTGTTGAGATATGGCCATTAGTGGGGCTTCTCATCCCGCAGCACTGACACCAACCCCCCCCCGCTGATGGATCTTAATCTCGATAGCTCGCCTCCAGTCGGATCTCTATACCTCATCTGAACCCCTCCTAACCCGTGCACGAACCCAGGCACACATGCACAAACACACATGCTACTGACCATGTGAGGACGGATACATGACAGTGGAAACACCTGAGAGCTGTGCATAATACCGTTGCGTGTGTAGTTGTGTGTGTGTGTGTGTGTGTGTGTGTGTGTGTGTGTGTGTGTGTGTGTGTGTGTGTGTGTGTGTGTGTGAGGGAGTCTGTGCAATGTGTGCTAAGTGCTGCAGTGGAATGATGTCATCTCTGTAATGGCACACTGGCACAGAGCGGCTGAGCATTGTCCCGCAGCACCTCCATTCACAGGCTGTGATCAGCGTCATCAAGGCAGATTATAGCCCAGACTCACAGCCTGTGGTGGGACGACAGATTGCTTCACACTGCACAGCCCTTTTGTAATTACAGATTCACACACACATACACACACACACACAAACACAACATGTGCTAACAGATAAAAAAAATCATGGATTTGCATATACTGCTTGTTGTAATGTGGGAAAACTCTCCTCTCCTCTGCTTCTCTACATTTTCCTTTGAGAGTTACAGTGTGCGTGCATCCATATGGGCACATCTCAAGTTTGAACCTGTGAGGATGTGATCCACAGTATTGGTGTGAAAAGTGATAGGCAGAAGTGAGGTGCAATGAAATGACAGAAATAGAGATGGGAGAGGAAGTGAGAAGAGGCTGGGTTAATAGAAAGAGAAAGAGGGCGAGTCAGAGGTGGCAGGGTGTTGAAAGAGGCAGATTTTAAAATGATAATGCCAACATCAGTACAAGTGCTGTAGTCAAATATGTACAGTAGCGTAAGTGGAACGACAGAGCCTTGTCTCCCGTGTTTGCCCAACACTTTCAGGGTCCTGTGGTTTCACTAAAGAACAAATAGGTCTGAGAGCGAGGCGAGCTATTACAAGGACAGCAGCATCACCTTGGTCTGTTACCCCCCCCCCTTCACCTTCACTCACATCTGTTATTCTCTGTTTTAGAATTAGTTTCTGCTGATCTGAAAACTCAGTCTTCCGTTGCTTTCCCAGAAGTGCTTACCAAGTCTTTTCTTTTGATAGTTGCGTGTTGGCTTCGCTGTGTGTGTGTTTTGTCTCCTCTTGCAATGGTTTAAAAATTTTGTGAAAACGTTCATGTGCATAATTGAACATACTTGTTTTGAAAAGTAGAGTTTTTCAAGAAAAGGAATGATTACTGATAAACATTAACCTCCATGGGACACAAGGTTATTACATAATTAGATAATTATTATTAATAATATAACACGTTCCACATTTGTTCTCCCACTGAAAATTACGTTCGTTTGAATGATAAACAGGAAGATAACAAATCAAGAGGGATACAGTAATATATCATTACTGTCAGATAGCAAACAGGCTTATCTCTTTGTTTGACTAATTTTGACTTCTTTTTATGAGGGATTCCTTAAATACTCACGACAAATTGAGGATGAGTGCTTTGAGAATATCAGCTGAAATGTCATTTCTCTTAGCAGGTGGAAGTCCTGAAGGGACTGAAATGTCTTTCCACATTGAGCTTTGCTTTCATAAACTAGTTTCATACAGGAACCAGTTCAGGTGGAGGTGTTTCCATGTGTCTCATTGTGGTGATCAAATATCAAAAAGATTCCTCTGGGCTCTGTAAGTGGATGGTGTCTCTACTGTGATATAATACACTACCCTCATATTTCATCTTGTCTTTATCTTGTTTTGTTGAATCCCTGCCTGACATATCTGAGTTTTCCACCTCTCTGCCATTTCCAACATCCTGATGTATGAAGGTGATGGGGAGCACGTGGAGGCTGCAAAGTGGGCTCCTCTCGCACTGTTTTTTTTTAGATTTTGGGAAGACATGAAAAGAACGAGAAAACAAGTGTGACTGAAATCATGTGAGACATGGCAGGATGAGGCTGAGGAACAGAAGCTAAGAGGTTTTGGGCAGAAAAAACAGCAGTGGTAGTTGATGGATATTCTCGCTCTTTCTAGTTATCAACCTCGGTGAAGCATCGCCGTGGATTCTAAATGATTTTGTTTCTTTCCCTCTCAATCGATGGGGGCTTGACCATTGATGGGATTGAACTGGATAACCTCACGCACCCAGAGTGCAAGAGTGGACTGTTAGAAGAGGGGAAATCATTGTGTTGATTGATGCTTTTCATTTGTCACATTGATTTGCTTTGGACTTGTGAGAGGTGTGAGCGACTGATGTAATCTGAATTTGTCGTCATTCCGATTTCTTCTATGATTTTCTGATTATTTTCTCTCCTGTTTCTCCACTGTCAACCCCAAATGTCTTCAATAATAGCCCCAGAGAAAAGGACGAGGTTAATGGTGGTCGGGAAGCAGAGAGGGAGATGAGGTGGAATAATCATGCAGGAAACAGGAAAGCTGCCTGTCTGACCCTTATCTTCTCCTTTACAGTATATCAGTCCAGTTGATGCGCTCTCTCTCTCTCTCTCTCACACACACACACCTAGATTGTTTTATTTCCCCATGCGAGGGGGCATCGTGCTTGGCTTGCTCTTAATCCATTTGCCATATAAGCCCACTAACCCCATCACATACCCATCCCCCACCACCCTCTCGGGGTTGAAAGCATTACCTCCCAATGTAGCATGTGGCTGCATGTGACTGCATTACATTTGTGCGCACTGGGTCACAGGGCGAAATATGCCATATACTGTACGCTGCCATGCAGCCTTCCAACAGGGAACAATCATATAAGAAGAGTTCCTGAGTTAGAGATGGTTAAGGCCTGTGTTTGGGCAGTGGTGGGTGTAAAGATGTGTTACCCTGTGTCTTGCAACATCCACTACTGACCCACATGGAGATGCTGAAGATGTTATCTTGTAGAGAGTGTGTTCATTAGTCATTCATTCATTAGATTAATGACTTACCCACATTGCTACAGTGTGTGTGGCAGGAGGGGTGTGTGATTGGTTTGATTGGTTTTTGATTTTATGTTTTAAACTGAAATTTGGTTGGACCTAGATTACAGTGCAGCCATTCTTATCACACATATAATGAATCTGCCTTCTTGAGTCTTGGGGACTTGTCCACAACAGGGGGCCCAGACAGCTCATTTTTTTAACGACAAAGCATGTTAAATTTAACTGAAAGTATATGAACAGAATTACAGAGGACAATATTTTACATTCATTTAGATTAGTTCATGATGACTAGCATTTTCAAATTGCTGTTGCTGGCATGTTAGCGTACTCTTTTAATGCTCTCCTGTTATTGTCAATTTATTTTTTGAAATTGATGTACTGGTGTTCCATTATAATGATTCATAGATGGGTCTATTTGGTGCACAGTCAGTGCAGACCCTCTCCCACCCCCATCTCTCTCACACACACACACACACACACACATACACAGAATGTCAAGGTCACTCTGTTTCATACATCCATATATCTTCTTTGCACTGGCCTAAATGGAGGGTAGGACAGACACAAAGGCTCAAAGAGAGAGAGTCAAAAGTATTGCTTTGGGCGCCCATGTGTGTGCGTGCACGCTGGAGTGAATTATGGCCTGCACTCACCATTAAAACCACCAGGGAAGGCACATACATAGCTTCATTACTCCCCGTCTCCATCTTTCCCTCCCTCTGTCCTCCCCCTGTTTTCTCCACATGTTAAGTAATGGTGGTGATGGTGCTGTTGGCCGGCGAGACAAAGAAGACCTAATCTACCGTGAAGAATGAGCCAACAGGGAGGTGAAGTCAGCATCCAGCATGATATGAATCTGACACGGTGGATTCTTATTTAGAATTAAGGTGTGTCCTAAAAGTTTCCAAAAATATCTGCAATGGTGAGAGGAGCAATAGACCTGCATGGATCGGACTTTGATACAAATCTACACCAACGTGACTATTGTTCACACTCCATGTGTGGCCAGCACACCACCATACAGACCAGACACTGCCTGGCTCTGATCAGTCTGGTCAAATGTGGAAACGGAGGACAAGATGATCCCTAAAGGAATTTAATTAGCATTTCAGCATCTTCGTCCTCAGCATACGCGTCACAGCGTGTTTATGTGTATGTGTTTATGCTTGTGTGTGACAGTGGATAATCCCCCCCCACCTTTCTCTTACAGGCCTCATCCCCATCTGTTTTACATATGTGTTTATGAGTGACGTGTACAGCTGCGTGATTATACGTTTGTGTGTGTGTAAGACCATGTACAGTAAAACTTGTGGCACTGGCCTCTGACTTTGTTTATTAAAACTGCAGAACCACTTGCATGAGAGCAAACTTTCTGCAGACGTTCACGTTTCAGACAGGAACACCTTCGCTGCATTGTTGTGAATATTTTTAATTATGAGAGAATGCTGCCAAAGTTGTCTCCTCAGATGTTAGCAGATTGTTAACTAATTAAATATTTTATCTGTATTCAGGGTTCTGTGCCAGATCTGAGTGAGTGCAGACACAGAGAAGGTCAATCAGATCAAGGGACATTGTGACAAGATTTAGGAAAGAGAGAAATGCAGCAGGGAGAAAAACCGAGAGAACAAAAGAGGAGGTTTAACTGTAATGCTGGTAGAAGGACATGGATGATCCTCACAGTGGAACAAAGGAGATGAGGTCTGGGGGAGGGGTGAAGGCAGGACAAGAAGACCGCACCGATGTTGGTGATGTCGACTTTGTGTGGCAGTTCATATAGTGCAGGTTTACGACAGCGCTCCATAAAGCATGTGCAGTAGATAGAGCAGGTCACGCATGAGGGTTCGCCCCCCCTTTTCTTTACTATTTTAGAATTTTGTTGAAAGAGTTCACTTGATGTTTTGCGTTGGTTTAAATAAATGTGGTTTGTATGGGAATGCTCGATGCGAGCCAAGGGACGACTGCGTCCTGTTGTTCCACTCAGCTGGGCCTTTCAATGTGTGTGTGTGTTTGAGTCAGTGGGTACAGCAGGGGTCATGGGGGGCAATTTCCCATGTGATAAGCAGCATTGCTTGTCAGCATGCACTATATTGAGGGTTTGTCCCACTTGATGCCCAAAAACGTTGACGTACCGTTGTGTCTAATATTTGTTCATAACGACAGCAGCAGTGACGACTGGGCCCGGATGGTGCAGCTGACAAATTGATTTTCAGAAAATTACCTCTCCTATTACTAATAAAGGGTACCTAGTACGTTTCTACGGTAAATTACAATGCTTTGTTTTATCAATTGCACTTGTTTTTAAAGAGAAACAAGGGAAATTTGGAGAGACGTCTAAGCGAGGAAATACATGGTATGTTGATGAAGATTCACTGTAATCCAATTGGGCAACCAATCCAGTTGCTTCACTGCAACAGCTGCTTCAAACAGGAACAGCAAACTCCCTTGCCTTTGACCTATATAATACACATCGAAACATTAAATGCAGAGCTGAAACACTTACTTAATTAGCTGGTCAACTGAAAATATAATTAAGCAAAAAAGTGTCCAGCTACAACCTTTCAGTTGTAAGAATTTGTTGCTTTTATGTGTCATATTTGGTAACAAGTGTGAAGAGGTCACACTCTGCAAGTGTGGAATTATGATGGCATTATTCACTTTTTTCTGACATTTTTTAAAGGAAAACCATTCATTTTCAAAATCAGGAATAATCAGCAGATTATCAAGAGATTAATCGACTATGAAAATAGTGAATTAACTGCTGAGCAGTTTTAGGGTACAAATGTAGCTAAGCTTCATTTCACGTCATCAACTAATGCACGATGATGTTTTTTCAATGATACGACTGTGAGGCTGTGAGATTATGAAAGGTAACCATTCTGTATATACTGTCTGTGTCTGTTTATATATATATATATGTGTGTGTATGTATTCCTCCACATAAAAGAGCAGGATTGTGGCATTGGTTGCTTAACAGAAATGAGCAAAAGACATTCAAGTAAAAGGAGAAGGTTAGTTATTGTCCTATGTGCACAAAAGGACACTCACAGACACTTAACAACGCGTGACCCTGATAAACACACCGGAGCCTGAAAAAGAGCGAGGCGAGGGTGACGGTGGCCTTCACCGGCCCCCACGTGTGCCTGCTGAGAGCGGCCTATTGTGAGAGCACTGAATGCCGACGTCGAACCTCACTTTTTCAACTGAATCTTTTCTTTTTCAGGCCAAACAACATGGGGGGAGGGAGGAAGAACACATTTCACAGTTTGAGATATATGCTGCTTAAATCTAAGGCCTGTAAGGGGTGAGTGGGTGGATGCTCGTGTTTGAGGATGTTTACGTGTGGTCAGACTGCCTTGTTGAAAAGTGCTGAGGGGACCGGTACAGGGGGAGGAACGCGGTGAAACACACAGACAGGTCAGAACATGCACACCCGCATACGGTATCTATTCATAGAAACAGACGTGAGCTCCATCAAGATAGGGCTGAACTGCCTGCATTTTGATTAGCATTCAAAATGAGATGGATATGCCTCACTGGGATCTGTCAAGCTGATGGCAATCTCGGGGGAAACAAAAGCCAGTCTCTCTCTGGGCCTGTATCTCATTTTTCCCCTCAATACAACCTTTTTAAAATAAAAAAAACACCAAAAACGAGGGATTAAAATATTTCAATACATGTCCTAAAGAGACAGTTCCACATTTGGGGAAATTCACCTGTTTTCTAAGAGTTAGATGAGGAGACAGACACCATTTTAATGTCTGTAGAATAGGTGTAGGATATCTTAGCTTAGCATGATGACTGGAAAAAGAGAAAAACACCTTTTTCTTCAAACATCTTTGAAAGAGATAATCAACACATCTTTCTGGACTAGGGTGATATTTTTGGTTGATAACTTAATCTCTGGTGCTCTTCTAGGTATGATTCTGCCATAACAAACTCTGAGTGTAGATTACACCGTCTTGTTATCAATATCATCTTCCTTCTTCAAGGTACGGCCAAGGAAACCACTTGTTTACTTACTTGCCAATGCTTACTTAGAAGTAGAACACACCAACCTCCTCCCAGTGAAGCTGTGAAAAATGCCCCCCCCCTCATAGATGTGGATAAAGGCAGATGAAAAAAGGAAAGTACTGGTGAATAATCAGCAAGGAGCAGTAGGGATAATCCCTTTAGCTGTTAATGAATTAAAACTTCATCTTCTGTTTTTATGTTGTGACGTCTGTCTCTGTACCGTACACCTGCATAGGTGGCAGCATGCGTGTGTGTCTGTTCTAAACGCCTGCGTGAGGCTCTTAACAAGCGCACCGATGCGTAATATGTGTGTGAGATATTTTATTTCCAAGCACACACAGCTGAGATGATAAGATTGCGGCTGTCTGCGCAGCACGTCTGCTTTATTTGAATGTCTGGGTATGGCGTCACTTTACTTTTAGTCTGGCATTCAGCCCACTTCTGTCTCTGTCTGAACAGCATGAGGGGACACTTGAACCTCATGACATGAACGTGGACTACCTGACATTTAAAACATAAACTACTGCCAGGAAAATTACTGCATGGATAAAATACACTGACTCTACAATATTAAGTGATTTAGTATTTCTTTTTGCCTCCATGTCTCTGATTAAACCAACAGCCACAGAGAAGTCACTGTGTCATCCTCTCATTTGCACCAAATATGCACGATACACAATGTTCTTTCCTGTCCTTCATGTAGAGACAAACTTCCTTTGAACAACACATCTCATCTTGTATTTTCTGACGAAGTGCAAAAGCAGAATCTGTAATCTAGCACAGGAAACGGTGAAAAGAGGAGTTCGATTTTTTTTGTTGTTGTTTTTTGTCCATGTCAGAGCACACACCCCGCACCTTTCAGAGACAAGCAGACTGCTGACTAAGAGCAAAACCCAAAGAGCGACTCTGTGCTGATTTCTGTCATGTTCTCATGTCAACCCACAGGCTCATAAAAACCTTACTCTCCTTCACTCGGGTGGTTTATTGTGTCACCGCTGGAAAATTTGGCTGAGGTGTTGTTAAAAAAAAAAAAGGCAGCTTGAAGAGATAAGACCGAACAGAACAACCTCTGTCCCATTAAGAGCTCTGTGGCCTTTTGAGTCGATGAACAATACAGGAGACAGCAGCGGGACTTTTATGTCAGACAGAGATAACCCCCACTGAGTATGTCAAAGTCAAAACTCACCATCAAATAATACTTTTTCTCTTTCCTACATAGTCTTTTTTCTAAGGGTATAATTTTTGGGACTGTCAAAACAAAACACAGATATAAAATAATCATAATGAAATTCACTTACTGGAAATTCTGTGGCATTTTCAGTCACATCCAAGGCTTTCAGCAGCTGATGGAGTTTTCTAGGTTGTCACGCAGATCTGGGAAAAGCCAATACGAGGAATAATTGAATTCTTTCATGTTCAAATGATACTTTCTGGATGTCACATTTCGGACTTAAAGCCTTATATCATCAATTAGTCAAGTGAGATTGTGAAATACATAAAAAGAAATGTAAAAAGAGAGGACATGCAAGAAATAATGCAGAATCATAAAGTGTTATTACTAGTACTTTTGATTTTGTGAGTTATTGGGAAGCAACAACTGCAAGTTTTTGACTCAGCACCTGCACAGGAAAGAGGAAGCATGTGTTTGAGTTGAAACAATTACTCAATCAATCAATTAACTGACAGACAGAAAATTTATTTGCCAGCATTTATGATAATCTGCATAATTTGTAAAAGCAGTCATCATTTTAGGCTCTGGGAAATTTGCTATAATAATAATATACATCGTGACATGCAGTGTGCCATGCTCCTAAGGTTGTGTTAAATGAATAGTGGTTGAAGACAGAGGCAGAGAAGAGGTGCCGCTCTGCCATGGGTCAAACCAGGACTGAATGGCGATCAAGAGAAAGTAAAGAAGCCGCTGTCCTGCGAGCTGAGTGCTTTCTATCAGTCTAAGCTTCTGGCCAGAGATGGAGCCGGTTGCCAAGGAGACATACCACCTTCAAGCAGGACGATGGCTCTCACAAATCAAGCCATTCATTCCTGTGACGTGAGCAGCACTGATAACAGTGACGTGGGTGTACAATGAGCTTGTGTGCATGGGACTGGGTCGCTCCTGGCAAGAGGCGCTTCATCTCGAGACGGCCTTGTGCTTTTCTTCCTTCAGCAGCACTCTTGATCAGGCTCCACAGGTTACATCAAACATATACACACTGACTGCAGAGTCCACTGCTTAGCATGTTAGTGCCACCTGTCCTGGCAGTATGTTTCCCCCCTCCCTTAGTGACAATGAAATCACAGAGACCATCTTCCTCCTCCCATTGGCTGCTAAGCTCCATGGTGATGCCCTGTGATTGGGCATGCCCAGCGTGCCCTCCTGGCCAATCAGGTTCACTGTATCCAAGAGACTGAAGCATGTAAGGCTATTTAAATCCAACCAGAGACTCACAAGATTGTTCAGATGTATATTTCAGTGCAAAAATAAAAAGCTGGGGGGGGTTATGAGTGGACAAATGTGCAAATCCAAACAGATCTGATTGGTGTTTGAAGTGGTCAGCCCATGCAGATGGGTTGAACAGACCCAGAGCGAAGCGTGAGTTGAATGAATGAACTTCTTCATCATGAGCTCCTCCTGAACTCTGAGTCCATCCATGAATATCGATCACATTCTACTACTTTGCTGCACTGACGAGTTGCTGTGCGTGAAGCTTGAAGAGAGCAGGGACGGCTTGATTGGACTGAATGGACAGAGGAACTAAAAGCTGGAGGTCTCCAGTTCTCCTGTGCAACTACAGTAAGTGTTGGGGTCTTTCATGCGGAGCAGGAATGCTGCATCAAAGACCGACTTGCGGTGGACCACAACAGAATGTAAGTCGCTGGCGAAAACAGCGTAGGTCTGCCGCCATTTTGTGTCCACTCTTTTTTTTTTCTGGAAACATCATACTTTGAGCAACTACAAAATGGCGGCCAAATCCGAATGATGAGTTGGTGACAAAAAATTGTGTTGATGTTTAACTTTGTCATATTGTAGTGGATCATAATTTTGTGTGTACTGCTAATATGACACTTGACTCAAAAGACTATTTTTAAGTGACAAACTTTTCTCTGTATCTTCTACTGAATTACATTTTCAGCCCGCATTTGGCTTGGACACATAGTTTTGTTAATGTTCAATAAGACTGAAATTAGGTTTAGAAATTATACAACTTGAATGCAGTTTATACTCTACTCTTTTCCCACATCTGTTGCTGTGTGTCATAGAGACTGGATATCTAAAAAAAAAAAAAAAAAAAACGACAGCTGGCTTACAGGATTATGGAGAACGACCTGGTGTGTCTTTAGGATGAATTTCAGGAGAGGTGAAAGTAGACTGCTACAGCTAGGACCAGCACCCCAAATTGCAGTACTGCTGTGAAAGTAGTGAGTACTCACAACTTGATAAACCTTGAAGTGTAGGGTCATCAATGCAGCTGAAAATACACAATACAGCTCTGCTTGATATCTCTCCCTGTCTCTTTGTCAAGTCATTTGTCGTCTCACTGCTTCAGCGTGTGTGAAACTGATGACTCTCACTGACAGGTACACTGAACTAAAGCAGTGTAATGAGGAGCAATTATTGTTCATTGTCCTTTATTTCATCGACTATTAGTACTTTTTTATTGCTTTTTTATCAGTGGATGTTACAGGGCATTGTGTGTAACTGTTTTGTCTGTACTTTCCAAACTTGATACAAATTTTTCACTGTCAAATGGCTTGAATATTGGCATAATGTCATGATCAAGGACTTCAAGTGGGTGTCTTTTAATTTGTGTAGTTTTGTGTGATTTAATGCCTTCCTTCCCTTAAAGTCCAATAAACTTAAATGAAAATGACTAACCTTTGTACTTCAATCGAGGACTTGTATTCATGAGGCTCTTGTCCCACCGTTTTATCATTAACTGCAACAAAATAATAATTAAAAAATACTTACTTTAGACAAGCTACATTTTTAAACCCTCTTTCCAGATTCTTGTCAGATTACTTTAAATGTCATCTACCGTGGTTATCCATTTATGCAGTGCCCGTGTGCTTTAGGATTTCTAGTAACACAACTTAAATTAACAAAATTGCGGGAAAAGGCGGCAGGGTTCTTTGTTAAAAGTTTGTATCCTTACCTAGCCTCGCCTCTATAAGTAACAAACGTTAGTCACCTTTGCTCGCGAGACTTCCGCTGCTCGTGCACAGGTCCTCCTCAGGGCATTTTGCTGCAAGCTCGAAAACTTCACAATTCTGAACGTGAGAAAAAACAGCCGTTTTTTCCATGGTGGCTGTGGATGTAGAATTCAAGATTGGTAACTGTCCCAAACTGCTTCTGAAATTGGATTTTTTAGCGGGGTAAACGGTAAGTTTTTTCAGTTTATTCCACAATCATTTAAAGTAGTGGACAGGCTTTCATTCACACTTGCCTTTCAGAACGCTTTCTGTTTCTCCTCTCTGTCTGGACATGTAATCGCTGCCTTACACTTACTGCACAAACGGAGCATTCGTCTGTTCTTACAGCTAATTAACGATACACTAAAGCTCGCCTTTTATAAGCTTATTTTGTTTCTTGGGTTTGTTGTCCAATCTACCACCGCGGCATTTGGTCACCATGGAGACGGAGCGTGAACGCGCAGGGTGGACTTCTCATTCACTCACATTTCAAGCCGTACAATCCACACAGTTTAATAATTTAATACGTAGAAGTTGCGCTGTTTGGCTTCTTCTTTAAGTAAAGAAACAGAAACGTTACACGTTATTAAGTTTGCATTGCATTTTAATCACAGGAAATATTATACATTTTACAGTCATCTGACAGTTAGGGATACAACTAATTATACATATTTTTCATTTATTTAGTTAATTATTTTTGCAATATGCATATGTCAGAAAATATTGAAAAAGATAATTTATTTCATTCAATCAGCAGCCAAAATTATATTTTTTTTCAGTGCAACCTCAGATGCATTTCACACATCCTATTTTTATCCCAATTTTTTGTTTCTCATCAGTGATACACCCTGTTACCACTTGCATAATGAGATCAAACCGCTGATGTCATTTGCAGTCTGTCTTGGCAAATGACACATAGGTCCAAATGGCCTCGATGGAGAGGAAACATGAGATTTGTAGCTCCTTCGTTCCACGGCGCAACGCTTTGAGGAGAACAAGTGCAGAAATTGTCAATGAAGCCAGACAATCCCTGCGAGTTCCGTCCACCCAGCGACCATATACTCCCAGAGATGGACACAGGCAACTTTTTGGAAAGAGCTCTGTTTGTGCAGATCGTGACAACAGACCACCATCTACCTTCAGGTAAGTCCCAAACTTCAACCTAAACCCTTTCTGTTTGGCAGGTTCTGAGATCAACTGTGGCTCACATGTAAAGTGAAGAATTGATCAGCCATTTTTTTAATGTTACAGTCTTCATGCACAAAACTTTGATGCTCCCGATTCAAGGCCAGGTTCAGGGACTCGCCTCTCTCCACTAGACCATGTAAGTTCCCTCACACATAAGCACACACTATACTACTATATTCTACTGTACTGTAGTCTAAGTAGAGATTTATATCCAGATTAACATTATTTGCAGTACACGTGGATTTATTTGTACATCTAATATTACAATGAAAGATGAATTCAAATGATGCATTATAAAAAAGTAGTTAATGGGATAATGTGTTTTAGTAGCCAAGACAGAAACTTATCTTATAGAATTGGATTCATGTTCATATATGAAAGAAAAATACAAATAAATGAGTAATAGTAATAGGATCTGCTTGTGGATATAAGCATTTGCATTGGTGAATCAAAGCACTGGCTCATTGCTCACACCATCACACCACTGATATGTGTGTGCTTGTACCAGAAGCCAAAGTTTCCAGTCCCCTGTGATGTCGAGGATGCATTCAAAGCCTTTCCCAAACCCCCTGCTGACCCACTGGAAGTGAAGAGGGGGCTGGCAGGGGCACGGGCACGCCTTCTCAGGGCTGGATCTCTCACCACATTGCCTCCTGTTGAGGGACACACAGATGGTAAGGCAGGAACAGAATATTGATGCCAGTCTGAATCAATGGAGAAAATGTGGTGGATAAAAGAGGGAAAAAGAAAAAAGCGGATAGTTACTGAATGCATGACACATAAGTAATTATTATTAGGCAATCATCCATTTTGTGCTTACAATAAAATGTCAGTAACAGAAGGTGCATTTGTTAAACAGGTAAAAAGTGAAAAAAAACAGCACACCATTTATTTCAGTCGTTGCACCGTTCTAAATCTTCTGTGCAGACATTAGGGCTGAAGCAGTTTTTTTCAAATGGAAATGAATAGAGCCATTCACATGCCGACAATATACCTGATTTATGTTCTCTGCTGGGTGAAAAACACAATTTACTGCTCTGCTGCTGTTTTGAGTAGAAAATGACTACTTTCTCTCTCAAATCGTTTCCTGAGAAACAGCTTTGCTATTTACAGCAATAAAGAACAGATAAGAGTTCGACTGAATTCTTTTACCTCTACACAGCTATAGCATGTGTGCATTGTGTGATTGAGCAGCACTGTCACTTCATACAGCTGCAACCTGCAAATAACTTCTTTTTTTTGGCCACATCCTTTCTACGCGTGTAGTGACAGTAAGATTAAATTTAGGCCCAGGACAAAAGCAGCCAGCGGCTAAACGACTCCCAAGTGCTGACTGTACCAAGGACCACAGTGGTCCCCGCAAGCCTGGCCCGCACAGGACAGCAAGTGAAAGGTACGCTTTCTGTCTTTCCATTCCCTCTTATCTGCCCTCCCGCCCTCTCCTGCTCCCTTGTTCCCCCTTTTCGACTGAAGTGACAGGCAGACAATGAGTTGAAGATTTACTGGTACACAAACGTCGTAGCGGTAGCCATTATTACTAGATGGAGTTTGTGCTTCCCTCACCGCCTTTCCTTGCTTTCTTGCCTCTCTCCTTGCATGGCCCCGGGATGTCAAAATCATAGAGTTTGTAATGTCTTTTGGTGTTCCTGTTTATTTTCTCTTCCCAGACTGTGTGGGAAGAGAACATTAGAACAGAATACTTTAGTAAGGCTGATGTCATTATAATTGTAAGTGTTTTGTTTTGCTCAAACCCTTATCCAAATGTTAACAAAAATGAAAAACACAGGCCTGGAAACTGCTATCACTCTCAAACTGATGGACTTGTATTTAATATTGTACCGGGATTAACATTAGACAAACTCATATCAAGGGTAAGGGTATGTCCCATCTCTAAGGTGGATTCTGTTGGGTTGTTCTTTTAAATACAACTACAGTATATTGCCCATCAACATTTTCCAAAACAAAAACTTTGAAAACTAAGAATTTACCTGATCCAGAGCCAAACCCATTTTGATACACTCAGTTGCCAGGGATGACAGCTGAATATATGAAGTGAGTAAGAGCAGCGATGGTGTCACTGACTTCAACTGGAGACACTTTACCCCATTTTTAAGTCTCATATTTGTTACTGTACACTACATCTTGGTCACAGTTAAATCCAGGTCTTGGCAAGCTTCATTCCAGATGAAACTGCCTCGATCTGTCATTAATATCATGTGTCAGCTTTTACACCTTCACAGTGCAGCGAGGCTAAAAGCGCTGCTTTTTTCTGCCGAGCTCATCAGCTGTGTGTCAGCACGAGGGGCATAACTCTGGGCGGGAGGTCGAGGGGGCTGTCGTTACAATCCATCCGCCCATCGATTGGGTGGGGCAGCTGGGGCTGTAGAGGGGGGAACAAACCATAAAACACTTTTACAGGAAATCTGGGCTATTGCCCGCAGCACATCCTCCTCCCTCACAGGCCTGAAGTTAACACACCGTGTTTGTAAAACTTGTTGCTGACAAAGAGAGGTCCCAAGAGATCAGGCTGTGGTCAATTTATGATTAAAGAGGAGAAGTTTAAAGACTTCCCCTTCTTGATTAGTGTTAGGTCACAGTTTCTGAAGCACTGTTCTTTAGTGTTGCAATAAAAGGTGCATTAGGCAGAGACAAACAGAGTGAAAATCACTGAGATAGTCAAACCAGAAGTACACTAACTACAAGTGGAAATAGACGCAGCATGACAGATTAATATGATGAGTTGGATGAGATATAAAGATAGGGGGAGATTAGACATCCACTAGGTTCTTTTTCTCCAATAAGACGGAGCTTTATAGCTCCAAATGGCTCTCTATTAGATTTGGGTACCCATCTGGGCAAGGCTGGCAGCAGCGTGTGTTGTGACTGCAGTGCACTGGCCAGGCCTAAGACAGGGATGAGGTCATGTCTCAGAGAATGCAGTATCACACAAAGAGGCCTTATTATCAGGCTCTTAATCCTATCATACAAAGCCAAAGGCTGCCCCCCCCCACACACACACACACACTATATTCACTGCAACATGCCTCAGCCAGCACCCCCTGCTGCATATGCCCTATGTGCCAGCTTATACCAATCACTAAATCTCCATCACAGTGAAAGTGCACCCTGTAGTAAGAGCCGCATACTGTATGCTAATGCTGGTGTCATCAAGCAACACTTTCTGGCAATGCTCCAGTGGAATGAAAGGGATTTTTTGTTACATTAGCTGGGGTCATTTTCTGTCTCATACCTGTCAGCGAGACTATGAAATAAAGCTTGCTGGAGTTTGAAAGCTCAAAGAGATATTCCATCTTGAGAGGAAGCCTTTTGTACTAATGTCACTGTAGTAGCTTCAGACAGTCCTGATCATATAATAGTGATTACATCACTTCAATTTCCCATATTTGTCAAGGTTGATTCAAGCTTCTTTGTGAAATTTCTAGATGTAGGTATTGTAGTTGTAGAGGTGATTAGGATAACTCAACATGCTGCGTGTGTTTATCTCTATCATTAATGAATATTTTCTCAGTTTGTCACAGTCATGAGGCACACTGCCTGTCATGTTTCATAGAAGTTATTGGCGCACTGAGCTGTTCTCTTTGTGTGCTAGTGGAACAGTGCAGAGTTGAAAGCGACATGCAGAGCTTAAGCTTTAACAGTCATGTGCATAGGGCAAGTCACAACACATAGCACAGCATGACACGGGGCACACTTTTTGGGTGTGAGAATGTGGAGACGGCTCACATTGACAAACCATGACCAGTTTTAACCAGACTGCCCACAAAGCTAAGATCCTGTCTGTCTGTTTTTGGTTTTTTTTTAGATGCACAGTGGCACAAGTGGAAGCACAGATGCAAAGATTCACATGTACACAGATAACATACAATCAGTCATCCAAAAAAAGACATGTACAGTATGTGTGTATTTTCATGCGAGTACATGTGTATATATGGATAAACACAACAGATAACAGCATCTGCATACAAGTCTCAACCTCTGCTGCAACAGGGACACCTAGTGGCACTTGATGAACATACTCCCATAGAATTAACTGTCAGAGTCAGCAACTTTTTATGGAAATATATTTTTGGACACAACAATTCATCTTTTATATATTTTGTGTGCATCTTAGGTTATTACTACCATTTTAATGTCCACATAAACCAAGCTCCCAAAATCATTAAAATCTAACAAAACAAGTCAGCCGTCACGTTTTCTGTCCAACATCTGACGTAACTGCACTCTGTGGTTTTTTTTTGTTTGGTGGTACCAGCAGTAGAATAACCCAGCCCAGTGTTGACTCAGGAGTTAGACCCATGGACTGCACAACAAGACAGAGAACAGGTTTGTGCAGATATTACATGAACCTCACTGCAGTGTTTTTTGTTTGTTTGTTTTTGGGGGTACAGAGCTAGGCATATTTAACTGAAACTGCACATTTTGTACAGCGCATAGAGATTAAAATGTAGTTGCATCTGTTTACTCAGTGTAACATACCAATCCTCTAGTCAGCAATTTTACTTCAAATGTCACCTATCTTCTAAACATACCTAAAGCCAAATCAATGAAAGCATGCCTGAATATAATCCTACAGTTTGTCGTACTGGTCCCAGAAATAATGTTTCACCAGAAACAGACACACCTCTCTCTCTCTCACTGCAGCTGAACAAGACTTTGTCAAACTTTGATTGGGATGTTGTTGCTAAGGGCTTGATTTCCACCATGAGAGAAAGGCAGCCAATAGCTGAGAGAGCTGTTGGTTTAGGCAACCACAGTTTCCTGTATCACACCAAGGAAGGGGGGTATGCAAATGTTTAGCAAAAAGTACATGGTGTATGAGAGACTGCAGACATTTGCGTGCACAGGCGCACGTGTATTCACTACACATGCACACATTCATGTTAGACACATTGCAGACTATTTCACATCAGCACAGAAACAAATCACAGAAAGCTTAGCTGTGGTTGATGACCTTTCACTGTGGAATCAAACTTCCTGCTGTTTTATTTTGAGACAGTGAACTTGTGAACCATGCTTGCCACCCATGTTCACCATCTGCATTTGGGAGGTGGTAATTGCAAATAACTGCAGTTCTCTCTGCATGTTTCAGAACTGAGGAATGGAGATAACGTACGCACAGAGGAGGACGCGGAGACATTGATGTGGAATAATGTGATTGGTCCTCTTCTCCAACAACTGGAGACTGTGGCTGCAGGTAGGGAGGCCAGTGCAATAAGGAACCTCAGTAACAAAGTGCAAGCACATGGCATACATCAATCTTTAACCCAAAGGATATATATTGTCTGTCACTTACTCCAGTCTGTCACTTGCTTTTTTGACTTTTGGGTTCGGTACTGCTGAAGAAAGGCAAACAAAACACACACTGTTATGTTTGGCATTTGTACAGAATTGTCTTAGCCTGAAACTGCAGTCTGGCACCCATGAAGTAAAATCTATGGCGGTAAATATTTTAACACTCTACAAATTTAATGGAAAATTCATTTGAAAGATAGCTATTAAATATTTATTGTTCCAAGCGTCTTCTGGCTCATGCATAAAACACCTTTTCAGATTCAGTGGGACATAGCAGCGAAGTGTTGAGAGTGAGACTGTGGCCAACCTTTTTTTTTCCCTTTTTTTTAAAGAAATGGCCAAACCCTGTTATTTATGCAGGGAAAACATTTATTTTACCTCAAAAACAAGGAAAGACTCCACCCTCTCCCTTCCTCTGCATCAAGATTGTTGCTGCCTGTTGCAGAATAGTTTCCCTGCATTTGACCATTGAAACTCAAAGCTGCTTCTTAGAAAAGGATGAGGAATGTTATTTTACTGCTGTATTATTGATGTTAAGGATTAAACCTCAAGTTCCCCAAGCAAATAATAAATGCACACCATTCAGCAAAGCTCACATACACTACATACCGCAACATACTCAAGGTGTCACTCACTTGTATTTATGTGGATGCACGTTCGCCAAAACACAAATGTTTGATTGCTGCCCTGAACTTGACCTTTTTTCTTCTTTTTTTCCAAATCCTGGTTTCCTGCATGCCAGGTAGGTCTGAGGGCTCAGTGGACCATCTGTGTGATTTGTGTGACTGTCTCCATGGCACCTTGGCAGAGGCGGACATGCTTGGCCGACACTGTAAGAGGAGGTCAGGGATTCTCCGAACACTGTTCCGTCTCATCGACCTCAACTCTGCCCAGCTCAACCTGCATATCGCCAAGCTCTGCCTCACCGTGAGTCGTCGTGCGAGCATGTCAGCATCTCTGCCAAGAAGTCACTATCACAAGGGCACTGAAGTGCTTAATAGTGAAGTGATGTTAAGACATGTTGTTGTGTTTTTTGTATTTTTCTCTCCAGCTGTGCGTCAGTGGAAAAAACCTGCTCAACATCTGCAAGCTCATCTTCCAGATCAGCCGCAGTGAAAGCAACGACATCCTCTTCGAGAACAACTCTATCATAGGTCAGGATGATCTAGTATCAAATCCTACCTTTCTTTATGGGTTATAGGTGATAACCCATCCAGTGTACACGATATGGATGGTAACAGTGCATTCCATCTTGTTTTATCTGTGTCTAGACTCATTGCTGGGCGTACTGAGCAACGAGGATGTGTCTACATCTGGAGAAGCTCTCCTTTACTGTGTTGGCACTCTGAAATTTCTCTCAGGAAACAGTGCAATCCTCAGACTCCTGCTGGACAAGAACTGTATCGGTGTGGCTCAGAAACTCATCCAGAGGCTTCACACAGTGGAGGAGGCACACTTCACTATGGCAGGGCACATCCTTGTACAGGTGCAACACGTGATTTGAGATTTTGTTGGACAGCAGCTAAAAGAAACACAGTTATACTACACCAGTAAAAAGGAACAAAATGTTAAATGTTCCTCTTTATGTATTTGTTGGCTGATGAACATTTTCCCTCTGTTAGACAAAAGATATTTTTGTTTATGTCTGGTGTATCAGCTGCTACAAGAGTATAATGGTTTTTTGCTGGCTTGGACATTTCAGTCCAAAACACACCCTGCCTCGTTCTCCCGAAAATGGTTTTGCTGTTCACCACACAAGTTGGCCCGAGCAAACGTTGCGAGCCAGCGCTTCATCTGATATGTCACATAACTCATTATGCTGTTAGGAGGGAAACAAGCAGACCATGACTTTCCAGAACTTTCAGTGCTGCCGTGTGCTGGAAGTCTCTGTTTCCGTCTTGTGATAGAATGATTTATGCCCTTACTGAATGATTTCCGGTCGCTCTGCTGCATGGCATCCTGTACAGGCCCACAGCCAGCCTTAATGAGCATATGAGCAACTTTTGTGTGCTCGGCACAACACAACATTGACAGGCAATGCTGGCTTAATGCAGACCCTCATGGCTAAAATGCACACAGGCTGCTACTTGCCATTCTCACCCCTCCTCTCCCTTTGTGTGTGGCTCTCTTGATCTCTGACCCCTGAAGCTGACAGCAACCCTGAGGAACCTTGCCGATCACCCCGACTCTCGTCCACTCTTTGTGTCCTTATCGGTGATGTCAGAGCTTTGTCTGGTGCTATGTCTTCACCAAAAAGACCAGGACATCTGCACCAACATTTCCAGGATATACAGGTATCGCACATGCATTTCCATATGGTTGTAATGATTTGACTCAATGTCTCATCCCAATTGTGGTTTGGAATCAAAATTGTCTTTGGTGTCTACATCTTCCTGCTTTGCTCCGCACTTTACTAATATAAACCAGCATAATGTAATGAGCTGATTCAAAACAGACCATCACTCAGCTCTCACTCTGTTAATCACTCTCCCACTACAATAAATTTATTTAAATCAAATCATTCGCACCACCTTCTGAGAGGTGAACACTACATAAAATACACAGCTCTTTAATTGGACCTGAAATGCAGACTGAGGCAGGTAGTTTGTTGCAGGAAAATCTTTCATTAACACAAGCTTATAAAACAAATCTAGACTGGTCC
Source organism: Psettodes erumei (assembly GCA_016785225.1). Classification (NCBI taxonomy): domain Eukaryota; kingdom Metazoa; phylum Chordata; class Actinopteri; order Pleuronectiformes; family Psettodidae; genus Psettodes; species Psettodes erumei. The sequence goes on along the minus strand of JAFBJZ010000635.1, from coordinate 994,539 downwards.
CTCATCAACCAGGAGCAATCAAAGTCCGAGAAAAGGGGCAAAAGCAAGCAGAGCCAAAACTTACAACCACGATGAGGATGGAACAGGAGCAGGCCAGAGCACAGGGGAGCCAAACAAATCCACAGAACTGAAATGAACGAACAAACGAGACACAACATGGGAGCAACAGCAGATAGAGTGAGAAGAACCGGGGGGGGGGGGCACTGAGTCTTACATATACAAAGGGGCAAGAAGTGGTTTGACACAGGTGAGGCACATTTAGAGCAGGAGCAGGTAATCAGGAAAGGCAGTAAAGTAACAAAGACAGGAAGTAAAACCAACGCAAGACACAAGGAAATTACTGTCAAAATAAAACAGGAAACAAAAACCAATCACAGCATCTGTGGGGGCAGGCTGTGACATACAGTCAGCAAAATACATTTCCAAGGATGGACTAATCAGACATTGGTTCAAACTTTGGCTTATACTTCTGTATGTATGGTTCTTAAAAATAATGCATACATACATACTTGACTGAATCAGATGGATACCCAGCACCATCATCACACAGCTTCCTCCACTGATGAAGGACACTTACTGATGATACGCTGAGCAGTACACGCCAGCTGTGCTCTTGACCTTTCATACATGCACAGGGGGCGACTGTTCAGCATAAAACCTGGCACAGGTCTTTGGCATCAAAGTCACCAAAGTCCCTCTGACCCTCTTCCGTCAACAGATCGCCTGATATCCCATGACCTTAGTCCTGCATCAGAGTGCAGTGACTCAGATGATGCTCTGACTCGTCATCTTCACATTCTCCCTCCAGGTCTCCAGCCCCCTACTTTGGCACAAGTACATTACCACTTTGTGAGGCACAACATAGAATATTCAGCACTTCAGTGTGTCACAAAATCTGTTTTTCCAATGCAGAATATAAGGAAACACACATTTACCAAGCTTAGTAAGTAGTTTAGTGCTGATAAAATAAATTACAGTCTGAACATTTTTGCTCAAGACAATGAAAACAAAATTCAGATCCCTGCCCAGGCCCTACTTATCCATTAGCAGTGTTGTTTTAATATCTCCATATTTAGTCAGCATGGCGGAGCAAGCAGTGAGTTTAATGGTTGGTGGTATTTGTTGTCCCATCTCTCCCTCAGTAAACTCTCCTCTTACTCTGAGTGCCGCCTCGCCCTGGCCCAGACCCCCGACTGCTACCGGCTATTTTTAGAATTGCTGAGCAAACACCACCAAAAACAGGTGAGTCCACAGGCCTCCTCAATGTTTGTGTGTGCGTGCATGTGTGTGTGTGTGTGTGTGTGTGTGTTTTGATATAAGAAGCTTAATAAGCAAAGGGAGGAAAGTGGGAGGAAGAAAAAGATAAAGGAGCTGATTTTGAGTGGAGTGTGGTGGAGGGGGGTATGGGGACTTGGCCTTGGATTTGGCTGTGTGTGTGTTCGTAATCTCACCGGGAATAAACACATACCCATGCCTTTAAATACACACACACACACACACACACACACACACACACACTCAACAGTGAGACTTGATGTGCAGAAAGTTCAGGGACAGCCCGTCCTGTCCTCATACCAATGTCAGCGCACATTTATGAGAGAACTGAGGGTGTTCCTGGCTCACCTGCCCTCCACGTCATTTACTCAGCAGAGTCAGGATACAAGTGTGACATACAGGGTGTTATTCCTCACCTTTTTTCTCGGAACCTGTGTGATAACTCTCTGAAAAGCTACGGTGTACTTGCACTCAGGCACGTTTTCACTGCTCCAAACCCTCAAGGGGAATTGACTGACACTGACAATGGAGCAACTTGACAGGGCAGGCCTACTGTGCTGCAGGTGAAGTTGTTGCTAATCACCAGCTCTTTAACACAGTCTGTTTTTCTTCCATTTTTTAGTCAGAAAGAAAAACCATTACTGATGAAACCAGATGAATCAACAGAAAATTAATCAACTGATCATTACTGACTAATAGCGTCAATTTAAATGCCAGACATTTTTCCTAATTCCAGCTTCTCAAAAGTTTATGATTGACATAATAAACAGCTAGAAACAAGACAATTAATTGGTGTTGTCATATATTATCTGAACAATACATCATGCACTGACTAAATTAATATCCTGTCAGAGGAAGTGTTGATCAACAGAACACTGTTTAAGGGGAATGAAGTAACTTTAGATAAGACAGTCTGGCCTTTAAACCAAATGTGCTATAAAAATGACAGAAAAGAATTGTTGGGCTCGATTTTTTTTTTTTCATTCAGTGGCTTTAAAAATATTTGACAGATGCAAATGGGCCACTGCTCTCCCACAGGACCTTGTCGTGCGCCTTCTTTTCACCCTCGGGAACCTCACAGCCAAAAGCGACGAGGCTCGGCAGCAGCTCTTTCGGTGCGAAGGCTGCATGGACACACTCCTCCAGCTGTACAACAGCTACCAGCGGAGGGACGCCTCACCGCACGCACCGTCGCAAACAGCCACGACTTCCCCCAGCAAACCTCCCACTTGTGGTGACGCTCCCACTCCCACGAGAGCGCAGGGGGATGATGACGTGCTGGTGAAGCTGGTCAGGGTGCTGGCGAACATGTGCATCCACCCAGCCATAGGTCCGGCACTTGCGACCAACACAATCTGCGTTCAGCTTCTGATGGAGACCCTCGGTGAGCAGAGAGCAGGACAAACTCATCTACATCCTCCTAAGCCATTCACTTTTTAAAATCTAAATAATAACATAAAATGCCAAAAAATAGAGTCAGTAACAGATTTACAGTCATACACAGGAAGCAGTGTGTGACACTGAAGTATATAAATAGCTGTTTAGTGCATTGGAAGTACAGTAAATATCTGCTAGGTACCCAACCACTTCCCTTGTGCTGGGAACAAGACATGACTTTGGTTGAAAACACACTCCTCATCTGTCTCTTCCTTCCATTACTTGCCTTCCCCTCGGTGCTTTTTGCTCAATACACAGCACATCCTCTCTTGGTTCACCTGTTTTGTTGGGGTTTTTTTGTAAAGTCTGACAGCGAACAACTTCACTGCACGAGCAGGATGTTCTGTCACATCTCACAGCCAACTTGGTTTGTGTGTGTGTGAACTTCTCCCATGTGGTTCGATGGTTTTGGGACAGGTTGAGATGATACACAAGTGGATGTGAAACTCTCGATTTCGCTGCTCTGTGCCTCCTACGCATGCCGAACAAAGATAAAGGTCAAACTCGTGTTAAAAAGGGAAAAATTGAAAAGATAGAAGGGTGTGTGATTGAAGCCAGTGAGTAAGATAGGAAGCAAAGTATGGAGCATGGAGTTGGTGAAGCTGGTAAAGACAGAAAACAAAATCTCAGTAGATTATGAAAGAACAGGCTTGGCTGATCAATGAACTGTTTTGATCAAGTTCGTGACAAGGCTTTGCTGCTTTACATTAAGGTGGTGTCACATTTCTACCAAGTAGAAAGCAATATTTCCAGTCAGACCCAGAAACAAAACTGTGTGTGACCCAGGCATCGGTTGACAGCGCAACCGCAATATCCGCGATTTATGAGCAAGCACACAACATCTGCTGCTATATCAGGAACAGACTCAGTTACCAAACCGCTCACGGTGTCACGGCTGCTCGCACTGGGTCACGCTGACCTTTCTATGCAGCTCATGATCAAACCTCCTATATTGGTACCAAAAACAACCAACGATAACAGCTGCTGTTATGATAATGTCACACTGTCACATCGCTGTGGCAGAGCTGCAATATGCAAAAGAGGCTGAAAACCCGAGGGGCTCACTGTGTGTCTGCATGTCCTTATTTATCTCATTTAAATCTAGTTTACAATACCTCTATCTACCTGTGAATGTATACGTATTTTCACTTGAAAATATGAAAACCCACTTCACACAACACAGGTTGCAGTTGTTTCAAGGATTTATAATCTGCCCTGACTTTATCTTTTCCCTTAAGAGGGCAAAGGAAGAGATGCTTTCTCCTGGATTCACCTGGTTAGTCATTATCAGGGAAACAGCATTTTATTGTGAGCACTGAAGGAATATACGTATTCTCTAAATTCTTCGTCATTTTGCATGCAAGGATATACTTAAGGGAAAAAAACAGTCCTTTTCAGGATTTTCATAAAACTTTATGTTAATTAAAGGTTGCTTTTACTCGCAATCACTTTTTTTGCACGTGTGTGACACAGAGTTGAGGTCTGTGCAGGAGAGCGAGGAGCTGCTGGTGAATGTGGCTGCCACCATCAACAACCTGTCCTTCTACCAGGTAGAAAGCTCTGCACTGAGACGAAGCCAACTTGCCATCACAAAGTGTAAGACTTAAAGAGAGTCAGATTTTCAGTGTAGAAATGGAAAGATAAAAACAACAAGGGTATGCTACTATTTGTCTAATTTGTTTATTTCATTCTTTTTTCAATTTTCCTGCCTTTTTGTCCAATTATCCTCTCACTTTTAAAAAAAAATCTTCCATTCCTCTCTTCTCCCTGCTCACACTGTCTTTTTACCTCAGTGATGTTGAAGCTGGTGCTTAGCTCCAGCATGGACCTCATGCTGGAGGCCACCCGTGTGTATGGAAACTTGTCACAGTCCAAGGATGTGCGGGACTTTATTATGCAAAACAAAGGTATATGGTAGACACAAACACACACACACACAGATCTCTGACAGGGGCCCACACTTGTGTCATATACTCCCATCCATTCACAGCCTGATATTAATTACCTGAAGAATGCAAAATGCAAAGATGTATAAACTTTATCTTCCAAGCACTTAACTTTATAGAAAGCTGAGCGCTTACTCACAGAACACCAGTACAGTATGCACCTCTGCGTGCTGTTGTGTCGTGTTTGGGCTGGACTTATCTGCAAGGCCAGCTACAGTCAGTATAAACATGCCTGCTGACTATGGTGATAGCAGTGCTCTTATCTTTGCCCCGCTTTGTCCTCGGTCGCCCAATCACTCCGACATCTCACTCCACTCTCTCTCTCTCCCTCAGTGCACCAGTTTGTGGTAACGCTGCTTGACTCAAAAAGCAGTGAGATGTGTTTTTCGGCCTGCGGGGTCCTCACCAACCTGGCTCTGGACCCTCCCAACCGGGTCAGTCTCTCACTAGAGGGGGCTGCTGCCAAGTAAGGATAAATGCACTGAGAGATCAAACGCTTCTTCATGTGGGAGGGGCTTTGTGTTTGTATACATATACATACAAAACTACATATACAGACTATCCACAAAATATACTAAAAGTATCTAAGAAGCATATCTACTCTCTGATGTTCTCAAGGCCCTGAGAAAGACCAGGATTTGAGTGTGGTTGAAATGCAGCCTGGAGCTTAATGAGCAGTCATTTTCATACATTTTTCATATTCATGATCATAAACCATCACTTACATTTTGGTGCACAATACCTAGACAATTCTTACCGCACGACTGTACGAGCAATAGTAGGAGCAAGAGGGCAGTTAGCTTAGCACAAAGACTAGAAACAGGGGGAAACAGCTAGCCTGGCTCTGTCTGAAGTTATCAACATTTATAAGCTGGCTAACATGTTAGGCCTTGTCTCATTTGTACAAACTGTAAACATGACATGTTGTGGTTTTACAGGAGGGGTCATGTGGCAGATTATTACCTTTTGGCAGAGCCAGGCTAGCTGTTTCTCACTGTTTACAGTCTTTGCTCTAAGCTAAGCTAAGTTGGCATCAACTTGCTGGCAAGAAAACAGTCCAATCCATTTTTATTTGGAAAGCATCAATTCACAACATTCAATATCTCAAGGCCCTTTGCAGAGTGAGGTCGAGACAATATTACACAGAGAAGCCCAGCAATTCCCACAATTAGCAAGCACCCGTGAGAGCGGAGAGGAAAAACCAACCTTTTGACAGGCAGAGCAGAATCAGACTCTGTAGGCGGCCACGTGCCTTGACTGGTTGGGTGTAAGAGACATGGGGAGAGAGGAGAAAACAAATGAGTATAGTTCCCAAAATGCCAAGCTCTTCCTTTAAGAACTGAGTGAGCTACAACTTCCTGATTTTTTGGCAAAGGTAGCATCCTCTTTTGTGGGGGAGGAATATGGTCTTCATTTTGACAAACATGAGCTAAGCAATTCCACTGGCATGAACAAGATGCTGCTAATCATCTCAGCCTTCGTGGTATTTGTTCACAGTAGTTGTACAAAGTTAGACTTACTGATTTGTCAGTTTAATTTGAACACATGGGAACTCGAAGGGGAACAGATTATGTGTAATGCACTTCTATCTGTTGTGCAAGCTTATCACTTCTACAAGTGAGCTTTGCTTGCACAGTTAACTTATCCCCACACACACACACACACACACACAGAGCTCTTTCAGATGTAAGTCTAATGAAGTGGAGCTAATGCCCACAAACCTGCTGGTCATGTGAATCCTGCTCCCTTGAGTCATATGATGTATGGTGTGTGTGTGTGTGTGTGTGTGTGTGTGTGTGTGTGTGTGTGTGTGTGTATTTGGGTGTGCGTGACCAGGCTGGTGGACTGTCTGAGAGACTTCGGACCAGGTGATTGGCAGTTGGCGGGGCAGGTTTGTCAGGCGTTGTGGAACATGATTGGCGGCGGTTCGGAGAAGCTGCTGGACACACGGGAGAGTGAGTCCCTGCTGGAGATCCTCACTACATATTTAGGTTGGTGTTGTTACTAATTCTTATGTAACGAGGGAGGGGGCCATGCTGAAGAGAACACGCTCTTACTCACACCAGTGGCCCTCAGGGGGAAGGGAGGAACATACAGTCTGCACTATCATGAACAAAATACTTTGATGGTCACATGTGGGAGCTGCCTGAACAAAAAACACCAACGTCACTGTAGAGTACTGAGAATGAAACATCGCATTGCTCCCTCTCATCCTCTGTCCACTATTTTTTATTCATTCCCTAGATGAAGAAGAGGCTCTGAAGTGGATAGAAAATGAAGATGTGAGGGATTTTCACAGAGCATGCTGGGAGCTGGAGTTCCTGTCTGTAGCTCAAAAACTGATGGAAACGCTCCAGCCTCTGGACCCAACAGCCTGACACACTAGGACATGGAGTTATAAGAGTCATGTTGCCATAGAAGCAAAATCCCTATCCTCAACAAAACAGTAGAAATATTTTCCTTCATCTCAGTGGTATCAAACTCTCACCTCTTGTACGTTTTTTAAAAGGTGGCTGTAAACGTTAATCATCATAGAAAAAGTAGAGCTTGTCAGCTTGAATTGTGAATTTACTTCCAGACCTTTCATAGAAAAAAAAACATCTCATGCTGCTGGAGCATAGTTCACTCCTCCACAGTCCAAACCATGCACAAGTATGCTCCCAATGGTTTGTCATTTTGTAAAATTATGGCTTAATACTCATAATTCAAGACGACTACTGATGCTGTTTTTCACGAGCTTTGAGGCAAATGTCTCTTTCCAGCCAGTTTTGAGGGTTTTATTTAAAGCAATAGATATTTGGTTGAAAAGCTTTTATAGCTGTTTGAGGTACTTGTACAAAATATGTAATGCAGACCAAATCTGCATGCAATGGTTAAAAAAATGTGTGGATGTGAAAATGTCTAGATTTTTTCTCTCAAGTCTTGTCAATTGCACTTCCACTTTAAAAAAATATGTTTTTTTAAAGCTTTTTATGCACTTCAACTTTCCCCATAAAGCTTACCAAAGCTGGGTATCTTCACAAGTACAGGGCTCATTTAATACAAGTTCTTTGCACATGTATATAACTGCTTTGATCTGTTTTGTAAGTTCATTGTGTTAGATGGTTTTATGAGACTGCAGTCTTGAGAACAGTTGGCTATCATGGAATTTACCTCATGAGCAAATCCTTTGTCTCTGCATTGTGTTGCATTGGAACTTGTTCACAATAAAAGCAGGAAGGCAGGGGAAACAATTTGCTTCTCAAAGCCTTTATTATTACACAGATATGGGGCCAGGCAGTGCTTACAAGTTACACCAAGTAGCCTAAAGTACAGCATTTTCAAAATCACAACGTTATTACATCAAAACAAGTCAGAAACAGCACTTAATGCAAAACCCCCAGTGTCAGTTCCCGCAGATCTCACGCAAGAGTGACCTTCAAAACAACCACAAAACAAGCCGATGTTCCAAAAGAAATAATCCCGTAACAACTCATTAGCCTGAGCTAATGACAAACTTCGTTCTCTACACAGAATTTCTCAGGTTGATATGAAAGACAGAAAATGCTTCCTATGTCGTTATATCATCTGGGAAAGCCATTGAAAAATGTGAAGGCAGTTTGGTCAGTGGGGATAACAGTGAGTTTATGCTGGTGATTGTGTTTTGACAAAACAGGCCTCTGTGGCCTCAATGGGGAAACACCATGAAGTTTAGACAGATTATCAGCCTCCTAAGGTCAAGGAGATTTTTTCCCCAGTGAAGTGCTGACATGGAGGCGAACGTCTCCCATCTTCGATCGAAATGTTGATCAGGAGTAAAGAAAATTTGACCTTTCCAGCTTATACATCAAAAATGAAATTATCAGAAAAGTCTCTGGACAAACTGAACTTTTCTCTTCTAATGATGTCAGCAGTCAAATTGTACTTTGAAATAAAAAGGTGTGAGAATAACGCTCCACGTCTTTTCATGAATCATCTTTTTCAGATATCACTAAAAAGTGCTTCCTAATTACAATGGGTTATTGAATTTCCTGTACTTGTGCAACTCAGCAGTGGAAGTGAGCTGATGGTAACTTGACTGTGCTATGACTGTTTGATTCCTGAATTGTGTAGGCCCCTCCACATCTCAATACAATCTCTTTGATGAAGCAATGAAATCAAATTGTTTTGGAAAAATCTACAAATGATACACAACAATTCAATATCATGGTTTATTTTTTTCCATCTTTTTCATATAGTTTCATATAAAAAAGTGTCAGTAACTGACATCAGTCAGAAGTCTGAAAAAACCTCCACTTCCTCTCAAACCACTTCCAAATGTACCATTCCTTTATCATCCTCCTCCTCCTCATCATCACTCACTCATCTGTCTGATTCTCTCAATCCAACCTCAGGAGAATGCAGTACTTTACTGGTTTTAGTAAACAAAAAAAAAAAAAAGGCAGAGGTCTCTCACCTCTGATCAAAATGAAATTTTTAAAAAGCTGCTTTTGCACTGGTTAGAGTTCCCCAGCAGGGAAATAAGCACAGCTACAACCTTTTGCGTTCGACAGCTATCGACCGCATTCGGCCCTGTGTGGGGCGAACCGGGTCCCCAAGCAATGGGAACGTGGCAGCCCCGGAAAAAGAGTCTCTGCTCCCCAAAGAGCACTTCTTAAATGTTTTATAGAGAAAACAGAAGAGGTATTCATTTACTGGTAAAATTCACAATCCAAAGCTTCGAAAGTGTTAGGACGACCAGGCAGCTGGGATGAGCGGAAGACAGATAAGGTGTGGTTAGGGCAACCGGAAGCAAATCCCTCCTGGAAAACCTGGTTTCTAACTCTCTTTTTGATTAGCTTTTTTTTTCTCTTTTTCCCATTACCAGAAAAAATAAAAGACATCATCATCATCAACAACAAATGATAAACAGTTATTTCACAACAACAGAGCTACAGCAGAAGCAAGAAGTCTTTCCTTCAAAGTGCCTCGCTTTTTTTTTTTTTTGACACGTGAAATTCAAAGACGTACTTTTTTTTCTCTCTGTCATTTGTGTGAAGCGCACACACACAGACATCCATACCTCACTCATCCTGAACACAGAAGTCATCCACACGTGTACAGTCAAACTCAAATAGGGCTCAGACAGTGTTCTTTGAGTTTCTTTCTACACCTCTTTGCTTTTCACACTCTCCTTGGATTAGCTTACATTGACATTTGAGATTTGGGATGGGGGGTGGGGTCAAAAGGAAAGGGTGGGGGTAATGCAGTGGATTTCTAGTGGATAGGGGCTTAGGGAGGTGAAGGGGATATAATGGGGTTGAGGGGGTGATTTGGGGATCAATATGACCCCTCTGAATACAACACGGGAGCAGCAGCATCAGCACGTATGCACACTGTGCTGGATAGTTCAGGCACACACATAAAAATAAAAAAAAACACACCGCCCAGTTAACGCTAATGCTTCCATCTCCACTAACAGCAACCACGTTGACAATGTCCACTTCTCTTAATACAAAAATGAAATAAAAAGATATTCAAGAAACTAAACAAGCAAAACAGTGACAACAGATTCAAAGTGCAGACTCTTTGTAGCCGCACAGCTTTCTGGGGATTTTCTATGGGACTCTTCACTCTACCAGGAGACAAGAAGAGATCGGCAACCAACGCGGTATATGTTGGAATACTGAAACATCGTCCTGGATGCCTCCGGTGTCAGTGCTCTGGCCCGGCTCAAACTCCCCCAGCTGAGCAGGAGTTTGCTCCAGGCTGACCCCGCTTGGTCACTTTTGGCACTGCAGGCAACACGAGCCGAGTTTGTGTATCCACTTGTAGTTTGAGATGACTTTTCTTCAACAGTTCTCTTTTTTTTTCTCCTCGCTTTTCCATTTGTTCTCTTCTCAACATCCATCCAACAAGACCGTCACAACCCAGGACTCTGCCAAACATCTCTTCCATGTTTTTGTTGACCCCCCCCCCCACTTTGATTTTCTTTTTTTCTCTTGAAGTGTCCCATAATGAGCAACAACAATGACAGTAAAAAGACAACGATAAAAACGCCAAAAGCACTTCATGTCATGTAGCGGGTGATCGCTCTCAGAGCGTATAACAGTTCTGCTTGCATTCGCGCTTCCATAAGAAGCAGATTAACATGGACCTGCAAGGAAAGGACAAAAAGAGACTTTCTTTAAGCACTGAGATATAGTTAACAATTTTGTGCAGAGCTGCAAACAACAGACCAGGAAAGAGGATTCAGGATTTCATCTCACCTTCTCGGAGTGCTGAAACTGCCTCCAGAAACTCTCATACATTCGTTTGGTGGTCTTCTCAGGACTACACACCATGGTCTTAATATAGATCTTAAAGCTACGGTCCAGGAGCTGGTTAATCTCCCCGTAATCATAGTCATCATACCTGAGGATCACAGCAAAACATAATGTTAAACACAGCTGCAACAGAGCTGACTGCAGAATAAAAGATCAGATCACAACGAGAGAAAAACCATCCTCGGCTTTCTGAGCATCCGGCAACTGACCTGATGCCAAACATGCAGTGAATGTAGTTCCAGATGGCCCTGCGCAGCATGCTGGTGTCCACATCCTTGTGTGTTGCCATGGTGTTGTATGTCAGGTTGTAGGCCATCTGGAACTTCTCGTCCAGCATTTGACCGACATCAGGATACAGTCGGTTGACAAGAGAGAAGCCGTGATCCTCCCAACTGTAATCCTAAAGACAATAGAAACCAGGAGGTCAACACCAGATCTTCTCAGCATAGAGTTCTCTGTATTCCGAGCAAAGTTTAATCTTTACCTGCACTCTGAAGGTGGGCACATGCTCCCCCCTCCTGGAGAAGTCCTTGTAGCCATAGCTGGGGTCCTCGAAGTGTCGTGAGATGTCTCTCGAGGGGACACACTCCTCGTCCTCTGCCGTGACCACCAGCATGCTCTCCGTCTTCTCTCTTTCGAAGCGGGTCGCCATCTCCTCCTGACTGGCCTCCTCGTCATCACGGCACTCCTGCAGCTGCTTCATGCGCTCCATCAGCACCTCCACCTCACCACACACCTCCTGCAGGGACAAAGAGCATCCACCGTGGTTAAGGGAGGAGAGTCACACAACTTCTCAGCATCTCAACACACACAGTTCACAGATAATACCTGTGGCCTGAATTTAATGTTCACACACACATATCTCTCTACCTCACTGCACAGACACACACCTGGTTGCCAAGCAGATCGTCGTGGTGATTAGCATGGCCGTTGCCATTGGCAATGTCACACACGCAGTACTGGCTGAGGGAGGGGGGCCTAAATGTGTGTCCGCCTTCGCAGTGAATCTCAGGCGTGATGCCGCAGCCAAACGTGAAGGAGGCGAGGGAGTGGTAGTGTGTGAGGAGGACCACGGCGTGGATTAGCTCTGCAAGGGACCAGCTGTGTTCCTCAGCCTTCAGAAGGCGCTGGGAAAAAAATGAAAGGGAAAAACTTGTGAGTGATGCAAACTGGAGCCAAACAATGACTTCAATATCACTGACCTTTATGGAAAAATATGTTTTCACCCTTCAAATCCAATTTATTGTCTCTTCGATTTCCTGCCTCTCACTGGCACTATAACACCTACTGCTAAAAAGTCTCAAATGCATCCAAGTTATACAGCTGTAGCTGCTCTCACCTCGATGTGTTCCTTAGTGAGAAGCCAAGGTCGGTGGGCCAGGATTTTGTTGAGCTCCCCGAGCTGCTGCAGCTTCTGCGGTGCTTCGTCCAGGCCGTTCAGCCACTTCATATCTCCCCCGACCTGGAGGAAGTCGTTCACGTGCAGGTTGACCAAGTAGGAACACTGGTGTCTAGCTGCTGCCTGTGGGGTCAGAGGAAAATAGAGAGTTATTCGGGAGGTATTTAAGCACTTGACATAAAACCGGAGACGACAGATAATCTGAGATTTAACAGAGGACGGATAGGGCTGTACCATGATGCCGATGTAGTGTCGGTAGTGCAAAGATAGGGGTCCATCCATCTGCAGCAGGTAGTGCTGTGTCCGGAGAAAACTCTCCAGGTACTGCGGGTGGAAGCCCATCACCAGGGAAATGTTGTCCAGGCGACCGAGGGCTGCGAACGCATCCTCAAATATTGACTGTGTTCTGGCGTCCACTTTACTGACTTGAAGAATCTGACAAAACAGCAAATTAAATATATTAAACTTTGGTAGACTAAACCTAATATTGGGAACAAGTCTGATGGCTTAACATTTCCAGCGGGATCACAGGCTGCCCCGTACCTCTTTCTCAGGGATAAATCTGCTTGGTCCGTTGCCTAAAGGTCTTGGGATCCTTACTCCCAAGTCCTGCAAGAGAAAAAAAGAAGAAAAAAAATGCTTTGTGAATATCACGGGAAAGCAGAGAAGAAGCTTCTAGCCCCTATGAAAGTCGACCGAGGCATTTCTAATGTCACTTTACTGGCTCACCAGAGTGAGAAATCCGAGTCGCTTTGTTTGACACCAGTAAAGACAAATGTATACTGGATTGCACACAATTTACAATAAAACGGAATAATTATGAAGCTCAGGTTTAATCCGCTGCAGAAGCAACATGAAACTGTTTGCAGTGCCACAACACACTGATGCATAAAAGCCGGAGTTAAACTCAAATGTTTCATAATTAATGTCGCGTCCGAAACACGCAAAGTGACAGTTTGCCCTAATTGAAAATTAAAGCACAAAAGCAAAACCCGTTGCATCGTCTCTCTTATGTCCTGTAACTTTCCGCTGCTTGTCGAGACATGTCTACCAGAGGACACTGTCCCGCAGCGCACAATGGAAGCTGATGAATGAATGACCACGAAATGCGCATTATTCAGAAATGACACCTGGTCGAAAACACCCCTTTAAATGTGCAGTGTACACTCACACTTCTCTTAAACGGATTTCTGAAATTTTAAAAAAGAAAGTAAGGATGTCTTGCTCCGGATGACCACTAACTCTTCTGACTGGTAAACAAGCCTGGACAAAAGACTGCACTGCAGCTTGTTTGTTCAACAAGGGAGGACAAAAAAACGACGTCGCCTGAAAACATCAATAATGTGACACGGTTTTCTGAACAACAGACCGAAACGTTAAAGACGGTACATTTTTTATTTTTCTTGTGAAAGAATGTCATTAGTTCCACCAAGTCCTTTCTTTCTCTTACCTTTTTGCTGAGCCGTTCACAATGGGAACATATCTTTAACAAGCCTGTCACCGCAAAAGAATTATTTTCCTCGTTTTCTGCCGGTCCGACCGCGTGCCTCATCTCGTGCCCTCGCCTTTACGGGATATAAAGTGATATATTTTTCTTTCTTTCTTCTTCTCCCTGATGGCTGGTTCCTCCTCTTTTTGTTCCTTGAGGCACTGGGTAAAGTGCTCAGTAGTCAGCTGTTGCAGCCCCACAGCAGAATACCGTCCTCCCTCTCTCATACATTCGGTAAATAAGACGGGGCCCGTGTGACTGACGCGCTCAGCGGCCAATCGGGCGGCGAAAACAGCTCCCCGGCGGCCAATGGCGGCAGGAGGTGGGGGCGGAGCTAAGCGTGAGGAGAGAGGGGGGGGGGCCTAAACGTGAGCAGAGAGGACCCCCCCCCCTTAAGAAAACATCATCACTTCTCTCTCCTTCTTTTGTTCCCTGCTGCCATTGATCATGATTGAGTTTACTGTCATACTCCTTTGTGTTCTGTGTGCTGATTAATATCAGCAATCGATTCAAGGTGATGCCTGCTTGATTTCGCTGCTGATCAATAATGAAATCAGTCGTCATGATGAGTAGAAAAACACCATGCAAGGATACTAAATGGAGTTTTCTGTGACATGTAGCTGAGGGGAGAAAAGCAGGTGTGCTTGTGTGTTACTGCAACAACAACAGCCTAAAGCCCCCCCATGAGCCCCAGCTCTGTTCGGTGAGCAGCAGCTGAAGAAGAAGTAGAAGGTTGAGGTCCGCCGTGCAAAGATCAGCATCAGCATGCAGCGAGACGGGTAGGAGTAGGACCTGCTGCAACAACAACAGCCCTTCAGTTAGTGGTTTTGCACCGCAGCCTATCAGACCACAGATAATGTCATTCCTCCACCAATCGGCCTGGGCCGAGGGAGTCCTTTAAAAGCCAAGAGGAAGCAGAGATAAGGAAGGCAGCTCTTATGGCTTTGTTTATCCCAGCTTGACAATAACACATTCACAAGAACAGTATATAGCTGGTTTATCACAGCGCTGTGGTTAGAAAGTCGATAATTACTCCGAATTATATCAGATGAGATTTACTGCAAACAACGCGATGTCCTGGAAATTTGACATACAGTGTAATATCCACTTTATTTCAGTCAGGCAGGTTTTGGTGAGGCTTTCTGGGCACCAGAAAAGGTACACTTGGGAGTTCCTAGTAAACAACAGATAAAGAAACTGTATTTTCATGTTAAAGCACGTGAGTCAAGTGTTGTTTCCTCTGTGGACTGCCTGACACCACATTACAAAAGCCACATATTGGCCAGTGTGCGTGCCCGCGCGCGCACACACACACACACACACACACACACACACACATCTGTGCATCATGTTTCTGTGTGACATTTCCAAAAATAACATGTTTTCCCAGGCAGCAAGGAGACCACAAAGACTCATTTTATGGGGAGAAAACTACACAATGTCTTTGACTGTTTTTAAGATCCTTGTTTCAACTCAACCTATCTGCAACTCTCATTCCCTACATAGGTGTATGAGGGGAATTGTTTTGGGATACCTGATAAAAAAGAGACAAAGAAGTTAATAATGGTGAGTTAGAGAGAAGGCCAAGACAAGGCAAGCCCCCCCCCCCCCCGCACTCTGATGAAGAGCCTACCCGGCCAGTTTGGCAACCAACTGCAAGTCCTCAGCACCGAACGCTAGATAGCACAGTGTTCAGCAGGTTCATTGTGTGGACCCCACCCCCCCCACACACACACACACATACCCTAGCACCCCCCACACTGTCCCTACACCAGACCCTCTCCTGATGCCACAGGGTGGGGTGCGGGGCAGCAGTAAACAGGTTCCCAGGGCTGGAGTCAGCACTCCCAGGGCTGTCGGGAGCCCCATGGCTCAGCAAAGCCGCAGAAGAGGCTGGTCAGCGTTAGGGCTTACGACACGCCAAACCTTTTCACATAAAAGCGCTTAGGCCCGGGGGTCCGGTCTCGCGGATAGGGCCAAACACTATTGTCAGAGTGCACGCACTGAGTACTCTGTGGGGCTTTACTGTACCCACAGCAGGGGTGTCTGTGTATGTGTGTGAGTGTGTGTGTTGGTTCCCACTGCTGATTTATTCGTAAGAAACAAGCACCATTAAGTAACATTCACACTGGACAGATTTGTCATCAAAACACTGCACGTCCATACAACATTGCATATATGCTGTAGTTACTGTTTTGCAAAGTTTTACTAGTTGTAGCCATTAAAACCAAATGTGTGTGTGTTTTACTTTAAATGACTTTAGAGGCTCAAAGAAGTAAAAGATATTCCACTAAAGAAAAGCAAAGGTTCACTGAAATTCTGAAAAAATTAAGGATATCTTGTGCACCAGAAATATATGGGTTTTTTCTGGTGCTTGTCTTGGTAATCATCTGGCGATGCCTTGGCTATATCTTGCAACCTCTCAGGGGAGTCTCGGGCCCCAGGTTGGAAACCGCTGTTCTACGTTATCTTCTGATGCTTGTTCAGAACATGATGTGACATTAACAAAACCACATCGCAGGTGTCTCAGCGGTGTCTGGAGACCTACATCTTTAAGCGTATTGGTTATTTGATGTCACCTACAGTGGGGTTGACTGGCATTATTCTTAAATGGCTAAAACAAAATAACTAACTATAAGAAAATGAACCAGTCCAAACAAGTTTGTTAAGAATGCGCTTCAAAGAAGGAGCATGTAGGCACTCTGTTACACACTCTTTGGAACTTACAAGACAACAGAGAGTCATTTGCTGTTGTAAGGGCCAAACCAGTGACCTTTTTGGCTATGGGACGGCCAATAATACACCGTGGTACCCTGGAGATGTGATTGTCCAAGTGTATATGTGTGTGTCTGTGGTGGGCGTTTAGAGTACAGGGGTTAGCGCAACAGTGGGAAGATAAATTATGACGAAGGGGAAGGCTCCTGGAAACAACAGGAATCATCTCAGATTTGTTTTAACAGTGTGTATATCATCAGATAGTGATCTTGTTGGAGGAAAGGCCTGAACAATGGACACGTTTCCCTGAGTATTACACTAAAAGCTAATAAAAATATTCCCATCAAGAGCAATAACCACAAAAATTGTTCAGATTCAGTGTTTTACATAATGTCTTTTACAGTCATTTACGAAGCCGTTTTCTGCTCATAAATGGCCACTTAAAGGGATGCTACTCAACAGAAGCCCTTAATGTGCTTTGAGACATTACATTACATGCTGTACAGGTAGGTCCATTTTTGAGAAAAGAAACAAACTTCCTGCGGCTAAAACCAAACACACATACTCACCTAAAACTGCACTCGACTAGTAAGAGCAGTAGGAGCCTTAGTGGGACAGTGAGAAATCACTGTTGATGTCAACAACAAAAAGAAGGGATACCTAAAAAGTATAGCTACTTGACTTATAAAAGAGGAAATCACACAATGTGGCTTTTACAAATAAAAAGTCCTAAGTGCCAAAGAAATAAAACTCACTCTTGCTCAATCCATCACACAGGGTTTTTTGGCACTACAGCTTTACGTGGTCCGGTATGACCAATCACTTCTGACGTCCACTGTCAGCCAGTTCCCAGACCTTATGACTCCACTCTCTAACACTACATTTTAACTTTTGCAATCATACCAAGTTGCTTCTTGTGGTTAGAGGCTGTTGTTCAGAAAATGCTACACATGCATGAACCACAGAAAATGAACGTGTACTTCACATATGGGGGCATCTGCATGTTTCACAGAGGATGAAGCAAGTGTAATGTTGAAGTGGTGCATTTGCTTGTGTTTTGGTGAAAAACATGGCTGACATACAGACAGATGGCAGGATAGTAGATTATCCAACAAAAACCTTTACAACGTTGTCATTTTGTTTGAAGAAAATGCAAAATACTGACTTTTTTTTTTTTTTTTTTACAACTGTTTAGGCATAGAGCGTTTCATACCCCAAAAAGAAAGTATTAAATAAAGCATTAAACCTGCAGCAGAAAAAAAAGTAAGTTCGAAAAAAGGGACTTTGCCACCAAGGAATTTACAGATGCTGTATATGTGCAACAGCCGGCATGTTGTTGTGACATTTAACAACAGAGTTATGAGGACAGAAATTATATTACTGTAGAATGTGGTACAAAGGTGAATACTAAACATACAATTATCAGTTTTAAAACAAAGTAGCTGTTTCATTGGATCTGTTTCCTGTTAAAAAGTAGTTCACTAAACTTTTTATAAGTGGGCAAGTATGGCAGCTACTCTCTAAAATGTCCACAAAAGCAGTTGTTTTTTTCCCTTTACACGAGTGGAGCAGAATTAACAGCAGCATTAAACCAATAAAAGGGATGATAAAAGTTAATAAGATTAAAAAAAAAGAAACAGAGAGGAAGCCATGGCAGATGTAAACTCTGCACATATGTGTCTCGGTTCTGCGACTGCTGTTTTTTTCATGCAGTAAGACACAAGGGAACCGCAGAAACTGTGAGGATGTTCAACAAGTGGCACAAGTCCACCAGACCAGTTCAAACCCGACCTATCAGTGCCGAGCGGAGAGGAAGCAGAAAACTCTCGAACACTGACATAAGCCTAGCAACAGGCTCCCACCAATCACAGGGCAGGACAACACCTACAGGAACCAATCTTCTCTGCTCTCCCTCTCTGCCTCTCTTGTTTCTTTGCACAAAAAAAGAAAAGGAAAACAAGAAAAAAAAAGTTCTTCCGAGGTATGAAGTTCACTGAACAACCCATTCTGGTCTGTTTCATAGAAAGTAATTCAGTCTATTGATGCGTTTCCCCAGCTGTAATTTTTTGCCTGTTTGATTTTCTGCGACGAAAAGTGTCAAAACAAATGTCTCCCAACTTTACAGCAAACACAAAGCCACATGGATCGACTTAGCCCAGAGGCTCACAACAGCAACTCTAGTCTCTGATAAACAACTGGAGAACTTTTCCATGTAAACAGATTACTCTGAAAGCTGCAGCCACTCTTTTAACAGGAAAAGGAGTAAATCAGTTTGTTTAAATTCTGCAGATCTACAGATATGAGTTCGGCTTTAGACTCCTACACAGCCGAAAGAGTGAAAACTGCAGAGTCAGAGGGTATCCCCCACCCGGCTCTTCAAACACAGGTCTAGGTTGGAGCCTGTTCATCTATCACTGAGCGTTTAACTGAGCGAACTGGAGGGTTAACCCTTACGTGTCTGGCAGGCCACAACCTGCAAACTTTTCACTCATCTTACAGAGCAGTTGCCAGCCTCCCCAACTGGTGCTAGGTTGTCAGATCCTGTTGACCTCAGGCTTCAGAATGAGACATGAGGCTCGATGCGGTGGCATTTTAACCAGTATTCTCATTTAATTTAAAGACTTGTGAGCCAACGTTCAATCAGTGTGGGAATTAACTGGACATGAGTTGACTTTTGGCCCTCTTTGAATCACTTTTGGCCCCCTTTCAGCTTTTTCCCCCAGTCTCCTCTCTTCTGATCTGTGTGTATTCTGGCAGGCTATCACAGTGGAGTGGTCTCGCCAAGCGCCGGCTTTCCTGAGAGGAGAGGCGTGCCCCCCCTCGACCATCGGGTTCTGGACCAGCGCAAACCAACACTGGGAGGAAGCAGCGTTCCCTGGATTCCATGAAATGCAGAGGAACTGTGGAGACCTCGGGGAGAGCATGGAAAAAAGGAAAAAAAACCTATTGATCGAAGGGGGGAAAGAGATTTCTGGAACAAAAGATAACCTCTCTTTTATGACTTTATACTGCCAGGCATAAACGTGCATATACACGATTCCCTAAATAATCTTTACATGGACGACAATCCAGGGGGAAAGGCGTTGGTCTGCAACCCCTGCGAGCACGTGAGGAAGAGTGAGTTCCCGGGGATGTTATTCTAACAGAGAGAGGGCAGCTGTCACAATACAACAGACTCCAAGAGAAAAGATCCCATAGAAAAACAGAAAATACCAAACCCACCCCGCTATCTTTAGCCTGATGTGACACAGCCACTACAAATCGATTTGCTCTGCCTGTCCACTTTTCTACAGTCTCGCTTCATTTCTATAATAACAACCTCAGCTGTGCTTTGACTCCCACCTTCATCGTAAAGTTTGCTGAAGGGAAATGCAGGAGATAACACAGAGGGGCGAGTCCAGAGGTGCTGCCAAAAGTTCAAATGACAAAACTCAGGGTCTTTGTGAAGTGTTGCAGCGATTGTTTCAGATACTGAAGACAAGCACCCTGAAATCTAGGGCAGGCTTATCTCTTTTGCTCATGTTATCCAAAAACACGGGGCATACAAAGCTGACCCTATATCAGCAGTGAGACACTAACAGGCCCGAAGAAATCCGCTCTGCTGGTCTGATGCTGCTGTGTGCCTTGTGGCACGCACAGCTGTTTTTTTCCCTCTCTCTGACAAGATCTCGGCTCCGCTGACGAAGCAAAAAGAAATGACTCATCTCCCTGGGAACGTGGCCAACAAAGTTTTTGATCATCACCCCATAATTCTTAATGAGCACTGTAAACACAGCACAAAGGAGCCAAGCCTTCACCTGTTTCTGTGAGGATGCAGAAAGGTGATGGTTCACTCCCAAACTACCAAGAGCCAGCAAGTGTGTGACAGTAGCCTACAGCAGACCATGCTCCAACCAGCAATCAAATGTGCCTCTGAATAAAAGGCAGTACAAACAAACTGTTTTATCATTTCCATGTAGCAGCTCACGGGAGCATAGCAGGGCTGCTAGTCCTAAAGGCTGTGATCCAGTGTGAGGTATATCAGCTTAGACGGCAGACAAAAGCAGACGCTGATGAAGTCCTACGTAATAAATCAGGCGACAGCAAAGATTGTAAACTATTGCACTGTGCCTTCATTTCTACTTCTGTCTGCTCCTGACACCGGTTTCACTTCTGCCCTTCTCCGTTTTCCACTATCTCTTCTCTCAGTCTGTAACCTTCACCAGGATGTATTTTGATTGCAAAGTTGAGGAGGGGATGTGATACTGCTGTACTTTAAGAGGGGGTAGGAGGAAGTGATATGGCCTAATCGTTGCCCTCAGAACCATTTTGGCCGTGTCCTGTTACTTCATTAATAGGCAATGAGGCCAGGTACTGAATGGCTGAACAAAATGGCCGGCAGAACTTAATTTGAGTGCAACGTCACGGCAGCTGCCCCATTAATGTTTAATCGTTTATGAAATGTCTGTTTGATTAGGTAGAAACTCAATCACCTTGGCGTCTGTCCCCTTCACCCATCGTCACTGACTCAACATTTCCAGTCATTTTAGAGATGTTTTTTAAGCAGCTGATGCTTTATGAGACATTGAATAGTGGAGACAGAAGACCTAAAAATATACAGGAATCAAAAAGTCCAGTGAAAGGTCAGCGAGACAAGTCAGAGCCACAGAGTATGTATGAAGCGTACAGATTATATCTATGGACTGTTCTCCAATCAAAACCCTCTCCCTTTTTCGTTCTTTTCACTTAAGTTCCTCTGAGATGTCTCATTTACTTTTTCCTTTCACCACAGGTTTAACTTCAGCAAGTGGTCCAAGACGATATGCAGCGGATACTGTATACACAGCTAAGCCAGGACACCCTATGTGAGCAAACACTAGCGGGACGAGTACCAACATACACAAAGTCATGGTACAGGTACATGCATGTTGTCCTCTTGAGACCATGCCTAGCGAGTTCCTCAAATATAACAACACGAGCACGTGACATGAGATCATGAGTTGGAACTGTCCAAAACAACAGCGGAAACGTGCAGAAAACGCTTACTTCGGCACATTATATTCTGGGGCTAAAATAAGTCCATACATCGGTTGCGCAAACACCGCACCGCATACTGGGTCCTCCATGTGCCTCGCAGTAAATTAAAGTCATATAAAATTATAAAGATGAGCATTTATCCATCTGTAAAATAATATAATCATGATAACCAAACTGAGCGTGGCATCCCCAGCAAAGACTTACATTCTGATTCTGATTCTGATATATACTGTATGTGCTTTTGTGTTATTTATTTAACAATTAATGTTGATTCAACTTTTTTAACCCCACACCCCCCATTTAAAAATGTACTGGGTTAATGTGTAGGGTTTGTGTGCATGCTGGTTCTTGACTTTTACAAACTCACGATGGACCTCATAACCCTGACAGAAGTGTGCCTGCATATTGTGTGTGTGTGTGTGTGTGTGTGTGTGTGTGTGTGTGTGTCCTCTGTCTCATGCCACAGGTAGTGTTAGACATATTTGCTCTGTGGTTAATCAATTACAAGCCTGTGGGACCAAGAAAAAGAACAAACCAACGACTGAAAATCTTTCATATCCCCTTGTGGACTTCAGGCTGATTTCAATATGTCACTAACTTTCAAGTATCAGATATAACAAAGAGATAAGGTGGCTTCTGTCCAGTGCAGCATGCACCGATTATATCACTGTGGTGTCAAGAAACACCGGTCACTTCATCAATTCAAAACATAACCTTAATAGGTAGACAGCACTGTGTTATTGCGCCCAAGAGGTCTGGCAGTGATGACACAGTGGTGTCATGCTTGATAAAAATTAATTAACAAAAGTTGAAAAACAGCAGCAGTGTGAGGGTTTTTTTGTCAAAGGTCGAGTAAGCCATTCTAATCCAATACACTTTTTGTCAAATTCAGTGAATATCTCATCACGGTCCGTTAGCTGTTCCTTCTGTGTGTGCGCTGAAAAAAATCCAGCTCTTGCTCTGTAAAGGGCAAGGGGGCAATGGGAGCAAGAGATGGTGAATCTGACACTTGCTGAAGGATAGTGCCAAATTAAGCTTTACCAGGGGAAGGAGGAGGAGCAGTGTATTTGTTTTGCTGTTTTGGTCTACAGTGCCTCTCCAGAATTGCTTAACTTAGCTCTAACCCGGCTAAATTAACACTGGGGCTTGACTGAGTCAGTGGCGACGGAAAATTTTGAGTATCCACGCTACTCTGAAATGAGGAATAAAAAGGGAAAAGACCAGATTGAACCCTTTAAAGAGAAGTAATGCAATTTAACAACACAACAGGTTTGTGATAAAGAGGAAACCTAACTTTATGCCGCTGATTTTGTTTCACAGTCGAATGAACAAATTTCATACTTTTTGAATAAATAAATGTGCATGTATTAAAAACAAAACAGATTATCTACATTAAAAGCCATACATTTATACTCGCTAAATAATCTCTTACAGACTACCACTGCAGCCAGATGTCTGAAGTGACATCCCTCGTCACTGGTTATGTCACACGTCATGGTGGGGTTAAAGAGGGCATTAACAATGAAAGAAAAGATGGGGGGGTGGAAAGAGTGATGAGAGAGGAGTGATAAAAGGTAAGGGGAAAGATGGAGAGGACTATTTGACCAGTGTGCAACAAGAAAGCACCTCGTACCTTATCATGGATAAGTAAACACCCCACACCGTCTGGAGTGACATCATTGTCCCAGAGAATCAATAACCAGCCACTTCCTGTGCTGCGGGAAAAATCGATGACTCTGTACACTGGATTACCTATCTGTGCCCACTCACCTGAGGAGGCAACACACAACGCACACAACTAATGCACACATGCAGAGCGCACACACAGGGAGCATTAACGGAAATAAACCCAGTGTCACGGTTTTCACCAAGGGGAACAGTATTTGTGCGGCTTCAGTGCAGAGTCAGCCCATTATGGGATTAGGGGCAGCCACAGCATAGTGTAGGCCTGCTGTTGAAGTCTAAAGGGGATAATGGCTATGCCAAATCAGATTTCCATCAGGTTTGCCACACAAACGTACACATGTGTATGCACACCTACCCACACCCAAATCAACATGGCTCACACCCAATCCACAAATCTCCCAGATCCCCCTGCTTTCCTTAGGAGCATTTGTCAACCTCTATTCCCTCTGCCTGTTTTTAGCTCAATCTACTACAGTGTATTATTATGATATAATGGCTGGGTTCAGGAATTAAAAGGAAATAAAAATGAATAAGTGGAGCCTAACAACATTTCACATCGCACAGGCATTTGGCATCGCTCAAAGAGCTCCTCATGAATTTTGTCACCCATAAACAAATGTCTGGTATGTGGTCTGCACTTTAAGCACCATTAAGAAAAGTGTAGCTGAATCTGCTCACAAGATTCTTTCAGCTAAGTAGGAAAAGAAAAAAAAGCATCGCTCCCAACTTGTTTTCCTCTCTGAATGTCTGGGAGGAAAAGTTCAGCGTCACAAGCATAGCTCTCAGATTGTTGCTGTTACCGTGCCAAGGCGAGCAGTGCAAGAGTGGGCAGCTAACTGACAGGACTGGATGAGGGGTAATGAGTAACCGAGCTCAGTGCAATCCCCCATCACCTGTATGTGTGTGTGTGTGTGTGTGTGTGTGTGTGTGTGAGAGAGAGCATGCAATAGGAAGGGGAGGAAATAAGAGACAGGGCAGGAATGGAGAAAGAAGTTGAGAGAAAATATAAAAGACCACTAATGTGGCTTCAAATACAGCCCGAGAGAAATGTGCAAACAGAAAAGAAAAACTGAGCACAGTGTGTTCCTGAGATGACTAAGATGAAGATGTATGTGTTGAGTGGGTGTATTTTTTATTGTTGGTTTTTTTTTTTTTTTACACAGACCAGATTGGGTTTTCATTATTACATATACAGTACATATCCTGTATATTTCCCTCACTGAGAACAAACTGTGTGGTCAGCAGATCTCTCAGTACTGGGTTTTTGGACGGGTATAACGAAATATGAACAGTGGACGTGACCAACCTCCTCTCATTTTCGCAGTGTGCTCTCACCTGGGGCGCCGTCTGTCTGTCTGCTCACGTCCTGCTGAGACTCCAAATGCTGTGTTGTAATAGCACAGCCAACATGGGCTCGTGGGTAATGATGGTCACCAATCAGCAATTTATCCTGAGCTGAGGTAATGTCATCTGGCTGTAGAGAGCAGTTTTGATCCTCTCATCCAGCAAGGAAGCAAACACAAGTGTGTTCCAAAATAAATATTCTTTACATTTACAGCAACAGCGGTTTGGAGCAAATAATAACTATGAGAATAATAAAACCGTTTTTCGGTACGGAATTAGAAGGCGAATTAACTCAGAGTTAAGCAGTGGAAAAACAGTCTAAATTTAAACTAAATTAGATTAAGTGTAGTTACAGTAACAGTATTACATTTTGGGTGATGCTTATTAGATTTGCTGGCAGGAGTTAGCCGACAACACTGATACCGCTGTTACATTTGTGACATGTGTGAGACTAGGGCAAAGAGCTGATTATTCTCAGCATAAAGACAAGCTGCAAGCCTGGCTCCGACCAAAGGTAACAAACTCTGCCTACCAGAACCTGTAAGGGCTAACTAATTTGCTTTTATCTTGTTTGTTCAATCTGTACACAAACAGAAATGGAAAAACACCTCCTTTTGGATGGAGTCCGGCTACTTTAGCTGCATCCCTCTTGCTTGTAGTCTTTATGTTAAGGTAAACTAACCATCTCAAGGATTTACATTTTAGGTGTACAGTAAATTCAGACACTCAACAATGGTATGTATTACTCCTTCTGTTCATGTATATCAAATGCTTACAGTATGCCACATGAATAGCAGCTTCGTAAATGAATATACATTCTTTACCGCTCATACGAGTGTCAGTGAAACAGAAATGGCTTTGAATAAAAACGACAGGTCCAGACTTTGCTGTACAGGAAAAACATCATGACTGTATTTGTTAGTATTAGTTTTGCCAGCTTGTGCATAATGGCTGATGATGAACCTGTTTGATCCATAACAATAGTGCGCATCGACGTCTGTGCCTGTGTGTGTGTGTGTATGTCTGTGCTCAAGCACACATGTCTGGAGAGGAAATCTATTCTCTTGATGCACCGGAGCAAAGGTTTGGCCTGTCGCCTATAAATCTCTGACCCTCCACTAACCCGCCTGCTCACACACCACACCGGGGACCGTCCTGCTGGGCGAGGGTGCGTTTGCTATAGGACTCCCACAGGAAAGCGACACACAATACTTGGCTCTCCTTGAGGCAGACACACATGCACACAAAGACACATTAGCTGGATAGGCACAACTAAGCGCACACACAGGGACAGATGTAGACAAACTTCAATGCTCACACATAAAAGGCAAGCACACAGTCCCTCTCACACATGTTAAATGCAATGAACTGTCTTGCACATGCATGCACACGCACGCGCACACACACACACACACACACACACACACACACACACACACACACTCAGAGTCTCAAGCAGACAATGGACAGTGGAACTGTGCCATAAGAGAAGGCTGTTGTCCAGTCACTGGGCAACTGGGGCAGCAGATGGTCATCTTCCCTTCCACTAACACCAGTCAGGAGGGGGGATGGGGGGGGCACTCTGAGCGAACACCTTTCTCCAAGTACATGGGAATGACTCATCCATAACCCATAAAGCAAATGAGCTGAACACTGATTATCTGAAAGTCCGCACTGAGTTACTGCGCAGACATGGAAAGTTTACTAGACCCAGATGTACGTGAGTGAAAACACAGTTTGGGGAAAAGGATGGGTACTGCTCTCAGCGAGGTTTGAAAAAAATGCCACAGGCTCAAAAAAAAGTCCACAAAACAAACTTGGTTAAACCACAAACACGGCAGAGAAAAGAGCAAGAGAGAGGCTGAGAGCGAGATTTGGTGCAGAGAAGGGCAAAGTAGGGGAAAGGTCAACTCTAACGTGAAGACAAAGAAGGAAAGAAAAAAGAGCAGAAAGGAAGGTTTCATATCCTGTTGACCAGTCGCTGCCTCTCGCGTGAATTTTTTGATTGGCGAGCATGCGTCGATGTGTGTGTATATGTGCATGAGATAAGAGAGAGAGCGAGTGAGAGGCAGAAGAGATTCTAGCCTGCTGTGTGCCCCCTTTAAAGAATTGTTTATATTCTTTGCTCATCTCAGCCTATGTTAATGGGCAAAGAAAAACAACCCTGCATTTTTCCCCCCGTCTTCTATTCTCTGTGGCGTGTCAGGAGGCATGTTTTGGGGCGGATAAACCCATAACATAAATAAAGGACTCATTGGCTGCGGCAGGCTGGCAGATGCAGAAGAGACATGTGAGCGATTTGTGCTCTTGTGCGAAAAAGATGTAAAGCGCAGAAAACAACTCTATGAATGGAGACTCTGTGTGCGCCGCCTTCAAGAAAACATGTTTGTTTGAGAGTTACATCACAGTGGAGGTATGGGAGCGGCGAAGGGCAGGAGAGAGAAGGAGGACGAGAGCAGGAGAGAGGTCAAAGAAAAGCAAGGGGGAAGAGAAAGTGACACTGCAAACAGGGAAAGTGGGACAGGGAGAAAATGGAAAAAGAAGCAGAGAAAGGTGCTGGTAGAGTAAGAGGCTCATTAGTTGTGGGCAAAATATTGCACATGCATGGATCAGATACCTTTTGTGCTTTCTGTCTTTTGCGTCAAAGTGTTTAAATCTCTACTGTCAATCAATACCTTTCTTCCTCCACCGCTATTCATCTTTCCACCCGCCCTTCCCCTTCTTCCTCTCCTTTGTTAATTTGCTTCCACCGGAGCCTTTCATCAGTGCCTCCAAGCAATGCACCCCAATCGCTGTTTTTGTCAGTGGGACAGTAAAGAAGAATGTGGTTGACGCTGGATTCACAGCACGCCTCGGGGCCTGTCGACGCATTAATCATCTCGTGGAGAAGCAGCTGAGGTTATGCCTGTGTTTGTATGTATGCAAAATAGATAGATAAATAGTTAAAAAGGTGAGGAATTACTGTAGTAGGTGCCTAATGTGTCATGTGTCATGGTGCAAGTGTGACTGAGAGCTCGTTAGTCAAATTAAGTACACAGAAAACAAATAACACTCACTCAAACATTTTTCTGATTGCTCCAAGGTGCCTGGGAGAAAAAAACAAACTGTAATTTTTTCCCTCTTCAACACGATCTTTCTAAGAACGCGCCGGTGGATTCCTGAAAAGCCGGGGGCCCATCTGCATTTCAGTACCCAGCTATTTGAGGAAAGTTTTGAAAAACAACATCGGCTGCCAAATGCTTGCAAAAAGAAGTCGATTTTTTTTCATGCATTTAACCGTGACACTATAAGGAGTCGTATAATATACTGTAGGCCCCGTCCTATCATTCTCATTTTCCCTCCTCACCCCCCTCTTTCCTTTAGTATATACCCCCCCCCGTTACTCCCATGCACAAATACAGCTCTGAATAACATGTCTTCAGATTGAGAGAGTGAGGCAACAGAGGGCTGTGGGGGGGTGGGGGGGTTAACCTATATAGTAAGCCATGTTTCTTTCCCTTTTGGGCTCCCAGCAGACTCAGCTTCAGTTTGATAAATAGCAGGCCCCCTCAAAGCAACAGATGCTACAGCTCAAACCCCAGCAAATTTGCCAGCTCTGTAAAAAAAAAAAAGAAAAGAAAAAAAGCCCTGAGCCAAGGCTCTCCACGGCTGTTCCACATACAGACAGCGTGCCTGCAGAGGAACACTGCGAGTATGAACAGCACACATGGAAAACAGGGCCCCCTCTATAAGGCTCCCCAGTTCCCCCCTGCCCCCACCACGGTGCACAGACAACCAAGTTATAGTAGGCCGAAAAGTCCCCAGATATCTTCGGGGAGGCAATGCCAAAACAGTGACTCCCTCCCCCGCTGAATAAGGTCACCACACTCCCAGTTTTCTGGTCACTTTCAAGGCTTTTTGCATCATTTTCTCTTTCTCCTATCTGTGTTTTAACGCCACAATCGTGTGCGTTTCCTTTATCATGTCATCCTGGCTATAAACATTCCCCCTGTGACGTCCAGGCATCTCCCCATGCTGACACTCCTACAGCTGAAATGATTATACAGCATGGAAACAATTGCTGAGGGAGGAGGCAAATATGTTTTCCACGCCGTTTTCTTCGAATGGCAAAAAACACTGGCTTTTCAAAAAAAAAAAAAGTGCTTTTCCATCTGAAGGGAGATTGTGTTTTCTCTTTCAAGCCAGACAGAGGCCTTTCTTCAGGAGGATTGTTTGGTGTTTTGTGGCCTGTGTAGGAGAAGGTTTGCTCTGGAGCAGGGTTGTGCAAGTTGTTTTTGTTTGAAAGTAATTGAAAGAGACATGCAGCGGTTGACATTGATATTTAGGGACAAAGTTTGGTTTGCGAGGTGCGAGAGAGGTGTTTGATTAAGAGTGTTGATGCAATCAGCACTTCTTTGGGGAGGAGATCTGGGAGCAGGGCCCATCATCTCATTATGTGTCCAAAAGACTGTCTTGTGGATCTGGACTTTTTAATAGAAAGAGTGTTATTTAAAACATGCTTTAAAAATATTTGCAGCAGGCACATGACAACTGTATTTCTGTTTTTGTTGACTGGTTGCTTTCACAGCATCTGCTTTATGGAAAGCTGCTGTACTCTTCCTGTTTTATTTTGCCTCTGTCTGGTGTTTACACTCTGGATTTTCCATTTTGAGACAAATAATGAACTTCAACAGTGAACCTTAAAGGGACTGCTGCTGCTCAGACTGCTCTGGCATGTAGGACATCTGTCATGCCCTAACTTTATCAGCCACCATGTGTCCGGAGTGCAATGGAGAGCATATTTCCCAAAGTGCTTCACAAGAGCTCAGGAGTGGACTCTACCAGGGTGGAAGATATGGGACAGGTCCTCCTGTCAGATGGCCCTGTTGTTTCTATGGCACCCCACATACACACATGAAAACAGTCCCATGATCTCAGACAGGCCTTGGGCCAGAGGGTCAAGATACAAGGGGATGGACAAAATCGACACTGACCAGAGCTTTAAAAAACCTGAGCTTGATCCTTCTCTCCATAAACTAAACCTCATAGTGAGCATCCTCCTCAAATAAAAAAAAAAACAACATCAGAAGAGTTGCTTAACTTCACAGTGAAGTTGAACTTTGACCTTTTGGTCAATAAAATGACATGACTTCCTCATTTATCATATTAGACATTTGTGGGTTGCTTTTTTTCCCATCAGCATCAGCATATGAATCCTTGAGTTATGGCCAAAATATTACCTTGCCCTCAACTGTACTAATAGGTTGCATATCTTTTGCTAAAAAAATCCAATAGCAGCTGTTAACTTCTTGTGCCTCCTTGGGTGAAAGCGCATAAATATAGCATTTTAATGAAATGACAAGGAGAGGTTCATTTTTTTAGTTTGTACGATTAAAGCTAACATGTTCAGTGAACAACACATTCTCTCTTTATCCAGATTACAAAACCGCAAAATAAGCTTTAACGACCACAACAACAAGCAGCGAATAATGCGACTTAGGGTCAAAACAACAGCACCCCAGATGGGAAGCAGAAACATCCCTCTGTGTTGCAAGAAAATTGATGTTTCATCAGTGATGGAGAAGTGCTAACCACATAAACAAGAGCTTAGAGTTTCTTTTTTCTTTGTTTTGCTGTGTTTAAGAGTCTGAGTCAGCAGAGTTAACAACCCTGTAACAACCCCGGCAGGTATCGGTTAAGATGACCTCGGACAACATCTGGTCAGGTGCGATTAATGAAAGAGGTTGGGCAGCAAGATACTGAGACTGGAGAAAAAAGATAAAAATTCAAAGTGAATGGAGACAGGCTGGTTATGACTGGATTTTCACAAGCGCTGTCGTCATTGTGTGGGAAAGTTACTCTATGTCTTTTCTTATCTGTCTTTGACCTCAGAGGTGACAGGCGGTGGATCGCATCAAAACACAGCAGAGAAGTCCCATTTTCCACACGCACTCTCATCCACCACCTGCATGTGTGCACGTTTAATGTGTACTCTGGTACACTGTAGAGATACGTGCCAAAACACATAGTCATACGCAGCAGATTTCATAAAGCTGGGAGACATGAAGGAAGCCTGACCAAGATTGTGGCAGCGGAGGAAGGAAGTGGAGCACACCCCTGGATCTGAACAGGAAGCAGCCAGGAAGAGGAAAAGAGGACAGGACACACACACACACACACACACACACACACTCAGAGAGTTAAAGATGTATGAGCTCTAGTTATGAGCTTGAACATGACCATAAATTTATGGTGTGTGTTAATAGAAAGGCAGCACGTGAACTTATGGTACAGCTGTGTCTTTTTTGTTAGCTTGATAGTCAAGACAGAGTCAGCAAAACCAAACTATACTTAGAAAATAAGTTAATCAACTAACTGAGGGAGAGACAAGAGGAAAAACCAACTCGTCACTGAAAGTCATGATATTTGAAAAAAATGTGCTCTTGTCCCTTTTTATCATTTCTTGTTGAGAGATTGTACCAACAGTCTATTTATGTACGTTAGCATAGCAACAAATGTCTTACTTGTCACCACAGTCTGTTGAAAGCGATGACAGTTAAATATATTAAAGTGAAGATGATATATATTTATGGATTTTATATATAAGTCAATATGACTGTCAAAACTGTGGGCTGACAAAAATACAAGGCAACTGTTGACAGCCTGACAAACAGTCAGGATGAGGAACAGCTGCGATCGATCAATGTTGTCACTGACTGAATCGCCGGCCAGTTTTATATTTGTTGTAAATGTTCTTTTTCCTGTTTTTTGTACCATATGTTGACATTTCAATAAAAAAAAATGTATAGAAGTTCCTAAAAACTCAAAGCCTTAGGAGACGAGACAACACAGCTGCATCAAGATCCTCAACAATGTCCAGTGTACAATACATGTTGACAAAGGACACACACACACATGCAGTTAGAGAAGGGCAGCCTGGGGTCTTGGGCGGGGCATTGTTTCTCACGGGCATGTTAATTTACATGTCACCGTAGCTACTCCCAATATTCTCCTTGCTGTCCTCCAACTGCAGGGTCAACAGAACATCGTGTCCCCTTAGGACAGGGCCTGGTCTGTGTGTGCATGTCAGCGTGTTTGTGTGTACTGTGTGTGTGAGTGTGTTTGTGCCTTCCTGTCACCTGCCGTGCTGCAGAGTCAGTAAAGATCAGCTAGTTTCTTCAGACACAAACAAGCAAACATCCAAACAAGTGGCTCATTAACTGTAGATAGCGGCAGGCGCGTTTTGCACCTTCGTGTCAAATGTTCTGGAGTTGCTGAGCAAACGGGAGAAGTCCGTCTGTGCGATGGATGCGGCGTGGACATTCACATGCAGAGGAGTTATGCAACGGTTCTGAAGCTAAGGGACCTTAGACTGAAAGAACTCTCAGCTCATTTACAAACTGTCAGATTGCACATAATGCCATGAGAACATAAAGTACAGGCTGCTTCACTGCCGTCTCAGCAAGTTTGCTCTGGGTCAGGAAGCTCTTTTTACTGTCACTAAAAATGTAATGGCAATTACTCAGAGTGACGAGATTTATTTCCCTAAAAAAGCAGACATATATCAGTTCATATTTCATGTCAGGCAAAGTTCAGCCTGTGTACATACCTTTTAAATCGCAGTTTGACCATTTAATAAACACATGGCAGCCTTGCTTTAGACAGTGTAAAAAACTGTAACATAACCTTCAGAGTAAAGTTTAAAAGTGCAAGTGAAAGTTCCATTGAAGTTGTTTTTTGTCAAATACAGCATCTTATGTTGTTTTACTTAAAAAGGAGAGTGAGCGATATGACCATTTTCTGACATTTCTGGTTGAATGAATCGTGGAAAGCAACAATGGTGGCCTTCAGGTGCCAGAATACCTAATCAAAGTGCTTTTCAGGATTTGACCCCCCCCTCCCAAAAAAATCCCCCAAAACAAAACAAAAACAAAAGCACTTTAAACAACCTGATCACATATTAGCATTCATAAGTTTAGCATAATAGATAATACAGGGTTAACAGTTAAATGACTTGTTTGTAACCTGCTGCCTGAGGAAAAACGGAAAACTGACCAAAAAAAACTGTTTACACAAACTCTTCACTGACTTATCAAAACTGTGACAGAGGAAGCCTCCCAGTTCATTTCCAAAGCTGATTTAAATCAGTGTATGAAAACTGCTTTGACAGCAAAACAAAAACAAGCTCCCGATGTCAAATGATGAAGATTTTTTAAATCATCATCCAGTGGTGTGTGTTTGCAAGGAGAAAAAGTGTTTGTGTGTCTTTTGAGCTAATATTTTCCTGATCTTTGCTGCAGAAGGTCCTTGTCTAAAGCAGCTGCACAGGCTATCTGCCAAAATAACCACTCCCACTCCATCCTTTCTCTCACTCTCGTCTTCCCATTGTCTGTGTAGCATCTTCAAATGTGCACGTTTCTTTTCTCCTCCGATTCCCAATATTATCTCACCTCAGCCACCTCCCAAACTCCCCATCTGCCTTCAACGAAGCAGAGCCCTCTGCGAATGTGAGAAAAGACACACAGACGTGGTGCAGGCACACAGCTCCCACTGCCCAGCGCTCCAGTTAGGCGGCTCCACACTTTGTTTGGTTTCTGGTCCTTCCCTTTTCCTTTCTCTATGAATTTTGGCTGTTCCCACAGCAATATCAGTGTCCAGTGAGTTTTCATTACTCGTGATGCTTCACTGTGCATGTGTGTACTTTCCTGCCCCCGACTGTATGCGTTAGGAAGAAACACAGAAATCATAAACTAGTGGACGCAGCGGTACAGGCCGGTGCAGAATGCCACACAGGAGCGTCAGAGAATGAAAATAAACCCCCCTCAGCCGTCCCACTTACCCCAGGGTTACATAATACTGAGGGGCTGAGGTAGGGTGTCTGTGTGTGTGTGTGTGTGTGTGTGGGGGGGGGTGTCACATGATCCTCAGCAGTTTGCACCTTAGGTCATTTACCCAGGCAACACAGCTTATAATTCATGCTGTCATCTATAACTGTAACAGTGTGGGAGTGTTTAGGTTTTAACTTTGCTGTAATCTGCTGTTTTGACTTCACAGTTATAGGTTTACACTATATAACTGGAACATATGACTATTAATCCAACTGGGTACTTCCTTTGTTGACCACAATGTTGTTTAAGTGCTGACCAATACATAAACTAAAAGAGTGATCACTAGAAACATCCATATTTTGGATAGTTCTGATATTTTTTCCCAAAGTACACATGAACCATGAAAACTAAAATATTTAAATGTTACTCAGGTATATTTCTTCTTCATAAAGTGCCTCAAAGCATACAATTTCAAGGACTCCAGTTGGCTGCATTTAACTATTCGTTTTCAATTTCATTATCAATTAATTGACCAACTCCTTCTTCACTCAATTAATTACTCAGTCTAAAAAATGTGACATAGTGGTGGAAAATAATTATCTAAGCCCAAGGTGATTTTTCACATCTTGCCAAAACACAAAGCTATTCAGTTAACTATTACAGAGGAGAAAGAAAAGCAGAAAATCTGAATCTGGGTCATTTTTCTTCTGCTCATTGGTTATCACAGAAGTTGCTGATTATTTTTCTGTCGATATATTAACTTAGTTTTTCAGCTCACACTCACAACAAATAAAGAGAGGACCATAAAAGCAAGCACATTAGCAAGTAGCATTGAGAGCACATAATACTGCAGGGTACAGAGTACAAAAATGTGTTTTTATTTCTACTCTTTTTAGCACCAGAGATCATTAGAAGTACCTGGTGGCAAGAGGCTCAACTTATTAAATAGTATGACTCACCTTAATATCACCTGCAGCATAAGTGAATGCTCTGGCATTTGTGTAGGCGGTGTGGCATTATTCAGCTTAGCGCCTTTGCACTAAGCTGAATCATGCTTAGCGTAAAGGATTATTACTCATCATTTCCTTTAATTGAGTCTGCATTTGTCAGGACCTGTACATAGTGATTCAAATTGATTGCAATGGATTTTCAGCAGTTTTGTCACTTTTCAACAAGGGAGGAAAAGTATGAGAGTGAGGTTCGGAGGTGGGCCGCACCACAGTCTCACCTGACAAACTCAGTGGGTGGTGGCTGAGGGGGTCAGGTTTGGCCTTTGCCTTGGTGCTGTAAAATAACCCAGCAAGTGTGTATTTACATGTTCAGTCATATGTACATCCAGCCGTATCAGCCATTCGGGGTGAGCGAGGAAGAACTCGTTGGCCCCTGCCTATCTCCCATGCCCCCATGTTTCCTGCCCCATGCCATGGCTCGAGGATTAGCTGGTGGTCACCCCACTCCGCCTATTCTCTCTACTCTGTGTGTCTCCCCCCTGTCCCTCAAAGCTCTGCCACCTCAGCGTTTGGACTATTTGGACAGGAAAGCCCTCCGCCAGCTGCCTACAATAACAAGCCGACCTTAGTCACTGTCAGTGTGCATGTGTGTGGCTGTGAAAGTGCTTGTGTTGTGTGTGTGAGAGAGAGAAACAAGGCAAAGTATCTGTGGGGGGAAGAAAAAGAGCCGGATGTGAAAAGAGATGAAGCAGGAAGTGAAAGTAATACAGTGAGAGCTTAAGATTGACACGTGAAATGGAATATTTAAATATCAAATATCTGCGAGAGAAAAACCGGCACATATGCAGATAATCATTGTATGTATGGGACGTTAGGCCGAAAAGAATAATACAGTTAATATTAGTTACAGTAACTTTTCTTTGGTTAGATCCACTGTGGAAAAACACAGTGTGCTGGAATGATATTTGATTTTTATTGAGGCACAAATTCCCAGTTACAAGTAAACAAAGAGTTTTTGTTTGTTCTTGGCTAAAACCAATGCAAATCTATTCAGTGCAGATTTACGCAAGCGTGATGGACTTTGTTATTATATTGTTGGGTTGTTTTTCTTCCAGTGTTAATAGTTGGTAAAAACATGTGATGAAATGGCTGCATTTTGCCTTCCTGAAACATGTCATGCATGATATTCTAATGTGTCTGTAAGATGATTATAACCACTGTATTTAGGCATGAGTGCAGTTACAGTCCAACAATTCAATATAGTACTGAGAGGAAGTGTGGGGATCTGTGAGTGACAGATCTTTAAGAAAAGTGGCCAACAGTGATGCTGCGGACTTGCTGCTCTCCCGAGTACAGTTTCAACCACCAAGAACACAGTATCCTATGATTCCCATAATGCAACTTGATTGCATCTTTTATTAGACACCCCTGTAGTATA
Organism: Psettodes erumei; assembly: GCA_016785225.1. NCBI lineage: Eukaryota > Metazoa > Chordata > Actinopteri > Pleuronectiformes > Psettodidae > Psettodes > Psettodes erumei. The sequence continues at coordinate 958,753 of JAFBJZ010000635.1, read as the reverse complement.
AGCCCCGTTTGTAGCCCACTAAACTTAACAAACCTCTCCTCAGAGACACAGAGGTATTATACAGTTGTAGCAGGAAGTTGATTTTGGTGCATTGCCCTGTCATGTTTGTATGTACAATGTGTATTGTACCAAATCAGCTGTATTCAAAGGCCTTCCAAACCAATCTGCTACATCATGTCTGTTCAGTTAAGGGTCTATGAAGTTAGGTTACAGCAGATATCACGCACAGCTGTTGAAACCTGAGAGAACCCCCGTGGGCTCAGACGACCTCTTACCCACTCATTCTACTTCCTGTGCGGGGTAGCGCACTGTAAGCTTTACTTCCTGTGAGCGACACACAAACTTTCCCTCACAGCCTTCTATTCTGCATCAGCCTTCCTCTTTAAATCAACACCTCTCCTTCTTCACCCAGTTACACAGCTATCACTTGTGTTTATTTGTGTGACTTTCTAACCACTTGTTCACAGTTCTGTATTGCCCCCACCCCCGCCTCACCCCCTCCGTGTGCGCGCTGAAGAGAGAGAGAAAAGCAGCCGTGAGCTTGGCACCAAACCGGTTTGTGCACGGCACCACGCTCCATCGACCGCCACCCTTCATGGAGAGCAAAACTCCTCTGTTATTACAAGTGGCTTTGTGTAGCAAGGCCGCAGCCACATACCCCACAATGACACATAAACTAGTCTGAACCGGTGAGGAGTGTGGGCTCCAGCCAATACACACCACACATACACATACACATGCACACATGCACGCACGCACAATCACGCCTACCGATCACATCTATCATGCGCCCCACATTTTACACGCGCACATACACGTCATCGCCGCCACTGTGATTCAAATGACTTCTTCCATTGCACAGACACTTCAGCACATTCACACACGCACGCCGAAGCGATTCTGGCCCGAACGGCCGAATGTTTCACACAAGTTTCTTGTGTGACGGCTTCATGTATAGCTCACCAGTCGGCCTCTGCAAGTGTATACCGCTCCATGTCTGTTTGCGCACATACTTTCATGCGTGTATGACTGTGACTTGTGTATGCGCTGGCCTGTTAAGTGCCATAACCTTTCCGTTCTGAGTAAACTGACCCAGAGATGGGAAGAACATCCAGTACAGAGAGTAGTAATGTTCATGTTACGCACTTTCTGTACATACGTAAAAAGTGAGACAGTGTATCTTCAATGTTAAAACAAAACAAAACAGAGTTCAGTTATTTATTTGCTTCTGCACGTTCTTGGTGGCTGTATAACCAGCTTTATGAAAGGACAGATAGAGTCCCGATCAGCAGGCTGATACTGCTGCACACAGTGAAACAAAACAGTTATCAGCCTGAGGAAGCATTTGTTTTTTATTGACTTGGTTGAAAATGAGACACGCAGAGCTTTACAATATGTTGGTACAACATGCCCGAACATGAAACTCTGAGCAAAAACAGCCTTCAGCAGGCTCCTGCAGGGGGTGACGGGCGGGTGAATGAAATATTCAAACACCATTGACCCCCACTACTCACACACACACACACACACACACACACACACATTATATCACGTGTTTACTCATCTGTGTGTCAAAGTAACATGCAAGTTACTTTTTTGGGAACTGGCCATTCACCATACCTCTCCCCAATTGTTTTGTAGGGCTATCAGTGACACTGGACTGTCAAATGTCCCATATGCTACTACAGCAGAGTTATAGAATAAATAAAAGCATGGCAAGTATTAGTACATGTGCAGCATGCATGCTATAGACAAGTAGTGACTAAGAGTGTGGCTCAAGCCTTGCCCAACCTGAAGAGTGAAGACAAACAGATGTGACATAAGAGGAGGACCATGGTGGAAGAAAGGGGGAGAGGGCGTCTCATGATGCAACAACCTGCTTTGTATCAGCACTACTTCCTGGACCCCCCACCCACTCACCCCGTCACATGATGCTCAGAAGAGAATATGTATGCAAGTAACCTACGCATTAGTAACCCAAGCCTTTTCCTCAGGCTAGCCCATGGGTCACTAACACCTTTGAGCAGTCCCAGACACCCTTCCTCAAACTCAAACACACACACACACACACACACACACACACACACACAGGCGGTGAGATAGTAAACAAGGATTGGGTGACCCTGCAATTCCCTCAGCTTTCATAACTCGCACAAATCCCTGGCTTGGACCCCCGCTTGTAAACATGCTGTATATACAGTACACACATGCGCGCATCCCCTTAATGTAGACTATAGCAATGATTCTTCAAACACACCTGTATAGGAACTACAACACCTTTGACCTCAGTCAGCCCTGGGAACTGCAGTCACAGGAGAGCAGTCTTAAAACCCTGCAGTGCATGACCCAACGATTCTTCTGCGAGGAGGATGACTGATCTTTAGATTCAGCGTTTCCTTTCCTTTTTGTCTTCTCATTTTCTCTACAGCGCTTTTAGTGTTGTCCTTGTGATGGATTTTGTAAGAAGTACAGATTTCCCCGTCTTCATTAAAATCTTGATTGTTAAATTCTCGAAAATTGTGTGAGCCTTTCCACATTGTACAGTATATCTCGACACCGCCCTTTTTGGAGTGACCCCTTTCTTGGTCATTGCTGAAACAGCTCTATTAAGATATCCGCCCTCAGATTGTATATACTGTATGTTCTAGGGTAAGGTTACCTAATCTTGGTTGAAGTCAGTGTTTTGAAGACACAATGCCTGACCGTTCACCTCCATAGACTGTGGAGAACTTTTTGTCCGGCTCAACTGAGACACAAACATCGCAAGCTCCTCCCACCTCCTCGACATCTGTGATTAGAAAAACAACAGCTCCCCTGAAACAAGGCAGACGCACTGTAACTGGCCAGCTCGCTTCAACTTTACAGACACCTTTCCCACTGCACGGCTCTGCATCGCATACAGCGTGTCACACGTGACGAATGAAATGTATGTCAGATATGACGAGTGACTGAGCTGCTGTTGATGATACAGTGGTAAGGCATGCAGAGACAGGCCTGACCGCAGAAACATGTCAATGTGATTACCAGAGATAAAGATGTTGATTTTCCTCTATCAACTGTTAACTTTTTGGAAAGGGCTGCTGGCTCACAGACATTGTTGACTGAGTTAGCTTTAGCCTGGTTGTGATTTTAAGGGGGCTCAGCACAAACCCACAAACACACACATACAACAGGAGTGCAAACAAACATCCTAGTTTCCTAGAAGGTTTTTTTTGAAGGCGCTCCAGTGGATGTTTTCCAGCCCTTTGCAATCACACCCCACCCCGATATCCCCTTCCTCCAACTCTCCCCTGTTTTTACCCTTCTTTCTGGCTGAACATAAACAGATTCTAGAGGTGTGTCTCCCCTTAGCCAATAGCAGCCCTTCCAAGCTACGTCTCTGGGCCAATCAGAGCAACCAGTGGGAGCAGCCGTCTCTCCTTCTGTTAACGGCAGTTGTTGTTTTGCTGCCCATGTTTTCTTCGAGTCTTCAGAGTGATGGATGGAGGGAATAAAGAGGAGGTCAGGTCAGGCATTAATAGGCTCGTCCGAGTGCTTGCCCACATTTAGGTGGGGGCTAATCTCTGATTCACAAGTGCATGTGTGCCTGCACAAAGTGAGTGCACACACACATGCACTCACTTTGTTTCACCGAAGAACATACAAGGCATTCACTTATCTCCGTCCATCTCTCTCCTGCCCTCTCCCTCTCTCTCTCTAACACACACAGACCAGACTTTGTTTCTTGTACATAAACATCATTCTCAAACACACACACACACACACACACACACACTGCCCACAGTTACTGGTTATATCAGGTCAGCAGGGTGTGGAGAGCTGGCAATAGGGGAAAGGCTTTCTGTCCAGTACAAATAGGACACCTGTCAAACCAGTCAACAACACAGCACAAACGCAGATGATTCTTCTGAACTTCCCATATTTCTATCAGCACAAAGTAGAAGTTCAAAAAAAGGTGACTGAGTGATAAGCAGTTATCCTTTATATGATATCTGAAAAACAAAAATAAATGGCACGAGAGATAGAAATATGCAAGCAGTCTGAAATGATCTGTACAAAGAAAACATTCATGGCTTGTTTTTCTCACTCTTCCCCTTTTAATAGCCACATTTATGCAATGGGGGTTGTATTGCACAATGCCAGCGTGCAGCTTGCAACTCCTAACCTGTAACGTCTCCGAAGGAAAAATCTTGAGCAAACAACGAGTCTTATCGAGAGGATTGCAGCCACTCAGACCCTGCGTGATATCAGCGGGTGATAACAAAAAGTGTCCCAGTTGGCAAATATTGTGACTTGAAAACAAGCTTGTGCGGTTAAAGACGTCTCACAAACGCGTCGCTATCTTTTTTTTTCTCACGTGCGTGACGATGGAAAACTTCTGAGACAAGGGAGCGACGACAGCATGTTTGGATGAGCTGCTTGGCTGGACGCTCACCTTCACACACCTGCGCTCAGAAACATGCAGACACTCGTGGTATTTCACAGGGGTCCACTGGTTAAACAGCACCCACGGACCCCCCCACCCCACGCATACATATGACCGAGCCCCGCTGACCCATATTCCCATGTGAGGAAGGACGAGGCTAGCCGCCAATTCAACACAGCCCAGAAATCAAAAGTCTTTTAGAAACAGAAGAAGAAGCACCGATGATGCTGAAGATGTTGTTTTGAGTGCAGGCCTAATTCAACCAGAGGGGATTTCAAACTTGAATGAACACTATTAGAGATGCAGATTTTTTGTCAATAAGCCTGAAGCCAGACTGATATTTGACTTTTGAGGTATATGGCAATACCAATATCTCTAATTCAACCATTGTTTGAACATGATAACGTATGTACGGACCAAAATGTCAGGAACACTACCTGAAGAAAATACTGTATAAACAGTATAAAACTGGCAAAAAGAACAACTTTTCCACAATTTGCATCACAGCCTTCTCCATCAAATTAGAAGCAGAAATTAAAAATACATGCTGGCAGAAGCACACATGGGACATTACAACAAACACCAACTGCTGTGCAAAGGACACGAGAAACACAAGATGCACAAACAGTGGCAAAGGTTTTGCTGTAAGGCAATGTTGCAAAGAAGAATAAGCCCTGACAAAGGTTAGACAACCAACACAACTGACAAAGAAAATGTCAGATGAAAGAAGACCACAGTTTCTCAATAAATCTTAGTCTGATTGATTTCAAGATAAAATTCTGCTGCTGCTTCAGACTAATGCGACGATGCCCTCACTTGTGATTTGATTTCTCGCTCGCTGGCTGGACATCGACACAAAGAAAAATGCATTACATAAGCAGCCAAACATCACTTGTTTGCTTTCTCTCCTGACATCACATCGTGCCCCAGCGCTGTGTGAAATTTATGACAAAAGGTCCTTATTGAGTCCCTTCCTTCCCCTCCTCCTTTCCTGACGTCAAGTGACGAGAAGTGAGCCAACGGGCTGCTGACACTCCCTTAAAAAGGGCCAATGAGCGGCGGAGAGCATGCCGCTGATTGATATCCTGAGGGGGGCTCTTGTCCGGATAAGCTCACGCGGGTCATGAGGGGATCTGTTCACCCTGCGGATACAGACTCCTTCATTTCTGAGATTAATGGTTTGATGTTGGTGAAAGCTGAGGTTGGTTCAGGGCTTGCAGATATTTACCAGAACGTTATCCTCAGCAGAGATAGAGCGGGAGGGGGCAGAAAAATAGAGCTGACTTAGTGGCTCGAGGGTTTGTGTATATTTTGCGCTGGTTGGTTGCCAACCTTTACATGCCTGGTCTCCTCAGGGCCTCAGACTGTTTGGTGCAACATGACTAGATGCCTGGAAACCAACAGAGGAACAGACAAGGTGTGGCAACCTGCCAGCAGAGACCATTCAGGAACCAGATGGAGAAGTTGTTTTTGTCTACCATCGATCTCCCTATGGCCTAGATACTTCTGTTCTCTCAAGAGTTTAGCCAAGCTTGACCCGTGCTATTCGTGTACTTCAAGGTCTCAATAAGTCAGACAGAATCTTTTGAAACGTCTAGCACTGCACTTTTCTTCCCTGCATGTCCCTATACTGGACCTTTGTTGTCTTACCTGTGTGTAGGAGATTGGTTTGTTTTGTCCATGCATCCGGAGGCATTTTCTTCATTCTTGCTGCTGTTTTTTTTTTTATTATTTAGTTGCCTTTTTCCCCTATTTAGCTGTTGTTTAAGCTGCCATACCTCGCTCTATCCATTCACCCACCTACCTTCGTTCCACCCTCTCATTTTCTCTCTCCTGATCATTAGACAATGGATTGCATTGTTTTCAAATATTTCTACTTGTTTAGATCTCTGTCTAATGCGCTCTTTGACCAAGAGATTACACCTGGCATTTTCAACGCGGGGCTCATTCTTACATTTAATCACCTTCAGCAGAAACTTGCACTAAGCCTACACACTGACATGCTCTGCTGAGAGCTCCATGCACTGTTGTGCATTATCTGATACATAAGAACTTGTAAGTCCACATAAATAACCTAGTTTCTACACATATTTACATGTTTGCTTACTGGGCCTCTGAGCAGATTTGCACTGCACCATATGTGCCACCATAAGGTAAAGATTAATCCTCAGAAAAGTCCATAAATGTAATTTTCTCAGTTATTCCTAATCACCCCTTAACTAGGATCATTTCTGCTGAGTATTCCTGCTCTGGCCTTTATGGAAAATCAAGGTTTGTACAGGAGTGAAAAGGAGCTTAACCAGACCTTGTGGCTCTTGTTTTAAGGAAACTAGTCTGTAGTAGAAAAAGCTGAGAGCAAAACATTATTAGTCCAAGCAGCTGATTTTCCAGATTTTATGAGTCATCCGGAGCGAGAAACAACGTGACTTTAGCAAAATTCCTATTCTTGTTGGTAGGTGTATTTTAGGTGCATTTCATGTGCTTAAATATCATCCAATTAGTTCCACTGAGTATTAACCATTTGTGGAAATGCTTTGTTTACTGAAACTGAAAACTGAAACAAGCTGCTTCCCATCTTGGTTCATCGAGAAGGAACCATGTATCATCCAAGTCTATTATGTTATCAATGTGGCTCAAGCTAACATCTGGAATAATTCAAATGAGGGGACAACTTTTGATTACCGGTGCAAATAACAAGGCACTGGCTTTTTCCTACAAGACTTTATGAGTCAGGAGGGCTCAGCTTACAGAGTCCTGCTCCACAAGTCTGCAAGTTACATGATGCCTTCAGTGACCAGCCTCCAGAATATTACCTCTGTAATTCCTATAGAGTAAGTCAGTAAAGTATGACAGAAATCTGCGCATAAACTATGCTGACAGATGCAATAAAAGTGTGGAGTTGTTAGGTAATGTGCAATCAGTGGGTTCCAGGAGCACTAAGTGAAGAGGCAATGTGTGTACGTGCATGTGTGCATTCCAGGGGTGGGTAGTTGTGCCACACGGGGGTCTAACACACCCACAAGGTGGTGATGTATGACAACATGACATAACGGTATTGTTCAATAACTGTGGTGGGACACAGCACAACTGCGTGAGCACTAGAAGAGTAAACAACTGTGTGCACTTGCTTTGCACGTCTGAGCTGAAGTTTCCGTTCTTTATTGAGTGGTGAACTTTAAAACCGTTGAACTGTTAGACATGGGGAGGAAAAAGGGAACATCGGCATTTCCTCTTTGACACGTGAGTCTTCTTTTAGTTAAGACACAAGACACGGGCATCTGAAGTGACCGAAACAACACACAGGCATCATGCAGAGTTTCACTTACCACAAACACAAACACAAACACGAGACAAGAAGATACAGACAAGTGTGACAAATGCACATGAGGAGGTGGGGCAGAGTGTGAAAAACATGTGCAATGGCTGCATTCACAGACAGACTCATTCTTTTGGATAATGTATGATATGATAATATTTTGGATTTGTAATAAGATTTACTTTCACATACAGTATTTGGATGTTTTTGCTGTGACTGATCACTAACATCAGAGATATCTTGCCACACATACAGAATATTTTTGACTTGATCATTCCCTGATCTCAGTCTAACTAAATATGCGTTTTGCACTGCCCGAAGACAAACATCCCCTGAAACAAGCAAGTAGACTGCTGGCAGAGCATCGCAGCTACAGTCCCCTAAAAGTGTATGAAAGGGCTATGAGTCCTATGTCGCTCATTCCAGAGTCAGCACAAAACCTCACTTACTGTTCATTCTGACTTCGCTGTGTATATGCTTGTATGGGGGTGTGTGTGTGATATGACTCCAAATAACCTCCAACATGAAGGTGCACGTCCCTGGCCACTTGTGTGGTTTTTACAAACACTGCATGTCAATCACACGCAGCCACTCACTCTCACCCTCCGCTTCTCTACCACACACACTTCAGCCTGGCTTTGGAGCAAAAGAGCTGGGGTCAGAGGTGAACAACTGTGGGAACGCGGAGGTCCCGTAGCGTGAAACTGTCTCCGTCCTGACAAACTGGACTGTAACATAAACAAGTGCGCATACATCAGCGCGGAGACAATACCCCGGAGAAGAGAGCACAATGCCCTCCACCGCTCCACACTGGCCCTGAAACAATACCACACATGCTGAAACAACACCATAGCCAGGCCTAAGCCAACACGGCACTGGGCAAAGCTTGGAGCAACACCATTTGGGCAGGCAGCAGCACACAATGCATGTGCTGGTCAGTGTGAGGGAAACAATCAGGTGCTGACGAAGCACAAGTTCACGTCTCAAAGTGTAGGTTCTTTCCAAGATTGGATCTGGTGCACAAGACCGTGTAAGTTGTTTGTGTGTGTGTGTGTGTGTGAGAGAGAGAGAGGGGGAGGGAGGGAGGGAGGGAGGAGGAGTTTGTTGCTGCAATGTTTTTCCTTCAAGACCAGAGGTAAACATAGAGTTAAATCAACTGACATTCATTGCATTCATTGCTAGATTTAGCAACCAAAATATTGACCTCTTATTTGTGTTTAAAGTATAATTATCTATACTTTTTAATAAATGAAAAACAGTTTGTTCCATAAATGTATGTATGTATCATAGTATATGTATTATATATATATATATAATAGCATGTATAGTTTTTTGGTGTTTTTTACAATTTCCAGAGCTCAAGGTGACATCATCAGATTGTTCGTTTTGTCCTTACAGTCCAAACGCCAAAGAAATCCCCCCATCTGAGAACCTAGGACCAGCAAACGTTTGTCATTTTAATCAAACTAGTGTACTTTAGTACCATGTCCTGTCTAAGACGAAAGCAGATGCACAGTGAGTTAAATCAACTAAGAACTGCAGCTCTCCACTTGGACTCGCTCAGCACTTCAGCTTATTCAGCTCCATTGTGGTGGTTACACAATATTTTTCTGATCTGAGTGGGAGTGAGTGTCACTAATATTTTGTTTGTGTATTCCAGCTGGTTAAACCTGGTGTTGAGCCTGTGTGGTTTGTATCCTAATAGGGGCTACCTCAGACCGAGACCTGGACCGCAGCCACTGGGCTATTCATGCTTTGTGACCTGATCCGCAGATGCCTCTAAATCCTGCATGCTCACTGCTATAAATCTCTTGAGACATGTAAACACACGCGTGCACACACACACACACACACACTCTCTCTCCCTCTCACACACACACACACACACACCGACTCATATTCAAAGACGGACAAATCAGCGCATATATAGACAGATATAAACACACAGAAAAGCCATATACACACACACACACACTATATCCTGGATGAAAGTCCACTGACCAGGGCAAAAGGAAAATATTAAAGTCATTCGAGGCATTGCATGCATCCAGCCCAGTGCATGGAAAATTCCCATCTAGCAACCTGAGAGGAGAGCAAAAGCAAGCAAAAGACTGGCACAGAGCGCCCTCCAGTGCCCGCACAGGCAAACTGCAGCCCCTCGATGTGCCTTGTGAATGATGAAACCACTCAATGGCCCATTCTGCCTCATCAAGTGAAAGGCGGGGCATTAAAGAGTAAGAGGGGTGGAGGATAAAAGGCGCATATTGATTTGTTGAGACACTGCATCCAGTGGACAATAACCCTCATCATTCATTTATGAATTCGGTCAAATTAATCCTGAACAGATGGCATCGGGTCAATAGATGAAAGTGTCTGAGCATACGAGCCAAGTGGGTTGATATGCAGTCACTCCTATATCAGCAAGATTCCTTTTGCTGGACTGTATGTGTGTGTGTGTGTGTGTGTGTGTGTGTATGTCCCTGCTTGAATGCACCACCTTGATGCCCAAAAGCCTACAGAAAGGGCTTGGGTTGCTTTTCACAAGACATAGTGAAGTTAATTATTGTTAATACTTTCATTATCAATTATTATTTGCATTTTAACTACAAAGGCCTGTCCTGAATTTACATTATCCCTCAGCTTAAACTTTAGTAGGTATTTGGGTTCAACACCTTTTTAAATACTGTAAATTGTTAAGGGGTGTAAGTGTCTTTATTATTGGTTACACAGATCTCGCTGTGCCACAATCGGTCAGGCAAGGTAAACAAGTAGAAGTTGTTGAAGTTGAAGTCATTTCTGTACACCTGTGCTTTTCTTGCTGGGTCTTCACCTGCAGATGAACTCGTTTCAGGTTAGGTGTTAAAACAGCCAACATAACCTGATGTGAACGAGTTCTTCAGAGAGACGTGCTGGGAAAAGTTTTGTTTTGTTTTTTTATAGGTGTTAATGAAGCAGCAGAGGGCAATACTTTGAATAAGTTGGGAAGTTTAATTACATATGCAAGTTATAAATATCACATTACAGCACTGAGAGAGAGAGAGAGAGAGAGAGGCTTGTTTACTCAACAGCACAATGTGATCACCCTATCTCCATTAATTCAATCTCCTGATAGAAGCCACACAGTAAATCCTGCTCTGCCTGAGGTTGAAACGTGATTATTTTTCACACAGGGAGCTGATAGCCTGAGCACACAGCTCTTATTTCTTTTTGCCTTTTCTATGTGTGCTTGTCTCCTTTTAAAAGAGTTTGTTATTCCTTTTCCACCTCCCGCTGCAGCACATTGTTCGCGTTGTCCGCCGCCTTGCATCCCATCTCCACACACCCTCCCGCACCCTCCTCCCTCCTCCTTCTACAGTGTCTGGGTGTGTGGGTGACACAAGCCGAGCCTTGAAATGTGCAGTATGTCCGAGAAGTCGGGAGGCAACTGCAAACCCAGCTTAGATCACAAAGATTTAAGCTCGGATGACCATGTTGTTAAAGAAAAAAAAAAAAAGATGGTCAACTTTTCACATGGAAATTTATCATCTATTTTTGGACTTTAGTTTGGTTCTTAGTCATTTAAAGCCATTCCAGATTGCATTTGGTTCTGGATGGGAATTATTCAGGTTTTGGGGCCGGGCTGGGCTCAGGTTCTGGAAAGTGGGGCTCGCAGTCGAGGGGTGCTAGTAGTTTTCCACTGCAGGCAGCTAACGCAACACAGAGAAAGACAGTGTTTGTTCCACCTCCATCTCTTTCCCCTCTTTACTCCCAGCGTTAAGGCTACGCACTCCGTTCTTTCACTGTTACTTTCCTCCATCTCTCGTGTCAACCTTCAGTGCATAGCTGTCATGTTTTGCCACATTCTCCTTTCCACTTTCTTCCCCAATCTTTTCCACCTCCCTCCCTCTCCTTTCTCCCTTTCAGCTCCTGAATAGTGTGGACAGAAATAATCACAGACAAGCCAGCTCCCCCACCCCCAAGTAACAGTGCCAGCCAACCCACCCCATCATTGCACCTCATGCCACTGGTACCATGACGACTGCTATGGCGGTGCAAAAGCCCAACACTAACCTGTTCCTAGTTCTGTGCCAGAATAATATAACATGTTTTAGAGAAATGGGTCTTAAATTCAAATTCTTTATCTTTTTACAGAAAAATGCCTCTGAGTTTTTTGCACTGGCGCTAATGTGAACTGAAAAAGGGAAATTGTGTGTTTTATTATCATTCATATTCGGGCTTACAACAGGATTGCCAGTGACCTAGATGCACACATCCCTCATGCCCCCTCCTCTCTAGACTTCCCGAATCTGCAGCCGGCAGCATGCTGCACGGGCTAGATGGTGGTGGTGGTGGTGGGGGTGTCTGTCTGTGTTGTAGGATCAAAGTGGGAGAATGTGTATTAGCATGGGTTCCTAGCATTTTAATATGTGAGCAAGAAAGATGTTTGGATGGTAAGTTGCTGTACTCACCTGCAGTCTGACTGGGTATTTATAGTGACAGATATCTGTGGTGCCAAAATTACATGTCGAATGCCAAAAGGCGATGCTTTTGGTGACACAGTATTTCGCTGCAACTGGGAAAAGTGAGATGAAAGGAGCAAGAAGGAAAAAAAGAGCTGCAGCTTTGTGTAGCTATCACTGCTAGTGTCAGCATCACCTAGGTCAAAAGCATGTTAACATATGACAACAGGCCTGAAGGAGTGTAGAGGAGCCTGACGTGGGCCTGGATGTGATCGCAACAGAAAGCATCATGTGGCTCAGTAAGAGTGAACATCCCACAGAGTGTAAATACTGCGCACACACACACACACACACAACACACACACACACCCTACCAGCCCATGTCAGCACTGTCCCATCACTCTGCCCAGCTGGCTGGCAGCTGTAAATCCACAGCTTTTTTCCTCTATCATGTCCCCCATATCCACAGAGCATTTCACTGTACAGTTACTGTGCCAAAGGTCACTGCCTCCTGCCACTGCCCCCCCCTCCACCATGCAATTTGTCTGACCCGGTTCAAGCAGAGATTGCCTATAATCCAGCAGATCTGTCCAGACCACAAGGCTCTCTCTCTCTCCATGGGTCCGCACCCTATTTACACAGTAAGCAGAGGTAGCCCGGAGAGGACTGAAGGCATGCACTCAAACATACACACACACACACACACACACACACACACACATTAATGCACAAATGTACACGCTGTGTAATAAAAGGTGGAGGAGAAAACATTTTCACAGTGAAAATGAGCAAAACCTTTCTCTGAACTAATGTAACAGTTTACAAGTGGACTTTGACTCTGCCGTTTCAGAATCACAATATTGCATCTGTCCACACTCCTGACTGTCAAGGCTGGCAAGTCAAGTTTGTTTATACAGCCTCACCACTAGCATGCCACCAGTGAGACGGGTGCATACAGACAACAGGCCTTCAGAGAACAAACCGACACTTATCAATCACAAATTCCTTCAATGCAAACTCAAAGAGTGACATTAATGCACAGGCTACCAGACCAAGCAACCTTTAACCTCAAAAGAGAGCAAAAAAACCCCAAAACATGAAAAAGGTTGAAACATTAACGTGCCAGTGCATGGGGGGGTTTCACCAAGAACAAGTGCAATAGGTGCTGGAGCTGCATATACTTAAATTAAAGCTCGTGTTTATATGACTAAAATTGTCCGGCCATAAATATTTTGGTCTTGACACAGAGATATAAAGGCAGTGCACGTCCTTTAAAAGCAATATGACAAGAGACCTTATCCACCTTCCACGAATAACTCAATCCAGAAAAAGCAATCCCATCAAAATCTGATGTCATCTTTGAGGGCTCAGAGACACTTCTACGCTTTCCATAAGGAGACAGAAACGTGCTCTGGGTTATTCTGGGAAGAGGCCAGATCCAGCTAGCCCTTTCACTTAATTAATCACACATACGTGTTTATTACAGGGGCTGCTGAGTCATCCTAAATGTCCATAATTAGCTAAATAAGTATGTGTAAAAAATGAGGAGCAGCATAAGCATGAGAGAAAGAGAGAAAACTAGGTGGGCTCAAACCTCCTCTTAGACAGTCGCTTCAATGACAAAATTAATGTTTGTAAAAATAAAAAAAATAAAAATGATCTTTCACCTCTTTTTAGTAATGAAAGCTGCCAGATCTGGGTTAGAAAATTCTGCTGCACAGTGAAAAAGAAAAATTGTAACCCCAGTTACTAATCCAAAATCTTAATAAATAAATAATAATAATACCGTGAAAAATTTCATGAAGCAGATGCTCAACCCTGTGATTTAACATCTGAGGGCACAACCTGTGGCTGTGCACCTCTGCACAAACCTGAACTCTGTTACAGTAGAACAAGAAAGGTTTGGTTGTGAGTTTTACCTTTTCTAAGAAAATGGCCTGGGTCACACCGTCAGTTGATCACATGCTCAGAACTGGACTGGATGAAATCCACAGAGACACTAAGTCTTTTTGGTATTTACTGGACATTCTTGATCAAATCATTTCGTCCTTCCAGGTGGTAGACATGGACAAAGTCCCTGGAATCTGAGCAGCCTGCATCACCAGAACAGGTTGATCTTTTGAGAGTAGCTCTTAATTCAAGTTAGGGTAAAAGGCTAACATAATGGTGCAATTACAAAACACAAAGAAACCCCTTTCTGTCTCTGTCCACCCAAGCCTGGGCTCCTTTCATCCAGCAAGGGAACATGGTGACTGCAGAGAGAGAGCTGGCCGATGGACTCTGCCCACCCCTCTCATAGACTCAGAACAAACACTTACTATTGTCTCCCTTGATTTGTGTGCATATGAATATGTGTATTTGCATTTGCTTGCACCCATCGTTATCCTGTGTTCCTATACAAATCAGAAAGTTCAACAAGGTCAACTGCCCTCACAAGCCCCAGGATGAGCCTCTAACTGCTTAAGTTGACCATACTCATAAGTGTGATTTTGACCCTGGTAAGTTCCCCTCCTTACACCCCTTACGCAAGGAGGAATTATGGGAACTTGACCCCTCCCCGCACACACAGAACCCTATTTTTGCCTGTGACCCCATAGCCCTTAACCCCCATGGGACTGAGCGATACTAGGGCAGCATAACACCACAAACATTTGAGCCCACAAGCCTACTCCCCCAACTGTGATCACAGCTTGTCCTGCGTATTCGCGGGGTGCCTTGAAAAACAAAGAACGACTCAGATTGCATGGAAAAATATGTACAGACCATAGAAGAGGCTGTCCTCTTACATAAGAGATGTAACAGAATCTCTGTTGCATCATATGGATACCTCAGCTATTACTGAGCCCAGCAAAAGAACAATATATTTAAGAGGGCTTTAAATTTATGTAAGTGTGCCAGTCCACATTGAATGGACTTTCACAGTTAATAAAATGCTTAAAGTATAAACTGGATTGCACACTGGGCCACCAGAACAGCAGAAGATTGTTGCAGGCCAAATTTTTGCAAGCCATGAGGGTATTATGGGACATTATTCTCACTAAGCAGGAGGCCTTCCTCTTCTAAAGGATGGAGGGGGTTGCCATGAGGAAAGGACTGTCTGTGCTTTCAAAGATTTTGTCTTTAATCAGCGGATCTGACTGGAATTAGTGGTCTGTCTGAGCCCGACTCAAACGTGCCCCCTCCCTTCTAGCCCCCTCCGTCTCGGACAACGTGAGAAAGGTGTGCATGTTAGTGTGTGTGTTGTCCTGGGGTGGTGGTGATGTGTGTGTGTGTGTGTGTGGGGGGGGGCTTCAACCGTGGGACCAGAACGACATGAGCTGCTACACTGGGCTCATAAATGCACCCCTTGGCAAGCCCTCCACAAATGCAGCTTAGCATAATTCAAAAATACCAGACGGTGTGAACTGTGGTGCACCACTAAACCCGCAAAGCAGCTTTCTCCCTCTCATCTCTCTCAGCCCCTCTCCTCCATCTTCCAAAAACACTTCCGCACAAACAGGAATTAATGCCACTGCCAAACACTCTATTTCCTCAGAAAAACAGCATGTCGGGCCATCATAAGTTGTCAGGCTTAGTTTTGTTTGCTATTAGAGGACTTATTGAGTGGGCCGGGCCACAGCTTACAGCATGCTAAAGCTGGGGTAAATCCAATATTTGGTTCTCCAAAGTAAATAAATACTAATATAAATATATAAACTAAATAATGAAAAATTTAACAGAGAATATATTATGAATCGAGGGCTTTTAGCACCAACATTAACCACCAAAAAATATGAACCAGATAGTACACATTTATTTGAGGTCGTGTCCACTACATGAGGACCTTGATTTGACAACAAGGAGAACAGTGAACAAAATACCGATACAAGCTGTGAGCTGAATCTAAATTATAACCCACCACATCTGCAGTAACAACAAACTGCATGGCATACTGATGGCACCGGCATTGATTTTTAACAAATATAAGGATATAATGTTTGTGTCAGCAGATGGCTGGGTGTGACTTCTCCCCTTCATCCACAGCCCTCCCCTGTGACATTGCAACCCAACAATAATTAACAAGGGACTATTACACCTGTTATATGAGCAAAGCAATCACGTCAACAATGAAATCTGAGTTGTGACTGTGTTGCAAAACTTGAACTTAAACAAATAGCATTGGCCATCATATTAGTATGGTGTTGATGGAGGTAGTAGGAGTATTTGCATCATAACACATCTTCAGTCTTTGAGAATACCCACATAGGTGCAGTGTCAATGTTTTTATGTGTGTATATACACACACATATATATATAAAGTGTCATAAAGTCATACGTACATACACCCTTGTGTGGTGTTCATATTTTTGTTATTCAGCCGGTGTTCGTGGGTCTGGTCGACCTGCTGCATTTTGGGGTTTTCAAAACAACACAATCAAGCAATTTTATGTTAAAATAGTCAACAGATGTTTACTTCATCCCAATTACAAGCCCTATGAACAGCATATATGTTTAATATTTGCCCTTTACCTTTGTTAGATCACATTTATGAATTAATATGCTACTTGTTTTTCAATTGTTTTTTAATAAAATGTAATTTAAAAAAAGAAAGTTAGTCATTTATAATCAAGATGTGAGTGGGACAATTTTTCTTTTCATTTTTCGTTTTCATGTTTCTTTCAATAAAAAATGAAAACGGGTCCCACAGACCCGAACACCATACAAGGGTTAAAAGGTGATCATGGTAAAAGGACATTTTTTTCCATTTTAACATTTTTTTAGACAAAATGTTAATTAATATTGATGTAATTACTGTCACATACTGTATGACATTTCTGGTAATCCACAGAACACATTCTGCAGTTATATAAATTGTAAGACATTTAAATAGTAAGTTATGTTGTTAAAGTTACAAACTTACCTTTCAAAACCAAGATGTGGAGTTTGGTGACATTATCATTTGACTAATGATCAAGTAATTATTACTGTAGATATTTTGATTTGCTTTATTTTAGACACCACAGTTTAATAAATTGGAAATATTGATATTTTTGCAAATTTTGCCTTGCTCTTGTTTGTACATGCATGCATATGGTTGAATGTTTGGATTGGTTAATCCTTGGGTCTTGCAATGTTTAAGTGTTACTGAGTTCATGGCTATCTCATCGTGTCACTGACTGTAATCCACAACAACATTAACAAATCATGCAAGCAAGGTTCTGACTCAACCACAATGTTTGCAATGCTTATGAAGAGGTGAAGAGAGGAGCAGATGGTAACAGAACAATACCATAAAATTAGGAGATGGAGACATCTGAGTAATTCTACAAACCGACTTTCACGATAGATCAAGTGAATCTCCTACCTGGACAGCCTGAAGAAGTCGAATGCATCGCTCTCTCACATCTTCAAAGGGACATCGTTTGGAGAGCATGAGCAGGTGAGCGAGGATGTCATTCAGATCACTGTGGGTGGGGCTCACCAAGGTCGGGGACAAGGGAGCCGATGCTGATATGGGCCCAATAGCCTCTACTTTCCTCATGACCTCCTGGCGGATGTTCTCCATGGCTTCAGTTCTGGAGCTGGCATCCCGGCTGCCCAGCCCATCCCATCTCCCCAGAGACTCCTGGTCCTGCACTTCCATCTTTTGACGTTGGACTAATGTTTGAGTTGTCTTACAACAGGCTGCACAAAAGATAACACAGTGCAGTCGAGGCTTTCATCACAGCAGTGTGGTATGTTCAACAAACAGCCTTTGGATATTATGCTAATGGCAGGAGGTGGATGGGCTCTTGCATGTTATGTCAGTCAGTGTCAGTCACAGCATTGCAGGAATTAGAACTTGACCAATAAATCAGCCAACCGATATTATTGGCTGATAATAGATGACCACAAATCTGTCTGCATCAGCACATACAATGTGTCGCAGTAAGCAGTAATGGATTAGCCTGCAGAAATGCCAGGGAGTGGTTCCAAATGTATTTTTCAACTGAAAAATGTCCCACTGGGTATGACAGGTGAGCAAAATGGATAAGAGCTACAGCCCTATCAATAATGGATTTTTAAGGCTCATAATGATCCTGAAAATCAGTTTGTCTGTGCTCTCTGATGAACAAACGATTAATGTTTTTCTTTTAATCAAATATATATGTTAAGCATGTATGTAAAACCAAAAACTAATATTGGCCCATACAGCGATGTGTTTCTGAACTGTCAATTATCGATATCAGTACCAGCCTTCCCAACTCATTATCAGCCGGGCTCTCTCATGGATGAAAGCATGTTAGTCTTTATCATGCTGGAAATTGTTTACCAATTGTATGTCCACTGTATCATTGATATTTGTTCTGTTACCAACTTCAACGAAAATAGCATGGTTATTGTACTCTGAATTTGAATCTTTCAATTCAATTGTTAATGACACCTATTGCTTTTGCAAACGCAAATGAACTACATTCATTCATGGTTAACAAATTGTTACTTAAATATTAAACGTGTCGTGATTAAGAAAATGAGCTAAAACAACGAAGCTTGTCAGTTAGTGAGGTCCATTCAATTTCTCCCCTGCCTTCCTTCAGTGTCAAGGCTTTCACAAGCTGTCCGTTAACAAAGACGCCAGTAAAGTACAACAGGACAGCGGCGAAAACAATGGTCCTACACACAAAGCAGTCACTGTGGACCAAAAAGCAAAAAGTGTCACTGTCAAATACTCACTTTATCCACATTCTTCGGCGCAGGTCTTTTGCTACGGGACACCTCGCCACAGCGCTTGACCAGCAACGTTAGTTCCAGGGTACAAGCGACAGGAGGCAACGACTCGAGGGAAAAATTTGATTGGCAGAGCCGAATGACCAATTAGCATGATTCATAAGTATTCTGGGGACGACGCCGTTCATTTTCTGACCACTGATTGGTCAGAGGGGAGTTACCAAGCTCGCAGGGGGATAGGTCTATGGGAGTTGGATTCTCTTCGTTCGGTATTTGCGCCGTGAGGTAACGCTTTAGAACTACATCCCCCGTCATGCATTTCGTTGGCAGCAGACCCCCTCCTTCTTCTTGTTTATCCGAAATAACCGAGGCAAGCAGAAAAACAGACCGAGGGGGGTGAGGGAGGGAGATGTTGTATATTTCCACTCGATTTGTTTTGTATTTAATCTCGTTTCCACTCAGGTACACTGAACTAAACATTGACGGGATCAATGCCAATTTAATAATATGAACACGAATTTCAATGAGAACGTGTCAAGTTGTCTCAAAGATATTCGAATTGGATTCCAATGTAATGGGTACTACGAGTCTATGTATAGGGACAATGGTGGTGCAAATTTGAAAAACAAAAAAAAATTACGTAAAATACACACGACCATCCAAACAGGACTCACAAATAAACACATTCTTTCACTCAGTGCGACAAACCTACCACACTGCATACATACTGCCCATTGCTATTGTCTATTGCTATTATTTGCATAATTCTGTGCAAGTATTTACCAGGTGATTGTCTGATGAAAAATGCTTAATCTTCCTACAGTTACATAAATTATAAGATAAGGTTTATCAAATGGAAATATTTCCTAAAAAGAAAATAAATGGTCTTCAAATTAACGTCTCCACAAAGCTTGTATTGCATGTTGCAGACCAGGACGCAGGACGCCTGCTGGCACCTCTCACGACTATGCTTTCGGAAATCTAGACTAAGGTCCTCGGCACTTTTTGCAAAATGTTGTGTAAAGCTTTAAATGTTGTTGAAAACCAGGTTTGGAAAACTGTCATTCTTTAATTGAATAAAGACATTGAATTGAATTGTCATTGTCATTGAATTTGGATAATTAACAAATTAAATTAAGCGTATAATATGTACAATCTTTAAATATGATAGATTTAGATATTTAAATGCATTATTTTAAATATTTAATAATTTCACCACTTAACATGTTTCCTTCAGTGTGGAGGAGGCCCATTATTATGTAGGCAGAGGCAGAAATGGAGCTTGTGAAATTACAATTCTGCTCTGACAAGTCTTTCCAATTTTATATTAATCATCGGAAATTGTCTGTCACAAAAACGTTATCAGACATAGCCGCGTATCTTAAACTGAGCTGAAAAGTGAGGGACACTCTGGATTGCTGAGGTGGTGGGGGGGAAACAACAGGCGGAACCAGAGTGAGGAGGGCGGAGAAGAGGAGGGAAATTTAAAAAGTCCGGACAGCCTGAAGTGACAGGACAACTGAGTCGCTCGAAGAAGTCAGTTAGCTACATTAAAACCGTTTAAAACTCACCCAGTCAGGCCGGGAATACCAGATATAAGCGTATGATTAGTTTCATAGAGGGCATGACCGTCTGAGTGACATAATGGACCAGGTAACGTTTTCTAATCAGCCGTTAGCTGCGACGGTGGCTAACAAATTAGCTCTGGCAGTGTTTACTTTTGACGAGTTCTCATTTGCTGCTAGGTTATCTTCTCAGTGAGCTTGAATGTTGTATTCTTACGTCTGTCTAACTTGAACTAGGCGAGGGTGGTTTCACCAAGAAACGTCGCTTTTTCCGATCCATGCTAACAAGAGATGTCGAACGTTATTCGTTAAGGAGCCTCACTGTATAAAGCAGCCCCATTTTTGCAGAAAGTTGATGCGCTGGGGCAAAGTATAATGCTCAGACGAGTGGATTAATCAACTAACGTTAGTCGATCTTCAAGAGAGGAGTTTCAAGAGTTTTTTATCTATGTAAAATGAACATCTTACAGTTAGTCTTTAGACGTAACCCTCCTACGGTTACTAAAGCAACCTCGTCCTGTTTGTAGATTTTAGACTCGCCCTCCAAAAACAGTTACATCGGGAGCTATTACCAGCCTCCAGACAGGATACTACCAAAACCACGACAGCTGGAGCTCTCTGCACCCTCATCCACCAGCAAGGACCCACACATCACCAGCCTCCGAGCGTCTCAGACAACACCTAATATTGACAGCAAAGGTATGACACAGCTGTTTGATTTGAGATTTGTTTGTGAGATTTTTTGCATCAATTTTTTTGTTATAGCTACGTTATGCTCCGATTACCTGCCATGCTTTTCTGTACCTGTTAACTCCTCTCCAGCTGTGGTTGATGCCCTGAAGACCCTTCAGGAGAAAATTAGGCAGTTGGAGCTGGAAAGGAAGCAAACAGAGAAGAGCTACCAGCAGCTCTGCCATGATGCTCAGAAGCATCAGCAGGTCACGGCATCTTACACAATGCCAATTCAGCCAGCAGCCAGCCTGCCTGAGACCAACAACTCTGGCAGGAAGGGTAAGTGATGGAAGATGCAAACAGGAAAAAACCTGCACATGAGTGACACGAAATATTATGAAGAAGAGAAGTCTTTCTGCTAGATGTTTTTAATAGTCGTGTCTGTGTTTATGGTTCCAGAGCTGAACTCAAAGCTGCAGTCTGCTGAGGCTCGCTGTAAGATTCTTGAAAAGCAGCTGGACTACATGAGGAAGATGGTTGAAAACGCTAAGAAGGAGAGGAATTCTCTCATGGAGAATCAGGTAGTTCCAAAAGCTGGGGACTGAAAGAAACATTAACAAATCTATCTTTAAAAGTAAATCCTAACAATAAGCCCATCACAAGCAGGATATGATTTAGAGAAATTTTAATTTGGAAAACAGGTTTAAATGTTTTTAAAAACTTAACTCTTTCAGCAAAGCATGTTACTAAACCATGTAATCTCTGTTAACCCACCCTTCACAAGACTTTGCTGCAGAACCAGCAGCTGAGCAGCTCAAACACCCAAACTCAGCAGGAGAAGCTGGAGAAACTTGAATCAGAGTGTCTCAAACTGAATAGAACCCAAATGGCAGCAGAGGTAATTCATGGTTTTCCAGGTGATTTGTCTATATGTTAATTATAACAAGGTGATATTTATATTTCAGTGCAATCTTTTGTTTCCAGATGAAGCTTTCCATTCTGGAGCAAAAACTATTGAAAGAAGAGCTTGAGCGTAAATCTGTTCAGGAGAAAGCAGACAAGGTCAGTGATTCAAAAATCCACATTTTCACCCCATTTTTTTATTCTCCTTACCCAAACATGCACATATTTTACAATAAATGCAGGAACTAAACTATTTTTAAATACAATATACCTATACCTCAGTGTCTTTATATCACAATCCCATTACTTTCACTCTACTTTGTTAGCTGCAGAAAGAGCTGGACATCAACTTTCACTTGTCTATGCCAACTACTGAAGAGATAAAGCCAAAGAAGAAAACAAAAAAGACCATCAAGGTGCTTTTCTTACCAATAAAGCTAATTATCATCAAGTATTTATTTAGGGGGAATATATAAATACAATATTTATAGTTTGAAATATAGACGTGGTAACAGGTGCTTTCTTCCTCAGAAAACTTCTAAAAGTGAGCTGGCATCACCAAGCAGCCTGAGGTGCCAAAAAATGCCCTTTGTTGCAGGAAAGGTAATGTCATTTCTGATGCTCAGCACTAACTCTCAAAACCATGCATTATCAACTGTTTTCATCTTTTGATTGATGATGATTTCCCCCTACCGGTCACAGTCGATAAGCCCAAGCCACTCAGTCCACGCCAACGTACAGAGTATCCTTCACATGATGAAGCACCACCAGCCCCAGCTGTGTGAGCGAGTGAGTGCCCTGCACAGGCCTGGCAGTGGAGCCAAGAAAAACCTGCAAAAGGACTTCTCTCCATCTTCCAATGCTTTTAAGAAGCCTGACAACCTCCTGCCCGAGCAAGCAGATCAGTCACTGAGCTCACTGTCTGACCTGCTCTTGGCTCTACAAGATGAGCTCGGACAGATGAGCTTGTGAGTAATTATTCTTTTATTGTTTTGTCAAACTTTTCTTCCACTTTTAATAATTGGTGTCTGTGCTTTTCACTTTTTTGGCAGTGAGCATCAGGAGTTGGTGCATCAGATCGATGTCGCCCAACATCAGGAGCAGAAGCAGGACCTGCAGAGAGAGCTGGAGAGGCTGGTGGCCAGAATGGAAGAAAAGGGAGTTCAGATCTCTAAGCTCCGCAAGCACCAGCAGACAGTAAGTGAACCACTGCTCAGTGTAACCCAGAGGTGTTGACAGATGTAGGAGTCTGATGTTTTTTTGGCTTCTACTCCTAAACAGGTCTGTAAACTGACCCAGAGCCAGCCATGTATAGAAGAATGTGCAGCCAAGAAGTCATGTGGGATCAAGCCACCTATTCCTTCTCTTGTTAAGGCTAAACAGAAGGCAAAGAAAGGTGGGACCACTCAGAACCTGCAGCTTCTCCGAGAGACCCAGCGGTTCAGAAACAGCCTCAGGCAAGACGACCTCTCCTGGGAAACATGATGTTCTCTACATGATCAGTATGTGTGCAGGCTTTGATCTTACAGCTGGATAAACTGCGAGACTCCCCTCGATTTGTTTTTCCACCCTCTTCTAATGACCCCTGGGCCATTTTTAGTAACAAACGAAAAGATGGAATAAACTGTTTTATACAGGTCTTGATAATGTGCTGATCACAAGACTTAGTAAGCACTGGGTGATATATTTGAAAGAAGCACATCAATACATTCCTTAATAGGTAGAGGGTACAGTTTATGAACCATGATTTTAACCAGCCTAAATAATGATGTGATTTAAGTTTGTTTCATGAAGTACTATCTCAAATGAAGCTGGAGTAATCTATTTTTGATATTTAATTTTTAATAAAGCTCTCTATGTAATGCAAATTCATGCACTCATTTTACTTGATTCAACACAACAGTTTTTCTCTGCAACATTGTTTGGACTTCACACTAACAACCACTAGGTGGCAGTGCTCAGTCTGAACGTGAAGGCCGTTAACCCCTGGCACACTACACCATTGCATGGAGAATAGTAAAAATATAACTATCATACAATGTGCAGCATCAAGTTCTTTCAGTTTTGGACCATCTTCAGTAACGGTGGACCAAATGCTCGTGAACTCTGTAACAGCAGCTGTCTGGACAGCTGAGTAAATGTAGCTCTAACAAAAGGACAAAGGGATGTGGTTTTTATTGCCGTGCAGAAGTGGGTGGACCTGTTTTTCTCCACAGGATTTTGCTGTTTCACAGAGCCAAAACAGCCCTATTCTCCTAAATTCAACTATGGCAGCTATTGCCCATCTTAATTGCAGGCTGATCAGATGATGGGACACATTCTGGTGTGGCTGAGGTGTTTATATTTGCTCTGTTTATTTGCGTCAGCCACCTTTAATGGGATGAATAGCTTCCTCATAACGTTCCTGCATTGTCCCCTCATCGGGCCCTAGTCAGCTTTATTTTTTATTTTATCATCATGCATGAAGCATTTCTGGCTTTAAATCATATCTCAGTCACTCCCTGTGCCACTAATAACTGTCATAACCCATACTACAAGGGCTGATTAGGCAAACTGCTGAAAAACTGCAGCCTAAAATTAAAAGAGTGGGATATCCCTCACTCCCCTGTCAGACCTACTGGGTCATGGGGGAAGAAAACAGCTGATTGTTATTGTTTCTCTGTCCATTCAGTTCATTATCCAGCTAACATTGTTTGGTTCTGGTATTCTTGGCATGATGCAGAGTTCACTGGATGGTGAAACTGATTGAGCTGGTGTATGTGAGAGTGAGAGTGAACCTAATGCATTGTTTCCCTGTGCTCCCATATTAGATTACAGAGCAGGACTGGACACAGCAATCAGGTTAGCTGAGGCAAGTTGAGACCCCTCCATGCCCACATACGCCTCATCTTCAGCCCCTCCTATCTACTCTCCTGACCCTGGGACTCTTGATACCGTGTGACCGCTTACCCCTCTTTTTGTCTGGTGTTGAATAGCAGTGGTGTGTTCAAATGAGCATGTGTCAGGCATTTTGCTGTGGGTGCGTGAGAGGATGCCTATAAACATCTACTGGTCTGGCATCTCAAAAAGATAAAGACATTTTTCCAATGTAACATTCAAACAAAGAAAGGGATTACATTTGTCCATTCTCTGTGCTCTGTGATGAGAATGGTGTGTTTGTGATGATGTGTGGTGTTTGGTACCTTCTTTCTGCTGACCAAGGAGTCTCCCACATGCCATTGAGTAAAAAATTTTGTTTGACTAAGTCACTAAGTTTTACATGGGCAATATTCCTGCCATTTCTGAATGATGGCTGTAATTGAACTCCACAGGAATGGAATTTTTTTGTATCTATCTCCTGACTTTTCAATAGCCTTTAGTCAGAGTTGGTTCAAGTGTTCTTTTGTCTTCATGATGTAATTGCTGCCAGGAATACTGATTAACCAGTGACTGACTGGACCCTGCAGAAAAAGGTGTTTTCACTTGAGACACATTCACTGCGCTCAGGTGACCTCCATTTCACTAATTGATGTTAACCAATTTTTGGGGGCTCTGTTGAATTAGGTCAGTCACTTCTACTCAATTCATGTTAATTAATTGACATTACTTTGTAGAAATCTGTTTCCATTTTAACATTAAAGTTTTTTTAAATAGATTTGTGACAAAGTGTACTATTATTGACCATGAGTCAGGTCATAACAGCAATAAAAAGTGGAAAGCATCCAAGGGGTGAATACTTTTTATAGGCACTGTAGCATCACAAAGTTTGCTATGTCTGTTCATGAACGACAAGTAAGTTTAATGGACACATGAGGAAGAAACGTGTCTGCTGAAACTCTGGTTCAGGGAAAACGGTGCCAGCTGGGCCACTGGAAGAATAACAGTCTGCTCAGCACAAACACACACTGTACACACACCTCACTCAAGCATGTAGCCTAGTCAACTGTGCAGACTGTGATTGTTGAGTGTGCACGCAGAGATACACAACATTTCCTTTGGAGCTATTTGTTTTTGCTACATAAGCAGAACCTTGCTGTGACCTTGGAAACTGACAGTGTTTCCTGCCAGGAACACACTCAAGAGTGTGAAAAACAAGGGGCCGTGTCCCAGTGATCAGTTTCATTCAGTGTCCCATGTTTGTACATAGCTGTAATAAACTTTGTACCTGTTTCCCTTTCAAAAACATGTTGACTACCATCTTACATATAAAACAAACATCTAGGTACTACTGTATGTGTAATGATGTGCACTGTGAAGTGAACAGCAGTTCACGAGTTAATCCACCAACTGAACTTTATTCCTTACAGGTTTAGGTGGACTTACAGAGAAGTACAGTAAACGTTTGTGGGGCTATTTGTATGTGTATCAAACAAACTGGGGCATGAGTGTCTCCATATAATCCACTTTATTAACAGGTGGAACAGTGCTTCTCTTTTTTTTTTTTTTTTGGCACATGTGACCTCACACCTTAGACTATGGACTAATTGTTTTATTTGAGGGATTTTAGAGGCCATGTATTGTAAGAAAACAATACCCCCCCCCCCCCCAGAAACATATACATAATAATTATGACTTGTTTTTTCTGCCTGTCCCTGTAATCATCTCATTTATCTTGGGAGTCTATGAAAGGTCCTAAGCCGGAGGCTGAAAAACTCTACACTATACTAGATTCTCAGATGGACCATGGAGATGGAGGGAATTGATGGGGTTAGGGTGGATGCTGCTTATACAGAATAAAAAAAGAGCATGTCAATAGGAATCTGGTTATGACCATAAATTACATTACAACTTTTTCTGGGAAGACTGAGCACAGTGAGTAACACACTCAGACACCACAGTGGGAGAACCTGCTCCAACTTGTTGAAATCTGTTTGGAAACATGCAGCCTGACTCTGTCCAAAAGGTTTGAAATATGAGCCTACAATATATTTATTTCTAATGCAAGATGTTCCAGCTAAAGATTTCTGAATATCTAAAAGTGTAGATAGTGTAATGATTTCACTTAATTTCCTCTTGTTGACCCAACATTAGCAATGCACACGCAGGGCAAGACAAAACACAGCCTGAACTTGAGAGCCTCTGTTGTCCAGGCAACTAGCCTTTCAATTGTAACCATTGGGACGGGCCCTTGTCTCACCGTCCCACTTGCGATTTGTCATGTAAATTGCCAACTCCAAGAAAGCTGACACTGCTGTCAAATGAGAAGGTAAATACAGTGATTTGTTTAACAATATCCAAACTTTATTGGTTTAACATTGTGAAACTAGAGGCAACACTAGAAAACAAGGCAAAAATGAAATTAAAAGTTTGAAAACAAAAAAGGACATAAAATAAGCACAAAACATTCCAGGAGGCATTGTGGCACCTGTGAGTGTCTACAAACTGTATGTGTGTGTGTTAAAGAGGGGGTGGGAGCGAAGCCAAAAACTCGTACCTACAAGGACAGATGGCCTGTAACACAACTGTTTTTGTTTTCTTTAAATGTATGGTCCTAACATGTGTGCACAAAGCAATAAATCCACAAGGCAAAGAGAGAGAATCAAAAAGCTTTTTACTCATCGCTCTTGAAACTGAACACTGCAAGGCTGAAAACTGACTGGAGAGCCCTCCATGACCGAGCAAATCCAGATTTTGACTTTAAAGGAGAGAAAACAAGTCACTGAATGCAACAATATGAAAAGTACAACCAAAGTGAAGTTCAAGTGATTGTGTGACTGTTTGCATTACGGAGGAAATGTCGCAGCAAAGAAGAACCAGAGGTCTAAGGCTGTGGTTACATTACCAATGAGTAAATCTGATGCAACAAGCTAGTGACACTTTGTCCAGGCTACAACCAGGCCACATCTAGACGACCTTAAAACGCTGCCAAAATGCCAGTCTTTTAGGTACTATGTTAGATTTTTTTTTTTAACCTTGGAAACAAAAGCAGCCTGAGAACCGCTCAGACAACATGTCACTATCAGTTGCTCTGTGGTTTTGATCAGGAAGTTAAGGCTGAGTGTGACAAGACAAGACATTTAAAGCAGAATACAACACAGAAAACCACTTCACAGGCATCTGAAAGTGCTGAGTCCCATTGGTATTTAATAGGTGCGGTGTATCATCTTACAAACTACAACTACACTGTATATGGATATTAACTGAATAAGGCACTTTTCCTTAAGAGGTGCAGGGACTGAGTAACTTGTAGGAGAAGCCGCAGAGAGGCAACACAATGGACGTCTATTGGTATCCATGGATACCAGACGTGTTTTGACACCGCGATGCCAGCATGTGATGCTGTGTCGTCGAGGAATGCAGCTACCATGTCGAATAAAAGGTGGAGAGCACTCTGACTTGGATTCAGCGGGTACACGGCGCACCGCTCGGCGGCCGGGAATAGAACTCAAAAATATGTCTGTTATTTTGGAGCGAGGGGGACTCCTCGTGCAGAGAGTGAACAAATTGGTGCAGCTAAGGCAAAAACTCTGGAGCCTGCTTGCTATACTTGGGTCTTTGGGCTGTAGCCTAATGCCACCAGGTGACTGTAGGTTAAAAGGCGTGTTAATGGTGAGCAGCACAAAACATGTAACCCTAGATTACGCAAGCCGAACAAACCGAACGAACGAACATCTGCGGTCATGAATGTCTAACTGTTTGTGGTCATACAAAACAAGGTGATTATTCATCCATTATCTAGCTAATATTCAAGATTGAGTATTTATACAAGCATCAGATTTTTTTTCCGGACTGAACCATGAAAACCTTTACAAAGACAAAGTTACAAAACAAAGCTTGTCAGTGCAATGCTCAATTTCCATGCCAAAACTGAGGACTTTGGCTTAACGCACACTGTTTCAAGGCATTCCTTCAACTAGCATATGGGCTAATCACAAATAATCAAGTGGTTTTTAAGTGTCTAAACCCCTTAAGAGCATATGCAATGGGAGAGAAAGAAAATCACAACTCCAAGCATCCAGCATGCAATAATGAAAAAAGGCATTTAAACAGAATAAACATTCTTGACACTGACAAGCCGCTACAAGCAAAAATGTTCTGATAAAACACTCCTTCATTTAGCCTCTTCCTCAAGTTGACACCCAGAGCACAAATAGGATGTGGCTATGTACAGGAGAAATAAACAAAAAAAAAAAAAAAAAAAAAAAATCACACAGTTAGCAGCAAGCTAATTAGAGAACTTCACATGAGCCTGGCCAGTTAGTTGCTGCAATTCTGCACTCCATTTGCAATCTTCTCACTTTCATGGCAAAGTCAGAAATCAGAGGTGCAAGGCTCATTTAATCAAACCGGCACTCAAACAGTCCCAACATTTTCAACTTCAATGCATCTTCTCCAGTACTCAAGTTTTTAAATTAAGCCCAATATATTTGCCACTTCTTTAAGAAAAAAAAGAAAGGTACACTCCCAGATTTATAGCACCTAACATGGTCTGAAATGTCCAGGCCAGCGCAACAGTGAGAAGGACGGACACTCAGAGGCAGGATTGGGAGCTAGGAAAAAAAAGGGAGAGTACCTTTAAATCATGTATTCGCACTGAAGATTAACTCTGCTTATAGGGAAAGAAACTTCAATCTCGACTGATCAAGGCCCTCGACTGACAACTACCAACTGCATTCTTCAACAATAAAAGGCTCTTCAGTCCAGCTGGGATACAACTACGGATCTCACTGTTCACCAATATCAGCACCGCGATACCGTTTCTTTCTCACAAACACAAACTCACGACAACACTCGGGAGGCCTCCACCAGAAAGAATTTCTCTCTTTAAGTCAGACTGGACATTAAAGGCACTTCACTTCTATTACTGTCCACTTCGAGAAAGGTGCATGCCATTTTCTTCTTGTCTCCCCATTCTCTAATTTTATACAATATTTTAACAAATTAATTACTCATATTTCGGAAATATTCTACAATCGTTTCGTTGTCACCCTTTTTTGACTATACTCCACGGAGAGGAAGGGGACAGCTCCTCCTTGGCAATCCGCGTGGGTAAAGATCAGAAATAACAGCTGGGAGATTAATGGCTGGGTAATGAACTCAATATGTGATTTATTGCATCGAGCTGCTCCACTGGCAGTTGGTGTTTTGATAATTTCTTTTAACAACTCGTATCGGGTGAAAGATTGCCCCAGGGAATTCAATATCTGAAAGACACGCAGCACTCCTAAATGTGGAGGGAGACACCCCTCAAAACAAGACTGTTTACTAGAAGGACTGATTTCTTTTTTTTTCATTCTGACATTAGATGATTGGGTGTTGCTTTTTATTCCCTCGTAAGTAACCCCACCTCTTTTACATCATCTATGAACACATATACATAATACAGCTGCATGGCGGGGGGGGGGTCAGCCCATGATTCAGTGGGTTGAAAGCAATACTGAATCATCACTATCGTCACATTTAAAAAAAAAAAGCTGAGAACTCAAGCAGTGTTTCCAAATCAATATTTTTTTGTAAATGCTACATCTTTGCAGCTGCACTACTCCCGCCTGTCAACAGGAAAGCTGCTCTGTGTACATGACTATAATTCTTGATTTTATGATTCTTCAAGGCTGTAAGTAACACCTACCCCCTCTATATTCGCACTAAAACAGTTTTCGCAGGATGACTAACGGCGTGATGGAGGTGGGAGTAGCAACCAGATGATATAATCCATATGCTAAAGGCTTAAGACGCCACATCACTAGAGATCTGTTTAGTTGGTGTGAATGATCATGCGTACAGGCATGCGTGGAGGCGCTTTAATACAGACTACAACAGCAGCACTAGTGGAGGCTGTAACCACATGTGGCATAAACATCAAGGATTTTTAAAAAAACCTGCTTGAAAACACTGTTTGAGTTTGTCATGTTGAGTGCGTGCCAAGTGACTGACTGGAGGTGATGGCTGGGTGGGTGGGTGGGTGGGGGTCTTTCTCTGGAAGGTTCTAGTAGGGGCAGGGACGGGTCAAGTGATGCAGATCCAACAGAGACGCCGCTTCAAAGGGTGTGGTAGTTGCGGTCCTTGGACTTGCAGAATTTGTAGAGGAAGAAGGTCACAGCCTGCAGACCCAGGACCAGCACTATGCCACCGATGAAGCTTGCAGCATCAAAGGTTGAGTTCTTGTGAGGGGCAGGAGACGGGGCAATCGTTGTACTCGTGCTGGTTCCAGCTGTGATTCAAAAGAGGGCAGAGCAAGGCAGAATGTAGATAAAATGCTCTTGTGCATGACCAGTGTTTAAAAAAATCTTGCTCTATCACTATGTCAGACTTACTTGTAGTGGTGGAGCTGTTACTACTATGAGTGGGGCTGGCGGTGGTTGTATTGACTGTAGTGGGGTCACAATAAGAACATACAATTGCCTTTACAGCCGTAAAACATATTTGACTTGTTTCAAGTTGTAATCCTCAAGATTATATTCCTGGTTGAATATAATATATAGACATAATCTATAGCACAGCCAAATAAATGCATCTTGTTTTAATATTGAAGTCAATAAATTGACCTGAGTTTTCCTTACAAACGATTCTTCTCCTTTCATTTCTCTTTTGCCAAAAGTAAAATTGATTTGCTGAAGAAAAAAAATTCTAGTGTGATTCGTGGTGACAAATGCATTGCGGTTCTTGCAAATTACTTGTGCATGTGAATGTGGGCAAAGTGAATTTGGTACGGTAATGGATGACAGAAAGAAGGAGTTGAGAGAATGTAAATACACTAAACTGTTATTGCTTAAACAAACGTATACCACAAAAACGAGGCATGATTTCTTGAGGATTATAACTTGAACAGATCTGAATAAAACTACCAACACGACCACTTGAAACCCTTGCATACTGGACAACACAAACTGCAGCAGGGGAGGAGCCGAGGTTTTCAGGGACCGGTTACCTGTGGTGGGCTGAGGGCTGCTGCTGTTAGAGGTGGCTGTGGTGACAGCAGGGGAAGGGGGGGTCGTAGGAGGATTGGAAGCAGTTGAATTTGCAGTGACAGTTGGAGCCTGGGCTGTTGTGCTTTCAGAAGCTGGACAGGGAACCAACACCAAGACAGGAGGAAAGGAAGTGGGGAGAAAAGCAAGAGACACCACCTTAACAATAAGGTTATGTAAGGAAATGGCACAAACACTCCCTCGTTATTTCTCTCAGGCAGGTGAAAGTTGTGTTTACACCTGGCCAAGTCTTTTGGACACAAAGGAGACAGATGACAGAGGGACACATAGTGCTGCAACTGACCCATATCTGACACCTTAGTTAGAGCATAGCTAGACCCAAATAGAATCTGCAGAAAATTGATACTCCTAAACTTGGACAAATATGATTTTTGTAGAAGGAGTCTGCTGATTCTCTTTGAGTCAGAAAGAACATGTTAATGTAAAGCATTATTTTCCCACTTTGATATTGAGAGCCACCGTGCCGTTAAGACTCACTTGAGCAGGTAGCGTTGCTGCAGGTCTCATTTGCCGCGATGAGGGTAACGTTGTGACAGCCGACAGACACTGAAACAGACAAATGTTGCATGAGTTAAATATGCCGTTTGTGTCTTGTGTCACTAAGAGCAAGAGCATTTCCTTTTTATTCATTTGAATTCAATCTTGACCCTGTTAATCTGAAATGACGACCAGTTACTTATCTCACTCATGATGGCCTCACTATTCAACTCAAAAAGAAGAAGCCAAATAAATCACCAGCGTCACCGCATGTCCAAAACATCACAACATGGTCCCAAAGCATAATGGTCTCACGATTTTCCGTGAGCTTCAAATTTTTAAGTCCACACAGAGCACATAATTATCTCTCATTCGTTCTGTGCATACAAACAGTTAAGTGACACCATCTTTTCTTCTCTTCCTCCACAGGCAGGTCAGAGCCTTTGCTCACTGAGGTCCCATCCTGCAGCTGAGAGGACGGCGCCCCGTGCATCCTGCTGCGCCCCCATCTTACCACTTGATCATTTGAACTTGGGCAATGTGCATTGTTGTACACACTTGCTTTTTCATTTCTTTAACCACACCAGCACAGTATCTGGCAATAAAAGGATGTGGTTTGGCAGTTCAATCAATTCCCCATATTTTACAACCAAATTAAGTATTTTGTACCAACATTCTTACCTACAACATAGCTTGTAGGTAAAAATGTGGAATAGATGCATTTCCCTCAAAAGCAGCCCCTCAGCATGAAATAGCATAAAAATAAAAGTATAAAAGTACACATTTAGTCTGCTGAGTCATAGTTTAATCATCTAGGTGTATTCTGTTTAATGCTATTCTGATTACTAATTAACCAAAAGAGGAAAGGACTTTGCCCTGGCTGTCCCAAATACTCTGACAAATGGCCAAGATTGCAAACAGAGCAATGGTTGATTTATTTTTTTATTAATGTGTCTAAGAATTAAAAAAAAATAGGGGAAATGTTTTTTCCATTTGTATCCGTTTCTTCAACAGAACAACTCATCCTATGTCACATTTAGGAAGCCATGAGTCACTAGTTCTCAGCAACTTGTGACTATAGTTTCTTTTCACACCCAGTTATAAGGTTTTCACTTTGCTGCTGTTTCACAAGATTAACTGTCAAGATTTGGTCGCAGTCTCTAGTACAGACATCCATACTGCCCAGATACTGTACGTGCGGGAAATATTTTTGATAAATTAGGCAGTTATGTTTTAAACCTCCTTCATGTGTACAAAAATATATAACCTACAGAGGGTTCTTCAGACTGTATGCAAGTGAAAATTTTGACAAAAAATATATAATGTGACTTTTTCAATAAGTGATTTTTTTCAATCATCTTTTTTGCTAAACAGCACTGGTTACTGCTTCTTAAATGTGAGGATTCAATGCTTTTCATTATCCGTGATTTTTGGACTGTTTGTCTTTCAAAGGCAATCTGAAAGGATCACCTTTGGCTTTTTACCTTTAAGAAAAAGGGATTATTCTATAATTATTATAGAAATATTTTATATCAGAAGCTAGCTTGGAACTTACTGGAAATGTACAATAAGTATGAGACAACAGTCTCAATATCCAGCATGGCTGCTCTTTGCCTTCACTTGTCTCTCTGGAATGCTGTTTTACGGGTCTTGTAACTAAACGTCTTGGGGAGGACGGAAGTAGAAAATCAATTTCCCATAAAGCTTGAAGGCCTTTGCCCTCTTGTTTGTGCTGAACACTCTTGAATAGGTTTTCAAACTTATGGGGGCATTATCACCTCAAATACGGGAACATCATAAAGGTAAGAGAGTCCGCTCAGTGTGGCACACCTGCTGCTGTAAAAAAACAAAAAAACACCACCCCTCTACACCGTCCTTGCCTGTCGGATCATAATCAAGAGTAACCACACCTAATGACTCCTGCCAGATGGCTGCCCATAAATTACAGTAAGACAGAGTGCAGCCATTATTTAAAACATTGTTCGATTGTCCCCAAACAGGGTCAAAATTGACTCCCAACTTGTGTTACATGGTCTTTTAAAAAAAAAAAACTACCACCAAACAGCCTCAACAACTCAAGATTATTAGTTTGTGGAGTGTGTGTGATCCAAAGTTTTGGTTGAGACAGGCTGGGGTTTTTCCGTGTTAACTCATCTGACAGGCGTCCATCACCGTCACCGAGCACTGACTGACTGTGACTGCTAAAGCAGCTTCTCCCTGTTTTTTAAAAGTGCATTTGCTGGTCGACCGCCTCCGATAAATCATTTCGCAGTAATGAATCACCAGAGCACAAATTGCCTCGAACATTTTAAACCCAATAAGCCGCCTATCTAACTGTCAAAGATCGAGTCATTCTGAAAGTGCTGGCTGCCTCATTTTCACTCTTTGGGCAATCGGACACTGCAATCTGCGTGTGTCCAACCATGTGTACGGAGAGTTTTTTCACTCTCCACTAGGTCAGAGGTCTGTTATCTTGCAGGCAGCTGTGAAAGGTAGGACCGGCTCTCACCCTTTCCAAGATGGGATGACATAATCAGCATCACCACGAGGTGCGTCCACAGCTTCACGCCTGAGTTTGAGTGAAAGCCACTGCAGAAATCAGCCTCTGGGTTAAGAGGCCTCAGCAGACTTTGTAACAGACTACATTCTCTTCTTAGAGGCACTACAGAACTTGAGTGTACACGTGTAACGTTTTAGAGCATCTAAACAACAGGGTTGCCTGGAACTGTGCCTCTGACTCCAAACGCTTGTGTGCACAAAATCCCTAAACCAAAGATAAATCTGGCAATGACAATGTGGTAGGTGTCAGCGCTCTGCAGCTGTGTGGTTCCGCAAAACCACCGTGACTGGCCAAAGCTGACCTTTCCGGTTTTTTGCTGAGTTCATATCAAATAGGGGATCCATTCTTGAGCTTGTAAAAGGCTTTATCTGTAGGCTTACTTGGTGTGCGTGTGTGTGTGTGTGTGTGTGTGTGTGTGTGTGTGTGTGTGTGTGTGTGTGTGTGTGTGTGTGTGGTAATCACTCAGTGTTGTTCCGCACTGTGCCAACTGCCTGTATCCTGTAGTGTGGTAGGTTGGTGTGAGTTGTTTGTTCTGGTGTGTAATTGCACTGAGCCAGGGTAGAGGCACAAGATGAAAAACAGCCAAACCTCAGTAAACCTTATTTAAAACAAGATCTAATAAACAAGGGGAGGAATAAGTGCTAATCAAATCTTTTGTAGAATAAAACAGAGACTATACAGGTTAACATTTATCAAATGCTTATGATCTCGTTAGACAACAGATCTTTACATATTTGCTTATTTTCTCCTGAATGCATAGTGGAATTGCAAACCTGAACTGGTTTCTGTCAACCTGGGAAATACAATATCAATAATTGCCATCTTGCCTGTCCCGTTCATCCACTTGAAGAAAAAGTCACTTAGTAACGTATGATCACAGCGCCATTTAACATTGGGAGACAAAGCAGGAGGAGGGTGTGGGATCACCAAATCTCAATACAGCCTGGAGGGAATCAAAGCTTTTCACTGATGAAGTTGTCAAACGGGTCAACTAACTTCCATGAGAGGTAAAATACCTGTGGTTGTCTTGCTAAAGTGAAAAGATGTAGGAGCTTCGCCTCAGATTTACTTCAATTTGTAACATTAAGATTACACAAGTCCCATTATCTCCTCCACTCTTCAAGTGTAATGACAACCAAAATTTACAACAGGATCACAGTATACTCTCTTCCTGAACTGCACCCGAGGCATAAATTATAAGAATAACAAGGCACATGAAACTAATCTTCTGTCCTATCTGCACACTCTTTCTTCTCCTTCCTTTTGTTTCCAAGCGTGAGGCTATTGCAGGCTTCCTGCCACACATCCCCTCACTTCCTCCACTGACCACTGTGTCTTCTTCACAATCACTGGAGACCTACACAGACTGAACTCTGGCAAACACTGGGGTAAGGCACTCTAGGCTGATATGGTCAGTAGATAGTAGATACGGTTATGTTGACTTATCTCTGCTTTAGGCATAAGATTTGTGACTATATTTCTGACACTGATAACAAAATGACAACAACCAGCCCCCTCCTGACCTATTAAAACAAAAAATCCACAAACCATACGGGTAGGAAGCTGTGAATGAAAGCCTGTTGAAACAGGAAATAATCTGTCTTTCGGTTTTTATGGCAATTCCTTTTATACTAAATGATGCCTATTTGTGATCACAACCACCAGAGTTCCAAATTTAGATCATAAACATCACTGCAGCATTTCTCTACATCATCTCTGCAGTGTTGTAATTTCTCATATGTGTGTTTCCATTAAAATAATGAAATTAACTCACTTACCTACAATGAATTTATGGTGGTAAGGAATAGCACTGAGTCTATGCAGTCTCCCTCAGAATTTAGCCCAAGCTAGACCCTTCCCACTGCAGAGACATTTGCCAGTTATTTACTCACTGTCCAGATGCACAAAACTGAGTTTAAGGACTTTTGGGAAATTTGGATGACATCATCTAAAAGTCACCATCCACTGCCACACATTCTCTCCATACCCAGGAATCATGTGTCCCAATGGACAATTTAGGACGCACAAAGGCCAACCTGTGCCTCTCGGCCCACAACCTGCCACACTGTTAGGACTCACATGTTGTGCAGTTGACCCAAAGACAGTCGGTGGTGGTTGCACATGAAGCACATGACAGGTTGGAACATCCATCTGCAGAGAAGTCAGAGAGGAGATTTAGTGTCATGGTAGCGCTAAATAAAGCTAAACTTCCTACATGAGGTAGAAAACGAAACTGTGGTTTTCCGGGGGTTCCTAAAACGGAATGGGCGGTCTCAAGCATAAAAACAATGCTAAGCGTTTTAGCACGAATCAAACTGATGGCATCACGGTGTCATGAATTTAAACACAAAGAAGAGCAAAGGCGTTATTTTCATGCGAGGCTGTTACATAACAAGCTGACCTAACTCCTGGTACCTGAACAACTGGATCCTGTCGTATTCCTGTTTTACACAATCCATATCATGACTCAGATATTGCAGTTACACAATATAAGTTTAATTTTCAGGTCGCAGAGCTCGCTAGCGGGCTAAAGCGTTAGCCGATCCGTTCAACAACTTGAGTGCCACTCGTCAGCTGGAAATAAAACTGACAAGTAGACGTATACGTGTGGAAAATTGAGTGACAAGTGTCAAGCTAGAAGACGTGACGCGTAGTGGCCTCTGCAGTGGCCGAATACGGACGCATGCAATACAAACAGACAAACATGTGTTTACTCGGAGGTGTCTTAACCGAGCCCAGGAGGGACACGGCCGGCCGTGGCTAGCCGCTAGCTCAGCTGGGGGGGGGGGGGGGTGCAAACTTACCTGAGTCCGATGCGGCGGCTGCGCCAATCAGAGCGACAACTACAGCGAAAAACAGCACCCTCAGGTACATGACTGCGGCAGGCTTATTGCTCTGTCTGTTCAGCGGGGGAAACGTGTCGGTGTGGGAAACGTCGAGAGTGAGACTTCGGAGATTTCACAGCTTCAACCCCTGTCTTGCGATTCTGCTTGCTGCTGTTGCTACTGCTCGCTAGCTCCCCACTTCCTACTTGACAGGTCATGTGGCACTTTTCACTGGGAGGGGTGAGAAACGGAAAGAGGACGTGAGCGACCACGTCAAAATGCAAGACAAGAGGGGCGGCGTCTTCGATTTGTCATCGACAAATGCCTGGTCTTTACTTAGAATTGGTTGTTCCGCTAGAATACTCATGGCACAAACCTGAGAAAAAGTCGCTAATATTGTCTCTCTTTCTCACGCCCACGCACACACTTCCCATCAACCGCAAATAATAATCAATGAGCATCACGTTGTATGATAACATTTTTAGGAGTTCGAATATTTTCAGAAAATCAAGTAAAAAAAGGTTCGGACCTTCACCTAATGTTAGCTTGCTTCCCTGACTCTT
Source organism: Psettodes erumei (assembly GCA_016785225.1). Taxonomy (NCBI): domain Eukaryota; kingdom Metazoa; phylum Chordata; class Actinopteri; order Pleuronectiformes; family Psettodidae; genus Psettodes; species Psettodes erumei. The sequence continues at coordinate 920,415 of JAFBJZ010000635.1, read as the reverse complement.
GAGTCGTCTCCAGCTTGTTAAAGAATAATACTTTAAAAATTAAAAATGGATAAATGAATTAAAACCAAATGGCAATGTAGAGATTCCAAATACTACTACACAGATAAAAGGTCCTTCTGCAGAGCAGGGCCCCAGTTTTGTTTATGATTTTCTGATGTTATTCTGAGTAGCAATCATAGGTCATAACTGTGTTCTGGTATGTGGTGTGCGACACATTATGTAGTCATGTGTGTAACTCTGTAGACATATTCTTGTGAACACTAAAACTCAAGAATGATAAAGAGCAATAGCTTCATACTCCCACTGCAAACACCCCAATACGGAGCAGATTCTCTGATTGGTTTTGATGTGCTGTTTTGTAGTATAGCAAAAATACTATATGTAGGTCTTATGTTACATGCACTTCTTTTTATTTTACTACTTCAAAAACATTGAAAACATTTTAGAGGGATCAGTAAGAAATGTTTAAGAGCTATAACTTTAATAATCCACAGTCTGTTACTTTACATTCATTCTTTGGTCTTTCATTGCAAGTCTGGACCTCTTCCAATCTCTTGAGGACATCAACACCTTCGACCACTTGTCTAGAATGAAAAATAAAGACATTAGGCTTGAGCAAAACAAATACAGTATTTCACAGAATTGGCAAATTACTGTATCTGTAATACAAACCCAAAGGCAACGTATGTCCTGTCCATCCAGAGTGTTGGCTGCAGGGTGATGTAGAACTGGGATCCGTTGCTGTGGGGTCCCTTATTAGCCATTCCCAGAGTGCCCCGCTTTGAGTGGGAAACAGCAAAACTCTCATCTGAAAGGAAAAATGACACACATTCAGGTAAATATACTATTGTAGATGTCTCTTTTGCACCAATTTCTGGGTTTCTGAGCTCTTAATTAGCAAAACATCTTAATGCTGACCTCCAGTGTCTGAATGCCACGCAAAAGTCCAAATATGATGCAGCTTTCAGCTTTGTCACAATGTCAGAGAATTTATGTTTTTACCTTCAAAGGTTGGTCCATAGATTGATTCTCCTCCATTACCTCTCCTTTCTGGAGAAATATCTGCAAAATTGAAAGATTTTTTGTAGTATGACTGTGTGAGTAGTCCACTGTGATACAAGACATTCTTCAAACACTTTCTCAATCTCAATTTAGTGACTTACTATTTGTAAGTTCTTTTATCATATATCATGTTATTTTACTTAAATAGAGCAGTTACACAACATCAAAATCGTCAGCTGCAATACAAAACCAACACCATTTAAATCAATTATAACCATAACTCCAATACCACAGTAGTAATAATATATTGACATATCTCTCATCTCTACAGGTGGTATCCCATGTAGAGATGTGATGTGTATCCAAAAGATCAAATTAACTGCAATGCTGATAAACAGGATGGGCTCTGTTTCTAATCTAACAATTTTAAATGTTTTAAAATAAATAATCAAATAAACTATTAACATTAACTTCATTAATGGCCTGTTGTGGGCTATACAGTACCTCCACCTTGCACCCAGCCATTAGGCACAACCCGATGAAACAGAGAGCCCTTGTAGCAGAGTGGGAGGCCGCTCTGCGACAGTCCTTGCTTTCCTGTGCATAGAACCTCGAAGTTCTTTGATGTCTTTGGACAAGCATCTGAGAAAAGCTGACAAGGAGGAGAAGACAATGTGTCTTGAAAACATCCGGCACCTCTAAACATGAAGGCTGGTTTAAAAAGTCAAAGGGGTGAGATAACCCTGGTGGTAAACAAAAGTGAGAATGCATGAATGTGGACCCTGTGCTTTATTTGTCACGGATATCTCACCTCAAACAACAACCTCCCTGCTGCTTCTCCTGCTATCTCAATGTCCATGAAAACAAACTGATGCTACAATGAAAGGACAGGGATATGTATTTATTTTCATTTTTATCTGTGAGTTACAGAAAGACACAATGAATAATGATGTAAACTTGCCTCCGTTTTTTGGAGGTGTTTGGTGTAGTAGTCCTCAGTGAGAGCCGTATAGAAAGCCTGTGGCCGAGTGAAAGTAAAACCCCAGTGGTTCTTAGCCCAGCTGGCAAAATCCTTCTCATTTCCAAGGAAAAGGCTGTTTAGAAAGCACATCAGGCTGCTGGAGTACTGCCACACTTCACCACGCAGCTCCTTGAATCACAAGTGTTGAACAAGGGATGTGTTGTGATTCAGCATTTCAGAATAACCACAATGTCAAAACAGAGCAGTATTTTGCTGTGTTTATGGGTTTAGCTGCATAGCAGAGCATTTCAACCCTGAGCAATGTGCTGCAGTTCACACAGTCCCCTTCATTATTCACAGCAGCACTGTAATCACTGAATAATCACTGAGATAAAATCACTGATGTGGAGTAATGGCTGAATGTAACTAAGTACATTTGCACAAGTATTGTTTTGAGGTTCTTGTACTCAAGTATGTCATTACTTCATATCTCTACAATACACACCCACATCTCTCCATCCATGAGTGGACAGCCGTTTTGTTCTGTATGAATTATTTTCTGTACAAAGTGGCTTTCAAACGAACATAACCAGAGCACTTACCCTTTTCTTGTTGCACAGATATGTGTCCCATTCAAATTCAAGGAGTGGTTGAATTTCTGGGTCGAGAAATGCCTCGGGAAAGTTCTGCTTTAGTCCCTGTTGTGCATATCCAAAAAATATAAGTGCTGTTGCTAGCGGTCGGATAAAACACATCAATCACATAGAACTATAGATTTGAGAAACTGACGAAAGCAGGCTGTTTACCTCAGCTATACATTTTGCAACGTGGAAATTACAGTCTTTAATTAAGCCTACAATTTCTATATGAAGTTTTGAGGTCATAATCAGAAAGAAAACCACCCAAAAGTTTTAAAAAACAAAACAAAAAAAAACTCGTCAGTAAACCCGCTGTAAACACTATTCTCGTAGCTATAGCAACAAGCATTTGGCGGCGCTTTAATATGACGTTTTTGGTAAAATGTCCGGCATCGCCCAATTTCGTTAAAAGAGTCCTTTTCGTCCTACCGCGTTTTTAATAGAGCATGTTGTTTTTGTAGACAAACGCTATGTTTAATGTAAAAAACATATATTTCATTCTATGATTATGTTATAATGTCAAATAACGTTCCTTTCCATGCGAGTACGACAGTCAATACTGCGACAAGGCATTAAAGTAGAAGCTCGTCAACGAAGTGGAACGCAGCCCGACGGCGCCACTGTTTGAAAACTCCAGTTCGTTGTTCTGTGTTGTGTTCTTTGGTAGTCACGTTTTTCTACTCTCTTCTCGCGGTTTAAGTCGGTAGAAAGTCATTCTGGGGGTAAGTTATGGGTGTCCACGATTTGTGGTCAATCGTGGAGACGGTTCGTGAGTCGGTGCCGCTGTACAGTTTGAGCGGAAAGACGCTCGCCGTTGATCTGAGTTTATGGGTGTGCGAGGCTCAGCATGTCCAAGCAATGATGGGGAGAGTCACTAAGCCTCACCTGAGGTAATTTCTTCATTATGTTATCTTCATTTCTGATGTTTAAAACTTAATCTTTTTGGCATGCAAGATGGTCATCAGTCATCCAAGCGCTATGTTCTTTTGTGTGTAGGAATCTTTTTTTCAGGGTGTCCTCCCTCACACTAATGGGGGTAAAGCTTGTCTTCGTCATGGAGGGAGAAGCCCCTAAACTTAAAGCAGAAACCATGAGCAAGAGGACAGAAACTAGGTTTGGAGGATTCAAAAAAGCTACTGCTCCTAAGTCTACAATTAACACCAGCAGGGGGCGCTTCAAAGCTGTACTCAGAGAGGTTGGTGGGCCCTTCTCGCTCCTGCAGCTGTAAACATCATAAATTCGTTTTTTTAAGCATACTCCAATGTTCCTATTGTCCCTGTAGTGTGCAGAGATGCTGGACTACCTGGGTGTGCCATGGGTGACAGCTGCTGGGGAGGCTGAGGCCATGTGTGCTTACCTGGACTCACAGGGCCTGGTGGACGGCTGCATCACCAACGATGGAGATGCATTCCTGTATGGAGCCCGAACTGTCTATAGGAACTTCAATATGAATAGTAAAGTATGTTTGTGAAGGTTTATCTCAACCACCCCCAATGTACAAAGCTTAACACACAGCACTGGATAATATTGGATACTGGATAATACTGGATAATTAATAACCTTTTGCCTTCTGTCAAAAGCAAAGAAGAAACCTTAATGCAGTATTATGTTAACTTGCGACTGGCATTTAAAGATTTATGTAGTCTCTTAATCATTAAGTAAATCCTCCATAAATCAGCAATGAATTTACATTTACATTAACTGTATTTCTCTTACTTAACCATCAGTTAGTTTCATTCTGTTTAATTCCGGTCATTATTTCTACCAATGCCTTGTTTGAAAAAAAACATCAACACAGCATTGTTCCGTTTCCCTCCAGGACCCGCAGGTGGACTGTTATCGGACTTCTCGGGTACAAACAGAGTTGCATCTGTCCAGAGAGAACCTTGTCGGTCTGGCTATCCTCCTTGGATGTGACTATATTCCTAAGGTAGTGTGGATCCTTTCAAATTTGCCACACCAAACTCACAAAGTCAAATGACCAATGTTAGCCATATACTTTCATGATTCCTTAAGGGCATACCTGGTGTTGGTAAAGAGCAAGCTCTTAAACTTATCCAGACACTGAAAGGACAAACGCTTCTGCAGAGGTAGGAAACTAAATATATTTTTCACTTTCCTTCCTATACGTTGGAGATAATGTATGTTGTATTAGTGAACTTATACATTTTCTGTGGTTGCTCTAGATTTATCCAGTGGAGAGAGGATAATTCAGTTATGCTTCAGGGAGCTGTAAAAAAAGTACCTCACTGCCACGTTTGTCGACATCCTGGTAAGTGGCGTCCTGTTTTGACCTCTGACCCCTGTTTGTGGACCTCTTAAGAGGTGGGAAGCAAAGTTACAGTTCCCAAAACAGTTTACCTGTCATGTTAAAACATATATGTATGTGAGTGATGATTTTGCATCCAAGTTGTAGTAGTGCCTTAGATTTTAAAAGTGTTTTTTTCTCTTCTCTGTCTTTCTCCTGCTTCTCCTGTTCCATTCAATGTTTATTCTGATTCGTCTCCTTTCTTTTTGCAGGCTCAGCAAAGGCACACGAGCGTGGCGGCTGTGCACTTTGTGACAGTAAACATTTCTGTCAACCTCAGGATTTTGACTACCAGTGTCCCTGCAACTGGCACCGCTATGAACAGACCCGCCAAGCTTTGTCTTTTGAAGCAAATATCAGGAAGTATGTGATTTTCTCGAAATGAAAAATGCTTTCAAGTCAAAAAGAGGAAAAGCAGGACTATTACTATTATAGTTAATCTATCAAGGATCATATTTATTAACTGCACAGAAGTCAATGTATTGATCGCACCCATTCATTAAGAATTTTCATGCACATCGACGACGTCATCATTGACACTGGGAATTTTAATGTTTTTTTTCACAATTACCTGTACAATTATAGCTTAAGAAATTGATTTAAATAATTGAGAGAACAATGAGTAAAATAAATGATGGTAAATATTAGTGGCAGCTTTATTCTCCATAAAATATATTTGAAATATTTTATTTTAAAGATTTTTCAAAGATTATTTCAAAGAATGGTTTGCATTAACATTATGTGTATTCTGTTCATTTCAGGAAAACACTGGCAAGTCAGCAGTTCCCTTTTGCGGAGGTACATTTGTTTTAACCTGCTATGGTTTGTTTGTTTTTGTTTTATACACTGGTATAACCAGTTATAGTTTGTGCTTCCTAACATTTAATTGCATTCTGCAGATCATTAGTGAGTTTATGATTTCCAAAGATAAGCCTGTGTCAAGTTTCAAGAGGAGACAGCCAAATATGTCACTGATGCAGGTAATCAATCATCTAAATTACTTGTTCAGTTAAATGTGTGATTATCTCCTCAGTGAGTTGCAAGTAAAGATGTGTGTTTTCCAGAAATTTGCCAATGACAAGATGGAGTGGCCGAAGCACTACACCAGTGAAAAGCTGTTAGTCTTGATGACCTACACAGAGTTGATGAACAGGAAATATGGAAGAGAAATGTCCTCCCAAATCAAGCCCCTCAGGTAGTCCTATAAATTCAGTTTTTTACAACAAAAAGTTTTTTGTGTAGTAACATTGCTGTAACAATAGATTATTTCCTTTTTTCCTACAAAAGGATATTAAAAACAAGAGTGAGGAATGCAGTTGCTTGCTACGAAATCATCTGGCACACACCAGGTCTGTTTAAATCTTGTGGAAAAACTTTTATTTGCACTCTGATGCGTATCTCATCTGTTCATCAGTAATCCTCTGTTTTCCTGCAGTCTTCTATCTCTCATATTAAAGAAAAATATATCAGAAAACACGTGACTGTTAACGTGACTGCTGTGTTAAGCAGGAGGCTGGGGTGCAGGGTGTTCGTCACCGGGTTGTCTGTTAGTGACTGGCTGTGAGGTGGGGTTCAGAGGTGACAGATCAGTCACAACAACCACTAGGTGCTAAACCAGTTTCCTCCCCAGGCTGAGAAATCTGTCATATCAAAGTCCAATTTGCTAACAAGCCTGCCTGACATGACTGGCTTGACAAAGTCTCAGCCAGCTAATAACTATTGTAGTTATTATACATTATATTATAAAGTAACTGTTCTTGAAGGCACAGAATATACATTTATTGTTTTATAATGAAATGTAGTATGCCTTATCAAGTAAGCTGTTACAATTGTTGTTATTGCCTCTATAATTAAAATGATAAAAATGTTTACATGTTATTTATAATAAAAATGCAAATGCAAAGCATGCAATATAGAGAGTTAAGTTTTAGATATCAAGGTGGTTTGAAGTGCTTCCCAGGGCTGGTGTTGATCCTCAAGTATCTGTCATTGCTTTTCTGTGACAGTGCAATTCGGTGTGGTTCTTTATTTTTCTTTCTGGAGCACTTACTCCAGTTTACTGTCAAGCCAATTTAACCTGACAGAAACGTTTTTCTTCTGCAGAACATTACGTGTTTCCTGAGGATCGGCCTGCAGAGACACAACATGAGGTGAGGACAGTAGAGGAAGAGTCTCTCTTCCGCGTTGCTTTCCCAGAGGTGGTGGAGAGCTACCTGAGAGACAAAGCTCTGGCTGAAGTAAATAAGACCAAAAGTAAGAAAACACTTCATTTAATTCCCTTTAAAGAAATGCTTGTTGGTAGAGAAATGTACATAATGATTTTTGTATCTGTGATAATCATCTCTGACAGTAAATGTAAATAATTTTTCACACACATACACACATGACAGGCTAGAAGACTTCCCACACTGGGCCAACATGGGGGTTCTGATCAAAGGCACTTGGAGTTGTTTTTCAGGGTTGTCTCTTACAGCCGCTCTGACACCTGAAAATGTAGAGTTTGGCAGCTCTGCTAGTTCACACCAATGGCTTTGATGCAGCTGAGAGGTGTCTGCCTCAAAGGCCTCGCTGTCACTTTATGCACTCCGCTCCTCCTGGTTGTCACTGCTGTCGGGCTCCACTTTGTAATATGTTGTATGGACAAGCAGCTAATGAGATTGAAAAACTTTCAGTCAGGAGATACCAGAGTGGCCATGAACTCCTTCAGATAATATTCAAGAGTAAAACGATTTTGAAATTTGTCTTTATTGTTTATAGTTTTAATTTCCTCTTACAGAAAAGAAACCAAAGAGTAAGAAGGAGAAGCCATCTGATGTATCTGATGGTATTTCGGACCTCTTGGCTCAGATGAACCTTCACAGTTCCTCTTCAGCAAATGCTACCACTCAACCACAAACACTGCCTACCATTTCAAACTCAGAACTGCTGGTTTTGGACACTCCAGTGAACCATAAACAAAAAAGGAACTCAGCAGAAGACTGTGAGGTTCTGGGCAGTTGCCCCAACACTTCCCCGTCTCATTCAGAATCAGAGGCTGCTGCTTCACCATCTGTCTCTGCTGTTATTGATGCTCTACACCTGAGTGACATTGACTGGGATGTCTTGTCCTTCACGTCCTCTCCACCTCCACAAGCCGCTATAAACCACATCACCGAGCCAAAGCTAAAGAAATCCACAGACAGAGATGTCAGGGAACCAGAGGACAAAAATAACAAACAGCAAGCCTTAAGTGAAGTCAAGCAAGCAGACTCCAGATCTGCTCCAGAGCTTTGTTACACAGAGTGTTCGCTGAGGGACAGGGTACTCATGAAGAATACAGCTAAAGCTCTGAAACACATTTCTCCTCACATCCACAGCTCCACACCAAATGAACCAATCTCCAATAAAGGTGGTAGTGACAGTAAACTAACAGGGAGGGAATTTGATGTTAACAAAAATGGACCACTCAGTGATAAACGCCACTGTGTAAAGAATAAGGCAGAAACTCACAGTTTGAAGAAGACGTTTCAGCCTGCAGTACAAGATCAATGTATGGCAAAGGACAAATGTAATGGTTCCCAAAGAGCTCTTCAGAAATATAAATTTGTCAGGGCAGCCATTTCGTCATCTGCTGTGCTCCCACAGAGGTGCCACTCTGACCTGGGTCAAAGTGAAAAAGACAGGAATGTGCCACAGACCACCAAGAAGAGTGTGTGTTTCAGTGTGTGTTCATCCAGCGAGGATAGTGACACAGAGAACCAGCAGCTTGGACCTCCAAGAAAGGCCAAGACAAAGCCCGTGAACAAGATCAAGAACAGCTCCATCACAGACTTCCCCCTGAAACCGGTTTGTGGTCCAAGAACAACCAAACAAACAATCAAACAGACTCATCTTATTCAGCAATTGGGACCAAAATCTCAGACACACAGTACAGATGTTGAGATTAAAGGAACACGTGTATCAACTAAAACCAAATGCCAGGATGTACCAGCAACTATTGTGGATGGTGATGTGCACTCTAAGCCTCCAGCTTCACCAGCCATCATGTCGGATAGTGACGATTCAGTGATTTGCAGTGACAGTCCACTGCCGCTGGCAGAGAGACTGAGGCGGAAATTCCTAAAGTGAGAAGCATGAATACATAGGATGTTAGTTATTTTATGTTGAGAATGAATGTTCAATTGACATTTTTGCAATAAAATCAACTGAACTCAAGGTCCACTTATTAGCTTTTTAAAAGTGGAAGTGCAAGAATTATCCAATTAGTCAACAGACAGGAATTTAATCACCAACTATTTTGATAATCCAGTAATGGTTTTAGTGATTTTGTTCAAGCAAATATGTCATAAATTTCTTTCAGTACAGTAGTTGTGATGCACATGATTTTTTTAAAGGTGTGCCATTAAATGCTTGTTGGATTATCATGTTTTGAGATTGAAAAGCTTTACTGATTGCATGTGCCTTTGTGCAGAACATGAAATTATTCCCATAAGTTATTTAAGGTAAAAAGCTTGGGGGATCAGTACAGGTATTATGTGCTGTCTCATGGCACCACATGTGCTTATTTTCTCCCACTTTCCTTTGACAAGCTACATGTCACTTCACAGAGCCAGAGAGAGAGAAGGCTCTGCAGCTGATGGCGGACACCTTGGACACTGAGCCGTTGGTTTTACAACCCACCAGTGTTGGTCCCCTTGATCACGAGTGAGGCCTTACTCACCTTTTCAGACATGAAAGGTCTGGCAGGAGCTTGGTGACAGCTGCCCAAATAACAACTCAGTCCCAATACTGGCTCTTAAATCTTATTTTCCCCTTTAAAAAAAGCTTGTAGTGTGTCACATTTTTTGAAATACAATTCAAGTGACTTCTCAATGCAAAATGATGTTTAGAACATTGAGTATTTTTAAAGGATATTTACACCTGATAAAAAAAACCCTCTTCAAACATGTAAAACTGCTTTGGAAACAAGTAGCATTACTTCAGTTGCAAAATGGCAACATGTGTGTACATTTAAAGAGAAATAGGCTTTTGAGATTCATGACAACATGAAATTATTTGTCACTATAAAATTATACACAGGACAATCATTGATGCTGACACCGAGCCTTCATTTACTCTGATATACTGTTTTTTGTTTTTTAGAGAAATTGCTTCTGTAATGCTACTGTTAATAGACTAAATGATTTCGTCCAATGTTTTTTTTCGGCTGTATATTTTCCAGACTGAAGACACACGCAGGCCTGACTTGTCAGGGACGTGTGAAGATCTCAGGTGAAGCCGCATCCTCCCATTTCTTCGTTAGACAGATCACATCAAACTGATAATTGTTGTCATGCAGACTTTAAAGAGTAATTTCCCACAAAAGGAATCTAATTATTTTTCTTTCTATCACATTATCCGTCTATTTAGCCTTATTCACACCCCAGTGATAACGAACGACGTCCTTCGGGAAGGTCGCATTTTGGCACTTGAGGTTTTCTTTGAACTTTTTTCGCCTAAGCTGTGAACCCATAAACCTCCGGAGATCTTCTTCTATATAAAAACGCTTTGGCAAAATCACCCTCACAGAATCTGAATGTCACCCTCGCTGCGTGGACGTCGAGAGGTCTCGGGGCATTTGTAACATGGACCTGGATGTTGTTACAGCTAAATTGCTCTCCGAGTGGAAGAACCACGAGAGCGCTTTTGGAGAGGAACGGGACTCGCTCCAGTCCACCTCACCGGAGTCCTCGGTGGAATCCTTGTGCTCCTCGCCGGAGATGTCTTACTCCAGCGGACATCAGGAGATGAAGGATTTCTCTTTCGGTCTCACGGGACGCAGGACAGCCCCGGGAGCGCAAAGGCAGAGCAAGCCCAAGATGTCCACCAAAAGACGCATGAAGGCAAGCGAAAGGGAGAAGATGCGAATGAGGAGTCTTGCGGAGGCTCTGCACCAGCTCCGCGACTACCTGCCGCCGGACTACAGCAAAAGAGGCCAACCCCTGACCAAGATACAAACCCTAAAATACACCATTGAATACATCAATAAGCTTTCGGACATCCTGAGTCGCGCGTAACGGACGCAAAATGGACCACTTTTACGCATCAGATTTATCCTCATCTGGACATTTAATGGAGTTAGTTTTATATCTCTTATGAGTAGTGCCACAACTTTATGATAACTTAATCACTAAATTCCAACTAAATTTTTCTTCTGTTTTGCCCTTCTCGTGATGTAAATATTGTTTAGTGGGCACTTGGCAATTATTTTGTATATGAGGCTGCCTTTGTTGGAATTATGAGTTCGGTGTGTGGAAATAGAGTTTGCTGTTAAATTAGATGTATATGTTAATGGGATGGGAAGATCTCTCCAATGCTCACATGTTCGTGTTAGAATGAGAGCAACCGTATGGTACTTGTTTGTATGAGGCCTTGTTTCTGGAATATTTTAGATCCTAAGTAGCTGTGTGATATTTTGAAGTTTGTAGTGTGTGAAAGCTATTAAATAATAAATATTTTTGTTTTGTAAAAGATAAAGTAAGTGAATATATTCTACACATAATCTTCACAGTTATCAAATATTTGAAGCTTTTACAAGTTCGCAACATGTTTTCTACTGAAACGTCTGCAATAAATTTGTGCTTTGCGATGAACTTGCGGCCCCGTTAATTTATGAGCCGTCTTCCGGCTAAAGAGACAGCGGGGATGTACATCAGCCGGTTCTTCGAATCACAATGCCAGAATACCAAACGCAGCCTTGAATGACAGTAACAAACAGCCAATCTGACACCAGAATTCTTTCCGGTGGGAGGTTACTTTTCCCACATAACGTGTGTCTTACAAAGAAATCCCAACCTGGGATGTATCTGGTCTGACGAAGCCGCCATTTCAAAGCGCAAGGGGGCTGCGGAAGCTGTAGGGATTTTTTTGTACTCTTTTTTTATTTTTCTAAAGTATTTTAAAAATTATTTTAGTAGCAAGTAGTAACATTATATTACTAGTTGAATCTACCTCTCCTGCAACTCCAAGTGAAGTAAGTCGTTTCTCCTTCAGATTTCACCAAAGCGTCTGAAAAGCCACAGGAACGCCCCTTTTATCCATCACCAACCACAACATTTAGCTACACACTTGTTATTGGGCTTATTTATGTCGTATTTTTAAATTGGAAGTGGAGGGGTTTCCAAACGCGAAATGCCTAATTAAATGCTGTCTATAACGAAACAACTTTTTTGGAGAAAGCATACTGTGTGCCAGGGCTTCTCTGCGATGTTAATTCTAGGATTTAGACAGGGTCCTCTAAACACCTTGCAATATCATTTAGCCAGCTGTGCTCAACATTGGCTCCTATATGTTAAATAGAATAGCATTGTTAGGGATTTGAAGTGTATTCGTTGCACGGGGCCCCTCTGCTGGTCCTAGCTTAATATTTAAGACAGCTCACAGCTCCAGCCGCCTACCAGGATCTGGATAAAATGTTTCCATTACGCTCGGCATGCCTTTGGCTTTACAGGCTTATTTACTTATAATGTATGTGTGACAGTCCACCATGGCAGGGTTACAGTCTGTACTCACACACTTTGTTGTCATTGTGAAATGCATTAGATACAAGACATTAAAACCACTGGCACTGAGACACAAAGCCTTGTGTTCTGCCTACCTCCTTCCAATATACAACAATGTGCAATATCTGTGTTTACAACATCTAAATCTGTATCCTAAATATGATCAGATATAGGAATATATAGAGTTTACTCGATCTATCTGATATAAATGGGAGGTAGGAAATATTACAACACCCCTCAGTAAATCACAGTACAGTTCAAACAACATCACAAATGACAATCTCCAAAATGACCAGCACAAAACCTGACCACCTTAACCTTCATGAACCTAGGATTAATGGATTGATGCTTTAATGTCAAACCCTCCTTCCTTACCTTTCCCCCTATCATGAAAGTCTACTGTCCCCCTCTACACTCCAGTCTTGCTGTGGCAAATACTGCATCTTACACTAGGGATCTGGGCTTTGGGGTTATTAATAATTTTCTAGCTATCGCTTTGAATTGCAAACATGTCATCTGTTCCTGCATGGCATTCATAGTATGTCACATCCAGCTATAGAGGAATGCAGCCCTGAGGTTTCATGTTTCCAAGATCTGCTGAGTGACATTTTAATAACCTTGTGTCACATCATAAAATCACATGCCTAAATTTGTTGATCATCAACATTATAAACAAAATGATCTCATACAACATACAACAAGTTATTGCAGGAAAGCAAGCTATTCTCCAAAACTTTAATCCAACATTATTTATATTGTTGTAGCATAAAGGGATGCACATTGTTGTCAGCAGTACTGAGGATATGCTGTGGCATCCAAATGATAATGGATTTGTATCAAGGGGGCCAAAGTGTGCTAGGAAAATACTTTGCACGCCATTATAGCACTAAAACCACCCTGGACTGTTGACACTAGACAGGCTGTTGACTCCAAATTGTGACCCTGCTGCCTGCATGCCTCAGCTGAGTTTGATCAGACCAGCAGTGTTTCCAGTCTTCACCAGCCACTCTTGGCATGCCTGTGCCCTCTGCAGTCTCAGGTTTTGGTTCTTGTCTGACAGGAATAGACCCCAGTCTGGTCTGGTGTTGTGCGTTCTGAAATGCTTTTCTGCTGAAATGTGAGAAATAAAAAGCGACAACTGAAGTAGCTATCGCTGTGTTACTGCTATAATACCAGTGTAAAACATGTCATATGAGGTTGCAGAGACTGAAGTCTTTTGCTAGAGCATGTACTCATGAATGGATTTTCTCTACATACATCTCAGATAAATCTTGGGAAATAGGGCTGCCATTTGGTTTCTATCAAGCCTCATTACCATACAGCTGCAGGGAATTCACGATTATTTTCTGTATGAATAAATTTTTTAAATGAAAAATTTTTTTCATTCCGTGGAACTTGAATAATACATTTTCATGTGGAAGCAAATTGAAGTATTTTTCACGAGCAAAGCATGTGTTTTAGTGTATGGCTTTTATGTTTTGTGTGTAAGAAATTTAAGGACCTTACTTTTAACATTTACTATTGTTAAATAGATAGTCACTGTGGTAGTGGTCAGTATGTAATTGCTGTCCTGATCATTTCAGATGGATTCAGACATGGAAGAGAAGATGACAGAAACTTCAAAGACTTCCAAGGATGAATCTGAGAGACCTGTAATGGAAAACAAATCCAGGTATAGCCTGTTGTCTTGTACAGGCTTGTACTGTATTTATGTATAGTGTGGTTTTAATGTTCTAACTAATTAACCTGTAAGGTCTTTTCTCTGTTTCATCCCACTGATGTATTTATATGAATTAGCATCAGTAGTTCAGATTGGTAAACACCACAAAGTATTGAATGATTTCTGGGTATCGAAGTGAAAATTAAAAATGACTTCACCTGCTTCTGGGTTCATCAGTGTGCAGAGTTGCCTATTATCTTACATGATTGAACTTGGACGAGCAGCAGTTTTCTTATTATTTTTTAAAAATAATGTCCTTTAGGGGTCGTGGGTTCAAAGGCCGTGGTCGAGGGGGTCGGCTGAGTCGTGGCATGCGTGGTGGACGAAGCATGATGAAGGGGTTTGGTCCACCTGGACATGGGAGGGTTCGAGTGAAGGACGGAGGCATGAATGGCCTTGCACCAATGAGGTACTTTAACGACCAGAATATGTAGTACATTAAGCATAAATGTCAAAGTATTTCTTTCATTTAGGGATAGTAGATAGATAGATAGAAAGTAGTAGTAGTATCTAGTATCATACAGTGTTTTTCATTTTTGCAGATTTACCCACAAAGTTAAATTTCCACTGATTTTTACTGGATTTGGGAGCAATTAAAAGTGATAAACCTTACCGGTTTGACTAAATCCCATTTTCTGCTTTTCCCTTGGAGGGCAATGGGGAGGATGCACCCTTACCCAGACATGAGAGGTCATCGAGGTCGGGGTGGACATATGGGTATGGGCCCTCCTCTCCCACCTCCTCCCATGCACCTCAGAGGCCCCTTCCCACCCATGCCCAGGTAACAACCTCACATGAACGCACAGTCATGTGTGATGACACTGCAATTGATCACGTTTGTCACATTTTACTTTTTGAATCACTAGCCACCACTGAGTGGACGTTCAGTGTCATCAACATGGTTAATCTATTCTATTACAGGTTTTGACAAGTTTACTGACAAAATACCTGTCTGTAGGCACCGACCCCCTCCACCACTCCCTCTAGGTCATCCTGGTTTCAGAGGATGCCCACCTCACCCTCGTGGCCGTGGCATGCCACCTCCTGGACCTCCACGCCACTTCCATCCCCGCGGCCCCAGAGGGTAAGAGCTCTTTGAATATAAATTTTGCTCTTAGGCTTTGCGAGTCACAACTCTCTGCACTTTCCCCGCACACTTTTAACTATGATTTCTAACTGGATTTAAAATACACCTGGGAAGCGTTTGAGACGTGCTTACACCAGTTGTGTTACTTTAAAGCCTTGATGTAACTGCACAGTAAACTGTGAGCAAACAGACTCAGGGTTGTGACACAAATGCATCATCCTTTCTGTCCCTTTCTCTTGAGCCATATTAGCCTAATTTTCTGTATTTTATCTTGCCCTCAAATAATCGCATTTCTCTCTCAATGTGTTTTCTAAATTAGATGAAATAATGCCCAAATAGTCAGTCTTACTACAGTTGTTGAGTTAAAGAATATTAAGATAGTTTGTAAATAAATATAATACTCACTGTTCAACTATTTCAAGCCAGACTCCCAAATAGTGCATGGAATAATGAAATAGGAAAAGACATTTCACTGTATTTTGCCTTTCAAAGGTACACAGGTTATTTAGACATTCCCAAAAAAATTCAAATGGCTGCTCTTATCAGAGTGTGCCCCCTATTGGCCAATGCCAAGAATCCAATGTGTGATTTTATCCTTTTACACAGCTACCACAATGGACCGGTCTCTCCTCCGCCTCACCCCCCACCTGGCAGAGGCCAGAGGTGGCCAGGGCCCCCTGGTGGCCGACGCTTTTAACACAGCCTGCCCTAAAAACAATAACAAAGCACTTGTTAATGGGGCCTAATGAAATGCCCCTGAATTATGTGTTATACAGAGTCTCTGAGTATCTTTATGATATACTCTGGCGAAATGTCTGGTTATTGATATTGTTTATTGGCAAAGAAATAATGTGAAATGACAATCAAGGACACCTGAAATGCCTCAAAATGTAACCATGTAAAGGCATTTTCACATTCTGTCACCTATAAATACTGTTGGTACTGTAGGAACTATTTGAGATTGTTGAGAAGAAGCTGTTGAAAACAAAGTTGAAACCAATGTTCTCAAAGGGTCCTCCCTTTGAGAACAGCAAATTTGACAAATTCTTGTCAAAGTTCATTAAATGTTCTGTGGTTTGTTACAGTCACCCTGTGAGCCTTAAGACAATTTCCAGTTCTTAATAAAGAATAAAATTGGGTGACAATGTATGTTTGAAGGTGGGGGATTAATGAAAGAGCGCACAACAGCCCTCAAGCATCACTGTTAACTAATTTAGTACGCCTTGGACCTCCTAACCTTTCCTTTTGTTACATGGAAATAGATATGTATTATAACTTCACCAAGCAGTGCAGCAAATATTGTTTAACACTTACTCCATATTCCACTTGTGAAGTATTTAATGAGTAAGCATTTATTTTTATATTTTATATCGTTAATGTGCAGCTATTTTAAGTTATGAGTATTGCTGTTTGGAACATTCATGTTTGTCTCCAGCAGTCTATTGTGTAATGACAAAGAGGAAAAGGCATTATAGATGAATAATATACTGAAATATATATCTAGAACCTTTTATAAATGAAAGAAAATTCTATTAGTATTTGCGTCAGTTAAGGATAAGGGATTACTCTTTCCTGTGTTTAGTTTTTTGAAGTGTCAAATACTTTATCCACTGTAATTAACATAACTTTTGTGAACCTGTGAATGTGTTTTATGAGAACCATCAAGACATTTGACATAGTCATGAAAAAAAATAAAACTAAAAATAAACTCAACCTCTCTTTTTTGTTTATTCACAAACAAGTCTGAGAGTTGTCATTGCAATTTACAACATATCTGTAATATCTGAGACAGAATGAATTGCACTGTCATAACTATTACTGTATACAGTGGCATGGACACAGTGTTTTATATTTGGAAGTCAACATTTGATCCATGTAAAGACCACTGCAAGATGCACACAATTATGAGTGTGGAGGACCAAGTGCCCTTAAAGAAAATAATAGTTTCTAAGCATTTATTGGATCTTACTCATTTCTGTGGGCTTACTGAGGGCTGAAATTCAATGTAGCCCAGAAAAGTCTTGAAAAATAATCCATATGTTGCATCTTTTAATTGCAGAGAACTTAAAACAAAAAAGTCCATATAATCTAAAAAGTGAGTTACCATGTGCTGTATCTTCCTGATAAAATGTGATTGGAGGACTCGGAGCCGCTCACCTTGCAAAGTGCTAACAGTGGTAGCATGTCTAAAAGGAGGACATCATCTGTAAAGGATAAGCACTCTGATATGACCACGGACCATCACATTTTATTGCTATAATGTTAAGAAATTGCCAGTAATTTTAATTTGACTTTAAAGGGGACCAGAGGTTTCTCTATTGTATATCTTTATCCATGTCTATTCTTCTTACAATATTAATTTTGGATATAATTTCTCCTATACTACCCTATATTTTTAATCATTGTAAAAATACAAGTTTGGTACATGTTGTTGGAAGAAAAGCTACGATCATAAACAGTTTGGCACAGATTTGCTCTTGAAGCTGTAAGGCAAATGTTCAATCATATGAAGAAGAGGCATTTATTTTTTATTACTGTCTGTTAATGTGATGTTGATTTAAACAAGGACATGACAGTACTTCTGGAAAAAACTACCACATACAGCAGAATAGTCAAAAATTGCTACAGATGTCAAAATCAGTTGCTTTACTAAGTGAGCCATAGACATATTGCACTCTGCCCTCCTCTGTCTTTTATATCTTCAGCACTTTCAGCACATTTGCTACCTCCCCAGTCTCTGCAGTCCCTTCTCCCTTTTGGTTGATTATAACAGACTGACTGTTGTTGTCTCCTGAAGGAGGGGGCACACAGTACAGTAAACCTCCCTGGCACCAGGAACCCAAGCCCTCCCTCACATCTCTCCCCTCCTTCAGCAGCAGCGTGACACCTGAGGGTCTGGCCCTTCACTTTGAAAAGGTGAGCCTCCTCTTGTGTCTAAATCCCTAAACCCCCCTCTCTCTAACACCTGGAGATTCTCTCTTACAGGATGGAAGGTGAAATCGTCGGGCCGAACTAGGTAAGACACGGGCACTCTAAAGTTATGATTTGGAAGGGTTTTTGCTTGACTTACATGAAAATACTGTGGAGTCCTAAGAATAGCCAGTTCACCCTATGGTAATTCAAGCAGCTTACAGAGAAATATGCAGGAAAAGACTGGTCTGTATCAGTGTTTTAAAATGTATATGAGCTAACATTTAGAATAATAAACATAAAGGATCCCTGCAGCCATCCCAACCACCAGGTCTCTGCTAAAAAAGAGCAGGGCCTAAAAATTTCTAATCATGTGATTTGTGTTGAATAGCTGGAAATGTCGAGTCTCTCTGCCCACTCCATCCTTTCCGGATATGGCCTACTTCATGATTAATGTCTGAGTGTCATCTCTGTACGACAGCTCCTTTTAATGCAGGAAGAGAGATACAGGGGGCAGGCCTCCACAAGTCTTTAAATAGAGCCATGGAGACAGCAAAGTGTCTATGATGATAAATACAGGGACTTTTATAAAACTTTCAGGAAATCCCCTTAAAATGATAGGAAGGATGAGCTGTCAGTTGCACAATAAATGTTGAATCCAGTTGACTTTATGTTTTATGCTTTTCATGAGTTCTTGTGTACTAATTATTCAATAAATGCAAAAACTTACATGCATTGTGTTCTGTCTTGTGTCCATCCAGTAAACTCCCAACCTCCATCCAGTATCATGGCAGATAGTTAGAGTAACACTGTAGTATTAATGTAGAAGAATGATTAGAATCACAATTCTGACAAAAATAACAGCTCTGAAATGCAAGTTTAGGTTATAAGTAAATGGAAAATCTGTTTATTGTCACTGTTTTTGCCACAGAAAAGACAATGAAAACAAAACCTTCAGTGCATAAAGACACTGTTACATGGTGACATAATGGATGCCTGTTGCAAGATGCGAAGAGGACCTTTGTCCATTCTGTCAATGGCTTGCAACGACATACTTATATTGGCCGATATCTGAGAAACAACATCCAATAAGCATCTGTTGCTTGTCACTGCATTCAATGGCTGGGCTCGTCGTCAATGGGGTGGTTCTTCCACATGGGTTGAAGGATATGCTCAGGAACCTTCTCCATGGCAGTCTGACACAGCAATAACAGAACAAGAAGAGGGGGAATAAATTAATTAATTTCTTCATTCATGGTCCACTGGCTAGTGAAAACTATCCAGTAGAATTACAAAGAGCAGGACTCACTTTTGTCACCTCCATGGCTACACCTTCAGGGAGGTTCCTTTGAATGTATTCGAGGTATGCCTGGGCTGTGCAGCCCGTTAAATGAGAAAACTACAAGACAGGAGAAAGGACATTAACATGATGACCTAATCATCATGGACCACTGTGAAAACTGAATGACAACTTTACAACATTTGACAAAAAAAATGACCTTTGAGGTTGATTTTAATGGCACTCAATGAGGAGTTTTTACATAGGAATTTGGGAATAACACGATAAACTTAACAGGGATGGGGGAAGCAACTCACCTCAATGCACCGGTAGTGCGTCCTCATCTCATACTGGACCCTGTGTTTTTTGAAGATGTGTACTGACTTCAGGAGTGTGAACCTGTCTATCTCCTTTGGAGGCTCATAACTGTGGCAGAGGAAAAGCATCATGAAAAGTTATGGCATTTTCAATCATCATTACTAGTGTGTGGCATCTTAATTCTGCTAAAACTCACACTTTGCCGATGGTGATGCCCAGCTCTTTAGCTGCCATGGTGGCAAAAAACTCATAGCTGTCCAACACGGCCCTGTCATGACTTTTGACCAAGACTTTGACCTTCTGAAAGAGTTTATCGGGCTCTTCTGTGACAGTGATCTGTAAGGAAACATAAATGTAAACAGGAAACTTGATACACGCACATGAGTGAAGGTCTCAGTTTTTTTTATTATTTTATTATTGAGCATTCTGAAGCAAATAAAGATATTCTACTGATAACTTACAGATGAAGGTGTTGATGAAAACACTGCTGCTGTGTGAAAGGAAGTGCTGGATGTCAATGGGAGATGGGACCTGCAGTAAACAGAGCAGTAAATAACTTCTGTAATATTAACTTAAAAAAATTTAGCACAAATGCTTTGATTCTTATAGTTCTTTTAAAATCCTGTTAAGTCAATCCTGTTTTGAAACTACTGAATATATGAACATGTGCAATGCTGCTTGGAAAAATTGTGACAGCTTATTTGGGGAGATATAGATATTAAATGCACACATGGACAAAGGGTTGTAATGATGACTGCTGTCTCACTGATTTACCAGCAAATTAAATCATCACTGAATAGGCGTTATGTGCGTTTGCGTTTACTGCTGTTATTAAGAAGCTACATAAGACTTCATACAAGGGGAGAAGAAAAACTGTAACCTACCTGATGATACTACATTTCCTATGACCTGAACAGGCGCGCAAAGCTCTTGGTCCCTGGAAATAGACAAACTTATATTAGCCAACATTTAAAGATATACATGTTGTACATACATAGTCATTGAATCGCCCACCCCAAAGCACCATGCCACCAGTGACCAAAGTGTGACATTTTCTGAAATTTACGTTCAAATGTCTTAACTGAGACAAATGCAATATTAGTTAGTTGTTCGCAGGTGTTATGTAAAACCGAAAGTATGTGATTTACTGTACCAAAAGCGGGATTCCTGCGAGTATCCTTGCCAGGGAAAATGTTTCTCGTCTGATAACCACGGGAGCAGCCATGTTTTTGGAGGAGGAAGGACAGCAGGAAAAACAAAACTCACAACATTGCCCTCATGAGTACTGGAGGGTAAAATACAACTGTGGCAGCTTGGTGTTCAGCATCTTAGCTGTAGCGCAATACATTATATACATATTGCTTCTTCCTTCGGTAACTTGCTTAACTACTAAATTGTTTCCCATCTGACAAGGAAGAACGTGTCATTTGTTTAAAAAAAGTAAGATTGTCTTAAAGATAAAACACTGCACTTATTGATGTGAGCTGTGATAATTTGATTGAGCTAAATCACGTGCTTGTCACGTGACACAGCGGTCTGGCCCTGCCAATGTACAGTAGCAGGCTGCGGGCAGAGGAAGCAGCGGCAGCGGAAGCACACAGCCGAGGTAAGCGCTCCGGTGGCCGTTGATGTTTCTCCAGCTTTGTTGACGACATATCTGATATTATCTCGCCACTTTGTCTGCCATGCCACCGACCTACCGTTACTTTGAATAGCTGTATATTAATATATAAAAAAAACGTTAGGATAAACAGTCGGCTAATGTGCTAGCCGTAGCCTGTTAGCGACGAGCGCCAGCGGCGGGTGGACGGAGCTAGTCTCTCCGCTGATTGTGCTTCAGGTTCAGTTAGCTGGTCGGTTAGCCAGCGAGCTATCACTGGCTGCTCTTTGTGGGGGAGACAACACGGGAAGCCAACGGCAGATGCCTTCCGCGAGCATCTCGAATAGGTTCGGGTTACTGCACATTGTAGGTGAATTAAAACTGGGAAGATTAATCACGCCGCTGAAATGTTTTGATCTGTGGAACCCACAAAACCCCTGTCTGAATCCAACATCCAGGATCTGGTTAGCTGATGCTAGCAGGCAGCTCGCGGTGATGGGTGTTGGGGCATCATCTCACGGGTTTCCACTGTATTTCTCAATTAGTATCGTTAATTTCACAGGGATTCACACTACGATAACGTAACTACAGATTGGCATTTTACTGTTTTTCCTTTGCTTTTTATATAGCATGCTCTTGTACTCTTGTCTGTTTAGTCTTACTGGAATTTATATGTATACTCTCTTATCATAATGACAACTGACCAAGTCAAAATGTCAGTTATTATCTAACACAACAGTTGTTTGTTGCTTTTCCTGTTATCGCCAGATGACAGCCAATATCCGGCCGTTAGTGTCCACTGGTCTGTCTATCGGACGTTTGATTTCTTTTCTAATTGTCATTGTCCAAATTATAGCTCTCCTCTTTCTCATCGCATTATTGTGTTGTTTACCTCGTCTGTTTCCCCCTTTTTAACCCTTTATTTAACCCTTAATGTGCCGGGGTCCGCTTGTTGGTACACCATTTTACTTTAATACAACTAGAGCAAAAATATACACGACCCTTTTAAATAATTCACCAATTAGTTAAATATCCTTCCGCTGAGCAGGATAATCCTCGTATTAAAGTGGTTGCTCAGGGAGACAGAAGTAACGCAAAGTGAGGGGTTTTCAGCAAGCGCATTAATATTTAAATTAAGGACTGTAGGCGGCAGGTGGCTGCTTTCAGCGCTTTTACCGATACGTCGCCCGCGTTACAAAACAATTCAAACCCTCGTTTTCAAAACACACATTAGCTCGTTTGATAGCGATCGTTTCTATGTAATAACGGCGCCTTTTATCGCATGATACTATCGCAGCAATCCTCCATGGGATCCCCGAGGCGGGTCGAAAAGACGCGATGACGTTACCGGGGGAAGCGGCTCTCCTGCGGGCGGACAGCTGATGGAGAGGAGTCCCTGTTCCTCCTCCCTCACGCGCGGCCGGGATCGAATGAGGAGGACACGCAGCACAGAGATGACATGCTGAACTGGACAGAAACTTTACTCACATCAACTGGAAGCACTCGGGCTTGTTGAATGGATTGGAAACATTGCCCGTGTGTGAGTTTACAAGCTTTTTTTGGCGGATGCTCGTTTTTGATCAGCTGATATGAGTCGTGAATCTACCACATACCAGGATTTCTAGATATTTCTTTATAGATGCTCTCACCTTGTCACTGAAACATCATCAGCGAGGCAGCTCACTGATCAAAGACATCATGAAAAATGACTTGAATGAGTGCCTTTTATGTTGTGTATGCAGCCCATCTGGGTACATGTCTCTAATTCGCCAGTCCCCAGATTGGTGACCTCATTTGTGCTTTTGAAGAAGTTTTCACGGCTCACCATCCATCTTTACTGCAAATAAGGAGTCAGTCAAGGGGAAGCACAGTACTATGCACCGTTGTCACTGTCTCACATCTGAACCAGTAACCTCAGTGGAGGAGAGGCGCTCATAACGGAACCCCTCTGAAGAACCTCCGACCTCCCGCCTGGTACTGTTTGTTTTATCCACGGGGGGTGTAGAGAGCTGCAGGGATGTACGCAGCTGTGGAACATGGCCCCGTCCTCTGTAGTGACTCCAATATCCTGTGCCTGTCCTGGAAGGGCCGGGTGCCCAAGAGTGAGAAGGAGAAGCCTGTGTGCAGAAAGCGCTACTACGAGGAGGGCTGGCTCGCTACCGGCAACGGCCGCGGAGTTGTCGGGGTCACGTTCACATCCAGCCACTGTAGACGGGACCGGCCCACTCCGCAGAGAGTTAACTTCAACCTCAGAGGACACAACAGCGAGGTAAGAGGAGTTCAACTTGAAAAGGTATACTAGCTCATCGCCCTAATCAAGTAGGAGTACTGCTAAAGAAAATGACAGCGAAAGAACAAAAGCAAATTGGAGTAAAAGCAGGGTCAGGTGCAGAACAATGTCCTTGAAGTTGCGAGGCATTACACTTATTTAGGGCAGGTGTTTGCTAGTAAGTTTTTTTGCTCCGGGTTGTCCAGCACAAAAAGGTTTCACTTCAGTTCCCTGTGCCATGGCAGGCTGAGAGATTTGAGTGTTCCTACAGCAGGGAGTTTAACTGATTTCACCAGAACAAGGGGAGAAACCTGTGAAATGGGCTACTGTAGTATTTATTAACAATATTAGTGCTGCACTCCCTGGCATTACTCTTTTTCCCACCACTCGTGCACCAGGGCATTTATTCTGTTATTGGAAGGTTCAGCTGAATAATGCCCAGGTCTGATGCCGTCCACATGTATGAATATTCCCATCAGTAAATAGCAGTGCTGGCACAAGTGGAGGTTGCACACAGGTTGCATTATTTCTTCTAGTGGGCGTAGCTTTTGGTCAGATGGAGCAAGGTGCTGTGTCAGCATCCCATAAGGCAGCTGAGGGGAGAGAGTGGATGAATCCCTACAGAGAGTGACTGAAGCGCAGCACAAATGTCATTTAACTCTGCCCACTTGAATGTGGTCCAAGCACTGAAATTTCCCTTTTGTTGCTCTTGTCTACACAACTGTAATTACTCCACCCTTTTATATTCAGTATGTGTTTGATTTCAGCCGCGTAGTCACACTGATACAATTCTTGACGATATGCATACTTGAGTGTATTACAGTTACTGATTTCACTGTGATTGAAGATGCATGGTATTGGTGGTGTACATGATTTTAATCAAAGACCAAGTGAGTGTTGCAGATGCAACAGCTGTCCTTCTGTTGATTCAAACTTATTGGCTGCTGTTCCTCTGCACATCCATTAAAATTAAAACACATTGCACAGTTTTTCTCCAGCACACAATGTTTTATTCCCCAAATGCTTTCGACTATCTTGCCTTTATCCTGTGATTGGTGACTAAAGCGTGGTGAGCTAGTGGAGTTTTGATATAAAGCAATAAATAAATCCTTTGGGAAATTTGAATTCCATCACTTTTGCATCCAGTGCATAATTTGGGGTTTCCCACAGTAGTGGAAGTAACACCACCAATTAATTATGTTGTTATGACAGATTGGTTCACTCACTCATGTTATTTTCCATCCCAGCTCAGATGAGGAGAGGAGAAAATGCTGTTTTCCGTATACAGTCCGACACCGAGGAAAATAACCCCCCAGAGCTTATAGTCTCCAGTCAGAACTAGTCAGAGAGCAGGGAACTCAGAGGATGCTGCACCTATGGCAGCAGTCTCCTTTGTCTCTTTGGTTTGTTGTTTGCTGAGTTTTTTCAGTCTGTTTGTTTTAACTCATGGCCTGGAGATGGGGGATTTGTTCATCCTGTTGTCTGACACATTGTCACTTTACTATCATGGCGGTCGCAACCTTTCCCTGTGACACTGGTCTTTTTTTACGGCCGCATTTGGCATGCAGGAGTGTAACCAGCCTCGCAGACTGAAATACGGCTGAAAATTTCTAATACAGTGCTGTAATTTGGGCATTGCGGCAGTGGAACTGGTTGCTGTTATTCTGCTGGCGATCCTGAAGGAAGGCTATAGAATGTTGCTCACCAGAACCAGGACGGATCGGTTGAGGAAGAGCAGAAGGAAGAGCGGTGTGTGCCAGAGACTCTGGAGACAACAGCTGTGCCACATACCCCTGCCCTCAATTATGCTTGCTAATGTGCAGTCTTTAAGGAGTTCGATGGAGGAACTGACAATTAGTGCAATGTTTCTGTCAGTGTGCAGAAACACCTGCATCTTTGCTCTTACCCAAACCTGGCTCAGACAACAGGACTCCAGCTTAAAGGCTTCAGGCAGCCCATTGCGTTGGATCTGGCCCCTCATGAGACTGGTAATGTAGGGGCTTGTGTTTATATGTAAACACCCTGCTGTTGTTTAGATATTGGCCAGAAACCATTACTCATCTTTTGCTTAATTTTTTTTGAAAGAGCTATGTCAGTACATTTGAGTAAACTCTCCTCGTCTTCAAAAGCTGCTCACTCAGCAGTAAAGGCAGTCACGTCTCCCATTAGTCCTGTCCTCTGAATGTCAGCGCTGTCATTGAACACTTGTCGTTGCTCGAGACGAGCGTCCTTTCATGTACATTGGCTCAAGTCAAGTTATGAATGAGCGCACACTAAAAATTGCAACGTGAATGCATCCCATAGAAGTCCACTGCTGCCAAGATCAATACTCATGCCATCATCCTTAAGTTTGGCCGTTATTCCTCTTGATGTATAGACTTGAGTGTCCTGTGATCATTCTAATGCAAGGGAGCGTCTGATTGGATGTGTCTTTTGGACTGGGCCCAGTACAGGCAATGTTGTAAAGTAAAGGGCATATCTTAAGCTGTCAGACATCTGTTAAGAACGGAGCAGACGGGTAGAGGTCCGTATTCTGGTAGTGTGTGGTACCGCCCCTGTCTGGGCTACAGATTTGAGTTGCACTTGAGTTCACCCCGCCCCCAATAAAAAGGTTGGCACTTGTGGCACTGCAAGGCACTTTGGATAAAAGCATCTTATGTTGTGGTGAAGCTCAGCTGTTGTCCCGCCGCAGCATCTCTCCTCAAAGCTCTCGCGGTCTTCTTCAGTTAATGAAAAGGTTTTTCAAGGCCTGTGGTACATCGCAGATGAAGGTTTGCCCTCCTCTCGGTCTCTAATTCCCCTTCAGCCAGGGCGAGACATAATTACAGGGTAACGGCATCAAAGGGAACAAGGTGTGTGGTGCCATGCTCCTTTTGTTCTGTCTCCGCACATTCATCTTTCCACAGTGGGTGTCACACGACTTTGTGCTTTTCATGGAGCTTGGTTGCTCAAGAGAAACATTCAAACAAGTTACCACAATCTTTTATGTGTTATTCATATTATTATTATAACACATTTTTGATGTGTTTATATAACTTATACATTGAGGTAACAGTTGGTTGTTTTGTTAAATTGTAGATGTGGACCTAGATTTTTACTTGTTAACTGGTGTGTGGTATAAGTGTTCCTATAATCAGTGATCAATGATCCCATCAAAAAGCAGCAGGGCTGCAGCTAATAGCTGCTTTAAGGCGGTTAATCACTGGGGTGGATGGGATTGATGTTGACTGTTTTACTCTGTTCTGGCTGGTGCACACAACAACTTTGTATCATAACACAGTTTGAGGTTGTTTTCTCAAGTGACAAAAGACTAAAAATAATACCAATACTATTTTTATGTTGTCATTTAAACAGATGTGCTGACCTTTGGCAGGAGGCCTGTCATTTGTACTATACTTAAATCAGACTGGAAATAGAAGAAAGCAGTGAGTTTTGTGTCTTTGTGTGTGACTGTACTTGTGATGCTGCAGACAAGTCCCTCTGGGATGTGCATCAGAACAGAGCAACGCCTCTTTTGACAATCCATCACCTCACCCCCCCCATTGCATTGTGTTGAGATGCTGAACAGAGTGAGCAGCTTGTGACTAGCAGCCCATTCATTCTTTGTGAGAGCTGAACATCGGAGACAGGCTTGACAGTGATCGTCCCCGTGTTAAGAGGGAAATGTTGGCCCCAGCACAGATTTAGGAAAAACTGTCCATCAGTATCTTTTCGTTAGCTGTGCTATTTGTCTTCAGGTAGAATTATGCGAGGGAATTCCTTTTCTTTTCCACTGAAAATATCCTCTACTATGGGAATGCCCTTTTGCAGATTTATTATAGGAAAAATGAAAGTAATGTCATCTACTTTGAATATTGTTAAATCATTAAAAAATGTTTAAAACAATATCTGCTCATTTGAATTACATTATTTTGTCTGTTCCCATTCCAGCAACATAGATTTCGACATTGCCACCTGTGTGCAATGTGATAACCTCCTTATCGCTGCAACATCATTGGCTCTTGTTGTGTTTGCTACAGTAAATAGTAGGTGCTTGCAGTCAGAAGGCACCGTTGGGCTCCTGCCTCTGCAGCTAGTAAGTAGAACATTAAGTGACAGTCTCGAGAGAGGACATTTTTACTTTGATTGCTAAAAATATGCACCAAGACAAAGTCCTCAGCACAATTCATAGTGTTCATGGATTATTGTGACAGAACACACTTTATAGTGATGAATGAGACAATTTTTTGTGGCACTGCTGAAACAGTTGTGCACACATGGTAGTTAAAACACACACCTGGCTACCATTTTAATGAGTCTGATGGGTAAATTCTTGCATGAGTCCTACCTGCTGGTTTCCCCTTAGAGACTAGATCCAGTCTCTTTGCTAAGACAAAAAAGGACAAGTGTCTGTGGCCCCAGTCCCACAGAGACAGGTGCCCCCAGGGCACGAGCTCGTGTTTACCACTTCACTGTATAGGTTGAACAGCACAGCTTCTTTGGCCTACATACTGATCCACTGATTTGTGTCTGATCAGATGTCCCCTAATACTAGCAGATAGAAAATACAGGAAATTCTAAGGTATAAAAAAACTACATTTATATTTTCTCAACTGAAATTTGTTTTCTGGCAAAGCCTCATAAATAAATGAGTTTATATTTCTGTTTGTGGGCCTGTGCAAGAACCAGCGCTGTTCTGGGACCTGCACAGCTCTTTTAAATGGACAGAAAGGAGGACGAGGATGCTGAATGATTCCTGTGGTGCACTGCAACTAATTCATCTGTGCAGACTTAATGGGGGCCATAATAATGGATTGCACGACAGGCACAATGCACCATAATTTTTTTTCCTGCAGTACAAGCTAAGGAAAGTTTGAGTTCAGTGGTCACTTTTAATCCTCGGTGTCACTCACCTCTGCATCCATCACCACCTGTGTCCAGAAACCTATCTGTGTTCTCTGGCCCTGTTACCCTGTCTAATGAGTTCCTCTGCACCACTGCACTCATCCTCCTCCTCCGCCTATCACAACATCCTCCCTCTGTGCTGGTCATTTCCTTGCCTTTACACGTCTCCTTTACCTTCTCCCGCTCTCTCCTTATCTGACCTCTTGACATTAGAAGCCTGGCTCAGGATTGACGAGTGCACGACCCTTTCGCTGCATTAAAATGGTCTCACCAAATGTGCTTAGTGGAAATGGCTTTAGTGTTCTAATCCACCCTTGGAGAGGACATGTTGCGTAACCCTAGAGCTCGGCTGCTTTCCTCAGATCCAGGTGCACTTGTCTGATCGTAAGATATTTTCCAACAGGGACAAGTGTGGCCTGTACAGTGGTGTGTCTTTTTGCTACAAGCATTGTTTTGTAGTCAGACCGACATATTTGTACATATGGGTTCACTTTGCTGTGGAGCTTTGCTTTTTGCAGATGGAAGCTCCTCATTCCTGTCTGCGTTGCAAATGTCTGAAGACAAAAAGCTGGACACTTATGCACCAGGCTGCTCTTCTTATTGTGTTTTTGTACTGTGTAATATGATTTTGTGTTTCCATCGGATTGATTCAGCTAACCCTGCTGCACTGACGTTCATTCACCGACACGTCACTAAATCCCATGTAAAGTCAGTACCATGTTGTTAAATGCAGGTTTTACATGCATGAGCAATTCAGTGTGTCCACTCGGCACAAGCTTTACATCACACTCAGTAATAAGAAATGTATTTGTTGTTATCAGATATTAATATTGATTAAGGTCTTATCACATGCTTGCTCTACTCGTAAACATTCCAGACTGTAGGTCCAGTCCCATCGCCCTTTCTGTCACGCTGCAAATCACTCCTGCCCCACTTTGCCCATTCTGGCTTCCTTGCGCTTGTATCAGCACAGCACAGCGATTTCTTTAATTGAGTTTTGCAACTGATTTAATATCACGTCAGGCCTGGAATCAGTGGAGGTACAGGGGCATTTTGGAGGGAAAGGGGACTTTTATTTTCAGTATAACTGCTGTTACTTTCTCTAAGTTCTGTTATTGTCATGCTTCTGTTCAAACTTCCCATGTGTAACAATGAAGAATTGAACTAAATTACATTTTTCATAGGTGAAAAAATCTCAAGGATTTTAACACTTGCTTTACTTTAATGCAACGAAGACAAGTGTACTTTAATTTCATTTTAGATGCAGTGTGTATTATGCTTATTCATAACCTTGCAAAAAAAAAAAAAACAACATGCAAAGGACCAGTGTTGCTATGGACCTGTGAGCACCACAGTGACACTGCACAGTCACAATGTCCTCTCACTTCTGCTGACTCCAATGCAACCCAAAGCTGTCCCCTGATTTGATTTAGTCTTGTCAGTTAAGTTGCTGGGGTCAGCGAGACAACAGCATGGCACCGCAGGAGCAGAGTCGGGCCGCTTCCTAAGCAGACACTGTCAATGGCCATGTACTGGCCAAAGGACAGAATTAAAGGGATTGTTGTACTCTTACTCTCTTATGAGTTACTGGTGGGAGAGAATGAGATAAGACAGTTGCTTTGCCCTGCCTGAAAACATGTGGCTTTTTCAGTCATGATGCTGTCCTCCAACAACTATTTTTACTACTACTAGGTACTTTTAACCAATATTAGCAAGTAGGTACTAATCACGATTGTACTCTTTTTTCCCCCAGAACTCGTCTTTGATCATGCAGCACGCGATGATTAATGAAAATCTGTACATCTTTGTGTGTGCATGTGCCTCTTCTGTCCAACATCTCTCTGGCCACTTGCTGTCCTGTGGCTTCTCACTCTTATCCTGTCGGTCTCCACGTGATGTCTGATCTCCCAGATCGCTGCGTCACAGTGAGGTGCTCAGCTGTCCCCCTCGCGGGATGCCTGACTAGCTCGCACTAATCTCCACACTGGGCTAAATTTACACACACACATTATTCTCACCTTTATGGCGCTGCAGATAAATGTGCACACACGCAAGACACAACATGTGTAAATCCTATGCTAATTTCTTCTTCCTTATTCTTTTGCCCCTTCTTTGTTGGCAGTGAACAGTGTCTGAATGATGTTACAATTATGCAGACTGGAGCTCCAACCTAATCTAAAGCCTCATGCCTACACTGGCTGGAGCTGAATTATGTTGTATAATACCATCCGGAAAATCCATTTTGCCCACCAGAGGTTGTACACAGTGCACAGATGGGAGAACCAACATGTATTTGTACTCCCCAATGAGATCCTTATTCATGGAAATTTGTTATCTTTGACAATGCAACCGCTGAAGCGAATCAGCTTCGCGCCCAGCGAACGCTGTTGCGTCAGGTGGCTGAATGATAAATGACAGGCTGTTTTTAATGGGCCGTGAATATGGTCAACGCTGTCAGAATGACATAGAGACCTTAGCCGCAGCCCCGCGCCAGGTCAGGTCTCATTGTGTCCTTACCCTTGCGGCTAGCCAGCTGAGACACACCAGCAGAGCAACATTAGGATTTATACCACTGGGAGTGAGAGAGAAAACACAGTAAATTCAGCTCATGGGACAAGTTATAGCTGAGGGACCGGGGCCAGGAGAGCGAAAAATACCACTATACACTTAAACTTCTTTTTACCAGACACATTCTCTTTTTTCTATTACCTCAGACATTTACAATATGCAAGGTAGTGACGAATGAGGAATTGTTGGGAAACAAATGTCATTGGTTGCAGGGGTAAGCTGTTCTAATTGCATTGTAAAGTCAGCTGGAAAATTTTCAAATGATTTCCCTTTACCCCTGGTTTGACTTTATCTGTGAGATTATTACTCCTAGACAGCGCACTACAGAATCCCTAGTATATAACCTATGTTAGAAGATAGACCCAGCTGAGCAAAAGTTACCTGGGATTTGTCCCACCATGGTAATGTCACCTGTTACACTGTATAGGTGGTGGGTAGGTTGGACTGTTTGTTTGTCACGGGAGGCGAAGAGGTGGTGGTGTCGCTTGGGGAAAAGGGGCAGGACTAGCCGGCTCATCCAACTGTCAGCCACAGATCTGCTGGACTTGCACTCAGAGAGCGTAAGCCCAACTAAAACCTGTCCCGTGTTGTGTGTTCAAGCGTGTACAGCCCACGTGCGTCGCTCGGCGCGAGCAGAGCCGCTCCCTGCTTAGGATTATTCCTCTGGGAATAGGCTGAGTCACGCTACAGAAGACCAGACAGATAGAGGCACGGGGGTGGGGTGGTGTTTATAATGGTGGTGACACTGACAAAAAAGGAAAACATTTGGATGAACAGTTTGATCTACTGTACATTGCTCTCTGCCAGTGACCAACAGTATCCTCTGCTGCAAACTCATCCTTCAGGGATGATGATCCATCTCTCTCTCTGCTGACATCAGGGCAAATGCTGAAATCTGAACATCCATGAGTCACTCACTGCTGTCAGTGGTTGCACCGTTTTATGTTTAGTACACAATATAGTATTTTCTTTCCTTTCTTTACATCTCTTTCTGTCGCTTTCTTGTATTCTTCTTCAAAAGTCTCCTTGAGCAAACTAAATGCTCTGAATAATATTGGAAATTGAAACTTCCACCCCAGCAGCTTCCCACTAGACTGAAGTGACAAACCAGGAGAAACATTAATAGGAATTTCCATGATTGGAAAAGAGGGATGGTACAGAAGGATGGGAAACAGAATAATGGAATCTCATTGTCTTTTAATATTCAGGATATTAGCAGCTTCTTTGTGACTTTTAAAAATGAGGTTAACCTACTTTGTGATATATTTTCATCTGGTTTGATGCTAAATTTATCTCACTGAAATATGGAAACTCGGATTTTATTTTTTTGCATTTTTGGCATTCAGCTGGCGTTCTTATTAAGAGTCCAGTGTCACGATCAAGGGCACTGTGACAAGGTATCGAATGATGATCATCCTGCATTATCTGTATTAGGTGAGAGGGCAAAACTGTTTCACGAGATGGCCGCTGCTTAATTCTTTTCCATACTTCACACAATGCAATCTGGACTATAATTAGCATATCATTATTATTTGTAACTATTTTCCCCCTTTCCTTTCTTTTGCTTTGTGCCTTTAAGGTGGTGTTGGTACGGTGGAATGAGCCCTTCCAGAAACTGGCCACCTGTGATACAGATGGAGGGATCTTTGTTTGGATCCAGTACGAGGGCCGCTGGTCCGTGGAGCTGGTCAACGATCGTGGAGCTCAGGTAGGATGCATTACATGGGACATGAGCTTCATCAGTAATTAAAAGTGCATTTTTATTCAGACATGTTGCACTGCCACAGAAAATGGGAAGCATGTACAGGAATGACGTGTTACTCATGAAAATATAATGGGTTGAATATAAATAGTCAGCAGAAGCAAAATATACAACAATAATTGGAGACAAATCACACAGCAGCAATGACAACAAATATTTAAACAGAAAAAAGCAATTTACAGAAGTATGACCGCAAACATGAAGGAATGTCGATGACGTCAGTCTGTAAGGAGAATTAGTCCAACACTTTCTTGCACATTGATACATTTTGTGACTGACTGAGCCATTTGCCATGCTGATTTTAAAAAAAACAAACTGCCAAGTAAATATATGAGGCGTAGGCTTCATCCATCAGTCACTGTCATCTGCCGACCTGAGTCTGACACGTCCTGACAGCATCTTATCTTTTCTGATCGGTTTAGTCAGTAGATGAAAGTGTAAACAATTGCCTCACTCACTGAATTTATGGGCTGTGCTGTTTGAAATAACTGCTCGGCTCTTTTCTCCCAGAGGTTACATTTTTATGTATAAGTGTATTAATCTGTTAAGACACAGAGTCATCAAAGAGTCATTATTTCAGTAGAAGCAGATCATTTCAGTATTAATAGTGTGCAGAAGGCTACTGCACTGCTCTGATAAAAAAAAAAAAAAATTTCTAATTTTCAAAGTAACAAGACTTAGGGACAACTGCACTGGCTCTTTACATCTCAGTGTTTCGAGGTGACTGTCTTCAGCTTTGGCATAACAGGGGTGAGGTCCACACAAAGGTGGAATTTCTCGATAATGAACAGCTGTTCTCCTAAATAAACCTAAGATTCTGTCATGAACAACATATCGTTCTTAACTGCAGTTTCCTGTCCCCTGTAGGTGAGTGACTTCACCTGGTCCCATGATGGCACCCAGGCTCTCATCTCATACCGTGATGGCTTTGTCCTTGTGGGATCAGTCAGCGGGCAGAGACACTGGTCCTCAGAGATCAACCTGGAAAGCCAGATTACCTGTGGCATCTGGACCCCCGATGACCAGCAGGTAACACACACACAGATCCCACAGAACTATGATGAGCACGCCGTTTCCCCCCAGCGCTATCCTGGCCTGTGAACGCTAATGGATGTCGAAGTTTTAGGTTTTCATTTGCCACTTTTAGTATGTAGACTTGTCATTCAGAAGGCAGAGACAGGCCCTTGGGGAGATCCACTCTGAGTGACAGCAAGCATTCCCTGTCTTGAATGTGTTGTGATTTTGTTAGGCTATGTTTTTGCGTTCATGCCCTTACATTGTCAGCTCAGGTTGGACGTCATCAAGCTTTCAGTCTGTGTGTGTGTGTATGTGTGTGTGTGCGTGTGTGTTTTTTTTTTTATCACCTTCTTTCCATTTACGTTTATTTCTCCTAGTTGTACCATTCTCTTGACTTCTTGTCCAAGCTAATTTCCCTTCAGTATTTCTCAGTCTTCTTCTCCTTAATAAGCCTTAACCATTTCTGTCCCAGGTGTTGTTTGGGACGGCAGATGGACAGGTAATAGTGATGGACTGCCACGGACGCATGCTGGCCCACATACTGCTGCATGAGTCGGACGGCATCGTCAGCATGTCCTGGAACTACCCCAGTTTCCTGGTGGAGGACAGCAGTGAGAGCGACACGGACTCTGACGACTACTCCCCACCTCAAGGTTTGCAGCTCAGGGTTTGATTTGAATAGTGGACCTGCTCAACCCCCTATTTAACCTACTGGGGCCTAGTGGATGGCCTAGAGATTGAGACACTTGCGGCAATGTGCGGATAGGGAAAGGATTGCTATGCTGCAGTTGTCCAGCTGTTTCTTACGTAGGTACCTCGTGCACTAGAAAGCAGATGCGAGACCATCTGTGAGCTTCTCTCTTTTCCTCTATCTTTTATTGCTCCATCAATTCTTCCTCATGCTCTTAGTCCAAAGGGAAGGGGAAAGATTTCCTTGTCGGGGCACCAGGTGGTGATGCAAATTATGACTGGTAGGCCAGCACCGGATTATAATTAGTATCCCTGGTCCCCCTGGTATGCACATGAATATTTAAGATTCTGGAACAGGTGTACAACTGGACATAAACTGTGTCTGGGTCCTTTATCAAATCATTAGATCAACATGAAGATCGTGGTATGCATGAATGAAGTGTAAATTAACGAAATGATGAAACGCAATGAATCAGATCAGCAAACATGTTCAGCTGTGTGCCTCTGGACCACAGAGCAACTCACTATTACATTCTTAGTAGTTCATGGGGTAATACACTCTAAATAAAATCTCACTGAATAGGGCACTGACTGATTGTAGCCTCACTGCAACCCCAGGTTTGTTCATCTAATAAGGGCTATGACTATACCCTGTAAATGATGGTGTAAGTAATAACAGCGACCGTGTCTCTAAAAATGTAAAAAGAAGGAAAGTTACCACCACATGAAATGTTTGCCTCAGTTTTAGTTTGTTTAAGAGTATTCTGTTTAGCTCAAGTGCAAAAAATATTCATTGGGGCTTATGGAAATATAAGTCATTTGTGAAGCTGATCTGAAATGTGAACTTGGTATTGAGCCATTTGATGAAGCCTGAGAAGTGGGAGGAGACTTTCCAGTCGTGAAAACGTGGAAATGAAAACCAAAGAGCGTGACCAAAGGGATGGTGGGTGGGTGGCTGTGGTGAAAGATGGAGGGCAGGAGGTGAAGGAGGAGAACAGTGAAAGAGAGATCTCCTGACAATGGGCTGACGTCACCACTGGACCTCCTGTTTGCTTTTCATGGTGCCAAGGCTGTTGTCATAACAGCAGCAGCTGTCACAGTTTCAGGTCGACGAGACTCTTCATCTGAGGCACATTTTCAGTATACGCTAGTGAACAGGCACAGCCTCTACCTGTGCTGTCTTGACTTAAAATACAATAACATGTATGGAAACAGTGCTGGCTATTTGTACAGTAGTGTTAATCTCTTCTGACTGTATTTTTGATTGCACTTTTTTAACCAAATCCCCAGGACTGCCATAAAATGAGTTTACCTGCAGTGTCCAGGATGAAACCCTGGAGTGTGATGACTGCGTGCTGATTTTAGCACTCGGGTGAACACTTTCTCCCCATTTGTAGATTCCCCTCCAGCCAACTTATTTTTAGATCATCACATATTTTTTTCGTTAATCCGCTGTTAATGCATGCTGTGTCAGCTTTTCTCTTTTTGTCTTTTTTTGCAGTCAGCTGACAGATACTGTGGGCTTAAGCAGTCACTGACTTTTGAACCCCATGTATATATACAATTGTAGCAGTAACAGCTTTCCCTGTCCTCCTGCTGTTTTCACTGTGCACGTCAGTCCACGAAACAACCTCATTTTTTATTGGTTCCTTTTTTGTGTTTGTTTCCCTCCTTTTCTGTTCACCTTAATTATTCCCAGTTGCTTGAATCGAGTTGGTGAGGGTCTGTCCTCATCCCGCTGTGCTATAATTTTTTTCTCCTTTCCCTCACCATGGGCCAAGTGGTAAAGCTGAAAAAGTGCTGGTCTTAGCTGAAACAGTGATTATGCTCTAACTCACTAATTAAACTGGTCAGGAGTAATTGATTGGGCCTGATAGAAATCATCTCTCAAGTCAAGTCTGAAGGAGACACCATGCCGCGTCTCTCCGTTGTTATCTATGATGATAACCTATCATCATGCTACATGTGCAGTGACATCATATATATGATTGAGTACAACACCCATTATAAACAGATTGCTTTAGGGCAGTAGTAACTGTTATTGGGCTGAGTAGTCCAGTAGAGGTGGATATTTTATTTGGGTTGGTGTTTGGGGCATTGCAGTACTACGTGAAAGGACAGAGTCAAGGATGTTTAAATGGGAAACATATGGGTCGTTGTCTGAGGCTGTGTTATTTATAGCTGTTTGACTGAGAATGCCACTTGTTTGCAGCAGTGAGAAGTGGTGAGTGTGTTCTATTGCAGCTTTGTTTTCTTGTGAAGAGGACAGTGGAAACTCTCTCAAAATGAATTACAGCTGCCGAGGACACGGCCCTACGCTTGCCTCTCCTGTAACAGCCCTCAACTACACCCGCAGTCAACACACATGCGCACACACACACACAGTCTGCCTTGCATCCAGTCTGTTTTTATGGGCCACTCTGGAAATGTATATTGATCACTCAGTCCTCTGTTTTTCACTGTCAATTTATTTGCTGATTATTTTGCCAATAACTCATTTTGTCTGTAAAACGTCAGGAAAACCACCATCGCACTTTTCATCATCAGTCATCAAAGCCCAAGGTTATGCCATCAAAACACTTGTTTTGTCTAGGACCTAAAGATATTCAGTTTACATGTAAGACGGAGCAAAGCAGCAAATCATCATGACTGAATCTGGAGCGAGCAATGTTTGGTATTTCTGGTCCACCCTTGATACACATTTACTGACATCCACTCTCCTCTACCCCATTACTTAAATGTATAAAATGAAAGCTATAGGTTTTTTCATAGGTGAACAGTTTGCAGTTGGTCTCTGCCGTTTCTGTCACCCCATTGTGTTTCTCCCACATTTCCTGTCTGAGATGTTGGTGTTGTCTCTTCTCAGTGCACAGCCAGAAGCCACTGCTGACAGTCAGCTTCACCTCTGGTGACATCAGCCTGATGAACAACTATGATGACCTCTCCCCCACCCTCATCTGCACCGGTCTAAAAGGTGTGTGGGTGTCTCTTTCTTTGTTCATTGTTTCTCTCACTTGCTTTTTTTTATATAAAATACAAATTATGTCTCAACAAATGTTTCCTCAAAATTGCCGGCACATGTTCGTGTTCTTCATCCTTGTCCTGTGGTGCAGATGTGGTGGTCCAGTGGTGCTCACAGGGGGACCTCCTTGCAGTGGCAGGGATGGAAAGAACACTCCTAGCCCCTGATCCTTCCTGTCCTCCCCTTACCAAGAATGCCATTGTTAAGTTCTACAATGTTCAGGGTGAACACATCTACACACTGGACACACCAGCACAGGTGATCTTTTAGCAGGACTTTAATAGTACTTCCTCTGTTTGTTCAAAGTCTTAGATCATCATCAGCTGTGGTAAAATCTGCCGTCCTCATTTTAGCTAAATATATTACATTATCTAACACACTGAAGAGAAATATAGATTGCAGTTGGTATTATCTCCATTTTCTTGCAGCGCCCAATCACTACGCTGTGCTGGGGTCACCGAGACTCTCGCCTCTTCTTGGCGTGTGGCCCGGCACTTTACGTTGTGCGAGTGGAGCACCGCATTGCCAGCCTGCAGCTACTCTGCCAGCAGGGCATCGCCACAGCAGTGAAGGAGGAAAAAGACGTTGCCAAGCTCACCATGCCTTCCCGCCTCTGTTCTTACGTCACTGCCGCTTTCATCCCCACCATCAAGGTAACACGAGGCAGAAGGGTGTTTGAGCCATTAAAACCATAAAAATAAATGTGCAGAGCTTTCAGGAAATTCTCTTGATTCATGCCATATGTATATCATGCATACCAGTGCTGTCATAGATGTCATCTTCTTCGACAAGACTTAGTTGACTTAGTTGAGCATCCTCTATTAAAATGAGCCCAAGCAAATTTGCAGTTGAACTGGCGATTGAAGCGTAGCTTAGCATAACAATATGACGTAGCAAATCACCTTGAATAAAATAACTGTAGTAATAGCAAAGCCTTTAAACCACATGATGACCTCGTGTTTTCCCTCTCAGCCCCCCATCCCGGATCCCAACAACATGCGTGATTTTGTGAGCTACCCAACAGCTGGGAACGAGCGTCTGCACTGTACCATGAAACGTACAGAGGATAACCCTGAAGTGGGGGGGCCCTGCTACACTCTGTACCTGGAGTACCTGGGAGGTCTGGTGCCTATCCTGAAAGGCAGACGAATAAGTAAACTGCGTCCGGAGTTTGTCATCATGGATCCCAAGACAGATGGGAAAACAGGTAAAACTGAGTTTCCTTCATATTAGTGACATAATATAATAACCTAACAACAGATAATTTCCTTATTAACACGGTTGCTGATTGGAGTGAGATTGAATCAGCTTTTTAATATGAATACAACTATTCATTTATGGAATATAATCAAGAGGAATAAATTGGGGGTTACCTGAAATCCAGAGAAGGTTTATTAATCAGAATGTTCTATATATTATAGTATATTCTTTCCACTTAAACAGTGGAACTTCACCTTTTCAGTTTTTTGTTTGATTAATGGAGATACTACTGTGTTGTAATCCAGATATTTTTTTGCAGTTTGTTTTTTCCAGAAATTTGATTTGCTAAATATATTCCTCTCAGACACAATTGCCTGCAACAGTACTTTTCCAGTTATGTGACTTCTCGAGTTGGCACTCTGTGAGTTAGTATGTTTGAGTCACATAGGGCAGATCGGGCCCATGTTAATTAAAAGCTGCTTAATGGGGTGCTCTGATGGCCCATGGGTTCCCCATAAATCAAACAGCTCCCTCCCCACGCAGTGATAAATGAAGCCAGCCATGAAATGGTTCCAGCCCATTCGCACTTAATGCCCATTATCATAGAGATAGAAGTTGGCTGCATAGTCGTAGATGAGAGAACAAATAATACCACATTATCATATATTAAATATTAATGCTAAAAGTTTACCTCAGAACTGCAAAGTGACAACCTGTTGGCACAAAAGTAACTAATTTCTTTCTATTCGTCATCCTTTCCTCCATTTCTCTCTTCAGATGAGATATATGGCAACAGTCTTATATCTGCCATGATCGACAGCTGTAACTGCTCAGACTCCAGTGACATTGAGCTAAGTGATGACTGGGTTGGCAAGAAATCTCCAAAGATATCTAGGGGCAGCAAATCCCCCAAATTGCCCAGGTAACCAGACATTTGACCTGTGTGCACGGCAGCATGTCGCGCATAACTAACCTTCCCTGTTTTATTTATTTATAAATTTTTTATTTTCTTTTTTGACAGTCTGTCTACAGGTTTCATCAGGGGGTCCACAGAGTTTTTGTTAACATGTTGCACAGTTATTCATTGTGATAACAAGAAATGACTTTTATGCGAATTGTGAAAAATAACACTTCTTTTCTCAAATGAATTTAAGTTCAGGTTTAGACTTTTTACATACTTGTCACTTCACCCTAACAAAATATGAATGCATAAGCTTTAAAGAATGTTAAATGAACGTATTTTCCCTTTTTGATTTCAATTTTTGTGCAATACAATATAGTACCAGAATTTAATCCTTTTATCAATTTAATTGTATCACAGGTGAATTTTACAAATAGTGTGGCATCCCATTTTTTTTTTGCTGTATTGAAATCTTAACCCTCGTAAATAAACCTTTCGCATCTAACATGCATGTTTGTTTTTTGCTTCACTGCATGCCTAAACTTTTTTTTAATTTGCTACCTTCTCCGTAGAGACTTAGTTTGTCCCTTTACCAACAGGATCAACATTGATCCCAGAAAATCGCCCAAACTGTCCCGTGCTACACAGGAGATATCGAGGTCGCCACGGTTACCCATACGGAAACCCTCAATTGGTTCACCCAGTCTAACACGGAGGGAATTTCCTCTGGATGACATCACTCAGGTAAAATCTTAGATCTTTGCGTGAAAAGCCAGTGAGACGTCCAAGCCTCTTTTGCAGCACTTCTCTCAGCTTTGGACTAGTTAAGTCACGGTTTGTCCAGAGGTGGAGACAGACTCTCACATAAATGTATTTATTTTGTAGATTTTTTTGAAGT
The DNA here is from genome assembly GCA_016785225.1 of Psettodes erumei. Classification (NCBI taxonomy): domain Eukaryota; kingdom Metazoa; phylum Chordata; class Actinopteri; order Pleuronectiformes; family Psettodidae; genus Psettodes; species Psettodes erumei. The sequence continues at coordinate 879,861 of JAFBJZ010000635.1, read as the reverse complement.
GTTTATATGAAACAATTCCCTTTGCTCCTGTCTCGCAGCAAAATTACCTTGCTCAGGTCACTTCCAATATTTGGGGAACAAAGTTCAAGATAGTGGGACTGGCCTCCTTCTTACCGACCAATCTGGGTGCAGGTAATCAATCAACATCTTTTGTTGTTGGCAATTTAAAGTCAATAAATATATGCATAAAACCTGCCTTTATTTTTCATGTGCTCATTTTGTCCTGTCCCTCTCCCCTCAGTCATCTACAAGACAAGCCTCCTCCATCTGCAGCCCAGACAGATGACTATCTACCTGCCAGAAGTGCGTAAGATCTCCATGGACTACATAAATCTGCCCGTCTTCAGCCCCAACGTCTTCAGTGAGGATGAAGATGATCTGCCTGTCACAGGCCCTGCTGGTGGTGCTGATGACAACCCTCCCTGCACTGTCAACATCCCTATTGCCCCCATCCATAGTCCAGCCCAGGCCATGTCACCTGCTCAAAGCATTGGTCTGGTCCAGTCACTCCTAGCCAATCAAAATGTTCAGTTGGACGTCCTAACAAATCCTACCACAACCCCTGCTGGAGCAACTGCCAGTGGGTCAGACCAAAGTCAGGACACCATCCTGACAGCTCAGTACACGGTTCCCACCAGGTATTCTAGTCCTGGTCAGGTCATCTTTGGGGGACTGGAAATGGGTCGCCTAATGGTCGGACCTCCACCCTCCCATCATCCGTCACAACAGCAACAACAACAACCAAACCACCATCAACAACAACAGCAGCACCAACAACAGCTACAACACCAACAACAACAAATTCAGCACCACCAACAACAGCTTCAGCAGCAACAACAACTCCAACAGCAGCAGCAGATGCTCCAGCACCAACACTTGCAGCAGCAGCAGCAGCAGCAGCTCCAGCAACAGCACATTCAGCAGCAGCTTCAACATATGCAGCAGCAGCAGCAGCAGCATCAACAGCAGCTACAGCAGCACATACAGCAACAGCAGCAACTACAACAGCAGCATCAGCAAATTCAGCTGCAACTGCAGCAGCAGCACCAAATGCATCATCAACAACAATCACAGCAGCAACATCAGATGCAACAGCAGCAACATCAGATACAACAGCAGCAACATCAGATACAACAGCAGCAGCAGCATCACCATCAACTTCAGCAGCAGCTTCAGATTCAAATCCCTGTTCCCTCTATGTCATCAGGACAGCCGTCAGGTGCAGCTGTGCACCAGCTCCAGCCAGGGACGCTGCAAATCCAGATCCCTCATCCACCTGCTGATTTAGTGGTTGAGAGAACAGTGGGGGGTGAACATGAGCACCTACTGAAAATCAAAACCACTCGCTCAACTCCACAGCTGGCTGAGGGTGATACAGTGGTGTTCAGTGCCCCCCTCGAACTCAGCAAGATGAACCCTCCGCCCCCCTACCCCGGGACAGTGGCTGCCGCTGTGGCTGCTGCCTCAGCATCAGCTGCCACTGCTGCCTCCAATGCTGCATCTGGAACGGGAGGAGGCACCAGTGGGACTCCTCCTCCTGCTGACCTTTGCCTGAAGAAAGGAGAGTTTCCGCTTTATTCTTCAGGTCAGCAACAACCACAGTACCCCACACCACTGGGATATGAAAGGATAACAACATTTGACAGCAGTGGGAATGTGGAGGAAGTATGTCGTCCTCGAACGCGCCTTGTCTGCAATCAGAATGTGTACACACAACAGGGACCTGGCAGCTCTGCCACTCTCAGGGTCACCTCTTCGTCATCCTCCTCCTCAGCTGACAAGAAAATCCAGCTGCCTTATGCCTCTGCCACTCTCAACAGACTCACTGCACCTCGTTATTCCATACCCAGCGGAGACCCACCCCCGTACCCTGACACAGCCAACCAGAACAGTGCTGCTGGCAGGAACCCTGGACAGAGACTTGACAGCAGTCTGATCCATGCCACTCTCAGGAGGAACAGCCGAGAGGCCGCTCTCAAAGTTTCCCAGATGCTGGAACCACCTAGACCACTGCCTCCTAAGGCCAAAAATAGTGCACTAGCAGCCTCATTCCAGCAGAGGGTGCCAACAGCCTTATACACTTGCAGTCAGTGTAGCAGTGGATCCAGTGTTGGAGGCACTGCCCCTGGGAGTGCTAATGGAATAGCAGGTGGAACTATTATCAGACAAGATTTCCCTCCCAGGAATGGGGCACCACACAGCACAGTTATCGTTCACTCTAACAGCACTACTCCTCTGGCCTCCCAGTCTTCTTACAACCTGCTGAGTTCTCTTGAAGGATCTGGGACCATAGCAGGAGGAAGTAACAGAGACAGGGCAGACTATGTTAATTCAGCATTCACTGAGGATGAAACACTGAATCAGACACTGAGGCATCTGGCGCTGGGTGGAAATGATGCATCAGGACTGGTTGTGAAACGCCCACCTCCCTATCAGTGGGACCCAGCTGCCACAGAGGAGGTGTGGGTTCCTCAGGAGCGGACAGCAACGTTGAACCCCACTGGCCCCCCCGGTCCCCACAAACCACCCCCACTGATTCTTAGCCCAGCCCAGCATTTGGATGTGTCCAGGCTACCTTTTGTCCTTTCTCCCAAATCCCCCACTAGCCCCAGTGCTGCTTCATTTCAAGCTGCTGCAGCAGCTGCAGGCTACCAGATCTCTCTCCAGTACCCCCCAGCCACTGCCTATACTGGAGCCCAACTCCAGCCCATCCCAGGATCACCACGCCCCTGCTCCTCCCCAAAAGAGGTGGTGGCACCAGTACCCTTCTCACAGCAGGATGCAACCCTTGTCTTACCGCCGGGTTACACTGCAAACCTGGCAAACCTGGCTTGCTGTCCCCTCCCACCCATGTATCCTGGAGGAAGCGCTTGTTCTGGGCTTCCCATTCCACCCATTTCCCTTCACACACCTTGGGGTACATATAACTCTTGTCCCCCTATGCCTAGTCCTGCAGTGCCGCTCCCACCCAAAGCCTCCCACATGACAGTTGACAAAAATATTCTCTCTCCTCCTCCTCCCCCTCCTCCGCCACCCCCTCCACCACCACAGCCAGCAGAACTGCAGAGCCATGGAGGATTACAAGAGGCCATGGCAGAGGCTGGAGAAGGGTTTCAGGAGGTGCTCTCCTTGACTGAGAGCCCTGTGCCACAGCGGTCTGAGAAGTTCAGCAAGAAGAACCGCAAAAGAGGGGATGGTCGGGCTGACGAGGCTAATGTGCCACCGCTGGCTGAAGGGAGCAAGTCAAAAAGGAGGGCCGAGCCCTAGGTGATTTTAACTCGCTCATCTCCAGTCCACGGCTGGGAGGGAGGGACAAGAAGAAGCTGAAAGGACAGAAAGAGCAGCAATTGAAGGCTAAGAAGCTTAATAAGGCCACGGCCAATAGTGAGTTCCAGGACAGTTCAGAAAGTGAGCCAGAGCTGTTCATCAGTGGGGATGAGCTGCTCAATCAGTGCCAGAGTGGTAAGAAAGGCTGGAAGAGTAAGAGGAACCTGAGGGCTGCCAGTGAACTGGATGAGATGAAATGTCGAAAGGCCAACGAGAAGGAGGACAGAGGGCTGGGCAGCCAGGGGTTTGTGTATGTCATGGCCAACAAGCAGCCACTGTGGAACGAAGCCACGCAGGTGTACCAGCTGGACTTTGGGGGGCGCGTCACTCAGGAGTCTGCCAAGAACTTTCAAATCGAACTAGAGGGCAGACAGGTAAGAGTCCTCCAGTTCAAGAAACGGCAATCACTACATGTTATACTCATTCTGAAATGATAATTACAAGTATTAAAGTATTATTGATTTGAAATACTGTGTGCACAAGAACAAAATATCAGTAACCTTCTTTTCCTAAAGTCGCTAACCTCTTTTTTTTTCCACACAGGTGATGCAGTTCGGCAGGATTGATGGTAACGCCTATATACTGGACTTCCAGTATCCCTTCTCTGCTGTTCAGGCCTTTGCGGTGGCTTTAGCCAATGTCACTCAGCGCCTCAAATGAGATGTCTCATCCCTACTTACCCTGAGTTATATCTGGGATTTAAATGCAATCTGTTGAAGGGGCACAGTTGTTTCATTTGAGATTAATGAACTTTGATTTTGGAGAGAAGAGTGAAAATCAGCCCTGCTCATAGAAAGAGATACAATCATGCTGCACTACACAATGCTGCCACTAGAGTTGGTGCAATAAGCATTGGCTGCATTTGCTAAGGATGCCCTCAGATTTGCTCTATTTGGAAGTCAATGGCACCTTGCAATTCATGTAGGGCCAAAGAACTGAGCTTTGGTAATCATCATGCAAATAATGCTGCTTTAGCTAGAAGCTTGTAGACAAGACAACGATGGGTCAAGTGAAAGAAGAATCGTCGAGGTGCAGTTTTCAAAAGAGGCAGCAGTAATACTTGAAAACCCACACTCTGGAGATTAAAGGGTTTTTTTCCCCCAGAGCGCACAGGTACTACTGGGCACTGAAATCCATTGCTGTACAAAACTTCAGTGAAACAGTTACCACTTTATTATACTGCTTTTGCTTTTAGGATGTTATTAAATGACTAAACATGGAGGGTGGGAGGGACTCTTTGTTTTTGCTCTCTGCCATTCCTTTTGCTCAGTCTATCTTGGCTGGAATTGAGGCTTAGATATATGCATCATTTAGGAGCACTACTAAGATTCACACTTTCCACTGTTGTGAAAGGTGTGTCACTGTTCGGAAAAAACAAACCAACTTGGGAAGGTCGAGGAGTAAATATGTCTGCAGTCTTTTCCACATGGTTTCATGGGGCTTTTGAAGGAAGAAGAGAGGATACTCTGCTACTTGCATTAATTTATATGTACATTCTGTTGTTTTTTCGGATATGAATTTTAATATTATTATCATTGTTTGTGATATACAATCTTCATACCCTGTCAACATGGATTTCAACTAACCTGCTTTATTTGGGAGACTGTGGACTGAATTTGAACATTGCTGTGTAGTCTTGAGTACTGAGGTGGGAGTGGTGTACAGAATAGCTTTGACTGACATATCTTGTACTAGTGTAATATCTACATATGGTGACATGAGCGCAAGAGTAGTCGCCAGGGCCTAAACTGAACAACTTAACCTCTGGCGTGAAGTGATTTGTCACCTGCTATCACTTCTGTGAAGTGAGTATGTAGTTTGGGGGGGGACTGTCCCTGCTCTTGAAGACCACACTAACCATGTAAGCAAGGTACAGGAAATATTTTTGTATATTTCACCTATACCATTTCATACACTTTTCAGAAGTCATGTAAATACATATCAGTCATGTGTAAATGTTGTAAAGAGACTAGGGTGACTTTGGCAGATGTGGGTTTGCGCCTGTCTCCACTGTGTTGTGTAATTTCAGGTGTGGAGCACAGCTGTTGTACTGTTTAACGCAACAGCTACAACCACAAAAAAAGTTAACGGTTAAGCTGAAATCATTGTCACTGAGTCTTTGAAGTCAGAACTCCAATGAAGGATGAAGCTATTAAAATCTATTCATATAGTAAGCTGACACTGAAATCTGAAAAGCTGGTTCATTTTATTATTTTTTCTATAGGCAGTGAAGCTTGTGTTCGTGTTGAACTAAGGACACTGAGCAGGCCAGCTGATGAGAGTGTGGGCAAATTGCAAATATTTGCCGTGGGTTGTATTTGTACCAGATGGTAGCCCAAATTGCTATAAAAGGCAGTAATATTTCGACTTAAGAAGATGAGGTCAGTGTAATTAGGGTCGACTCCAACATTTGTGCCAAAACATGCATTTCCTAAAGTTAAGAGCAGGAGAAAATGGGCCTAGAGGGGAGTGTAACTTGATACTTGGTACAAGGTACCAAGTGTAACTTGATACTTGGTGGAGAAAGATATCACTTAGGACCAGCTCTGCTCTGGTCTTTGAATTCATGAGATTATTACAAACTTGTTGTGATCTGTCCAAATCACATGGGATGCATGTCTGTCAGAGGAGGGTTGTAAGGATGGGAATTGAAAAAAGTCTCTATTGATCCTAAAAAAAAAAAAAAAGTACATGAGCATGGCATAAAAAATCCACCTTTTGTGTTAGTTGTGCAATATTGTCTTCAGGAAAAAAATCCTTTGTCATCACTTTTGACAACATCTTGATACCGTTCATTTAGTTCAGCATCTCAGTTGCTGGTCTATATATTTTATTTATGGAATTATTTCCTAAAGGAGATATAGTATATATACATACTGTATATTGTGGAGTTTCTGAACATTTCTTTGTGTTGATAAGTTTGTTACAGTGTAGCCCAAATTGTGAGATTGGATTGTGGGGTTGGGTGGGGTGGGGTTGGGAATGGGCAAATTTTCTGTGTTTTGTGAAGTTTGCATTGGATGGAACAGATGTGAATGAGTAAGTGCCCAGTTTAGTGTAGCTGGTAGACTAGTTATGTAGATTGTTAACTGTCAAGTCAAGGTGTGTATGTATTCAACTGTGCAGTCTACCAATCCCATCAGTGTTACATCTATTATCTTCAAACGTGTGTGTTTGTGTGTCTGTGTGTGTGTGTTCATGTCTTCTTACACATACACATGCACACACACATCATTCACATAAGTTCACAAGTGTAAGCCACTGAGTTCATGTTCAGAATTGCCTATGGACTTAGGTTAAGGATTCACTTTAAACTGAGTTTATGACATGACCTGTTGTAGATATTGTAGGATTTTGGCTTTTCTTTAGAAAAGGTATGTGCTTTGTATTTGTAGATGTAGACTTAAATGACAAAAACACTTGAAAAAAATCTGAGTCTGATTTGGTGACTGAACGTTTATAGTGAATGGATAGTAAGGCATGCCATGTAAATTATTTTATAATTGTATATGTCACGCATCTTTTGAATAAAACGTCATTGTTTCAGGAAAAAAAGGGTTTTCTGTATTATCGTTCAAGTCACAGATGGCAATGTTCAAGCACAAGTTGGCTCCATAGTCTGAAGCAGCAGACAGGTTGATTTGTCATACCAGGAAAGCAGATGTGGGACAAACAGGTTTTAAAGTAATGACATTGAGTCATTATGCGCAATATCAGGGCCCTGTAACGGACACACTTAAATGTAAAGTTGCAGTGTAAATAACAAATGTTTTTTTGCCATGACATGTCAAAATATTTGCTGAGAAAATTGCTCATTTCTAAAATTTGGAGAAAAATCATCTTTTGGGGTTTTACAATTTTTACTTCCCCACGCCATTTTAGTATCACTAGGTGGGATCATTACATGGTGCTTAACCCATGACATTGTTTAGCCGTTCAGAAAAATCAGTTAATGTGACCAATATAGGGAGAGAGGTCCGTCCATGCCCAGGACCCACAGGTACCGCTCCGCTGTGTCTTTAACGCCACTGTGGCGTTATTGCTCTCCGTCTCTGTCCGTGGTGCTGAACTATGATCACGTGACATACCCCTTTCCTGTCTGCTTCCAGTCCCCCTTTTGTTTTTGTTTTCTTGTTTGTTTTACAGGCTTTTTTTTTCTCTCTTGAGTCGACACAAAGGAAACAGCTTCGGCTGCACTTTTATTTAAACGACGCGACAATACGGACGCATCACCGTGCGCTGTTCTCTGAAGGCCGTGGATTGTTTTCTCCATCGCCATTTTTTAGCAGCCAGTCCTATCATGGACACCGACTACTCGTCCGGCTTGGAAAACCCTCTGTACAGCGAGCTGAAATACTTCTGTAGGAAGATACAGGAGGCCTACAACGAGCTGAAGGAGGACCTGACACCTTACCGAGATGATCGCTTTTACAGGTGGGTCTGCTGTTATTTCACCGCACATCAATTACGTCTGCCTCGTGTCTATTCAGGCTTTTTGGCGTTGTGTGCTGTGCATTCATATAAATACATGATTCCCAGTTTAACGTTACCTTGTTGTGTTATGATGGCAGATGCAAAAGGAGGTGATTTACGAGGGCTCATACTCGTTTATTTCTTTCTATTTGTTTGCCTTACATCATAGATTAAACTGGAGATAAGCAGTCCTTGATAAATAGTATAGTGCCAGAAAACATTAGCCGAAAGGAGGAAAACAGGAAAGTCGATAACATTTAACATTTTCCAATTGATACTATTCTCACTGTCTACCAATATATTGTGTATAATACAATTTACAGGGATGCTAGGGCCTTAATTCCTACCAAAGGCAACAAGTGTTGTCTCGAGGATGGCCATTTATACATCTGCATTTGATGGTGGTTAACTGAAAATCCCTGGTTTAAAATATAGATTCTGTCTTTTTAACGGTAAGAAAAGAAATTAACTCGTAAACAGCTCATTAGAAATTAAATCGAGCTAGTCGCGTTACGCATGCGCGATGCGTTTTTTATACACAGACCGTGGCCGTCAGTAATGCAGGGGTTAGTGAACGGGCCGACCGTACCCAAACTCGGGGGTTCAGGCGGAGGCGGGCTCCTGTGCCGCAAAATGACATAAGAAACACGAACTAACACGAATAAAATCAACCAAAACGGATGACAAAGAGACACTTAATATAACCACAAAGGCACAAAAATTAAGCGAAACAACAAAATAGACCCAAAACGACCACAGATCATAAAATGACCATAACTTAACACTGCAGCGTCGTAGTTGTCATGCTCCTCAGCAGAAGGGACCTTGTGCATGTCTTTGTATACATACAGTATATACAGTACATATTTATATATCTAAATGAGTATTCAGCCTATTATCTCTGCCTAGGGGACTGCTCTTTCATAATCTGTCAATAAATTTGAGCCTTTTAACTTAATATGATTACAGTTTCAGCTCCATGTAAAATATATCAGTGTAATGTAGAACATCTAATCATCTCATCATTGATCTCTTCATAGACTAAACAAACCTACAGTATATCTAAATGAGGAAGAGGAGGCAGGGCGGATTATGTCCTCCCACCTTGTTCCCTCCTCACTCAGTTCACGCAAGTCCCCTTATCACGTCCCGTCTTCCGCGTCTGTCGGCACCACGTGACCAGGCCCCGCCCATTCGATGACGTTGCATTCCAGTTGTCGCAGACTGATGTTGATACACGGATGTGGATTCAGTGAGGATTTTTAACGCTTTGTTTCTCGCCCCCGAGAGCTGAGACCGTCAGAAATGGAGCTGTGAGTCTAAGACTTGTTCGCAAGATCCACTCGAGATGCGTCGCTGGTGTCTAAACGTGTTGAGGACACGTGTTGAAAACCGCTGTGTCGATTTCCCCTGCCATCTGTTACAGCTAGTATTAAGTAGCATGGAAGCTAGCAGTGTTGACATATCAGCACCTGTATCATATGCTGTGGGCTAACAGTGTTAACCACAAAACAAATATTACCTGCCGAGTGCTGTTCGCCTCACTTTCTTCTTGCTCTTGTGCTTTGTGAGTGTATGTTAACCCCGACGAATGTCTTCCTGTTGCAGACTGGCCCCCATGCGGCTCTACACCCTGTCTAAAAGACATTTTGTCTTGGTCTTCGTGGTGTTCCTGATCTGCTTCGGCCTCACTGTCTTCATTGGGATTGCAGGTATGCCCCATTAGCATTACATCAGCACCAGAACACCCAAGCAGGGAGTTGGTCAGAATTTATTTTAACAGACTTTAGTTGTTCAGATGCAGACAGAGTGGGTTGGCCATTCTATCTGATCATCACTTACTGTTATCAGACCTCATCACTGATGAGGACTTGTTTAATAACAGAGTAGTTCATCATAAACCACTTCTTGCTGCTGCTCTCCTTTGTGGATAGTGTAGTGGTTCTCCCTTTCTTTGTATGCAGACATTTGGAGGCAGAAAACCCTTCACATCCTCCTGTGAAACGACATGATTACTATTTTTAAGTTATCAAAAAATTAATTGTTATCTTTCATCTTTACATGTATTACTCTGGACAGATGAAAATGCTTGTTAAACTTTGGCCATTGAATCAAAGTTCATAGGCACAAAGGGCACAAGAGCAAGACAAGAGAGTACTGATAATGTTGCTTGCATCACAGCTGTCTTGAATTGCTGTATTTTTTTATCACAAACTTTAATGTTTAATCGTTAAAACATATTTGTGTTATCTTCATTTTTGTAGGCCCTAAGATTATTGCTGAGCAAGAGCACAGTGGTGATCAGTTACTGGCTAAAAATGTCTCCGTTAAGGTAAGACATGTCTAAGAGAGAAAGGTGCACTATTGTCAGACTTTTCTCGTCTTTGGCTCCTGGCCTTTGGATGATGGGACTGATGGGATGTTTACGTTTTGAGTGTGCATTGGAAAACAATACTAAGACTCCATCTGCTTTGTAATATATGAGTTCATTGCATGTCTGATGGGTCAAAAAATGCAACTATATGTGAACAGAACAGAAAATGGCCATTAAAGTTTATGAAAGCTTAAGTTGACATTTTAAAATGGGTTGCTTAGAGAAACAGAGGAACCTGGCTCAAAACGATTATCCAAGTATTTGTCAATTAATCTTCTGTAGACTGAATAATCGATTTATTGACAAGCACTGTAATTCTAATTAAATGAATATTTATGTGTTAAGGGAATGTATTTGGGTTTGATCAATCCATTTTGTGTTGTGTTGCACAGAGAGGTGCCTTCATATTGTGTTGTTATAATTGGCAGTGATGATAGTTATCATTTTTAATTACTGACAGTGTCGTTCTTTGTATGTTTTCAGACTGGGCCCTTCAATCTAGTTTCTCCTCCCCTCACCACTTACAACCAGCAGCTCTGGCTCACCTGTGTGATGCAGACTGAAAACAGCAATAGTAAGACTGTACACTGAGCCACAGATATAACAACTGCTTTCCACGACAGTTGAATGTTGAGGGTGTCTCTGTGACACACACAGAGACAGCTTTTCATTTATTATGTTGTAAACAGAAATTGGTTGTTAATAACAACATGTTCTTACTGCCATTCCTGGCAGTGGGAGACTTCCAGCAGCCTTTCGAGATCAATGTTGAGCTCAAGGGAGTGATGCAGGACGCCAGCGTGATGCACATCAACAACGCACACCAGAAATCCAGAACACTGCACTGTGGGAATGTGAGTGTCAATCAGCGACCCAACCCATCTCTTTCTCTCTCTCGTGGTTCACCAGGCTGTCATTAATCATTCTGTCAGGCAGCAGCAACTGGTGCAGCAGTGTGAGTTTATGAAATGTCATTTACTGTGTGATACAGAAGGATGTTGCAGTGTAGAAGTGAGTGCAGCTGGCAAAGTCCTTTCCTTTAATCATTTATTGATGTGCTGTACAATTGGATTGTTGACTGAATTGGCAGTAATGTATCCCCTTTTTTGTCTCCCTGTAGAAATGCGATGAGATTATTGTGCTCCATCTGGGGTATCTGAACTACACCCAGTATCAGGTTGTGGTGTCCTTTAAGGGCCTTGAAAATATCACTTATGAAATCAAGGTCAAGTTTGTGGTAGGTGACAAATACTGTCAGGATTTTTCTTCCAGCTCATAAGACAAACTGTGATATTTGTCTTTTTGTTGTTTTCATTGTTTGAGCTCACAGGTCACTCAGCACCTTTTTCCTCTTTATGTTTCCCTCCTTCTTCTTCTCCTCTTCTTTGTTTTTTTGAATCCCGCCTCAGTGGAAAATGTACAATCCCACATTCTCCCAAATAGAAATCTGGTTCCGGTTCGTCTTTGTGGTGTTGACCTTCATGGTGACGGTAAGAGCACTAGCACTGGTTGCTTTAGGTCATCTTCGGCTAATTTCATTTTTTACCAGTCTAAAAACTGAGTGACGGAAACCTACAGACTTTTCCAGAATGCAGGATGCCAAATGATTTCTTGCTCTGTGTATTCCAGTGTATGTTTGCTCATTCACTGAGGAAATTTTCTATGAGGGACTGGGGCATAGAGCAAAAGTGGATGTCCATCCTGCTCCCCTTGCTGCTACTCTACAATGGTGAATTCAATTCTTCCTCTTATAAAGCTACATTTTACCTCTTAATTTAATTATTATGCAACTCTAGTAACTCTGGCTCACTCTGGTATTTCCAGTATGTTGTCTTTTAACCATTACAGAAGTACATTAGCTTTTAGAATACTTGGTTTGTGCAAATTTGAAGACTAACCTCATGGTCAGGAGGGTTTTTTTTATCGTTTTAGTTTTTTTTGCTTTTGCTGTTCAGATCCCTTCTTCCCGCTGTCCTTCCTGGTGAACAGCTGGTTTCCCGGGACGTTGGATGCTTTCTTTCAGGCTCTGTTCCTGTGTGCTCTGCTGCTCTTCTGGCTCTGCGTCTACCATGGCATCAGGGTTCAGGTGGGTCCAGTTTTATTCAAATACTTTAATGTTTTCCCCCTAAGCCAGTTATAAACATATTTAATTCATTTTACGATGTGTCCCCAGGGTGAGAGGAAATGCCTGACGTTCTACCTGCCTAAAATGATCATTGTGGGTCTTCTGTGGCTCTCGGCAGTCACGCTGGGCATTTGGCAAACGTAAGTCTGACTTTGCTGGCCGCAAGTAGCCTGTTTCAAACTGTGAATTACAACGGGATTGAAAAAGATCTGCTCTTCTTTTCTGAATGTGCAGGGTTAATGAGCTCCAGGATCCCACTTATCAATATAAGGTGGATATAGTGAACTTTCAGGTGAGACTGTTTCCCCCAGTAACATTCTCAACAATGTCTTGGACCATTCTTATGAAACTGGAGTCCAAGATGGAGTAGAGAGAAAGTATAGAAAATGCCACTTATATTTGATACACCAACAGTTAAATGAAATCCTGTTATTTCTCCAGGGTATGAAGGTGTTCTTCCTGATTGTAGTTGCCCTCTACATCCTCTACCTGATTTTCTTGATTGTCAGAGCTTGTTCTGAACTCAAGAACATGCCTTACACAGGTATAACACCATACCACGCCTCTGTCTGTATTTGGTTGAGCTTTACATTTCACTATGAAAACATTAATATCCTGCATTTTTTCGAACACTAGATCTCCGGCTGAAGTTTTTGACAGCGCTGACGTTTGTGGTGCTGATTATAAGGTGTGTTTAGTGGAAAAGAAAAAAACAAACTAAAAGCACCCCCCTCTGTGCAGTGACATTTTTGAAGAGTTTGTTATAATTTGATCCGATTGCCCTTTTCTTCCTCCAGCATGGTCATTCTCTACCTGAGGTTTGGTGCCAAGGCTCTTCAAAACAATTTTGTGGCTGAATTGTCCACACATTACCAAAACTATATCCTTTCTCTTTTTGTCACAGTTTTTTCAATGTGGCAAAGCATGTTTTATTTTGTGTTGTTACTCCTTAACTCCAGACATACCAGCTGAATTTTTATCCTTCTATGGGCTGCTCAATTTTTATTTGTACACATTAGCATTTGTTTATTCCCCCTCCAAAAATGCCCTGTACGGTAAGTGCTCCAGCACCGCCTCTGCTGATTCTGACACTTCTCTCTTTTCTGCAGTAGATAATGAACTGTTGACAAACATGTTGTTTCCCCCCAGACTCCCAGTTGAAAGATAATCCTGCTTTCTCTATGCTGAATGACTCAGACGATGAAGTCATATATGGGTAAGTGCTGTATATCTGATGGCTTGTAGCTTCTACAATTTAGCTTCCTTTTGAGTATTTTGTAATGAATTAAAAGTTGGAAGCAAACTTTGGGGGGTTAAGTTTTCCCTGTGGAAAAAGATGAATGTGCCCTTTGTGAGTTCTCACTCTTTAGTATGAATTTGGCAGGTTATATACAGGGTGGACACCCATAAGATTCACTGATGTTTCTTTGTCTTTGCACAGAAGTGATTATGAAGACATGCCTTTACAAAATGGACGCGCTATCAAGGCAACCACCAAGTACCAGGATGAGAGTGACAGTGACTGATAGACCTCTGACTGACTGACTTTCTCTGTGTCCCTGTCGGAAACTATGAGACTACATTAAAACAAACTGTGTATGTGTACATACGGATCATTTGGACTGGTAGTATGGAATGATATACTGTAAGTGTACATAAATATATTTTTAAAAAATAAGTTCCATGTCTACTGAATGTACTGTAATTTTACCGAAAGTTGAGCAGCATAGCCAGTCACTCTTTTTTCTCCATTGTTTATGCTTTCAGTCACATTGACAACAGAAACAATACAGTTTTTACAACCTTATAAACTTTTTCTCATAACCAGCATTTCTTCACAACCTTAGCTAAAAATAATCGGGAAAAGTGCTAATATTAATCAGGATTTTTTCTTGTTTGAAATCAGTTTTATTTTGAATGCTTTGCGTTGGAACACTGTGGTCTATCCGTACTTGTAATGTCATTTTGCCATTCCTTTCCGCTCTCTGACTGTCTGAGAATAGTGAGAATGCACATATCTGGCCAAAGCTGAGTAACATTATACTGATGGTGAAGTGCACTTAAACAGTACATTGTGGCTTTACAGCACTGACATGATGCATGAATGGGGAATAGATGTGTCATAGCAGTGTTGGCTGTTAAAAAAACTCCTCTTTGTCCTCAAGACATGTTAAAAGAAATACAGAGAGCCTTAACTGCAGTAGGCACCAATCAATCGCTTACCAATTCTTTCCTTTAAAAACAGCTTTGTAATTGCACTTGTTTCATTTTATTTATTTTGCCAAAAAGTTGCAACATTTCATACTGTATTTGCTGATTTTGATGAATTGCATGGATTTAACCTGATATTATGTTAATGGACTACTGATCTATTGTTAAATATTTCCTATTCCAGCACATACAGTTGGTATATCATTGGCCAAATGTATTTTTCCTTATGTAGAAAATATGATTTTTGTAACTTTCTTTATTATGCATCCACTATGAGACTTGCTGCCCTTTTCCTTTGTTTTATGAAACTGGAGCTTATGGACAAAAACAACCAAAACAAATGCGCTTCTGTTCTTTACAAATATTTCAACATGTATTCCAATCAAGATGGTGCCTTGTCTTCACATCTGTTTACTTCTAAATGGGCTGCAGTCTCAAAGTTGTAAATGCTTTCTCATTTAAGGTACCTGTCTCTCATTTTGTGAATGTGGCATATGTTGGTTGATGGTGGTGAAATGAGATTGTTGTGAGTCCTGACATATGGGAAGTTTTTGCAGTTTTTGTTGCTTGATGATATAAAAGTTGTAAATGTAGCAATTCTACATGTCACATGTAAATAAAGCAGAGTAAAATAAGGCACAGTATTGTTTTAATAAAATAGGTCTAACATAAAAAATACAACATTTTATTTAAATATACCCAGCAAGGCCAAACTTAACATGCAGGGTCTCAAAAATACACAAAATCCTACACACTTTAAGGTACATTGTAGTAGGTTCAGATGGCCAGTCCAAAAACATTGACGATGCAGTACATGGACTTGTTCTCCCATCTCACTGCACAGCTTCCTGTTGGGTGAAGTGCATAGTTAATTCAATGACTAGAGTTTAGGACAGACAGGCCTGCATAAGAGCCCACTGATATTTGTTGATAGAATGGAGAACATCATATTCCCTATTCTACTGCCTATAATACTGCCAAAGTGCTGTTCAAGACCTTGTCTGTGAATAAAACTACCACAAACCTCTGCTCTGGAAAACAACTCTATAGGGCATGTTCAAGATCATTCAAAGGTTGTAATGCACACGGGGGTGTTTTACTTTACCATCAGTAGAGTTGTCCCAGAAGCAGGCACTGGCTGTTTGCAGTCCTGCACCATTTTTCTGCATGATGATACAGGTTACTGAGGGTAAACACACATACTGTCCTTTAACACCAACTTCAGAGCTCGAGAACCAGCAGCATGCCATTTCTGAGGCGGAACATCACATACCGATATATTTAAAAGGCTTTCCAAGTTTGCTAAGTTGACTGAGGCACTGCTCCACTACATTGGTGGTCCACTGGTTTACTCTGCTGTGCTGGTATGCATTTCCTCCTATGGCTGCCTCTACTGACTACAAAGACGATTAAAACAGAGGTGTGTTTAAGAACAGATCAACACCCACAATGCCACATCGATTAATAACCTTACACTTATACTTTAATACAGATAATTCGTGTAATAAAGCCATAATTTTGTAGTCCGTTTGATATTATTCAACAATGTGACATAAACAAAATGTTTGGGTCTGTGCCTAGCAACCGTTAAAGTGTTCCTTAGCAACCAGCAAAACGTTAGCAGCTAGCGGTAGCAATAAGCCGAAAAAACGCTAAGCATTAATGATAAGTCAGAAGACATCATCATTACCTCCTTAATTATTTTGCTCACGTCTTCAACGATGAAAGCAGTCTGCTGGTGAAAAACAAAACAATACAGTGAGGTTTAAACTAGCCAGGCGTCGTAGATGTTCACCTTTCTGGCAAACCGATTGTGTTAGTTACGATCCTTGAGAAATATTTGAATCATACGTTTTCTGAAAAATAGAAAAACACATGGAATAAGTGGTTTAAAGTATCAAACCCACCTCCTCTTCTGTTTGATACTCGTCCATCGTTTGATCCCCGAAAGTGTTAGTCCTCCAGATAAACCCGGGAACACGACTTCCGGTTATGTGTCTTCAAAATAAATATATGGTCTCCGTGGAGCTACTGAGCGCTGGATCCGAATGAAAAACAGTTTCGTTCATCAGAATAAGTGAATAAAGGCCCGTTCAGACCGTAGCACGCAGCTAAATGTCCCATTTAACCGTAGCAAAGCTCTTTGGCCCACTAAACGAGCAGTATAGGTGAATGAAAGCGCAATGAAGGTAAAATTTCAAAACTAGTGAAAATTACCATCACACACTGCCAATACAATATGATAACAGTAACTTATTTTGAGAAACAAGTGCAAGGATCAGAATTGTTAACGAAGCTACTTTGGGGTGTAGTAAAACTACTATATTTCCCTCCGAAAGTGATTGGAGTATAACTATAAAATAGTATTAATTTGAAATACTACAGTAAAGCACAATTTGCACTTGAGTGTAGTACTCAAGTATATACCCTTGATTGCTTTCGACGGCTGGTAAATAGCTCCCCTCTTGAACAAAGTCATTACAGAAATGCAGTCAGCGCCCACTGCTGGTCAGGTGTCAGGTGTCAGGTGACACCTGCTGGCTGAAGTCACGTAACAGTTAGTTAATCGTTGGTGTTCTGCGTTTCAGGTAGGCTAATCCTTTCAAAAACTCTCCAAATAACGTCCTTTCGTCCTTTTTTTTGCTTTACACATACGTTCGAGAGAACTTTGTAGACGTTTGCTAGCTGCTTTGCTAACTGCGATTTTTTTGTACCTGAAGGGCTAAATGTTATTATTGCTATCGTAAACTAGCGCATGTTAAAATAAGCTAAATTGATATGATGATAAGTCTGTTTTTGGTAGTAGAAATGTATTGTCAGCTGCCAGTATTAAGATGATATTAAACTCATTTAAGTACCTTAACACCTACGTCCGAGGTAATTTTGTAGACGTTTTCTATTGTTAAATCATTTTAGTAGCTTTAATGTTAACGGACCATTATCTGCCCTAGGTATCTTGCCTCAATTGGACTTGGCGGTTGCTCGGGTTCATTATAAATATGCTTAGTTTGGCGGTACATGGCTACTCTCACATTGATAAATACTTTTCCTGAAAACAGTTGGGTCAACAGTTTAAAATGTAAAACTTAGTAATGAATTCACGAGTTGTTGCCAGCTTTGAATTACAACATCGATCGCTTTTGCAAATTTTATTTTTGAAGGAAACTGCCGGAAGTAGAAATAGTTCCGCTTGTTGCTCGATGCTTTTAGTCTGTCCATCGTGCTGGTTTAATTGTACTCAAGTGGACTTCGCCGCGATGTATTCATCGGAATTACATGAAACATAAATGTGTTCTTGGCGTGTAATGCGAAGTGTAGTGTGGAGGTGCATGATTCCCTCAGCAGAGGGAAACCGAACTAAATTTATCTCCGTGAAACCAGCAGCTCTGAAATTCAAAGTCATGTCTTTTGGTTATTTTCACCAATAAACATGATATCGTTATCAGAAATACCAATACAAAATCTCAATAATATAGTTTGACAATAAACACACACGCTAAATCTTAATTAACGCTATAAACAAGAGTTTAAGCGCTGTTTTGTAGTGATAGCTCATTGGGCATTGGCGGATCACGTGATACCATAACTCGCTTTCATTTTCCTGATGTTGCGCATCTAAAGTGTGTAGTCTTTTGTACTTTGGGTTCCGTTTGGCTTTTAAAGGTGAAAATGTGC
This sequence comes from Psettodes erumei, assembly GCA_016785225.1. Classification (NCBI taxonomy): domain Eukaryota; kingdom Metazoa; phylum Chordata; class Actinopteri; order Pleuronectiformes; family Psettodidae; genus Psettodes; species Psettodes erumei. The sequence continues at coordinate 861,676 of JAFBJZ010000635.1, read as the reverse complement.
TTGTAAAATGTGATAGAAAATGTGACGGTAGTTACTGAAATTATATGGAACCGTGAGTGACATCGACAGTGAGGAGAATGAGTCTCCTACTTCTGCCAACAGTCGGCATCGCTTCTCGGCCTTTTGGCTAAGATCAAGTGTAGTATCTGTTCTTATCAGTTTAATATCTGATACGTCCCCTACCCGGGGACCATATATTAAATTGATTTTTGGAACAGGGAGATGGAATAGGGGCTTGCTCCGTCCACTCCACGCATCGACCTGGTATTGCAGTATCTCCAGGAACGGTGCACCCCCTGAACATGTCGAAAATTAAACTCGGAGAGGTGATGGTGTAAGAGGGAAGTGTTAATACCATGGACATAAGTATAGTGAGCTTTGTGGCAGTGTAGTGGTTGAGATATATAGGTGAGGAACAGTAAGTGACATCTGAACAAAACGAAGTACATACAATTTAAAGGAGTATGAAAGTAACTTATTTAATCAAACATTAAAAGAATCCAATGATCCAACACGCATTGAGTACTATTACGCACAAAATGAATTAATGTTAAAATGAGAAGTAGCCACAGTTCGTGCCAAACCACTGAAAAATACCCAATTCGACAGCACAGTTCCACTTTATTTCTTGGTCTTTATTTACATCAACCCTCTATTAAATAAAACTGCACACACAGGTTGATATATGGCAACGCAAATCAACAGCTTGAACCAAGATGAAGAAACAGAATGACACGTATTCCTCACATGTCATAATGGCCACTGTGGAACCAAGAAGCTAAATGCTCAACTCAAACAGTTATTTTCATAGTAATGTCACGGAAATGAGCAGTTGCTCCATTTCAATTTGCATTTCAAACATTGCATTGTTCATTGTATAGTCTTAACAGGTCGACATCCAAGAATAGACAGTTCTTTGAAAAAACTCTGTGTTATTTCTGCGTGATGGGGAATGAATTCTGGTCCATTAACTCGCCAACTCTTTCCTGGAGGGTATGAACCACCTCTGCCAGGATGAAGAGATGTGTGTCGTCAAGGTCCTTGAGGATGAACTTCTTTCCCAGGGCCATTGTTTCATCCAGGTAGAGGAGGAACTGTTTCATGGCAGGGTCACTGGTTTATTGAGCAAAGGGAAATGATGCAAAAGGAGTCAAAGACCTTAGTAAAAGCTCTGTTTCCGTGAAACACCATAGCTTTTGTAGTGGCATATAATTATCACCAGCACTACATGAGTAGGAAGCAAATTTTTATAGGAAGATTTACAGCCCTTACCATTCAATAAGGACACCTTTGTGCACGTTGACCATGTTGGCAGTTGCAGAAAAATTCACAATCGAGGGAAGAGGAAATGCTCAAAACCTACAGTTTAATAAACAAAGATGTGTCACCTTCACGTAAACATGAGCAATTTTAAGAAGAAGAGGCTAAACTGCGGGGTAAATTCCGTGGAGCTAAAAGGGAAACGTTAGCATGTATGTAGGATATAACATCATCGTTTCAGGAAATAAAACGGGTGAAAGACTAAATAACAACTGCTTCACTCTTCGTTTAGCCTGATTAGCTTGTTAGCCCTAACGTTGGTTCTAACGTGTAAAAATCAGCGGCTATTCTGTTTAATACTGCGGTTTTCAGATACAAAGCAGAACAAGTCACCAATAAACACTTACATACTTGACTACATTCAAGCGAAGGGGGAAAAAGACGAGAGCTATACTTTTACTCGCGTGATAGCTGCTAACTTAAAGCACCGTGGGGTGACGTGGTACGGAATGTGCCGAGGAACAATCTTCTGCAATACAAGGCGGAGCAGTCTGCAGAAATAATGATACGCAATTGTGCCAGCGTGATCCCGAATCTCAGTAAAGTATTTGTCAAATAAAGGGACATCATTACATAGATGTATATACCATTAGAATATTGCAGTCTTGCTCGATATTGCTCAACTTTTCCCACGGTAGTCTAACACAGACAGCAAAGCTTGACAGTGCATATTCACAACAATGTACTGCTAAGATTGTAAAATAAGTAAATCAAGATGTGGTAAGTAGTGAAAAGCCATGAGATGGAAATGACATGGTGCAACACAGGGTGCCGATCACTCAAATAAAACCTCCAACTTTATACATTTATTCTTGGTCAGTATTGCTAGTGGCAGTTTGGACTACAAACACATGGAGATAAAAAAAACCAAACAATTGCTTGATTAGTCCTATACAAATAAATAAAGCACCTGAACTATTACTATACCAGGTTAATTTGAGGTAAGACTCAGAAGAGGTACGTTTTGGCACACGGTATGACTGTCATACTGTATTTATAATAAAATATAATTATAAAAATAAATTCTTAAACCACTGCTCCGGTCAAAAGTGCAGATCATAAGTAGCAATGACATTTCAGTGCACCTTCCATTAAATACAGTATGAGCATTATGCACCATAAGTGAAATTGCTATGGCTGAAATGAAATGGGAAAAACACCCCAGAAAAATAAAATTTAAAAAAATCTGAATTTATCGTGTTCTTTAAAAGTTTAAATGTTCTTTAAAATCCATCAGACTTATTGGTGAGAGTGACTAATCTAGGTTAGTGACAAGGAGAGCAAAATATCATCATCACAACGGGCAACTCTTTACAGATATCAATGTGTAAAATAGATTTAATCTCTCTTATTATACTAAGATCAAATTAGATGGCGTTTTTGTGTGCAACAAGGAGAGGCAGTTAGGTGTCCATTTGGATTTTGTGCAGATGGGTGACTGTTATCCTCCATTTCAAGTATAACGTGTACAGTGTTGTATCAACGCGTTTGTGTTCATATATTTCTGTCAGTGGCTGATGTAGCTCTGCAGTGCTTCTTGGATGAACTTGAGGCTGTGTTTGTACAGGAATGAGTCCTTCTTCTCTGGTTTGCAGATGTTGAGATGATCTACATCCACCTCAATGAGCTCCCCGATGCCAACATCTGAAACCAAATCAGGGCAGCTTCATGGTAAATGTTAAAGGAACAAAAATGCAAACACATTGCTTCCAAGAACTATGTTTTTTGTGCTCATTCATCCATATTTAAGCTATACATCACAGATAGACATTATTTCCCATGTGCATTCGTGCTCACATACTCGCTGACTGTGATGGCACCACCAGTATCTTGATCATGGGACCAATGTTCGTTGGCAACGTCTCTGCAAAGCTCAGGACCTTGAATTCCTTTTCTCTGGCCATGTTCAAGAAGTTCTCATTCAGGTTACGCAGTGCTGGTGAGTCTTCAAACACGAGGACAGCGACTCACAGTTGATATCTAACAATTTCTATAAACACAAATGGTCTTGGACCTCAGGCTTTATTTCATGTCACTTACCTTTACAAAGTTCTCGAACTTCTATTGAGGGAAAGAGGAGATATCTGACATTGACTGAGTACTCAGCCATAGAAGTACCATGGTGAGGAACACTATAGAACATGATGCCTTTGGTGTTTTTTAACACTCCATGCATATCTGGGTCCTCTGAGGCATCCACCAGCATTTTCTTCACAAGTAATCCTGTTGGAAAAAAAGTCAAACACCAGGGGATACAGACAGACAGGGAAGCTTTAAATCAGACATGTAAATCACACTTAGATGCATGTGGTAAGCAAGTAAGACCAAGCCACTTGGTTTTAATGTTGTATTCAAGGGACTGGCGTGAGTATCTGATATACTTGTGCAAGGAAAAGTCATGACGACATACCTCCCATACTGTGGGCTACCCAGACCACAGGTCTCTCTCCAACCCCTGCCAGCTTTAGCTTCTTTAGCAGTTCTTGACTTCTGTATGCCAAGGACTTCCTGAAGAGACAAAAGCAATGTAGAAGTCAGCTGTTTGCTCACTCATAGCCTGTTGGAATTGTGTATAATGAATACTGGAACATTGTAGGGTTGTGCCAGTATGGGAAATTGTTCCTTTGTTACTGAAGAAATTGTAATGATTTTGCTTGTCCCCGTTACTAAGTGTAATAATCCTAATATTTTGTACAGCGCATCCAACATCATGACCGTTTTAAGCTAATTAAGCTGCAGTTGTGAGTGAAATGAAACCCTTGATATTTCATGAAACTACAGATTCTTCACCTCTGATTCTCAGCGGGACACTTGGCCATCCAGTCACTGAGATGACTGTCATACTCCACTGAAAGTACTCTCAGATTTGGACAGTCAGCAGCCAACCACGACTGTCAATACAAGAGAGACACAATTACAAAGAAGATTAACAGTGGAAGACCTTCTCGATTCATCAAAATCTGCTTGAGACCTCACACTTATGAAGCAAAGCAAACCCTACTGAGTCTCCACTATAGCCAGAAAGATTAATCCATATTGATTTCATTTAACTGTAGTTGCAAGGATATAGGAAGATACTTTATGATGATCTATTATACTCAACAGAGGAATTTGGTGTTTTTTGGTGGTTTTTCTTACCTTTGGCCAGCACTCTGTGTATTCATCCCTGCTTTCTGCTGCCTTCTCTTCCTCTGACATATTGCGGTCCTTCTGCCTCCATGTCTTAAAAGCTGCCCCTAGAATCCCATGGATGAACAGCACGTCTGCTTTGATTGGCTGGCTAGAAATCAAACCATCATCAAAGATCAGTGTTGGTTGATGTAAAATAAAATGAAACTAACTGTAAAAATAACTGCAATGCCCATTCAAAATGTGCCTGTCACCATTCATCCAAAAAATTTCACAGTTGACACTGCACTTTGGTGGTTCCTCAGCCTTACACCCACCATGGTTGAAGTCGATAGCATGTTGGTTTTCGAGAAAATAGAAATACAGACAGAGATTCTTCCATTCATCATTAGATTATGTGACAATAGGAAGTAATTGTTTTCCTACTTGCCACGTGTTTGTGGGTGGAGGATGTAGACGCCGTCTTGGTATTTCTCTTTCACTGTCTCCCTATCCAGGTTTGCCAGAGCACGCGCTGCATGAGATGCCTGCATGACATGTTGGGACTGCATCACCTCAGCCAGGACAGATACCCAGCCTGAAGGTGGGTGAGGAAGAAATGGAGAAAAGACAGGATCCATTATAATCTACACTCCCTGCTACATTTGGGACAGAAATGATTGAAACAGGACTATGAATGGAAAAAAACAACATGCAAACAAGTGATAATTATCAATGCTGTGAAATGTCTGGGCTGACCAAGAGTTCATAGCTACAGTGAAAACATTATGTTCACTATTTGGATGGTTGAGTCTTTGAAATTGTGAATATGTAAACTTTAGATAAAATAGGCACATGCAAAATAGGATAAGGCTATAAATGTTGTTTTTAATAACATCCTCAGTGTGCACCGTCTACATAAACACAATGCTATGTGAAATAATTTGACAAGTTAAAGATTTACCAGACTGGGCTATGGCCGGGTGAACACTCTCGTTGAGTGCCAAGTTTCCTATGATACGAACAATGTTCCTCTGAATCTTCAGCGAGTCCCGGCGGAGCTGATAAACCCTCTGGAGGAGCTGCAGACCCCCGTTGGCAACTATGTGGTCACAGTGGCTCTGGACCTGCAGACAAGGAACATGCTTCAGTAAGTTGAGAACTTCACTTCACTTCAACTTAAATACCAGTCACATTCTCTACACAAGTTCTTCCAACTCAATGATATGTTATTCATGGACCTATGGACCACATTAATCAGTGAGATAAAGTAATCGTTGTTTCTGTGGAAGAAGCACTAAAATCTAAAGAACACTGTGTCCAGCGTATCCAGCACTATAAATAAAATTGCAAACAGACTAGGGCCACTCCAGTCATAACTGAACTAAAACAAAGAGTTATTTTTGTTTGAATTCACTTATTTTAAAAATGTAGGGGGAGAGGAACAAAATGTGCTGTGGAATGCAGTTCTGATAATGATGATCAGTTTTAGGAAAGGAACTGGACAACTTCTCTTCCATCACATTTAGATGCACAGTGACCATTCTGACCTTTGAGTGCTGCACCAGTGCCTGCAGACAGAAGGATTCCACCTTCTCTGCAGGGACAGAGGTGAGGCTCTGTGCGTAGGGCAGCCCATTGCCACCAAAACACCAAAGACCACCCTGCAACATGGGAGAGCATTCAGGGATTTGAGTGTTCAAATTTTGGGACGTACAACAGTTGTTGTGCTGTTGTTTTGTTCAGGCATGACTGCCATCCATCTGTCATGATTACCCGTTGTGCTGCCATGGACTGAGTGCTTTCTCTGAGGGCCAGTGAAGTGAAGTACTGAACACATTTATCCACCTCAGACAGAGGCAGAGATGCCAGCAGTTGCCTCAGTCCGTCCTCTGCTGACAAACCCTGTGAAGAAGAGGTTAACACATCTTAATTACCATCTCACACACAGTGCATTAGGCAAAGGGTCAATGGGCATATATTCTATTTTACCGGGATACGTACATCTTCCACTTCAGGTAGCACAGGTGGGGGCAGGAAGAATCGCAGGTCAACTTGAGGAGTCCGGGCCAGGCCCACTGCTGTTCGCTGGTCTATAACCTGGGCTGCTGTCCGGTACTGGTAATCTGCAATAGTGACAGCAGGTTTGACCTAATCCTTCCACGTTTCACATGTTACAGTATATAAACCAGACTTCATATTCATATTTTACCATGCCAGTGGTGGTTATCTGCAAGCTCCTGTACAGCCTGTAGTCTGATGGCCTTACAGGCTGACTGTGTCCTCTTCAGCAAGACCCATAATGCCACCTCATGTGGGTCTGCATCTACATGGGTAAAGTGCTCTAAAACATACAGACACAGAACAAACTGATTGGAAAAACACTTAGAGAACAAAGAGGAAACGTGTGCACAATTATTACCTAATGGGACTGAAATTATGGTCAGATTCTGTCTACTGACTAACTATCACGATCTACCATACTGTCTTCAGATTATTACAACAGCTAGGAAGTTACAAACCTCGTGGCATCAGTTTGGCAGCTGATCATTTTTAAGAGGTCAAAAGTCATTTATTAGAAAGCTCACTGGAATAAGTAAGTGATGCATATAGAGTTAATATAGGGCAAAGAAATGATGAGACTATATGACAATCGCATTCAAAGTATACACATTCATGCACAAACTATGTGACATTCAAAAACAGGATATTCATGTGCAAGGCAGGTGTTTCCTTTGCTCTTCGTCTTCATGCCACATAAAAACGACTGTAAAAAACGGTGAAACTCGTTTATGAGATTAAACATTTGGGCTTCTTTTAGCAACAACTATTGCTTTCTAATGCAAGAAACACTGGGGGGAGTAAGAGGGTTTCGCACTTTGGACTTGGGTGAATTTCAGATGAACTGGTATCAAGACGGCTTGGTTTTTACCATCTAGTGTTTGCAGCAAAAGCCGAGAGGATATTTCCAGAAACCGCCGTGCTGCTTTATGAAGTTCCCTTCTTGCTTTGTGTGTAAGCTCTGAAACACACACACAATGGAACAAAATCAGGATTACATTTAGGCTACTAGGATAACAAACTATTACTGTAGTAATGGTTGCTAGTTGATACTTCAGTATCGATTAGTTTGTTTATAGTTACATTAAATAAGTGAACCTCTACTAGTTGAGTGAGATCAGTCAACAGACTGACCCAAATATTCAGGCAGGAAAGATTGTTAAGACAGGAAGGAAAGAAAAGACAGGAAGTAATGATCTCAATGTCACTGGGCATCTGGACATGACACACTTGGTTTGGCTCTGCGCTCATACAAGAAAAATGAATCCACTCAGCATATTTACCAGTAGTGTAGTGTGGCAGTGTCCAAAACCAATAAATCTAAGCTAAAAAGAAATGGTCCTATTATTTTAATTTTTGTAAGATGTTTGAAAGGGACACAGAAGTCCTCACTCATTAATTCTCAATGAATGACATTCATTACCTGCAGTAAGGTTCTCCTTTTCATCAGAGGGCGTGGCTCTCAGATAAATGTAAGACTTGTACTTCTCCTGAAAAATTGCACTAGTGTCAATGGTCACAGCCTTGTCCAAGGCTACAACCTCGTAGGTAATAAAAAGACAGCCTCTGCAAAAAAGATAACAGATAAGATGAGGCACATGACATTTCACAAACTGCACAGATCAGATTTGACTATTAAAGAGTCAAGTAATCTGCAATCAAATTCTGCAACTTACCCTAAAACGACTGCGCCAGTCACTTTTGCAACCCTCCCTACATTTCAGCAGAACGGAATTGCTATTAACCAAGGTTTATAGAACAGTTTATAGATAACATACAAGGTGAATCCATTTATTTAGGGTAATTGGGTCTGAGCCTGCTGACGAAAAGCAGCGTAAACCTGGGGAAATAAGGGCACATTAACTCACTTAGATCTTTCCACTGAAGCACTTTCTTCACTCCAGGCAGCCCAGCGGTGCTTAGTCTCCGGCAGCGGATCAAACGCAGAGCTGCAGCAGACATCCTCCTGAAGCCCCCGATGTGCCGAGGCCAAGTTATTTCACTCAGTAACATACAGTCTGCTAAAGCTATTTTTTTTAAAAAAGTACTTAAGATACAGATCTTAGTTACTTGATGCAAAACTGCTCTGATACTCCAAGACTCGAGTGGCCAAACAAGCGCACAGTATCAACATTTAACCAATTTGTGGGGAACAGCAGATGCCTACTATAGTCAGGTGGCTAATCTAAGGCATCATCTCATACGGTTTCACAAGTTCTCCAGCTAACGTTAGCCAATTTAGCGGACATAATCTCATGATAATAAAATGCCGATCGCTCGTGTCAGTCAGCCTAACCCCATATTCAACCCTATGTTACAGTAAGTCATGTCTTGTGATAATCATAGCTCCAACATTAACATTAACCGCAAAGCTGCAGTAACCTTTAACGTGAACTTACTAACAATTTAGCTTTTGGCTAACGTGTCGCTTTCGAAACGTCCTACGTGTATGCTGCCCAGCTGACTGATTACGTTGACTTTTTCGTGCGGGTTCGTTGTTATTGTTGAATAGTGACATTACCTTATTTATCGACTGAACGGTTTTAAAAGAACTGGCGTGATATTTCCCACCACTGCAGCGACAGGACCGGTATTCAAAACGCAACGTAAGCTTGTCTCATAAATATTACGTCATCAACTCCAACGAAAGCGATAAGAAAAAGCCGTTAAGTTAAAATTGAGTTTGCGCTGGTCTTAAGAAGTTACGAGGCTCTGAGGAGAAGTATCCTTCCAAACTTTGCTGCAGTGTACAAATTCCCACATTAGCAAATAGTGATTGGTTTTTAAACATAATATATGTATGCTTTGAGGAAGTGAACAAAATAGTAAAAACAAACGCAAACTATTGTAAAGGTTATAATGTTTACAGAAGGAGGTGTTGATGCCAGTGGTAATGGCAGATTGACATGAGGCTGCAGTTTGTGGTGCTGTTATAACAAATTGCATTTCTTAGGTCCTTAATTTGTAAGTTATTTCCCTTATTATGTCCACTGATGGAGAACATTGTAATGCAGATTGCAATCACAATCTCTGGATGACTACTGCATTGGTTTGGAGTATTTTTTAAGGTCTTTGTGTTTTGTCCATGTGTCTCCATACGCAAGATCAGGGCACTTGTGTTCAGTTCAGTTCAGTTCAGTTTTAGTTTATTGTCACTTCCATCATACTTCTTCAGCATATACAGAAGCGAGATATCTTTCTCTACAGATCATACACACATCCATAGCGTTAGCAAGCACCCTCCAAGCATTGTACAAAAAACTCAGTTGTCATGTGTTTTATTCTTGCTTTTATTGCATTAACTTATGAGCAGAGTTCAGTCAATCACATTCAAACGTACATAACATACAAACAAGTCTAGCACCTAATGCCCTATTTTCTTTTTCTCATTCTCAAACATACTGTACATGCAAACACACACACACACACACACACACACACATTACTGTGAATGCCACTCACACCCACATACCATAGCTTTGTAAAAAAACAAAAAAAAACATGTGTGAGGCAGCAGTTAAAACATCAAATGAATTTAAAGCTGTCTCCACTAGATTTTGCATGGAAAAGTCAATGACACATCTACAATTTATTAAGTACAGGTTAACGCACAAACACTTTGCATACCCTAAACACTTGTTTAGGATATGCACACACAAACCCTTTTCTTTTTTCCAAACTAAACAAATATTCTGTGCAAGCATACATCAGTGTCAATCACCATTAAATACAAAAGGCTAATTTTTAAAAGGAATAATTTATGTTCCTACAGTGAGCAGCTGTTGCCACACTGCTGTTAAGTGTTAAATGATGGTTTATGAATATTTTACAAAAGTATTGAGTGGTGAAACACATGTATGCTTTTGTCAACCCCAAATACACTGTATGTTAATTAATCAAGGACATTTAACACTGATTGTTGTTGCAGAGTGCTATTGTCACAAGCAGGATGTGCAATTGACCTTAACTTCCTTGTTCCCTTCACCCATCTCCACCTGGTCATATACACCAGTAGCTTTAGTCCAAAATCATTTGTAAATCCATTTACACCTCTGGGCTAATTCAGTTAGTGTCAGCATGGGCTCTCACCATCTTCAGGTGCATGTTTCCTGATAAGCTCTAATAATGCTTTCATAAGCCGGAGGTGGGGTCTGTGTGGCATGGAAACCTCTCAGGCTGCTGTTCCCCCAAAATGACTCGGGTCTGGGTGGGGTAGCAGCTGATCGGGCTGCTGTTTGAGCTGATCCAGTCGTAGTGGACAGAGTTGGTGTGCGAGGCAGCGTTGTCTGGCTTCCCTCCTCTGCCTCCCTTGCGATCTGGCTGCACTGGAGAAGAGGGTGGAAGGTGGAGGCCCTGAAGCTGGATTTGTGCCCCAGTGGGTCGAGGTGATCTGGGGAGGAAGTCTGACGGTGGAAGGTGAAAGCGGCGCTGACCAAACTGTTGTTGCTGCGCCGGTCGTAGCTGCTGTTACGATTAAAGCCTGGGCGGTTGCGGGAAACTGTGCGTGATTGGCGAGCTGGGCGACGGGTGATGCTGGCGGAGCCTGCTCTGCGTCGGGACATCCAGGTCAAGATCACATAAACCAGGGCCCCCAAAACTAGGCCCACCGCCATGGACACACAGAAAGCTATGATCAGAGGGACTGTGAATAAAGAAACATATATCAAAAAAAAGATATTTTAAGGTCCTTGCTGTAGTATGTATTTCTCATCAATACTTCACAAACATCCTCCTTGGTTTCTACAGCATTTACTTTTCATCTCTTCCCCCCATTTTTTTTCTCCTCAGGATCATTCTGAGAGATGGAGAGTTTAAAAGTTTAGAAGAGTTTAAAAATACTTTCGTACATGCAATACATCTAAATGTATTTTATCCTTAATAGCAGTCTTTTTTATTATCCCTGGAGAATGGAAGGAATTTTAATTAGAATCTATGGCTTTACCAAGATTACAAAAAACATCTGTTTTTAACAAATGGAGGATTGCCAGCCATGTCTTGCAAGATGGTGCATTTTGACAAAATAATGACTGGCCTTTGTCTTTCATGTTTACCAGAGCAAGTCTTTTGGAGACAACAAATCATTTGCACTTCTTTCCCACAAAAACCCACTTTGCTTCTTGCCTTGGAAAAACTATTGCCAACATAAGCGTGCTTGAGAGAGGAGAGAAAATGCAGTGGCTAAGACAAATCCTGTTGGACTTCTGCCAGGGAAAATAAATCAATTTCCTTTCAATACAGTTAAACATTAAACTATTTTGCTACCAGACCATATTTCCACAGCATTTTTTTCTATGACTTTAGGAAAGGAGAAAGCAGACAGTGGTCAAATGTCATCTGGAAATGACATTTGGGAAAACTGAAGAGAAAAAAACAGCAAGAAAACATAACAGTAACTTGTAGATATAGAGTGAGAGTTCTTAGAAGCCGAAAAAAAGTTTCTTTGAATGTTCTAATTTGTTTGAAAAACCAATCTTCCAAAGGAACTAGACCCACATATTACTGTATATCTACTCCAGGGGTAATTAAGGCTTAAATTCCTCAGTGAACAACAGCGCCGATCAGAGAGACCACATGAAAAAGACCAGCTGAAGAAGAAGGGGAATAAAAAGAAAAGCACTCACCAGCATCGAAAGACTGAAGTATTTCCAGGAAGAGATTTGTGCTGTTCTCGGCCATGACTTTATCTGTTCCGTTAGAGGAGAAGAAGAGAGACTTAACCCAGCCTTTAGTTTACTCTCTCTTCTTCTCCCTTGTCCTCTTCTTCTGTCAGTTCTCGTTTGTGTTTCTTTTCTTCTGATGGGTTTTCCTGTCTCTCTGCTTCCTCTCTTTCCTGTTCTCTCACTTTCTCCCTCTTTCGTCCCTTGCTCACTTTCCCTGTCAGTATGTCTGTCTCCCTCAGAGGGAGACTCGGCCCAGAGGCGCACAGGACTGGTGGCTAACTCTGGCAGTCGTCTTGTTTATGGAAGCGGAAAACTACACTGTCACATTTCCTGCTTTTCTGCTTGAAATTAGCAACAGGAGTGGCTTATCTATCCAGGACAGAAATCCTGGAGGTGGGGAGAGAGGGTAGTGCTGTAATCACTTCCTCTCCCATCATTTCCTTCAGGTTGATTAATGTAAAACAGTACCCCTGCGTTGTAAGACTCAGTTCTTATTTTTCACCATAGGAAAGTCCACCACACTTACCAATATTTTTGTTCCTTTCAGAAATGATAAATATTTGAATCTCTCACATGTTTTTTCCTTCCACCACAGAGACCACAGGCGACGCTTGTGCGATTAGCTACACCAGCAGTTGCAGTCCTGGGTCTGAAATGAGTGTTTCAGGCACAAACCACAACTGGAATTGATGGTGGCGATACTGAAAGTGCTTTTAATGCTCAGTTGTAATGATGCAAAAAATATGCTACCGTGGAGCATTTTTGTGTGAGTGTGTGGATATTTGCCTGTTCTGAGTTACAGCATCTTTGTTGGTAAGCTCAGTCTTTCCACAGTGTCTGCCAGGTCAGTGGTGCCTGCATTCAAAGTCTGGGCCTTTCTCAGCTGGAGGGATCCAGTAAAAACATTGTAGTTTGATAAGATAGTAAAGCAGCACAGATACTGTTTCAAGGCACCAATTTTTTTTGTTTTTTACTTTGACTTTGCTTTTTTCTATCCATGACAAATCAGGATACAGTGAATGAAAATGAAGCTCCTCATGTTACTCTTTCTTGATCTCCACACTCAGCATTGTTTTTAATGCACTACAGGCCAAATCTGCAAGGTCATCAGTACAGTCAGAAGGAGGGATGCTTGTAGACTTGTTGCTATGTATCTAATGTAAACCAGCCCAGTTTATCATAAAGCCTACATCACCTCAATTACAAACTCGACATGTGTCAAGTGAACCTATGAGTCTCATTCAGTAAGGCAAATAATTTCAGATAAAATCTTTGTGAGTATATTATATTAAGATGTTGACTGCTTTCAGCCTTCTCACTGGCAAACAGAGAATGGCCTGACCAAAGCTTGAACTTCCTATAATTGTTGGCTGTGCTGTAAAATCTGTCCAAAATAACCAGCAAACACCCATAACCCTCTGTGAGATTGTATGCATGGCCATTGTGTCCTGTTTTAGTGTAGACTGAGGGTAGCTGACTGTTGTGCTCATAGGTGGAGGAGAAGTTCTTTGAGCTTTGTAGCTCATGCTCATTGCTTTTTCAAAATGTCATTGTCTGGAATGACTTCAAAAATGCAGTCAGCAATGAAGAATATGCTTTATTACCACTGTGTCATAAAACCCATATAGAACAGTGAGCCACCTCTTCATGTCTAGCTTTGATGAATCAAGAGCTTATTAATCTCCTAAACAGAAGATAGTATAGGAGGGAAAGGGAAGGGATATATGTTTTTCTATATAAAAACTAATACCACCCTGATAAATAGTGTTTGGATGTGGAGTGGCTGTGTTGTTTTGACAAAAATGCCAACCATTAGGGAGTGACAGTTTCCACTATGTGTTCCTTCTATTCCCTTTTTGGCCAGTAGATGGAGTAATGCTCCAGCATAACTGCACAGCACATCTCATGTGCCGGTTCCACTCAACCTGTCCAATAAACACATGGACTTGCCCCTTGCAGTGGCCCAGTGATCTGAATCTTAGCAGCAAACACATCCCACAGTTCTGATATCACATGCATTGTTTAGCTCCAAGTATGTATGCGCATGGTCTGCCATGACAAAGTGACACAATTTGGTATATAGTTTTTGAAAGTATTGTGAGAACATGAAAAACAGTGGAGCGCCATAGTGAGTTGAAACCCATTTCTGTATTATGTCTTATAACCTTGATATTCACTGGGCTGCAAACATCAATATCATTTATTTAAAATGATATATGGTTTGTACGGTTTGTGCCCTTGTTCAAAGAAAACTCAATGTCAGTACGAGCTACCAGTAATAGCTTATTTAGACAGGTGCTTTTGTAATACATAAAATGGAGTTGCAAGCCATCATTTCTCACTTTGCCATTATGTTGATTTTAACATGCAGGTTGACAGCGAACTTTCTAATGAGATTTTACAAAACTGCTGACAATGCATCACAGAGATTACCACACTGGTGCTCTTGGTCCCTGCTCTCTGCATGTGCAATGATTAGATAAGAAAATGGATTCTGACGGGGAAGGGTTTGGCTACAATAGGAAGATTTCCCATTGACCCCTGTGCTTTGTCTCTGCTCTCTGCTCCCCTCTGCTGCAGCAGTTGTGTTTCTTCCCTCTTTCTGCTGAAGGCGTTTGGTCCTGAGGGGCTCTGAACGGCTGAGGTCACCCCGAGCCGAGCTGCGTAAAAATGTAGGAATCAGCAGTCTGTCCCTGCTGCAGAGGAGCCGGCCAATCCAGCTAAATCCCACAGCGTTTCATCGTACTGGCAAGTCAAACAGCTGGTTCTGATAACTTCAACATAAAATGGTCAGGTTCATATGTCATTTAGATGTGCTGATTTTGTTGCTACAAAGTGTATTGAGGTTAAACTACAAAGGTAATTGATTTTACCCCTGGCCATGACTTAGTGATTTCTGTTCTTATTATGGCATTTATTGTTGGCTGTAACCTTATTTTGTGGAGAAACTTGGATAAAAATTTATTATCCAGTATTACCCTATTATCACAGCAGTTTGCGTTCGAGAACGAGAGGTTTTTGTGTTCAACAATTCCCTAAAATTTCAATCAATACCCCCTCACCCACAGCATTTTGGCTCACTGAGAGTCTTTTCCCCTAGTAAACATCATGTTTGCTCAGTCTCTGCTGACAAACAGTACACAGCTGATCTTAAAAAATGTTACCTAGACAACACAGAAAACTAGAAATCTAGACTCACGAATAGATTGTGAAGGGCTTGTTCTGTTGTCCTATATATTCACATCCATAAAATCTCCCTCATTCAACTGCCTCCACTGCCATCATCTTATTAATATGAAGTCCTTCTGTAAAAAAATATTTTAATAACAGATGGCACAAATATGTACAAATATGTGTACTCACAACTGACTGAATTCAGTTTGCGATAATCTTTGCATTCAGTGTCATGCACCAAAATTGAGCTGAGGATCTGCAATCAATGATCATTTATCAACATTTATATTTTTTGTGCCCACTCCTCTATCTCTGACTTTATTGAATGACGTTGCGGCCAGTGCAGCGTGGCTCCCCCTTTCAGCTCCTCTAAGAGCTCTCCTGAGATGATGATGAAAGGACTTGTCTAATGGGATTGCACATTGTGATAAGTGCTCAGAGCAGAGTGGTTCATCACACCTCCCTCCTGCATTTCAAAGAGTGGCATTGATCTGCTCTGGAGAAGCTATATCATGAATGTAGATTTTTTGAGATTTGTTTTATTGGCAAGGGCAGGACTTGATTTTTTGATTTGCAGCTTTTTTCTTTCCATCTGCATTTTTAAGCGAGAAACCTGATTTGCTATTTTTAAGACGTTGTTGAGAATGTGATTTGTTCAATGGAAGAAATCCCCCTTAAACCTGAGCAGCACAGATGCAGACTGTAGTGATGATGTCATGAGATAAATCCTGGAGCTGCTCATTAAGCCTGAGACACAGGGGCTCCAGTAAATTCTTTTAAAAGTAAGGATGAGTTTCAGCTATCATAATTCTTAATCACATTACAATGGCCAATTCAACTAGCTATAAATGATATTAACCCAAAAAATTAGTCACTGGAAACCGTTTCCCGATCACCAATTCAAATCTTGATGCTCTGACTTCCAGCTAAGAGTTATGAGTTATGGGTATTTTTAGATGTTGACTTTCCTGTGCAAAGTCACAGGTACTGCATAATGTAAATTCTATTTTTCCCTCTTTATTTGACTAAAACGTGCTTTCTTTGTAGACATTTTACATCAAGTATGCAACATGTTTTGCTGCATCTAATTCTTATCCATCTTCTTCCCTCATTTGGTCTCTCACACTCATGCCTATAACACATACACACCTCTTACAGTGGGACCAACACGCATGAGAAAATACCAGGCACACTGCCGGTCCTAATGCCTAATTGAGAATGAAGAGCCTTCCCTTTGGATTGGACAGCAGGTGGCAGTGCGCGCAGATGAGGAAGCGGTCCTGTTTGCAGAAGTAAAAGGCTCAGGCGAGGGAGGGGACCTCAGAGATGTTCAGTACGCACACACATACATGCTCTCAGTCAGTATGCACTTACATCACCATTCAGGGGAGGAGCTTTCCTGAGTCTGAGGATTGCAGACTGCTACTGCAACAGGGATGACTTGAGTGGAGAAACACAGCAGCATGGACACGATTCAGTCTTGATATCCTGCGGTCAGCGTGAAGACACAGAAGTACTGCAGCCCAATCTGAGTCCTGATCAGAGTGTGAGAGCGCCACCGGCGTGACGTGCAGGAGTTGGGACGTGACTTCAGTGACCTCGGGACAGCAGCATGGCATCACCCCGGCACTACGGACAGTCATCTCGGGATATCACCAATGTCATGCAGAAGCTGCAAGGTAGGTGTAAAATGCTTACTCACTCAACACCGCTCCAGCTTGGCTTGCAGTGTTTTTAGAGGTGACCTGGTGCTTGGCATGACACAGCAAAACAGTATGAGTTAAAGACACTTACTGTTCTTGTAAAAATGCCTGACATGCATCTTTTCCTCTCTGTCACGACCCTGCGCGACCCTGGAATTCAAGTTCATAGGACTTAAAAATATGTGGCATGGGAAGGACATAACTGGGTTATGCAATGTCACAGCATGCAGTATTCAAGTGCACCAAAGATTTTTAGGTTGTTATCAGTTATGCTTTGTCTGACATTCAGTTATTATCAATGCTTTAGTTTGCTTTACTTTCTGTCAAGGCTTTTTTTTCCACTGAGAGCAAAGGTGGATGCAGCTGCTTGTCTGAGCACAGAATTATGCAGATTTAAGACTGAGACTAAGACTTTTTTCTTATTTGTTGAATTATTCTGATATTAACTTATTTGTTTTTATGTGCACCCATGCTTATTGTGTGTCTGCTACATGTGCATCTGCTTCCAAGATTTCATACATAGAGTATATGCATGCGTGTGTTCGTATGTGTATCTGTAAGTGTTTAGACATGGGAGCAGACAATAGCAAAGCTAATCCCTAGAGGAGCTGACAGGATGAAGTCTGTTCCTCCCTCTTAACTCAGCTGTAGTGGCAGGACAATCATACCATCAGCCTACTTTACATATAGCTTAGTGAGGCTGTAACACTGGCATGAGTTACAGCCTAATTTGTTTATTCTTTATATTGTTTGGCACATGAAAATAAGCAGTTCTGCCTTTTCCCCCTTATCTTACCGCTGCCCTTACTTTTCTGTCATTTGTAAACTGTCCTATTTGCTGCAGATATGCAGTATTTCCCCCTTCCTACAAATCAAATTATGTGGGCATATTGTGGTTTTTTTTCACAAACCCCCACTGTAAAACAGTGCATCTCTGTGTGGCAAAAGCACACGTCCCACACTGACAAATCAGACTGGTGATACTTGCAAAGTAGCAGGAAAGTCAGGTGACACTGGAGCTGAGATCCAATATGGCCGCTCCCTGTGTGGCTTCTGAGGTGGCAGTTTCTGTGAAAGCTGAGAACAGCATCACCAGACCACGTGGCTCCTCTGCATCACCCTGTGCAGGTGTGGGTGCACACTTTGAATCGCAATTGGAGTGTGATTGAGCCAATTTTAGAGGCTTCCCCTTAAGATGCCTCCAGCACGAAGACAGTTGCAGATGCATATTCGAAAGGAAAAATTAATTTAATTTTAATCTGCAGCTTCTTATTAAAAACCACATAATCATCAAGGAGAGGGGGTTGCAGGATTTGTTTTATCTACACCAGAGATCTTTGGTGTTTACAGATATCTTTGCAAACTAACAAGATTTCCCTGTGGAAAATATGCAGCTACAAGAGTGTGTGCTGCTTTTCACTACAGAATCACATCTAACACTCAAAGGCATGAAATGATCTGATCTGAAAATAATGCAGTTTTTGCCTCAAGCGCGGCTTGTTCCAAAAATACTCTTCTGATTGTGTTCGGACTGTGTGTGTGTTAATCTGTAATAAAACTTGTACATAACTGCACCAAATAGTCCCTTTACCAACAGCTGCTTTATTTTTATTGTGTCGTGGCATCTCAGATAAGACAAGCCCTGTTGCCATGGTTATCCTTTACAGATGGATATACTGATGATTACCTAGTCACTAACCACACTGACACTTGGACAGTGTGTATGGTGACTGATTTACGTGGGTTTCTTTTGCTTGTAGCCTTGAGCAGAGATGTACAGTAAGTCCGACATGCTGCCTGTGTTGTGAATGGAGTTGTGCAGTGTGGCAACCACATCAGCTGCTGCCCACAGTTGGTAGTATTTATTTTTTGTTGGTTATATTTTTTTCAGTATTTTCTATTTCCTTGTGTTGCATTAGTTTACATTTATTTTTGTTGATTGGTACTAATTTACTTAATTCATTACAACCGTTGTTCCTTTTACACCTTAGTCCTGGTTGCATTTCTGCTTGGTCCCGAACACTTGGACATCAGTCACAGATTTTTTTTCCATGTATCACCCTTTGTGCTATGTATGTCCTCCTTCGAGTACATGATCACATTAGTTTATTTACAGCGGGCACACTGGATCTGATTTGACGTGACATTTTATTTGATCTGTCCTGGTTGCCGTCCATCTCCTGGGAGATGAGAGCTGATGCCATCAAGACACTTTTGTAAGAATCAAAGAGGAACACTTTTCATTAGTCTGCACATGAAACGGCTCATAGCACAGGTGGAACATAACATAAGCATGTGTTCCTTGTTGTTGGCATCATGCAGTGTTTCTATAGGTAGTCTCAAGCTTGGTCCCAAATGACACTTCTGAATGAAATCAATGTTTCCTTTGTTCAGGCTGGTTTGCCTTTAATTTCTCAGGGTTGCAGTAATCGTTTCTCTCCAGTGGCGTAATTGCTTAGAAATCTGTTGCATCAATGCGATATTGCTCACTGGTTTTTATGGAAAACCTGGTTGCAATACAATTTCTCAACACCCGAGAGTTAAATATAGGTAATTTAATGCTATTTGTATGTCTTTTAAAGCCTGATTAGATTAGCATATTTTACTATTCCCCTCAAGAGAGGACAATGTTTGCAAATTAGCCACGTTCCATAAATCACCAGATACCATGAAATGAGCTACACTCCCTTTAGGCTCAATTTGGAAGCTGTTAGTGACTGCTCAATGCAACATCAGAACAATCAAAAGTTTTGCCCCAGTTTCAGGTCTGTGTTTTTCTCCCTTCAACCATCTCTTTTTGTGTACCTCTCTGTCGCAGTGAAAAAGCAGCAATTAGTGACACCATATGGCAGAGAACGGTGAGGCCGCTTTGAACACCTCCCAGCCTGAACTCCTCCATATGCTGTGGAATTTGCCTGTTTGTTGTCTCTCATTAAGGAGGAAAACAGTGTGCGGTGTTTTTCCTATTTCAATTTCCTCACCTGTTTTTCCGTTGTGGGCGGCAGAGGCACACCTTCCCGCCTACACCTCTGGGTTTTACCGTCTGCTAGCCTATCAAGTGGACAAGTTTGCTAAATCTCATTGTGCTGGGAGCACCTGCTTGAGTTTTCTTTGTAATTCTGCACTGGCACTGTGTTTGTGATGAGAATGAAAAGAAGGAGAAAGCCACGGATTTCAATTTCTCGGTCAGTTCAGGCTTCGGGCGGCTGTGCTGTGCAAAGTACAGTGACTGCATTTAAGAAAGTATGCAGTGTAGTTTAATTTCATAAGCCCCCGCTAATGTCATTTTGGTCAAGAAGGATGCGGAGCAGGAGAGGCTAAAGGGCAAGGTCGGCACATCTGGAAGACACGAGTGCCGCACTGAGAGTATTGGATTTATAAAAAAGAGGGATGAAAGAGACAGGAGGAAACACAAGACAATGAGACTGGACATCAGGGGGAGAAACGGAGAGAACCCACACGCCAGTTTTTAAACCCCCCGACTGGCACAGATCCTCAGGTTGGCACAGGGCCAGGGTGACATCCTGTTGCCAGGGGCGACATTATGGTTCGGCCGCAGCCAAGGAAGGCCGAAGCAGACGGTCACCTTGAGCGATGCCAGCCTCCTGTTTAGTTCTGACACCAGCATTTATCGTCTGCAGCCACGGCTTCACACACACATGTGCCCACAACAACGCTGGGTGATAAAAATAGCTGTGATGCACCCCCCCCATCATACCACGGGGAGTCAGCAGTTTAACTGAGTGGTTAAACAGACCCAGAGCAAGTCCTCAAGGCCGTCAGACTCATTCACATGATTCACATGAAGCCATTACTCCGCTGTAGCCTCAGAACTGTGGCAGTTGGGTCAGCATGGGATAGACCTGCAGTAAGAGTTGTTATTTATTCTCCTGCTTCTTCTCCTCGTCTTTCCAGATTGTGTTTATGATTCGTTGCCATAGCAGCAGTCGCATGACAGCCAGCAGAGGCTTTTTTCGCCCTGTGGGTTTATTGGCCCTGTCTGATTCAGCTTCTGCTTCTGTAACAGTACATTATGTATGATAAATATGTTATGTAGTTGTATGTGTGTGTATGGCTGTGTATATGTGTGTAATGGGTGTTTGTGTTTAGTCCCTGGGACTTTCTCAGTGACAGCTTCTCTTGCAGATCAGATTATAATCTCTTTTGACCTGACAGTCAGGGAAGGTTTGAGTGACATATCACAAGATTAGGTCACGGGGGGTCCCAAGCATACAATGTGGAGTGCGGGCAAGCCGTCATCTAAAGATCACACTTTCATGAAGGTCAAAGTGTATTCCAGCATTAGAACAGCGAAGGACAATAACACACACATGCTTCTATTTCTAAATAGTTTAAACCGGGAGGGAAGAAACGGACAAAAGATGCATTGATTCTTATTTTGATCTGAAGAAATGTCACCTATTTTTGGCACTTCTGTGCAAGTGTTAGATGTCTGTTGATTTTGCTGAACTTCACAAGCCAGATTTCTTACAACGTTATGCATCACAAGCGGCATTTACTGAGACTGACAGGAGAAAGACTTTTTATGGATGTGCTGAAAGCAGATATTACAGGATTCTGCAGTACAAGGCCCAGTTGGCCCTGTATGAATCATTGCATTCAAAGTGGAGCCAACTTAGAGCTTTAGGCCACACTGATTTCATGATACAGTTCCTTCAGCATTTCTGTACAATCTCTGATGCTTTCTGTCAGATTGATGCGTCCGATAGTTTTGATGGACGTACAGAACAATGTCCTCACAGATAAAAATCCTGACACCCGAGCTTTGGACCCCAAGACACATTCAGCCTCTGACTGTAATACTTTGAGTCTCGTGCATTCTCTTATCTTTCACCCACAGACACCTCTGTCCCTTTTTTTCACCTGTCACAATGTGATTGGATGGTGGAAAATTTTGCCTCTGGCGGTCCATTTAGTACTTGAAGGGTTTTTAAATAGAGGTCAGATTGTGATGCCCTGAACTCTGAGAGGTCAACCGGCCGGATAACTTGATTAATTCAGCATACCTAAGTTGGTGAGGGAAATAGGTAATTCACAGTTGTATTGAATCTGCTTGGAGCACCAGATGGGTTGGTAGGAGTTTTCAAATAATCTGTCTCCTGTAGAAAAGAGCACACTCAAAAAAGAAAGTACACTCAAGCTTTCATTGCTCATTTTTTATTAACTCAGTGTTTATACAAGCCAACTCATCTTGTACATAATTATGGAAACAAAGGCACTCATGCTATGTCACTGTTTACTCTTCTTGGATTCAGTTACTATGATACCACATTCCTAGAGGGAGGGGATCCATCATCCCCTTTTCATTTATGATCATGAAAATCAAAGCATCGGAAGTGCCGTATCTATGAAAGGTTATTTCCTGTTGTGTTGCATGCTGACATCTGTCCCCCAGGGCCCTTTCTCCCTCTGAGGCTTCCCGCTCCAGATGCAAACACAAACCTGCCATCTGACATAACAAAACCCTGTCTTCCTGGTTTTAATAATTCAAGAATGTTCAGTGAGGGAAATTGAGATGTCTGGTGTGTAAAGGAAATTTGATGGGTAAGAATAATACTTTTACAGAAGGACATTAACAGGACAGGTGGTTCACAGGTAAACAAATGAGTAAAACAAAAGACACGTGTCTGCTGATTGCTAAAAGAAGGAGTTTATATGCAATTTCATTTCTACAGAAAATGACCCCATCTTAAAAATACTCAAGTGATTGTGTGTGACAGGAGTTTGTAGATGATTGTGACTCCACTCAGCATTTTTATTTCACAGCAAAGACAAGACTTAGAACTGAATTTACTGCTCTGGCCACAGTGATTTATTTAGTGTGCTGACGTCAGTCCTTTCACTTTACTCGTTCCTGTAATGTGTGGCAGACCACTGAACCTGGATAAAGAGCTTAGACTGTCTGACCCACTCCTGCACTACCACTCACACACAAAGCGTCACATGGGCGCGCACATACACGCACACACGCACACGCACACACACACACACACACACACACACACACACACACACACACACAATCATCACACACACATTCATAGATGGAGCAGCAGAGAAACACCAAGCTGACAATATTTTTTCAAAGCCAAATTGAGTCTTTTTTAATACTCTTAGTGGCAGTGAATGGTGTTTTTGATATGACCCCTGGTGGCTCCAGTGGAGCAGCATGTTCTGTCTGTTTGTGTCGGGTGTTAAAATCTGGTTTTGTTCAGCTGAATTTGACCTTGATAAAGGAGCCCTTAAAAAGTAGGAAGGGTATTCTTGCTTAAATCTTGTAAAATGGATTGTAACGCTGATTTGTCACAGGATATTGTGTGATTTCCCTGTAACGTTTATGTCAGAATTTAATTCAATCAAAAATTAAAATTGCAAAATTTTTTTTTTGTAAAAAAATCCTTAATACGCTGTCTTTCATTTTTCATTTTATTTCATTGCTTTCTCGTCTGCTTTGCTCTTTGTGTGTGTGTGTGTGTGTGTCAGTGCTGCAGGTGCTGAAATTGCTGAAATTACTGTATCAGTGGCCTGACTTTAATGAACACTGTAGTATTTAGACATTTTTTGTCAATGACAAAGTGCCTTCTCTGCACATCTGCTGCTGAAAAGGGAGTGATGGTGCTTGAAAGAGGAAAGGGGTTGTTTTGATAATCACTTTGACTTGTTCCCCCCTTCGTACTCTCTTTAATGTGGTGTCATTATTACTGAAATGTAATTAGCAATGCTAATGGGCTGGCATTTGGACTTCCGTCTCAGCACTTATGTTGGGACTGGTAAAAATATGCTGTAAATGAAGTGGGATGGCGGATGGAGAGGCTGAATGGGCACATGAGGCTTGAGTGGAGGTGCTGAGGGTGTGATAGAGGGTGTTATTGAGTGTTAGGGCTAAAGTACTCCGGTGGAAGTGCAGAGAGGGGCTTTTTTAAATTAGGAATTGTTGGGGTGAAAGAGAAGAGCTGGAATCAGGAAGTGGAAAGAGCCTATTGGGGGAAGGAGAAGGGCAGAAAAGCCACCAAAACCTGTTAAATCACTTTGTGTGGCGGTGTGTGGGTGCATGTGTTGATTGTGTGTTTGTGAATGTGTTTGGATGTGTGTGTGTGAGAATGGAGCTATTACAGGGTACCTCTGTAGCACACAACAAAGCCATCCATTTAGCACATGATAGCTTTAACAGTCATGTTCCATTAATGTTGTACTGCAGAAGAAGATGCATTATGGTTAGAGGAACAAAAAAAAGGCTCCTGTATCCGCCTCTTCCTTGAGCAGGTCATACCAGCATGGTACAGCACTGTTCTTTGAATTTAAATATCCACTATCATGAATAATATTAACATGATATAATTGAATTAATTGCATTACTAAATTCATACTTGACAGCAGAGTGTGTAAGCTTGTACAGTTTGTGGGAGGAGTGCCTATCCATATAATCACGGCTGGTGAGTTGTGGGGTCATTAATAGATTAAGAGAGATCAGAGACGCTCAAGTGCAGAGCAGGGTCATCTGCAATATAAAAGCCGAGCTTATGCTGAGCTTGTTCATTTTTACTGTCCACACATGTCTTGTCGTGCCTTGTCTTGGCTCATCTTGTGTTCCTCAGACCAGGCACTTCCAAAGTGATCTTAGCATACACTGCTTAAATCTTTTCTTATCCACTCGGTGGCGCTGTGCCTCTGTACTGTCCTCATAAATAAGAAGTCTTGGCTGCTCAGAAAGCAAACCCAAATATCCTGAGGGTGAATAGATTGTGATACGAGCAGAAGCAGCATTATTACAACCTCCAGGAGGCTGTTTGTTTTTCCTTTAATGGCTGAAAAGAGGCTGTTCCTCTTCTCCTCATGACGCCCTGCACCCTGCAGACATACCTGTATGAGCACCGGGTGCTGACCCACACCAACCTCCACAACTTCATAGAGGGATTGGGTGTTTTGTAGGGTTGCCAGGAGCTCCGTTAGGGATCCAGACCAGCTGAGGTTCAGTCTGTTTTAACCCTCCAACCCCCCCCCCCCCTTTTCTCTTTTGGATGAACTGGAAGACTCCTGAGATCCGCAGCCTAGAGGAGTCTGTTGGTTTATTCTCCTACATACAGTAAATGTGAAGTAGTCTCCATTCAGTGTATTGAATCTGTGTGTGTATGTGTGTCTGAATGCACCTGCTCGCCCTCCATTTTTTCCATCTCCCATGGTGAAGTCTAATAAGTCCCATGAATCCTCACAATCTTGTTTTCATTTTGTCCTGGGGTTGTTTTTCTAAAGTGTTTAGCTCTCCAGGGAAGTTCATCTTTTCTCACTTTCTGTTGTACAGCTATTAAACTGGGAGAATTATCCGAAACATATCAACAAAAGCAAAAATGTTGTGGTTTAATAGACTATTTGGGCTTCCACCATGGCTCTTATTGTCTTTTTTTTCTGTCGCTTCATTGTTAATTTGCTGAATTAAACCAGAATCATCGACCACTTGAGAGGATTCTCATTGACAGGTTCAGCACCTTGGATAGTTCCTTCACACTTTTGAATTGAAGTGTGCATAGCTCTCCACGCTCAGACACTAAAACACATTCAACTTGGCAGGCAGGCTGGTGTAAATAGAAACAAATTGTGCATGGGCTCATCAGTCAATATAGTCTGTTCCATTATTTACATGACTGGTAATGTTTGAGCCGCGTAGCACCACACAAACAGCAGTATGTGAAGAACAATAGATTTTTGTCTTATTGCCTGCTGTTGTACAGTATGGGCTGAAGGATTTTCCTTTCAGTTTCCTTGCAGTTATATTATTGAGTAGGGGTTCTGAGTGTGTGCAACATGAGCGCCTTGCTGGGTTCTGCTTTCCCCCGTTGTAAAACAGTGTTTTTGTAGTCTCGAGTGCACCGGTAAAGGCAATGTATATGTAAATACGAAACACAGGATTGCATGAATATTTCTTTGAACTCTTAGTCTGAGTCCATTTATCATATCTGCATACACATACACACACTCGCACATTCACAGGAGCCGCACTGTATATACAGAAATGTACAACGGCCGCTGACAGATACCCGTTTCAAAGAAGGTCCGTGGAATAAGCTCATGATGGCACTATGACGGCCAGTTTCAGGGCTGTTAAAGGGAGGAGTGTCAGCCGCGTGATTATCAGCAGACAGATAGCGGATGACAGCTGCCATTGGTTATTGATGACTTTCATAATTAAAATCCCTTATGGGGGAACCCGAAGAACAAAAGAGAAAATCACACAAATGATGAATGGTCCTTTCATCTTTTAGGCTGATATAAGACCTAGCAGGCTATTCTGCATGATTATTGCTTTCCAGGAAACTCTCTGAATACGGTTTCAAAGAAGAGCCCAGTGCTTTTAATATTGCCAGAGCTCGCACAGCATGTGTGTCTGAGTGTGCGTGTGTGTGCTGGACAAAATAATCGTAAAAATATGAGGAAAATGGACAGATTGAATGAAAGAGAGCAGAGGTCAGACAGAAGATGTAACAGTGAAAAGGAGGAGGAGGTCACGGGTTTGTTTCCGATCCAATCCTGAGTATCAGCAAAAGTAGCTCCCACAGCTGAAGAGTCTCTCTTTCGATGTGGAACTCACCATTCACTCACCATTTTAAGGCAGGTTTGACAGTAAAGTTTTATAAGCAGTAGCACAATGTCCACAGTGACAATGTACAGACGAATGAATACAGGTTAAACACACTGTTTTCTTTGTGCAGGAATTGCTGCCGAGATTATCTGGAGACACTTTAAACTCAGATATCGCTGCATATGCTGTGTATATTAAACAGTGTATGACATCCAAACCTCACCTTGTATTCACCTCCATTGTGTTCTGTTCTATTCAGTACCACCTTCCCCTGGAGAAGACAAACAAACAGACAGATGTACTGTATGTGTGAGTGGCTGAGATGAAAGAGGATCCTTTTTGAAGAGAGCACAGTTGCAGATCAGACAGGACGACTGCCAGTGATAGTCTGCTCCCCTGCAGGCTCTATAGAGTAGAAAGCTGCAAGCCTCAGAGCGCCGCATGGTATCTATGTGGATGAGAGACAGAGAGAGGAGGGGTATTAGAGTAACAGAAACGCACAGGGAATTCCTGCACGTCTGTCCCAGTGCTGTGTTTGAGAGTGTGTGTATGTGTGTGTGTGTGTGTGTGTGTGTGTGTGTGTGATGCTGTCAGAGTAGAACTCACCCCCTCCCCCGCTAACCTGCTAAACGGTCCCCTTCAACCCACACACCACCGTTCAGGTCTCACTCTCCGCATCAGGACAGGGCTGCTGTGACATCACCCATTCCCACGCAGTCTGATTGGCTGGCCAGTGGAGGGAAGTGGATTGTTCCCAGCAGCCTACAGTGAGAAATTAGGAGAGAGAGAGAGACAGAGAGCGTGGGAGGGAAAGACCGAGGTAGAGAGTATGTGTGTGTGAGAGAGAGAGAGGGAGAAAAGGGGACTAAGCAAGAAAGATTAATGCCGAGGCAAGCCGGCACTGCGCTGCTCTCACTCACACACGCACACAGTCTTTGCACCACACGTACACTCACATCACACTCCCAAGCTGCTTAACAGGCAGGAAAAAACACTGAGTCTGACTGAGTCCGCAGCCCGCCACTGCAGGACAGGACAGAGGACCGCAAGACGTAGAAAGACGAGAGGACAACAAGAGGTCGGAACCTTCCACCCTGCTTTGCCTCAGAGCAACAGTTTCACCGCTGTCATATCGGGAGGTCCAGGGCTCCAGGGAGCTCTCTAAAGACAGCTCGCCAAAAAAAAGAGGGGGGGGGGCAGCAAGGGCAGGAGCAAGGGCAAGTGTAGCCTCTCCTGGAGGTGTCCGTGGATGTCCGCTCAACGTCCCCATGAAAACAGGAGGGAATCGAGGCATAGTCTGGGGTTCAAGATGGCACGACGGGCAGGGGGCGAAGCCTCCCCAAAAAAGAACACATCGCTCAACCTGGTGACAGGGTTCTTCCACTACCTCCGCGGTAAGTGGCACAGTGTGTGCATGGCTGTGTGTCCCCTACTTCGATAGAGAGTGTGAGAATAAGAAGCAGAGTACACTGTGTGTTCTGCACGTGTGGCTGGTTATGCTGTATGTGTGTGTCATGTAGCGTGGCACTGCAGTACGGACTTGACGCATGTTGTCGTGTGCATATTGCGATGCAGTTTCCCCAAAGTGTTCCATGCAGGGCAGATTTTTTGGGGGGGGTTGTGTGTGTGGTGTGTTCTAAGCAGAATGGCACGACATTTAAAAGGGGGAGTTTCCGCCTTTGGCAGAGTGTTTCTGTGTGTGTGTGTGTGTGTGTGTGTGTGTGTGTGTGGAGGTCGCTGAGCTGAGCCTACGGGAGGTGAAGCAAGCATACCCGGCAGAGAAGTAGCAGCTCACTGCATGTGTCACAGCACAGCGGGCAGACTGTCAAAATGTTTGATTTCTTATCTCTCTGTTGGACCCTGTGGCCGTGTGCTCGTCTGCTCATCTGTATTTCTGTACAATGCATTCAGCATTCTGTCTGTCTGCCTGCTTCCCTGGCTGTCCCACTGTCTGATAGATTAGATAAGATTAGACTGGAAGGTACATCACCATAATATATATGTGGATATGTTCCTTGTCACATTATCAATCTACCGTTTAGGGAAATGAGCAGAACTGAGAATGGGTTAGAACAGTCATTTTACTGCTTGTTTGCAGTGTGTTTGTGCATGTACTTCTTTGTTTTTCTGTCTGCGTTATCACAGTTTGTCAATGGATGCAGCCTCTGACACATCAAGCTCGATTTTAACAATATTTCATTAAGGTCATCCTCACTGTGGGGGGGCAAAGTAGGAACTCGGGGGCTGCGGGTGAAACTAATGATGATCCAGGCCAACACTAGCCGAGAAGGTAATCAAGTGTGTTAAAATGCTGCTGCGAGGCTTGGTTGCTGAGGACGGCTGCTTCCCTTTGTGATATTGAAAAATGTGAGCGCCTGTGTGCGTGTGTGTGTGCTGAAGTGCGACTGTGTGCGCGCGGAGTTCAAAGTCACCTCGTCCCTGAGACTGAGAGGCAGGCACCACGTACGTGCAGACATGTTCTCCGTCACACGTGCTCCTGCCGACAGATGCAGGGAGCTAAGTCTGTCTCATTCTCATCCAATATTACCGCCCATCAATATTTGATTGCCCCTGGACCCAATCAGGAGATTAATTCATAGAATGGGGACCCGCTCAGTGGCACGAATGACTATGCGTGAACATATCTGCATTATGTATGAACGAACACCCCCCCCCCACACACACACACACCCTTTACCCTGTTCATATCTGCCCACTGTACCTGGTGACACACTAACCAACTTCAGTGTAATCAAACCGTCAGCATATTTCATGAAGGTAGAGGAAAGCACTGCGTCAGACGTCCTCGCTCGCTGATAACATGCCTGTCTCAAGGATATTGCTCAGTGGTGCAGATGAGACAGAAAAAAACGCATTGTCACATGTGCCAGTCACTGTACAAGACTGGCTCCTTACAGTCCTGAGTAGACTATACATCTTTGCTGAGTACATTACACCGTGATATGTGTGACAGCTACACTTTAATTTGATGTAAGCCATGGCAGAAGTCCCAGTTGTTATTGCATGGGCTTCAAGCAACGATGAAAGGTATCAGGAAGGAATGATTACAGCAGGATTGCATTAGCTTGGTCCTAAAAAACCCTGCAGAACAGAACAATTCTGAAACCTCTGCAAATGTTTATATGCATATATGTATGCCTTTGCACATATGAGAACTAAGGCCTGATTTATGTCTTGTTCTCAATTAAGTTAAGTGTTTTTTTAGGGGACATTGTCAGCAGACATCTATGCTATTGATTGCGTGAAAGGACTCACTTGTAGCCACCACAAACAATGTCCCTTCTTATACACATGTAGATCAGTACATTTAGTCAAAGGTTTACTTCATGTGTCAAGATCACTACACTACACAGTACTGTAGTAACAGATTACATATTTGAAATGTGGTCAGAATGAAGAAAAGCCTCTTCTAGATCATGTCAGAGGTACATGTCATTGGAAAGGAAGAACCACTGCCCTTCTCTCATCTAAAGGGCATTTTTGAGAGGTGGATTTGCTGTCCACATTTAGAGGAGTCCAGCTGGTGAAAATGCCATCTTTAAATGTCAAATGCCTTCTCTTACTAAAGCTGTGTTCGTTATGATTTGGGTGAGACTGTGTTCAGACACATTTGATAGGAAAGTAATAATTTCAAAGTTAATGAGAGTTGCCATCCAGCTCTGCAAACACAATCAACTCTCAGAACAATTGACAATGGGAAGATTGTTTTAATCCACTCTTTGTTTATTATTGCATGTGACTGATAGTGGTGCTCTGGGCTCTTGATTTACAGATGAGCAGGAAGCAGTGCAGAAAAGGACATTCACAAAATGGATCAATTCCCACTTGGCAAAGGTAAGAGAGTGTGGTTGATTCCCACTGCTACAGCCAGCATTGTGTTTTTCCTCTATACAAACACTGGTGCCGGTGTTTGTGGATTTAAAAAAAAAACTTCCCCTTCTCATTGCTTTTCCATTTCCAACCACTTTTCTCTCTCTATACTCCAGCTCCGCAGCGCTTGCCGTGATATTTGCTCCATTTCCATAACAGACTGTGGAGCTGGTCATGGGACTGACTGTGCCAGCTAAGACCCCACACACAGTCATTCTTGCTCGCATGCCTTTCATACTTCCTTTTATTCCTCCAATCTCTTATAGCTTGTAGGGAGGATTTACTCTCCCTCTTAATTATCACTTTCACGTTACAGCATTTATGAATACACTGTAGATCTTATTTTCCTTCAAGCTACTGTCAGTAATTTAAGTCTCGTATCCTATAAGCTTTGTATCTCAGTATGGGCCAATTCAGATTGTTGAGGATAAGTGTTTTTAGTTAAAGAAAGAAACCTCCAAGAGCTTGGACAACAGTATATTTGTAACTCATACTAAACAACTACACTTGATGCAGCCACACACTGAGAGGCTATCGCATGTGTGTGATTATTGTATTACACTTCATTAGGCTCCTCAATTTAACCCATTACTGCTTGAATAGTGTGTCAGGAATGGGTGGACAAGGCAAATATGGCACGGTGCAATGCAATTAAGTGTTATTTCAATCTGTGACGCTCCTCTCAATGTTTTTCATTTGATTATGACAGCTGTGAAGGCCTTGGACCTCGGCGACGTAGAGCAGAAAATTCATCTGAAAACCTCTCAGAAGGGACTAAACCTAGACATAATATTAAACATCACATCTCAGGACCATTCCAGCATAAAAAAATGCATCAACCAAAATTTAAATGCCTTGAATTTTTAATAAGATGTGAGATAGGCACATAGTTTATTTATTAACTCATTTTGGCAGAATAAAGTAGAGCTGTGGCCTTTTTTTCTTTTTCATGGTCATTGAATATGCAGGAGTTTGAGTGATTTGGGAAAGACAATGAGGATTCATTGGATCACCCGTCCTGTTTGACAAAACGTAATTCATTTGATTTGAATTATGTTTAAAATCCCTTTAATTAACCAATTCATCTAATCAATAAACTAGCGATACCATCACGGTTCCTTCAGAGAAGATAACCATGTTTGTTCCCCACCCTTCCCTCTTTACTTAGTTGAACAAATTAGATGATTCCCTCCTCCTCACCCATCATGAAACTGCTTACCCTTTCACCTGATGCCTGGCGTTGCCATAGTGACACTGATTGGCCCATATTTGTCTTCAAAAGTGTCTTAGTCGTCACGGCGGAGAGGTTTTTGATGAGTAGGGGGCAAAAGTCAACCCGACTGGTGGAGGATCTATTGTATTATGAAAGCACATTTCTCATAAACGTAATTCGATGGGGTAGTAGAGATAAAATCACGTCTTGTGGGCTTGTCTCACATTTATATACACTCTACAAAGAGTCATTAGGCAAAAAACGCCAAAAAACTGGGTGAGAGCGAGACAGACAGAGGGATGGAGAGAGGCAAGAAGCTTTAACAGTTGGTTTAGCTTTGCTCTCAGAGGGATAGATCCTGCCCTGGGCTATGCAGATGATTAGGCCACTCCAGTTATCACAGGTCTTTAATACAGTGCCTAAAGGTATGTGATTAATCGTTAGGTGAGTTGAGATATGGCAAGAGGTCTCCTTTCACTGTCGCTCCCCTCCCCCTTACTTCTCTCCACTCCACAGGTATAACAAAAGAAGTCTTAGGAGCTCTGTAAAAGAGTTTCTATGAGAGAGGACATGTTGGAGCTGGTAATTTATACAGAAGATTAATGGCTCTCATTACTCAGAGATGTTCACCAGATTAAGTCACCAATTATACACCAAAGGTATAAACTGTAAGAGAACTTCAGGGCAGTAGTTTTTGAATGTTGTTTCTTTCATTTAAATAGAGGGTGATGTTGGAACCTTGCAATTAATCATCCGTATGTATTTGTTAAGATATAGGTTTCCTAGCACATTTTGGTTTTTAAGTAAATATCAGGCTTTCAAGTTGCACCCAGCAGTAGAATGACAACTGACGGGGGTGGGGTGGGGGAAGTTTTCATTTTGACAAATCCCTTCTGAGAAGGTTAAAGCTTAATTACGATGTGGCCGGTGTGAGCGGCAGAGGTCTCATAGTCTCTCAGGCATTTTCTCAGGCAAACAGCTTTAGTGCAGAAATCAGTGAACCAAGTGTTCTTAGAGATTACAGCAGCAGTAAAGTGAAGCTCCCCACTCTTCTTTCTGTTTACATCCCTGCTCTCCATATCCACTCTCTTTTTGTTATGGGGCAAGAGGAGGATGGAGTGGATGACACACTCCATGCACACTAAATTCAAATCCAGCACATCATGGTATGTGCCTTTTCCAATTAAGCCAACTATTTTATATATTATTCATGTTCTATGCTTAAAGTAAGGTCACTTCTTCCATACAGTTTATGTCATCGACAGGGACAGCCCAGTTATCCTTTGCTGGTGTTTCTACATGCATCCAAAAAGGATATACATACATACATATTTATCCTGTGCCGCAGGTTTATGCGAGATTTTGTAAGATACGTTCTTGCATTGATTCAAATAATGTCCTAGAATAACTTTGCCTTCAAAGATTCAGACAATAGGTATCAAGTGTCATTGTTCCTTCAAACTGGATGTACTGCAATTCAAAATGAAAGCCGTCATTCTTCTCTTTGTTTCGGCCCCTCCCTCTGTCTCTCATGCTGTTGATCTTTTGGAATCCACTGAGTCAAGTGTGCCAGGGGAATAAAATGAGAGCACAGACGGACGAACATCCTGAAACTCCTTTGCTCACAATCAATTATGGCCCTGACACTTATAAGTAATTAGCTCATTAAGCCCTTGATTTATTTTTTTAGCTCATGTGGCTGCACAGAGGAAATGGATATTACTTTCTTATTTTGTAATTAGTCAGAAATTTCCTCATTAGCTTTGGGATTATAATGAACAAATAGGTAAATTTAACTTCAATTAGCTCATGGTATAATTTATCCCATTGAAGGAGTCTTTGTAAGTGTTTCTTCTGTCACTTTATGATAGGACTGATGCGTACTGTTTGAATATTCAAATATCCAAAGCCATGAAATGACATTAGAAGTGGATTTAGCAAGAAGAGCCTCTGTATTTGCTAATTAATTTTGAAAGACGTGAGGTTAGTGTCCCTTCCCTCTCTGCCTTCTATCATCTTCCTCGCTGCCACTCTTTCTGCTCAATTATACCCCTCTTTTGGATCCACTGTGCCGGGGATCGTGTAATTTTCTCTCTCCGACCAAACACACTCACACGTGCTAACACAGACACACTCGTGGACACATCCCAGCTTCCCCTCTTCCTCTCTTTCTCCCTCACCCTCCTCTCTGCTAATCTCCCTGTGAATGGCTCGGTCGTCTGAATGCCCCCCCCCATCTAAACCTCTCCTCAGCTTCAGCATGTGACTGTGCTTTAAGAGAAATCCTTGATGTGGCGTCGGCGAGAAACAGAGATATGTGGATTTCCCGAGTCTGGAAGTCTGTGTCAGGTCAGGGATGAAGTCAGTGAGAAGGATACAGTTTGAAATCATCAGCATATTTTAGGATTTGAAGACCCCATTCAGAGCCGGCTGAGCCTCTGCTTATGGCTGACTGGAGCTGTCAGTAATACATGGCACCGCCAAACGCTTTTGGGGGCTTCCAAATAAGTTTTTGCAAGGATTTCATTTATCCATGTTTCACAAGTTTAAATTAATGTCTTACAGTGTAATGTGTTTATTGTAGTCTGGTTTATTTATGCACTGTGCTACTCAGAGTAGGATAATGTGCAGAAAAAACATAGTTTGCGTCATAGTTTCATTTGCATCCCAAGAGCCATTAAAACTCAAATCCCAGGGCTTTGCATTCCACGAAAACTGAGAAAGCTTTGTTTGAGTTTATGGCATGCAAAGTTTATGTAAACAGTGAATTTATGTAACCACCTTTGCTAAAGTACAACCCCAGGTTCTGATTCAGCAATGTCTGTAAATGTATTTCTAGAACAGTTTTAAAATTAAAAATTTAACATTGACATCAAAATCAGAGGCTCCATCTATTGATGTCAAAAGCCATACTCCTAATCCTTTGCATTTCTGCTTGCATTACATATGCCTATTTAACCAATTACGAATATGGGTGTATGTCTTTCATAGCGTGTCCCTCCTCTGGTGGTGACAGACCTGTTTGAGGACATCAAGGATGGTGTGATGCTGCTTGCCCTGCTGGAAGTGCTCTCTGGACAGAAGCTGGTGAGTCTTGTGATCATGTCTACACCATGTGATTTGGCCACGGACTTCAAACACTTTATATCCCCTGAACTTGTCAGATTAAGTTTTGATTTGAGCTGATTTCACATGGGTCATCCTGGTCAAATAACAGAGATCCAGTCTGTGTTGTGTTGTTTGCTGTTTTCCAATGCTTTCACTATAATTCTGACAAATCTCAAAAGAGCTGCAGCCCTAATTCAGGGCATGTGAAACAAGCAACAATTACATGGAAATACTTATTGATTGGCTTTTATTAGAATGTTTGAACAGAATAGGAAGGCCCAGATTAACAAGGACGGATCAGAGTTCACAAGCATGCACACAAATACAAAGGCACACACAGCTTGAGGATTTTTCTTGGCCAATATTGCCTAAGGTCTAAGCTGTCTGTGTCCTATTGATCTGCCTGTTTATTTCAAACAAGGGTCTGATTGGACCTCTGTCTTTCTCATTTTATTTCTCAATCTATATTTTCTGTCTTAATCTGTTTTGTTTGATTCATTTTCATTTTACTGTATTTGTATTTGCTGATGGTGTATTTACTGCACTTACCATGCTCTAAATTTACATACATATGCTATATTTGATACTTACAAGTAGCACCTTCTAAAATATTCCTCTTTTCAATACTGCTGTATTATTTTAGCCACACTATCTATTCATTCACCTCTTTGTGTCTCTATTTCTTCCTTTCCATTTCCATTGTTCTCTGTTCCCCTTCCAGCCATGTGAGCAGGGCAAGAAGCTAAAGAGGATCCACTGGGTCGCCAACATCGGTACAGCTCTCAACTTCCTTGAGGGTAGGAAGGTGAGAATTCAGCGCCTTCTTTTTATGTGCTCTTTTTCCTTCTGTGTTTTGCCCCTCGTGGTGCTCTCCCTGCTCAGCTGCTGCCTTGTGGGTGCAAACATTGAATCCTGACCTTGTGTGACCTGTTTCCCCTTCCTCCCTGCCTCTCACTGTCTCCGCCTTTGGACGTCCTTCTTCTTTTATCCTGATACCAGTATGCTCTGTTTTCAAAGATGTTGCTGAGTTATTTAATGTGATAAAATCAGAAAATATTTTATTTCTTCATATAATTCATTTCTTTGTTTGATTGCTTGTAAACTGTACTTGACTGCAACTTCAAAATACCCACCATACAGTACTTGCCAGTCATTGTATCATACTATCTCTTGTACATACTTGGCTTTCTTTTTATCTTTTGCTGTCTTAACATTAGATAAACACCAACGAGGTTCACAGCTCCCTCTCTTCCAGCTTTAGTGGCAAAATCATATCCAATAATGCTTAATGAAGTTTTAGATGTAATTATGAAAGTGCATCAACTGCCCCTCCGTGAGATTAGTAAAACATTCTCAAGCTTCACCCAGCTTGTCCTTGGATATACATAAATAAAGCCATAAGTATGAGCTGGCGTCTGCTGGGACATTGATTTGTCTTCCTCGAGTGTGACAGGGTTAAAACCGTAAATCCTACACTAGTAATCTGCAGTCTGGAGACGAGACATTGCTGGGAACTCTGTTGTATGTCTGTGCAAATGTGGCTGTGTAAATCTCAGTCTGTCGAAAACTAAATGTAAATATGATCTGTTTGTATGGCTGATGTGCATTTGCTTTAGAGGCCTGATTACTCTATGCCTGAAATATATTTCTCTCTTCTGTCTGTTTCATTAAACATGTTAAATGTGTGCATGTGTTTGCATGGCCATAGCATGAAAAAACACTTTTACTAACCCTTCCATCCTCACACTCCCGTGCTGAGTTGCCAGGATGACATGCTGTGTTTTCTAATATGAAACCTTGTATTGCATGTTCTCTAATCAGCCACTACCACAGGCTTCCCGATGCCACCCTTGCCTGCCCCCAATCTCTTCCTCCATGCTTGTTCACCAATATGGTGTGGCATGTATTACCATATGATGACCTGTTGTGCGGCAGCTCCTCAGTAATATAACCCTCTGTGTAATAATATAGAATACTTCATCATATCAGAAGATACAGCCCCCCCACCCCTCTCTGTGTATCAGTTTCTCTGTCTGTCCATCTCTGCTGGATATAATCCGTGTTGCCTGTGTAATGGTGATAGATCTCTCCTCTCAGCCGACCACTCCAGTTATCTCACCTTGGAGATGCTTCACTATCTGCAGTCTCACAGTCAATGAGGCGTAGCCCTTCAATCAAATGCATCTAGAGTACGTCTAAACTCTTTCTCACCTTCTCCTTCTCCTTTTCTTATCTGCCTTCCAGTCGGCCTACAGGGGATCTCCGGTCAGTATTCATAACGTTACTCTGCTGGTTTGTACGGGACATAGGATAGATAGGGTCGGGAATATCTTTATTCAGCAAGGCTGAGGATTATAGCCATACCACATATTATTCATGTTGTGTAAACATGTACAAGACTGAATAAATAGATCAGGCAAAATTGTGTTTATTTAATCCATATGTATGAGATTATTGTGAAGAGTAAATGGATAATGTAGAATTGATTACAATGTGGAATTATTTGGTCCCGTGGATATTAAAATATTGGATATTGTGTTTTGACACAGATCAAACTAGTCAACATCAACTCCACAGACATTGTAGATGGACGACCGTCGATTGTTCTGGGGTTGATGTGGACCATCATCCTCTATTTCCAGGTAACACTGCCTTCAGTCAATTTACATTGAGACCATTAGTCAGAGTATGACATGCAGTGTACATAATTCAGAGTGTTATTTCTTTTAAAGAAGCAATGAGTCCAAACATGGAGAAGAAAGCTACTGCTAATGAAGATTCATGGCGTGAACATACTAGTTAATTATCAACAAATCACCACTAAATGCTCAAGATTTAGGAAAACAGGAATGTTGAAATAATTTGTTTTTCTAGCTAACAAAAAACTAAGAAATATGAACTCCAGAGAAGTTTAAGACACAAAAATCAATCTTCTTAAGAAACTACACTGAAGCACTTCAGAAATGCACAGATCAACAAAAACTAAATCACAATACTACACTCTCTTAGCAACAATCAGTGCATATACATGTCTGCTATTCCAGCAAACATAAGGATATCAAATAAAGCAAATGTACAGCACTGCAACATAATCGCTTCACGACATATTGATTTATTTCCCTTCACATTGATGTTTTTGGATTTTATGAGTTGCAAACACAGAGGAGAGGAGGAACCGAGAAGTCGATTACACCTGCACAGAAATAAATCTTCAACAACAACTGCCCAGCTGGCCAGGCTGAAGTCTGATAATACCTTTTGTGATTGTTGTCCCGAGAGATGCACACATTTTGATTATTTTTGCACACATGGCTGATATCATGAAGGCTCTGTGTTGATAAATATTTCATAATTTGTCAAGTGAATTGCAATTCTTCAATAATCACAGTTAGAGAAGAATACAATATTTCTGGCCGATCAACATTTTTAAGTGCACAAAAATAAATGAGAAATATGAAAGGCAAATGGTGTAATTTGTCTGAAAGTGAAGTCAGTGAATGGAGTTGGCCAGTGACAAGCAAATGGTTTCCTTTTCAGCCTTTCATTCAAGAAAAACTTGACTGCACCTGAAAATCTTGTTTTTGCAGAAATCCAGTGTTTTAACTTTTCAATGTAGAAATGTAAAGAGGGATGGGTTACAATACTTTGAATTCACTGTTTAGTGCATCAGATTGGAACCCAGAGGAGGCTGAGAAACACTGCAGCTGTTATCTGCACCAGTGTGGAGCTGCTCACTGGACCACCACTTTAATGAATAAACAAGTAATGGGAAACAGGTCTCCCAGGCAGGCTCCTAAAGTCTAATAAAAAAGAAGATTGGAAAACACTTGATAATAAAGTGATAAAAAAGGCAACTATGAAGTAGTTGCAAATTACCATGATGGGAGTATTGTGCTCTCCTTATTCATTGTCCTATTATTACCGTTAAACAAAGGGTAAAAAAAGGAATAAATATGTTAATAAAAAAGTAAGTGTGGTGGCTTGACTTTTCCTGGTCTCCCCTTCCCTTCAGATTGAGGAGCTAACTAGTAGCCTACCAGCCCTTCAGGTCTTGTCCAGCAGCACCTCCTCACTGGACAGCTCCACCAGCAGCACTGAGGCCACCAGCCCACCTATCAAAAGGAAACCCCTCCCACCTCAGGGTGGAGCCAGGAAGGCATTACTGAGATGGGTTCAGCAGACAGCCACCAAGTATGTGACCTGTGACCTTAACAGTCAAGTGTCTCTGTGAATATACATATGCTAAATGCACTGCTTTCTAATACATCATCAGTATGAGAATAATGTCAGAATCAAACCCAGAGGACTGTCAGCTTACGTTATGTGATCTTGATATCCTCTGTCTTTTCTAGGCGCTGGGGGCTTGAGGTGAAGGACTTTGGCCCCAGCTGGCGTACAGGTTTAGCATTCTTTGCAGTGATCCATTCCCTCCAACCCAATCTAGTTGACATGGAGCGTGTAAGGAGGAGGCCCAACCGTGAAAATCTGCAGGAAGCCTTTTTATTGGCTGAGACTGAGTTAGGCATTCCACAGCTTCTGGAACCAGAGGGTAAACAACATTTCCAAAAAAAAATTTTCTTAGAGACCTTGTGATGAAAACTGAATTGAACAGGTTTTGGATCATAAACCAACCACATACCTACAACAACATGGGGTCAAAATAATTCCACAGCCCTTTGCCCCTGTATTACTTTTTATATCATTTTACATTTTATATTTAATAGAAAACAACATGACCTTTTATGTTACTCAAATAATGAGAAGTTACCCAAGGTATAATTAAAATCTCTAGCCCATTTTTTGGAATGCAGAAATGCAATAATGTGTATCTATCACAACATCAGATGTGCCCCTCAGTGTCACTGCCAAACACCATCTGTGCCCCTTCACGCCTGCCCTTCAGAATAAACTCTGACAAATCAAGCTTGACATCAGTGTAATTAAGGTCCATTAGGCTATGAGATTCAGCATGGTGGAACCTCCAAACTAAACTTGGTCAATGATCTGAAGTGCTAAAAATTGTTTTCTTGTAAGGTGCCAGTCATCTGTTCATCAAAAGACATTGTCAGTCAAACATGTTTTTGTGAATGCCCAATGAATTATCAGCCTATCTCAACCTGATTTGTCCTCTGATTCCATTATTTTGGTTCTGTCCTCAGATGTCGATGTAGACAAGCCGGATGAGAAATCCATTATGACATATGTAGCCCAGTTCCTGAAACATCATCCTGACCGAAAGCTGAGCAACTCAGATGGACAACCAGAAGAAGAGGTAACCAGCTGTCTGAATTCTCTCAGTCTGGATATTCCATGCATTGTCTTCTCTCTTTCTGCATCTTGCATGTTATTGTCTTTCTCTTGAATCATCAGTTACTGTGTCAGGTGCCAGGCATGACATATATATTTATATATATACACACAGACATTTTGTCCTTGTTAGTGCTGAAGTGAAGTGTGCCCAGCTGGATCTTTCCAATTATTGTTTGTTGCTTGTTTCAACCTGTCAACAGTAAGTAGAAGGTGAGGAGGATTCTTTCATGGTACAGAACAGTAAAAGTCAGAGCA
The DNA here is from genome assembly GCA_016785225.1 of Psettodes erumei. Lineage (NCBI taxonomy): Eukaryota > Metazoa > Chordata > Actinopteri > Pleuronectiformes > Psettodidae > Psettodes > Psettodes erumei. The sequence continues at coordinate 821,278 of JAFBJZ010000635.1, read as the reverse complement.
ATTACAAAGAAGTGAATTTCCTTAATTAAATTTTACCTAATGCTCTCTCTAAAATGTGCTGCTCTAGCTCCACCCATCTGCTACTCAAAGTAGGTTAAAACAAGCAATAATATTGTCACGTGAATACGGTCTGGCAGTATCTTGCCTGTCTTTCCTTGTTGCACATCTCTCCCTTGGTTTGTCTCCTTGTCTTTCTCTTTCTGCTGTTTTTGTGTGGTGACTGCTTTCCTGTGGTTGTTGTGCTGGCCTCTGTCCTACAGCGTGGCCTTGCTCCTCGTGATATAGAGGAAATGTTAGAGGTAGGTTATATGGTAACTTAAGGTCCCAGGGGCAGGTTTTCCATCATTTTTTTCTCAGCACAATGCAATTAGATACCATGCACATTCATGGTTTCCATAAAAATTGGATTAGTGCTTATTTTTGTGGCTTCTATTAAATTACAGTATGGCTGCCTACTGTACAGTGTGTGGGTGAGATTAAACATAGTTTTTCTATGTCAAAATAGAGCCTATATGCTAATGTTGGCTCTTTATCTTACCTGATGTGATATTTCTGCCGCAGGCTTCCCGAACCATGATAACAAAAGGAAGTGCAGTATAATAAGATGTGATATTACCATTTATTAATGTTACCACCTAGCGCTGTGGCTCCTGGTTCCATTAGCATGACAATGAAAGCCTCTGGCATTGGCAGTGTGCACTGATACAAGCTCAACTGATGGAAAGCTTGTGAATAAGAGGTTGCCTGTTTTTAAGGTTAACAGTGTCTGGAGCTGTGATATTGTAAAATCTCACGAACCACTTGCTCTGTGTACCACACTGAGTTTTGTTGTCTCACAGTGCTGATGAGGCTTTTTGTTGTTGTTGGGTTTCGTACCCACTTTGTTGTTTGTCGAAAGTTCCTGCTAACAGGCTAATGTTTGTCCTGAATGTTCCCTTTCACTGAAAGAAGGTCAATTAGCCCATGTGTTTTCACGTAAGAACAACATGACTGTTAATTTTTAAGATAAAGAGCAACTGAAGCACTGCTTCTAAAAATATTTGCAGAAGTTGTAGTTGGTACAATATGACAGACAATAAACTGCTTCCCAGAAGAATTAACTTAATCTTTTTAAACTATATCTTAAACTGTCATGAAGAATAAAGTTTGAGCTTCCAACAGGAGCTAATGTGAAGTGAATAAACTGAATAGACAGAGAATGAAGAGCACTCACACTGAAGAGACACAGATATCACACAAGCTTTTAAGTGGTATAGTATTATCGTCATGGTTACTTAAAATCCAATGAAATGTCAGTAGGGGGTCTTATACAAAGTACCCTGTTTAAGCTGAGTGTTTTTGGCAGCTGTGGATTTTCGACATTGTGTCCTACAAGCAGACACAGAGGATTAGGAGAAAATGTTTAACAGTAAACGCTTTGCCACCTCTTTCACCCTCTTCCTTTTTCCATTCTTTAATCAATCCTCAAACATCTCTCTGCTTATTTACTTTTTCTCTCACCATCATCATTTCCCTTGCTTTTCTTTTACACCTTCTCCTCCTCTCATTGTTTCTAATTTACATCTTCCCTCTCCATCTCCATTTCTGCCTCTCCGTGCGTTGCTCATCCCACCACTCTGCCACTGTCCCGACCTCCTAGAGAGAGCAGCGAAAGAGCCTGAGGGAGCTCAAAATGTGGCTCGACCAGCTGGAGAGAGACACAATACAGGCCCAGGAGACCGAGGGCAATCTCGCTCAGCAGTACCAGGTTAGAGTCTGCTCATCCGAGTGTGTGTGCAGTACAAACTGGGCACATGGTCACAGACACTCTTATTATTAGCTTAATCAGTGGCCCTACACTGTGGGGATCAGACGGTGGCCATCATATTTTCAGTCAATCTGGCTTATTTCACACAGGCCTCAGGATACATTCCATATTCAGCAGCATGCGGGATATTCCCATTTTCTTTGCACATTATTCAGAAGAGTCTGAGATTTGAAGCCAAATCGCGGTACAGCATTCAGAGGCAATTAGCCACAAATTTTATGAGCTTCTGATTAGATTCCAATGGGGAGGGAGGGCGTGACCCCTGAGAGAGCATTTACTCTGATGTCTCTATATGGTAACCTGAATATTTATGGACATTTTTTCACAAGGGAGAAGAGACATGTCAATTATGAACACATCTCATGTCATGTTCCTTTTAGTTGTTCAAGAGTCTACATGTCCAGGTGGAAATGAAGAGGAAGCAGGTGGAAGGAGCTTTGCAGTCCACTCAGAGAGACGGGATGCTGACTGTGGATCAGGCTCTGGTCAAACAAGCTTGGGAAAGGGTCTCCAACAGGGTGAGAGAGGCAGGATGCACCATCAGCATTTCTATAGAATCATGGTGCATCAACAATTTGTAAATTAAGCCTCTGACTTGGATCTTAGTGGATTCTTTCTACATTACGTATTTCTTCTTTTCTTGCGCGTCTCACAATCAATCAGAAATGCTTTGTAGTCTTTATTTTCATCATGTGATTACCTGTTTACAACTGCCTTTACTTTATTTAATGCATTTTTTTGTGCCACACATTGAGCAGGACTATCACAATCTGCTCATAGTGTTTCTCTATTCATCTCCTCAATGGTTTTCTGCACGTCAGCTCCTGGACTGGCATCTGCAGCTGGATAGGTCTCTCCCAGCTCCTCTCGACATGGTGGGGGCGTGGTTGCACAAGGCCGAAGGAGCCCTGCGACAAGAGATCATTGTCCAGCAAGCACATGACGTGACTGCTAACACTGTCCACAGAGCTCTGGAGCAGCACAAGGTAAGCATGGAGTGATTATAAAGATAAAGGAAATCACAAAAAAATGTTATGGGAAATAACAGCAACCTGTTCGGTTCATATTCTGATTGAATATATATACATGAGCAGTGCATATTCCTGCATTTGGATATATATTCTGATCTAAAATATGTATTGTTCAACCTTCGCAAGTATCCACGAGTATAGTTTGTTTCTTCTGTGTTCATGTGCTTTATGTCTTCATACTATGCAGGATGTGTTGAAGAGCCTGGAAAGTCACCAGCAGGTCTTTCAGAGGATCCATAGGGACAGAAGTGTTGATGGAGTTCCTGTTCCCTCAGATCAACTCCAAGACATGGCTGAGAGGTGGGGAAAAATCACCTGCTAGTCTCTCTTGGAAGTCTGAAAAAAGGGACCCATTGTTGGAAATACTCCGAACCACCTCACATCACATTCTGCTTTTTCAGAGGAATGTCAAGCTATAGGTCTAATACCTTTTGTAAACTTTATCTTTTTTAGGATGAACTTTGTCTCTACATCTTCTCACATCCACCTGGCGAAGATGGAATTCTTGGAGATCAAACACCACATGCAGGCCTACCTCACTCTGGCCGAGACCAAGCTAAAATCCTGGATCATCAAATATGGCCGACAAGAGTCCATGGAACTGATACTCCACGACTATGTTGTAAGCTCAGGATTTGATTCACTCTGTATATGATAATCTTCTCTTAAGAGTTACAATGCAGATCTTGAAAGATATGTAGGGAAGGCTTTGATTTTTGCTGTATATCCATTATGATGTTACTGTCATTGGCACTCCCTGTCATAACACTTGTTTATTACCTGTTTTTATCAGTTATTTGTGGAGAAACAACATTTCTTTGAAAATTATGAGGCATTGTTCCAGTCCCTGAAGCAGTCTGCTGAGGCCTACGTCAGTGCTGACAGCTCAGGTGAGCAGTTAAAATGTGATTAATGATACTTGTAAGGAACATTGCCCGCACTGGTCTGCTACATCCAGAAATATTAAAAAGATATCTCAGTATAAATGGTATCATACACTGTATGTCATCTTATGATGTATATCATATTGCTTCACAGTAATTGCACTGTTGTACTTTAAATGTTACTTTTTATGTGAAATTGATTGTATTCCTCCAGTGTACTGTCTGACAGTACACAGTACTTTATTTTATACAGCAACAGCTCACTAACCAATGAGGCTTTCTGTCCCAGCTGCTCAGTTTGCCCGTGTTCGTCTCGTCGTACAGCTTGGTAGAAGGGGAGAGTCTGCAGGCTACAGCTAAATGAGGTTCCTCGGCTCTCAGTGCTCAGTGGGGAATACGACCCCATTTGCTAGTTAGGGGCTGCTCCACTTCTATGTGTCTCTGGGCGCAAACTGTGCTAGCATGTTGGTTTCAGGGTTATGCTGCTTTAGGATATGCAGAGCAGAGAAGTGAGGTGTCGCAGGAAATCAGGACATCTGAGGCTTGATTGGGAGATCCCACAAATTAAATGCCCGCCACCCCTGCAGACAGATAGCACTATGGGCTCTTACTGGCTGGATGAGAGATCACTTGAATGTGTTTAAAGGTTCGGTTTGAGGCAATAGTGAACTGAGGAAAGACGGTAGGAAAGTTGGATTGATATCGATATGATGTGTGTATTAAGAGGATTCATTTATCATTACCCTACACTGGCTGATGGTAGTTTGTGGTACAAGACCTCTGAGACTGGAGAGTTCACACTCAGGAAATTAAACACACAAGCAAAGTAATACATCTCCTTGTAGTGAGTTTTTGGGGTCACAAAATTGTCTGCAGCCTCAATGTGCTCTTTGTCTGCTGTTTCTATGAATACTGTATGTGTACCATCTGTCTTTTTGAAATCTTGCTGTTCCTGTCCTTGTTTAAGTTGATGTTTCTCTCCTCTAGCAGATGAAGGCGAAATGGGGGTGCGCAGGTTCATGAGGGAGGTGGTGACTCAGTGGAGGAGTCTGCCCATGGAAGTGCGCAGTGTGAGGAGCATGCTGGAGGAGGTGCTGTCCAACTGGGAGAGGTACAGCTCCAGTGTGGCCTCCCTACAGGCCTGGCTGGAGGATGCAGAGGAAGCCCTGAGCCAGTTGGAAAACACTAAACGGGTATGAGAGTGACTTAATATTGTATGAAGCCCGTTCATATACTCATAATTTTTTTTTCTCTGTGCACAGATCAAGAGTCCACTTCTACATGCTTTTTTTTGATCGACTCAAATGCCTCAGAGTAGTAGCAATCAAATGTGCATCAGCCCATTTTCAGGCATTTAGTTTTTTAAGTGAAATTCTATTAGCATTTTCCACTCATGTATCAAGTGATCTCCTTGACTTACAACAAGCCACCAAGGATATTCCCATTGTCACATTGCCATGGTTACCTCAGATTCACATCCCCACCAAGGATTAGACGGCTAATTACCCCAGTTTTTTATTGTCTTTTCTTTCAATCCATTTCTTTGTTTCGTTTTGATTAGCTGTCTTTGCTTCTTTCTTTGACACTGTCTTTGTTTTGCTCATTGTTCCTCTTCATTTCTTTATGTCTCTGATTCTTTCTTTCTTTTTGAATGAGTCTGTCTCTCTTCCAGGAGTTTTTCAGGAACCTCAGCTACTGGATGGATCAGCATACAACCATGAACGACGCCGGGAATTTTCTCATCGAAACGTGTGATGAGACTGTGTCACTAGAACTCAAGCAGCAGCTACTTCTTTTAAATGGAAGGTGGAGAGACCTCTTCTTCAAAGTCAAACAGGTATCAATCACAGAAACATAATAACTAAAAATCCTATGTGTCAGACAAAAAGCCGAACTGGGTCAAATGGTTTTAGGCTGATTTGTTATACTGGACAGGACAAACTGAGTTCCAGCAACGTTTAAGATTTCATTTTATTTCAGACACAGATCTAAGATTAGAAAGATACATTTTTTCACTAAAATAAATCACCAACTCATAATGATCTTTTCATTTTTGCTGCAGTATGCCAGAGCAGATGAGTTGGAGAAATGGAGAAAAGACCACTTGAAGGCTGTGTCTGCCCTGAAGGAGCTGCTGGACACAGCAGAAACCAAGCTCAATGCTCCTGTTCAGGTGTCTTTCCTCAATGTCAGAGCCTTTCTGCAGGATGTGGAGGTGAGGAAAGCAGGTTACCACATATAGACCATCCAAGCATTTCAGGTCTGAGACAATTGAGGTACAACCCCGATAGCAACACTGTGGGTTTTAGTAAGTAGTGAATCACAAGCCAAAAAAAAGGATCCAATTAGGTAACTAACACATTAACGTTGTAGACTATAATGAAGCCGTGGTCTTAGAATCAATTCCGAGGTACATTATAACACATTCTGACCTTCAGTAATTATTGGCACATTGGGATGCATTAGGAATTAAACAGTTAACCCCACAAATACATTACATTAATCATAATATATTAAATATACAACATTAATAACAACTTCTTTACTTCCTAATAAACATACACTCCTTAATGTTTGATGAAGAGTTACTAAAAGCTTCATATCACTGCAATTTTTATGAAAGTGCATTTGGTTTAAGAATGGAATTGTTTCACATCTTATCTCAGAATACCAAGCAAAAGGTTGTTACTATGGAGACACAATACAAGTTGGCTGCCCGCAGTGCTCAGCTCCTTGCCAAGGATGCACCACAGGATGAGGCTGCCAGGATCATGGCAACCGTGACTACAGCCAAAAGTCAACTGAGTAAGGTAGGTATCATTTAAGGCCAAAATACATGAAGTGGTATGAAATCCAATTAACGTCTTTTGTTGAAAGCAACACACCTCTTTGGTAGTATCCTAACAACATTATCACCTTCTAAGTTACTTTTTAACATCTTGTTCTGTCTGTCTCCAGGTGAGAGAACGGTGCCCCTCTCTAGTTAGGGAGTGTCATGTCTTACTGCCACTGTTGGAGGAGATGGAGAAATACATCAGTGCTTTTTATCAAGCCCTGGAGCGGGCCAGTCGCATGACTTCTGCTGCTAGAGACCCAGACTCACACGTCCAGACCCAGCACAAACAAATGTGGCAGGTCAGATACTCTGTCAATGTAAGGATTTTTCTTAAATGGTTACAAAGTAGAAGCCTTTTCTTTTTTTAGTAGTTATGGCCATGATTCTGCATTTGTGCAAAACAGCAATCGTATTATATATGATGGATATTTCAGGATTGCTGATGCATTGTTTCCACTATTTCATTAGGATTTATTAAATCAGCAGCAAAGCTGTAAACGATGTCTGTCAGTGATTGAGAGGAACCATCACTCCCTGCAGAGGACGCTCTCCACCAGTAAGGTGCTCCGAAACTTTGAACTGTCACTGCTGCAAAAAAGAGTGGCTGAAATACAGGGTTCAGCACAGGTGAGCATTCACTGTACACACAAAATGTCCAGTATAGCTATACACACCAGAATGCCACACAGTGGCTGCATTACCCACAATGCTAAATATATTAATGAGATTACAAGAACACTGAAAAGCCCAGGAGGTGCATGTTGGACTCATGTCTCATTATTCCATTGCTTCATGTAAGACAAATAATGTGGTTACACAATATTACTGAAGAGACCAATTACATTCACCGCTACCCACCGTCCCTCTTCTCAGGCTTTGCTGAAGGAGGTTGGGGAATGGAGAAGGCGGGAGGAGGCCAACAATTGCCTCAGGAGAAGGTTCGAGGAATCCCGACAAGAGCTGGAGAGGGTGCTGAAGAAAGCTCAGGGCTGCTTGAGAGACACTGGTGACCCTGAGGAACTGCTGAAGAAACACACTGTAAGATCAAACCTGTAACCTTCTGCTGTAATTAGAGCAGGTACAGGAGGGATACAGTTAATTTTTAGAAGCAGTACTATTACTTACATTTGTATTTTAACGGATTGGTGGAAGAGGGTACTGGGTTAGCCTTTACTAGAAACTGCACAAAAGTAACACATCATTAATAATAAACTCAAGAAATGCGTCTCTCACTTCAGTGTTGGATTTTTCTAATGCAGGATTTTTTTGGGCAACTGGATCAGCGGGTGCTGAGCGTGTTCCTGAAGGCGTGTGATGAGCTGACTGACATCCTACCAGAGGAGGAACAGCAGGGGCTGCAAGAAACTGTCCGCAGGTTGCACAAACACTGGAAGGTCAGGGGTCAATGTGCTTTAACACTCTCACTAATTACTGTACATCTCTTGAGGCACATAGCTGATACTTCATTAACTTAACCAGGAAGACCTTTAGCTTTTATGGAGTGTGCTCCATTCTGCTTCCCATTAACCTCTGCTAGTTAGATTAAAATGCAACCCTCTCAGTGTTTACATGCAGTTTCTCTTGGGAATATTTGAGGATGATCCAGCATGAGACCAAAAATTATGTATATAATGTGTTGTATCTACTTTATTGTCTACGCTCTGTTTCTTCTGTGTCTTTTCCACAGGACATCCAGGGTGAAGTACCATCCCACCTGCTCCGTCTGAAGGTGGAGGTGGAGCAGAGTCGAGTGGCTGTAATCCTTCATGACTGCAGAGCAGAGCTGGACAGAGAAATGCGAGCCTTGTCTGGCACCTGCACCAGCGAGCGAGTGATCAGAGAGCACAGAGTGAGCCTCGGATTAGATAGAAACATAGAAAACAATGAACTGAGAGTGAGGGGAAGATTAGATGTCGTTATCATCGCCATTCTGGAGCCGCTCAAGTTTCAATGTTCCCTTCTTTCTTATCTCCAGACTTTCTTCAGGGAACGAAAACCTCTGACCTTGTGTGAGAAGAGGATTAGGAACATTGAGGATCTCTGTCATAATTTGCCTGACAATGACCCGGCTTATCAAACACTAGACTCCACCAGAAGGGCTGTAGAAGAGGTTACAGAGCAAATTAAGAACACCCACCTCAGACTGGAGCAGCACCCTGACAAATGGAAAGAGTGGAATGAAAGGTAAAGAGCAACAAACACTCCTCCATACCTCCTTACAGTATCTCCTTACAACAGCTCTAAGTCTTTATTTTTCAACACTGAAGGGGGTTCAAAGTAGCTGTTTCCTTTTGTAGGTTCTGTGAACTTTCTGATTGGCTCTCATCTCAGAGGAGGAAAGTGAGGCTTTTGAGAGAGACTGCAAGGAATTCCAGCCATCAGGAGCAGGTTGACGCCGCTGTTCAAGTAAGTCAGTAAACTGTGTTTGTCGCTGAAGAGATTAAGTTATGATTCAGTACACCTCAACTTCAGTAAACCAACATCTTCCCATTTTCAGGCACTACAGGAAGCAGTAGATGCCCGTGAGGAAAGCTTATTGTGGCTTAAAAGCATCCTTGCTGGGCTGTCTGAGGTTAGCTCTGAACTGGAGGTGCAGAGACAAAGAACTGCCCTGGCCAAACTCTCAACTGACCTGCGGGCGCTGTTTTCTTCACTCCGTCAGGTATCCCAAGATACAGTATTCGAAGGGTAAAACATGTTCATTTATCTCTTTGGTTTCTCATTGAAACCCCTCTGTCCTATTTTCTGCTTTCTTTTACTCACAGTGGGGTGAAGAGGGCTCTGCAATGTTCCAGTATGAGGAGCTGAGGGAGGAGATGCGTGGTGCTCTGGAGGAGGTTCTGATAGCAAGAAGGGAGGCCGAGGAGCAGACCAGCAAGATTCTCGATGCTGAGGGACTGGAGGAGGCCAAACAACTTTACCTTATTCACCAGGTGTGGAGAGTGATGATTTCAACTGTGGCATTTTTTATGAGGCATCATAAGATAAAAAAGATAAGAAAGAAGATAAAAAAGACTATGTGTTACAAGTAGATAACCACATCTGACATGTTTTACAGCAACATCTAAAGCGCCTGCACGCCAACAGGAGAGAGGCAGAGCTCCTGGTGTCCCACTGCCGCCAGCTGCAGGAAGGGGAGGTGCTCAGTCAGTCTCTACGGGAACTGGAGGGGGCTTTCAAAGAGGTTGACCGCAAGTCAGGAACCAATGAGCACAACCTGCAGGTAGCCCGTGTCTGGATTTTTCTCACTGCTTGTTGATGTTGAGTGCCATTGATCGCCCATGTGCACCCCTTGCCATTACCATTGATTGGTCCTTATTGATGCATAGCTACATATCAATTGTTACATGGTGTGTTAATTTTGTAGGTGTCTGTTGTCACTGGATTTGAGGATGCACTTTTATCATTGTCCTTGATTTGATGTTTCAGCAGGAAAATGTTTAGGATGCTAAGAATGCACAGATATCATTTTTTTATCTGGACAGATATATTTGTTGATATCACATGTCTAAGTTTATTAAACACTTTTACATTCCAGTACCCGTCACCTCTGTGTGCAGTACTTTCTGTATGAAACTTGTCACTTTGTTGTTCTTTCATCATTTCAAGGCCATTCTGAGCTCCTGGCAGAATTTTGAAGCAGACAGAGAAATGGTTTGGAGGTTTATCAGCAACACCAACAATGAACTACACAAAGAACTTATTTTCAACAGCCTGGATAGCCTGAGAACTGAACTGGAGCATGATAAGGTGTGTATGTGTGTGTTTGTGACTGTATTTGGGTTCATGCTCATACTCTATCTCTTGCATTTGCTCATGAAATATATTGGCTCCTTTTCTGTCTATAGGAGCTTCTAACAAGGGTTGAGGAATGTTGTGTGAAAGCAGATCTCCTCTTGGAGAAGGCAGCAGATATTCAGCTTGGCCCAAGGAATCAGACTCTTCTTCAACAGCAGGCACAGTCCACCAGAGAAGCAGTCACACAACTTCAAGACCACCTCAACAAAAAGTGAGCATAACCGTCTTATCTTCAACTTAAGTGCCCCATCCTCCTGAATCATGCTCTTTGAATTATGAGTGAGTGTTCTGACAGTGATGAAGAAATCAAATAAAGAGGCACTTTTCACTGTACAAAAAGGAAATGGAATACTTTTGACTTTTAACAAGAGTAATTCAAGTAAGATCACATTTTAATGGCATGTAGTGTGTCTCTTGTGTGTGTTATGCTATTTGCAATCACATTTGTTTGTTCTCATTCCTACAGAAAGACCTAGACATGTATACTGTATATTTAACCATATGGGTCTGTCTAAACTTGTTTCTTTTAGTGTTGTTCAGCTGGAGATGATGTGTATGTGGTGGGAGCGCTTCTGCAGTGAATCAGAGACCCTTTCCTCTTGGATCAGTGAGAAAGAGAAGGAGCTTGAGGCCGTCAACATTGCCTCTTCCTTGGATCCTTTGGAAAAAAGCATCAGCACAGTGGAGGTATGTCATGTCTTTCCTTCTATTAAACCTTTTATTCTGATGTGTTTTTTATCCTCTGGTGTTTCTTTTCTAATTTCAGATCAGCCCTTCAGAGGCAAAGCTAGTCTCTACTCTAATACTGACTTAACACTGTAGTTTTTACGCTTCTTCAGTAATCCTCCAATATTTACAAATACATATGTATCATTGCTTCAAGTCAAATTAGTCAAAATTGCTGTGTGGCCTTGTGTCTGTGGTGCACAGTATCAGTGAGGCCTCGGCCTTATTAAGATTAAGATTAAATATAATGAAGTTTTAATCTAACCCCAAGGGGAAATTGGGTCAGTCCTGCAGCAAAGACTAGGATATAGAAAATAAATTGATCATACTGAAGAAAATATAATCTTGCCCAACCAGACTTCAGCCTTGTCAATCTCATAGAAGTCTGGAGAAAATCTGGTAAAAAAAAATTTGGGATAACAGGACCTCGCAAAATCCTGAGGCTGAGCCAGCCATTTGATTTTATGTAAGTTTGAAAACATTTGCCTCAAGAAAATGCTGAATTAGTCTTCTTTTCTACCCAACCTTTGAGCTTGAATTATTCTGTACCTCCATGTAGGTGACAAACAGTAGTTTTTCTTTGCCATAAATAATTTACTGAAGGTGTAGAATAATAGAGTGTCTATAATGGGATAATGAAAAGGCTCTTGACCATATATCTTTCCTCTCTAATGTTTTCCTTTTTGTTGAATTCCCTCAGGAGGTGGGGAAGTGTTTAGAGGAGAGAAAGGCATCCCTGGCCCACATGGAGGCAGACTGTGAGTCCCTGTCAAGGTTTGTGACCCCTGGAGAGGCTGGACGTATCTGGGCACGGCTTTCCCAGATGAGGAGCTACTGGGAAGATGTGAAAGGGAAAGTAGAACAGCTGGCAGGACAGCTCAACCAGAGCGCCTCATACAGGCAGAGATACAACAATAACCTTGAACAGGTATTTAGCAACGCACAAGGCTGTAACACAGTGATTTTATTTGCTCCCACGTTCATCTTTGAATCTCTTGTGTAGAAATTGTAATTAGGACATTGCAGTGTTGCATTGTTTTCACTTTTGAATAACTGAAGTTTTTGTCATTGTCAGGTCAAGAAAACAATGAGTGATATTAAAGAGAAGCTTGCTTGTCCAATCATGTGCTGTGCATCATCATCTGACACCTACAAAATCCTCCAGAATCACATGGTGAGCGACCCCTCACCTACTATAACATCGGTGGGAGGCTGTATGTGATTGGAATATGAAGTTGAAGTTGACACCACTAAATCCCTAGGAGGGATAAATATTACTGAAGCGTCATAAAGTTTTAATCTGCTTGAATTAAGACAAAGACATTTCCCTTACCACCAGGAGGTCTGCCAGGCTGTTGAGCAGCTGAAGCCCAGGCTAATGGCTCTGTGTTCGGCCATGAAGAGGCTTGGAGAGTGCAGCCAGCTGGAGGAAGAGGTGGCTAACCTCCAGAAGCAACAGGGAGAGTTTCTGGGAAAGGCTGCAGAAAAGCAAGCTACATTAGAGAGCCTACTAGCACTGTGGCAAAGGTACAATGAACATTAATATGTGCCCATTGACTTTCTATTTGGAAAAGAACTATAGCTTTACAGGGGAAAATATAATACTTCAGACTCAAATTCTTTGTTTGCCTGAAAAAGATCACCAGTCTTTGTCAGCCTTATACAACTCATGAATCTGAATATTCCAGCCTTAATAACACACTGAGAATGATTTGCCAATTTGAATAACTGGCTTGAAGCATTCCTTTACACCTTTTTAGAGATCAGTATGTACATATCTAAAAATGGAGCTACAAACAAAGTCCCTACAGTCTCTGTTTCTCTGTTATTGTGTGACTAAAGATTTCATCCAGGATGCACTACAAGCTGCTGTCATGTCTTGCTGGGCTGATACTATTGTTCTGTACCTTGTGTGTGTGTGTGTGTGTGTGTGTGTGTGTGTGTATCCCTTCAACAGCTGGGGGGTGTTTGTTATTTCACATAAAAAGGAAATATGGAAATGTGAAGATGCCTTATGAGGAACATTTTGAGCATTGACTGCTGACTGAGGAGTTCATTCACTATAGTCATCTCTGTTTGTGGTGACTGCTTCCCCTGTCAGTTTTGGTCTCGACTCGTGCACATATTTTATTTTAATTGTATAAATGTTGCTATTTCTCCATTCATTGTGCATGTGCTCTTTCTGCCGAAACCCCCACTCTGTGCAAATTCTGTCTTTTATTCCCTAAATCATTCTCTGATCTTCGTGTGATGGAAAGGAGCGAGATCTTGTCTATGTCTGAGTTCGTCTGTCCCCCTGACAGCCATTGCATTTCTGTTCTAATAATATCCTTTTATTATCATTTTCTTTGTTCACACACAATAGGCTTTCACTGGAACATTTGTCTCATTCTTTGTACTACTCATGGAGGGAAAATAATGCAACCACTGTGGTATCTATAAGATGTTAAAGCTTTTTGGTATTTAACCAGCCAGTCACTCTTTTTTTCCATCACCAATTTTTATTTCTGCTGCTTAACTTTTGCTTGGTTTATGTGTGTTGGTTTGTTTACATGTGGTTCTGTGACCTCATTTCCTCCCCTGCAGGTGTATGTGTGAGGGATTACTTAGAGCACTGGGGGCACTGGCGAGATAGTGATGCCCCATTATGACCCTGTCACTGATACTGAGCCATGGTCAGATAAAAAATAACTCACATACAGTATCACCGTGTGTGTGTGTGTGTGTGTGTGTGTGTGTGTGTGTGTGTGCTTTAAGATCATAGGATATCCATAGGTATCCATCTATTGTTAATCAACACTTGTACAATTTCATGCTATGGATGGTGCTGCACATGTTTCTTTGATTTACACTGACACTTACAACACCTACTTTTGTATCTACAGATTTGAAAAGGAGAATTCGTCCATGAAAAACTGGCTGGTCAGATGTGAGTCTGTTTGCTGTCCAGATACTGAACTACTCTCTACAGACAAAGTAAAGCTGAGGAATGAACTCCAAAATATACAGGTAAATAATTTCACTATTACTCATTTGTATTTTCAGGAGTGTTGCTCTCCTAAAAGATTTGTTTGCAGTTCACTTTTTCACTTCTTTTCTGTTTCTTCTGAGAGCATATCAGCCTTCTACTTTTACCTCATCTATTATACATTATGTTATGTAAATCTTAAATATTTATTCACCTGTCCAGGAAATGCAGGGGGAGACGCAGTCTTTTGAGGTTCTTCTCCAGGGTCTCGTGAATCTCGGATTGTGTCTGTATCCCACAGCACCTGAAGCTCGTGTCCAAGAGCTCAGTGATGATCTCAAACAGCTACAGGAGAGATCCACTTCTGTGAAGAGCAGCATATTACACAGGCAAATGTGTTTTTAACATTATGATACAGATCATTTACAACCTCATCTTACATCATTGGATCCTGGCATTTTTTCATCAGCTTTCTTTGCCCAAATTGTTTATTTTGTTTAATTGTACACCTCAAAATACAAAATAATCACTGTTATATTTTTCCTTCAAACTTCATCTTTTGCTTTAGGTTTGAGTTGCTGGATTCCCAGTTGTCACAGCTGGAGTTGTTTGATCAGGCACTACTGACTCTGACCCAAAGGAGTGAAAACTTTCTGTCTGCTTTGAGAAGCTCTTCCCAGGTTGACATTGCTGATCTTGAGGCTGCAATTACAAAGCTGAAGGTGAGAAATCAATAATTTGCTATTAACAATCATGTCCATTATAGAGTCTGTATATTAGAGCAGTTATAGTAAGCAAGTTTATATTGATTGGCCTTAAGGGTTCATACAAATTTGTCTAAGTAAATCATCTTGTTACAGGAGCATGAGTTGCAACTACAGGCATATGCATCACCAAGAGAGATACTTCAACAGAAAGAATCTGTCCTGCTTCGCTGTTCCACCCTGGAGGCCCAACAGCAGCTCCAGGGTTGGAAGAGGACTGCCTACAGCCCCTCAAAGAATCCCAGCGTCTCCTGCTCCTCCGTAAAGAGTGCCTGACTGACTTAAAGAGTTTCTTTGAGAAGCACGGAACAGTGACTCAGGCTGTGCACCGCCTTCATGAAGCTGTGGAGGGTAGGGGGAGCTGGGACCGCTCCAAAGCTGAAGAGCTGCATCATGGTATTGGGGAAGTGGCTAAAGACGTGGCCCGGCTTGAGGCTGACGCAGTCAGTTTAGATGGGCAGCTGAGCAAGGCACACCTGCACCTGTGTGGGGAAGAGTGGCGGGGCTCCAAAGATGCAAGCCTCGCTCAGGGAAGAACATCTTGCAGGGGGCAGGCCGTGGCCCTCACCATGGCTCTGGAGGAAGTGCAGAGGGGTGTGGGTTGGAGGCAGAGTGAAGCAGATGCATTAGGTGCTCTGTGGAGTACCTTCAGGGAGAGAAGGGAGGAGGTGATGAAGAATCTGAAGAAACTGGAGGATGAAGTAAGGCAAGAGGGACCCAGAGAGAGCTCTATACAGGCCTTTCAAAACAGGTATAAACATGATAATCAGCATAAATAATCATATATTGTGAGAACCCTACAACCACTATCACTATCATTGAACAGAATATAGTGGGAATGAATGAAGCCAAACGATAGAATGACAAATCCATTTAAATCTGATCTCCTGACAAATGAGATATATTATGTTGGAATCTGGCTAGTTATGCCCATTGTTTTCTTCTGCATCTGCTCTTCCCAGGCTGCGTTTCTTCATCCAGCTGGAGGATGAGCTTCAGTCCCTGCAGCACTCTCAACGGTGGTTAGAGGAAAAGGGAAGCCAGCTGGCCCAGCGAGACAGTGAGTTGGCTGGGGAGGCTCTCAGGGAGGTCGCCCTGGTGAAGACAGCCTGGGAGAACATCGGGACTCTGATCACAAATGGGTAAGGAGGGGAGATGACAGAGAGAGATTAAGACTTCTTCATCTCATTTAAAATCCTTTTCTGTAGAAGAAGTAGAAGTGGTAACAATTTTGCAGCATTTTAAAAAGGAAACACAACAGACTGACAGCAGCTGCAGAATCTGTTGGGTTTTAACCAACTGATAACCACTGCCCCTTCACAAGTTGACCCTTTTTTCGCTCTCTTTTTCTTATGCAGTCAGGAACAGAGTGGAGTTGTGGTAGATCTTCTCCGTCAGTTTCATCACCTGAAATCAGTCCTTGGCACCATTGTGGAGAATGCTCAGAGTGTTGCTCACAATCTGCCTGACCACAATCACAACGCACAGGAGGCCAAGAGGACTTTCACACGGGTCAGTACCTTTAGTTCTTTTCACGAGCTCAGAAAACCCCTCATTTGAACAGTTCCCTTTAGTTTGTGCAGTATCTCTCCCTCTAGTGGCTGTCTGCTGTCATTCCTCCTGCCCTCCTCTCTGTCCCTCTAGCATGAGACTGTCCAAGCTGAGCTGAGGGAAAAACAGGAAGACATGGACCAGCTCATCAGTGCAGTGGAAGACCTACAGAGAGAGCTGGAGAAGGTTCCCAACTCTGATACGTGCTCCATCCAGAGAGACATGGAGGCGTTAAGGGACCAGTGGCTGGAGGTGAGTGGTGCTCCACATTGTACCATGCATCTGTTTTGGTAAGGTGGTCTTGACAGCAGACAACACTCGGTTTTGTTTTGTTTTTCTTAGACACATCCTGAAGCACCTTAAACAGGCACTGTGAAATAGTATTTTCTGAGTTTTGCGACACTAATGAATTGTCCTCATCCTGACACATATGGATTAGCCAAAAACTGCCAATATTATTTTTCCCAGGTCTGGAGCTTAAGTATCATAACAACTATGGAGAGTATGAAGGGATTTGTGGTGTTGTTTACTATGAGTATGAAAAACAAACCCAATTATGACATCAACAGTACAGCTTTGCCAAACAGTTGTGCTGTTCCCATTTTAATGATATTTATTACTGCATGTTTTTCCCCCTCTTCTTTTCCATTTCTCCTCTGGTGGGATTTAGTTGGCTGCTCAGCTGTCACAAATGAGACAGAAATGTAAACAAGTCTAGACACGTTATCTGCCTTTCTGTCTCTCTCTCCCACTTCTCATCCACACATCTGTCAAACCAATTAAGTCTCGTTTTTCCTTCCATCTCCCAGTAAAGCAGACCGTCCCTTGTTACAGGGAGACGGAGAGAAATCTAACCACAGAGAGAAAGAAAGAGATGACTGAGATTTATTCTGGCTCGCACAGACTGGTCTCTGTTCCTTCAGGTGTCCGAGAGAATACAAACCAACACAGAGAAACTTGGCTACTGTGTGGCCCTTTGGGATGACCTCAAGGCCATGGAGCAGGACATCAATCAGTGGACAGCCACTGCCATTGCTGATCTCACAGACAGCGTCACCAATCTCAGTGACAAGGGGAAGACAGAAGGCCAGCTCTCCGCCTTTCAGGTCAGAATGCGGTGTACAGTCTGCATAAAAAGTGGATGAATGATGTGAATGGTGGCGTAATGCTCAGGGTGAGTTCATAGTTGTTGTGATGTAATTTAAACGTCCTGCACTTTGCTCCGCAGGAGGAGGTTGAGAAGAGAGAGCAGAAGCTGGAAACCCTGCAGGAAAGGGTGATAGAGCTGAAGGAGCGAGCCAAACTGCAGGAAACTCCCATACAAATGCAGGTGAATACAGTGCACCACTTGCAAGAGAAATACGGGAGTTTGCTGATGCCGTTATAGCAAAAGAACTTTTTAAAAATTTTGTCCGTTTTTATCTCGGTTTTAAAAACCATTTGAAAACATCATCAAATCATCATATATGTAAATTAGAGGAGATGCAGTTCCAGCAGAAAAAAAACATTGTGAGGCCAGTGAATCAACATGTGTTACAGAACAGTGTATGTTATCTGTATCTGCTAATGTTGCTAAATGTCTTCATTAAACCAGGTCCTGGAGTCAGACCTGAGGAAGAAAATGGCCCATGCGCAGGAGGTGTACAACCAGGCCAAACACACTCTGACCTACTTCAGTTTCCAAAAGCAGCGACTTGAGGACCTCATGTCCCAGATGGCCGAGAGGCTGGAGGCAGTTGAGGGTTCCTTATCTGACCTCACTGAAGCTACTTCCCCTGAAGATATTGTTACTGTTAAGGTATGATACTATCACTTACTTTACTCCTGTACACAAATACAGTAATTTAAGAACTATGTGTAGAATATATAGAAAAGCAATACTTTACATACTTTATTTGTAGAGGGCCTTTTAAACCCAGAGGCAATTCAGAATGCTTTACATAAGGTGAAGCAGTGCAGTGGAGAACATCTAAAAAGACCTAATCCATCCAAATAGAATATAATTAGATGTAACATAGACTATGTAATGGTGACCATAACAGAACACTACTCTGCTCAAGTGCTTCCTAAATTAAATTTTGAGCGCTTGGGGTATAATATTCTTTTTAAATACTGAAGTAACACACTGAGAGGATCAATATCCTTTTTACACTGACACTCTGTTGATCCCTGAAGGAGAAATTCTGTCCTCACTTATGACCCTCTTTAGGCCAAGCTCAGCTACATAGCATCCTTTGAGCAGAGGCTCTTACAGTACTTAGTGTCAGTAAGTGGGTTTTCATCCAAGTGTAACGCAAATTTTAACCACAGTTCCAGAAAATTGGCAGAATAAAATGCAAATTTATTCCATCCACTGCCGTTATGCAATTATTAGGAGTTGGTCCACTGAGATAAACAGCTGGTGGCACTAATTCTCCACCCAGGTGTCATGAAACCTTGGCAGAAAAAAGAGTGGAAAACAAGGTGATGTAATTTTAAAAAAAGAGCACCAGTTAATTTGAAGAAGGCTAAAATCTCCTCATTGCTTCAACCAGATCTTTCTAGTCTGCTGCTATATGTCTCTTCAGTTGAAGTAATGTCACATGCTTCATCTAGATTGGTCTGTTTCTACATTTCACTTTCATCAATGCACTATATATATATATATTTTTTTTTTATGGGCAAATTGCCAATGCGCATAAAATAGATTGGATTGGATTGGGAACCTTAATGACCATACATAAAATCTTCGTTTTTTATTGCTCACTGACCTCCATTTACAGGACCTACAGAGCATTGTGCAGCAGCAGAGGGCAGACATGGACTCGGCGAGAGATGCCCTGACTGCCCTGTGCAGGTCACATCCCTCTCAGGAGCTGTCACGCCTCTCCTCTGACCTCACCTCCATTGCCAAGCGGACCGAGGCTGTTGCTCAGCGCTGTGCCAAGACCAGGGGCAACCTGCAGGATGAGATACAGCTGCACTTCAACAGTACGATATACAGTATGACTGCCCAGTTTTGTGTGGATTTTGGGTTTTGAGTTTTGAGGTCCTTTTGTCTTAGATGTTAGATACCTGAAGAAAATCATCAACATTAGTAGATAAAGCTACACAGTGGCTTCATTATTCCTTGTCTCTATCAAATACGCTGAGTGATTAAATGTAACAGTTACAGCACTATAACTTACTCCCTGATAAGGAGAAATCGTAATTGCAATAACACTTAAAAACTCATAATCACCCAATGAAACGCAACTACACAGCACAACTATATGGTCCAGTGTTATTCGTTCATGTTAGTGGTGCAACAGATTTAGTGTTGATTATCCTGCATTTTTCCCCAGAGCCCACTCAATCCGCCCACTCCAACCCACACTCCATTGACACACATTGTCTGGTACACTGGTGCACACTCATTGCTCAGACACACACCTGTGCCTCGGAGAGTAATGTCGCTCTCGTCACATCTGCTCTCGAGGGAGGCGTTTTGGGCTTGTTGCCAAGGCAACCGCGCGCTGCAGAGTGTGGACACGCCCACACTTCCCATCTGCCTCAACACATCTCCTCTTCTCGCTCTTCTACTTCTGATTCCTGCACTTTTAAAGCCGCTCTACCTTTATTTTAACACATATTGGTTTTCCACAACTTGTCACCTTGTTTTTCCTTTTTTTTCATTGCTTCTTTCTCTTTCTCAAAGCAGAGCTCATCCAAGACTTCCACTCCTGGCTTGCAGCTCAGAAGTTGGAGCTGAATAACTGTTCAGATCAATCAGGAGATCTAGCCATCCTTGAAGCCAAGTTACAAAGGTTGAAGGTACTGCTATATCAGACTCCCAGAAAAGGACTTTATGAAGTGTCTTAGTATATTTTACCTCCATGAAGATATTGGTAAATCTAGAGCTGATGGTCGTGAGGTTCAAAACTGATAGAGAAATGTCAGTTTTGACAGCCACATGTTCCTCCTCCTATATCCACAGGTATCAGTCGAGCGGACATCAGAGGGCGAGGAGCGTCTCTCTCCAGCTTTGTGAGGAGGCAGAGAGGCTCCAACTCCACCTGCCCAAAGCTGGATCAGCACAGGTCCAAGAGCACCTGTCCTCCTGTCAGAGAGAGTGGAGGAACTACCTGGACAGCTGTTCTCAGAGCCAACGAGACTTGAAAGAGAGCATTGGCCTTCTGAAAAAGTGAATTATCACTCTTGTCACGTCTTGTGTTCATGTAAAGGCAGGTTTAGTGAAATAAGAATTTGCTTCTCCTTTCCCCTTTCCATCCCAGCTTTGATGATTGTGTGGAGGGTATAAGAGCCTGGATAAAGCAGATGGAGCTGAGCCTCAAGAGCGGGCCTGTTCTTGGGGCAGAGAGCCAGCAAGGAGCCCCTGACACCACAGAAGAGCTGGATAGGATGGAAAACCTCCATAAGGAACTATTAGCAAGAAGGTATTTATGTGTGGCTGCGTGAGGCCATATGTTATAGATGCCATAGTATGAACTGTTAAGTATTCTCAACGATATAATGCTCTCTTGCAAGGGACTCTATTGAGTGTGTCTGCCAGGAGGCCCAGTCCCTGTCAGAAGCAGGCCGAGGGTCAGGAGGAGAGGTCAGAGTGACAGGCCAGCTCCAGATGGAGCACCAAGCCTTGCTGAAGGCAGCCAGGGAGAGGCTTCGAGGCTGCCAGGAGAGTCAGGCCTTTGGAGAGACCCTCCAGGGAGTTTGGGCTTGGCTGGAGGAGATCCAGGAGAGACTGGGTACAGTAGACAGCACAATGGGGACCAAAGAGCAGTTAGAGCAGAGGCTGGAGAGTGTGCAGGTAAGGGGGGAGCTTTCCATGAAATATTATACAGATGAAATGTATGAAGTGATCTTTAGGCATACACATATTATGTTTTCTTTACTTCACCATTTGTGTCTGAAAGCTTTTTGTGGACAGACTTCTATTTCGGTTTACCGTTGTTCCAGTTAACACAAGAGGGGGCTGTTTACTTGAGAAAGTTTTTCTCAAGTCAATTATGACGTCTACATCCAGTCCACTTCACCGTGACCCTGCTCTGTTTGCACAGGACATCCTGCTTTTGAAGGGGGAGGGGGAGGTCAAGCTGAATATGGCAGTGGGTAAGGGCGAGATGGCCCTGCGCAGCTATGGGGCCGCTGGACAGGAAGTGGTCCGGGCTCAGCTTCAGGAAGTGGAGGATGCATGGGCCACGCTGCTTGTGACTGCAATGAGCTGCCACAGGTAGACTACTCACCTTGAGTTATCTCCTAAAATATAATTTTATGTCTTAGACCTCATGTGTGCAATTAAAGCTATTTATACAAGTCTTAAAAAATGGTCCAGTCTGTCTTAAACTCACTGTAGACTTTCATATAATGCTGTAAACACATTTTCATTCAGCCATTCCTGATTTTTGCTTTTCTTTTAATGTGATATTAAATCATTTACCCCATTTACCCCTGGACATTTTTGAGGCCATTTACCTGTGTGCCAAAAAATCCACTCTGGGGAACATGATGGTTATTTTCATCATGATAGATTGATATCTCAATACCATTAATTACCATTAGGTTAAATACATAATGAGAAGTATTTGTCTCATTTTGTAACTCTGATTGATGTATCTGGTTTAGTGAATGCTCCTCTGTATATGTGTGTGTGCATGACAGCACGCATCAGTTGTGTGTGTGTGTGTGTGTGTGTGTGTGTGTGTGTAATTGAGCAATTATGGCCACTCCAAGAAAAATTGATCTCATTAGGGACTAAATAGTGGATGGCAAACGGCGGGTCACACATGGGGTGTGTTTGTATTTTAAGGAGAAAGGGATAACAGGAGGCGAGGGTAGCAGGTGACATGATGTGCTTGTGTGTGTGTGTGAGTGCCCTGATATCTGGTGTTATTTGTACATGCAGGGGTAACAGATGGCAGGGAAATTATGTGTCTGTGAGTGTTTGAATCTCTGATAAAAGGGATAAAGGCAATAAGCCAGCATTACTGACTATTTATGCTCCTTGGCCGTGTCATGGGTCCGAAATATACTTTACACTTATATAGAGAGGATGCACACTTTGTTTTGTATTAAAAATATATGAACAATATGGGTGTCTGAAGTAACCAGACCGTTGAAATAAACAAATTGAATGAATAAAGTTGTATGAAATATAAGAGTAGGTGTGATTGGTATGACTTTTTCTGTCTATTCAAACTGTATGATTCTCATGTGTGCCATTCATAGTCTAATACAGAGATCTATTGTCTCCCCATCAGTCGATTAGAGTGGACCGTGTCACAGTGGGGAGGATACTTGGACAGTGCCGCCCAGCTGCGGTGCTGGATGGAGGTTGTAGAGCGGGAGGTGCGTGCCCCGCTCACCCCGCAACCCGGGCCCAGGGAAAAGGCCTCTCAGCTGGAGAGGCTCAGAGCCCTGCTGGCTGATCTTGAAGACCACCAGGTGGCACTGTCCAGCCTGGAAGAAAAAGCCAGAGAACTTTTCAAAAAGACTGGTGATGCCAGCTTTAATCATGGTGCTCGAACCCAGCCCCAGGCACAGTTTGACGACCTCACGGCTTTGGTTGAGGTACAGAAGATTTATCCTTTAGATCGTAAAATCTCTTTTAGCTCGCTGAAACATTTTGGTAATTATCAGTTAACCAAGAATGAGCTTGTATTTTGTTTGTGGTGATTCTGTAGGAGAGAGTACATCTTGCTCAGGCTGTAGTGTTGGAACACCAAGAGTACCTGGAGGCTGTAAGGGAGCTCACTGACTGGCTGATGACTGCAGGAGAGGAGCTACAGCATTGGTCTGATACATCAGGAGACTCGACCTCCATCAAAAAGAAACTGTCAGAAGTGAGGGTATGAAGGAATAAAACCTCGCTTTTTTGGTCCCTTTTACATATGTAGTTAAAAATGTTCCCTCCTAAACTACAGCATTTCTTGCAGTTGATCTGATATCGACTGATACCTCATGACCCCGATGGAAACCTTTATATTTTTGTCCCTTTTCTCAGTAATCAAATTCCTCATTTGACAATTCCTAAAAAAGGGGCTAATGATCAGTACATTTATTACAGGTGATGGGACTATAATGCTGCGGAGCAGGCATGAGTGTACCAATGTTAATTATATTGTTTTAAAAGAAAACTATTCCACTTTCATGTAATGTTCAAATGTTATAGATTTAAAATCAGATGTAGTTCTCCAGGTCACCCAGTTTTAAGGTTTTATACGTTCATTTATCGGTTGCTAAGGTAACTGATTGCTGAATTATCTGAACCTATCTAATCTTAATGGACTCCTGCTATGAAAGAGAGCAAACTATGTAGGGAATTGAAATTGGTTCTCAGTTTGTTCCCATATCACAGCCAAATATCTCAATCTCTCCAGGCACATTTACTGCTAATAAACTGGTCTTTCGCTGTGTCGAGAAAAAAAGTAAAAAAAAATTTAAAAGAGGAGCAGTGGAATTGATGTGGAAGCTTTTCCCTGTTCATTAATTCTGCAATTACAGAGCAGACAAAAATATGTGAGGAGATATTGATTTGCATTTAAATTTCACACATGGGCCCTAATTATCACATTATGAATGTGTGTTTGTAGAGCCACAGTGTGAGGCATTTCACTAAAGGAGGAAATATAATTTGCTGGATACACAAGCCACTTGCATCATTTTCATTTCCTGTTTATCATCTCAAGGTTAATGTTTATATCCTATCACCCACACTGAGAGATAAGAAGACATTTTTTTCCCTTTAATCCCTCTATCAGATCACTGCTCTCGCGACACACTCAAGTGTGTGCTTTTCACACAATCTACCTTCCAAGTGCTACCTTTCTCGAATGAGAGAAGGAGGAGCAGAGGGATGGAGATGGAAGAAGAAATTAGAAATAGTTAGAGAATAGTGAGATAGCAAATGAAAATACAGGACATCAGAACTAATGTTGCAAAGATAGAATCAAAGAATTAGAGACAATGAGAGATTAAGATAGAAGTGATGGAGCAGGAGACATGAAAAAAAGATTATGCTGACAGCTTTAAATAGAATGGACTGCACATGTAGAGGCTGCTGTTTCCGTAGCCACAGTTTCCGTAGCAACTTTGTCTCCTCTCAACCCTCCATATCTCTCCAGGAGCGCGTGGAGTGTCGGTTACTGGAGGGCCGAGACCGCCTCAGCCGTGTACGTCGCAGCGCTGTGACCACGGCGGAGCACACAGCGGCAGGAGGCTGCGAGGCCATGGACCGACAGCTGGGGGCACTGTCCCAGGCTCTGGAGCAGTGGGAGGGGGCCGCTCTGAGGGCCAGGGACAGCCTGGAGGGGGCCCTGGCTTCTGCTGCAGCTTCGGAAGAAGAATACAACCGTCTGACCGCTCGGCTGGAAGACGAGTTGAAAGAGCTGGATGCGCGGCTGAGGAGGTGGAGTCAGGAGCTAATCAAAGCTGAAGGTCGGAGCACAGGCGAGGAAGCAGTGGAAGGATGGCGGCTGGCTAAGGTGCAGTAGTTGGGGATTTAAATGAATGGCAGCGTACTGTCTAAATTATTCAGTGTTCATCATAATAGTTTTTTTAAGTAGTAAATATTGAAAACTCTTTTCAACTGGGCAAAGTGTGATGTGTGAGAGCAGAACTGCACTTTGTTCATTTTAGAGATGGTGATTAGCATTGTTTAATCGAAAGTACCCACAGACACACACATACATACGCACACATCGGGCAAGAGACATCCTCAGCATTTAGCTATGCTTTCTCTGTCAGTAATTATCCATTCTATTTGTAAATCCTAAAAACAGATTAGTTGTAAATCAGCTTTACTGGGATGACGAAGGAGTGACAGCTACAATCCCATCAGTATCCCTTAATTTCTGCTCATTCTGTCTGTCCCCTCAGTCCCTCCTCCTTTTGTTTTTTCTGTCATTATTTTCCACTATCTCTCCCACCCCAAACATTCCCTTAACATTCCATTATCTTCCTTCCCTTGCCTGACTTGTTTGAACTGACGTGTACAGTGATGTCTTTCTTGGCTACAGGGGCTTTCTCTTAGATGCCCCTGCTCCACACCTCCCCTGCTGCTCTGTTTCCAACCTCCAGAGGATGTTTACAGTGTGACAGTTTCTCCATATTGTCAAGGCCATGTCAGCATGCGCACCCTCTCCTCAG
This sequence comes from Psettodes erumei, assembly GCA_016785225.1. Classification (NCBI taxonomy): domain Eukaryota; kingdom Metazoa; phylum Chordata; class Actinopteri; order Pleuronectiformes; family Psettodidae; genus Psettodes; species Psettodes erumei. The sequence continues at coordinate 795,790 of JAFBJZ010000635.1, read as the reverse complement.
GCTTCTTCGGCCATGCCTTTCTCTGGTTTTACTCAATTTGGGGCTGTCAGAGAACAGAGGAGGAGTCTTCCCCCCTCCTCCGCTCTCTCTCCTCCTCCTCCTCCAGCCCAGTTTCCTGTGTCCAGCCTTGTTTTCGTTACGCACCCGTTTGCTAGCGATTGAACCAATCCTGCATCTGTGAGGGCTGACAGCTGAATTCCACTGGGAGAGAGCGTGAGAGAGTGAGAAGGAGGAAAAATGTGTGAGCGGGAATAAGTGCGAGGAGTGGGAGGAGGGGGAGAGAGAAAGTAGTAGAATGGTAGGAGGAGGGTTGGAAGGAGAAGCGGGAGACAAGAGCAACGGATCCACGAGAAAAGGGAGAGAGGGAGGGTTGTTTATTGGGCATACGTCAGAAAGAAAGAGAGCGAGCTAGTGAGTGAGAGAGAGAGAGAGAGCACTTGTACATATTTCATGGGACAGGATTCATGACCGTGTGAGTGCAGAATGTGAGGCACGCTGAGGAGAGCGGGAGAACGTTATCCACAGCTCTTTCCTGCCTTACTCCACGAAGAACAGAAATGCTATTGTACAAGCAGCACTGTGAGTATGTGTTGGCGCGTGTGTGCGAGTGCGGGAAGAGCGAAAAAGAACCGAGTCAGGGTATGAATAGGAATGTGAATGCTCTGATTGGAGGGTGTCATGCAGATCCGTTGGGTGTTTGTCTCTGCTTGACACATCCACGCAGACATACACACTCTCTGAGCCAGCTGGTGTGTGTCTGTGTTGTTTAGGACATACTGGAGGGCTTGCAGGGCGCGGAGCCGATGGCAGAGAAGTTGAAAGGCCAGCTGAACGACCTGGTGCGGTACTCCAGAGACCTGGGAACACAGTCAGACCGGGTCACAGCAGTAATCAAACAGCACAACAGGTGAGAGGAAATTTTCTTTTTCGGTGAAACAGTGTGTGTGTGTGTTTTCATCATGTGGATCTGAAATTAAACTGAGATTTAGTGGCTGAGGCTGGAGTGCTAACTTAATATTGTCTTTTATTGACTTTCAGCCAGTTTATATCAAGGTGACATGGCCATAGCATGTTATTGTTCTCCAAATCTCTGTAGTTGGCTGTAATTATAAACGAAAAAAAAAATTATGAAGTGCAATATTACTGGTTTACGCTGCTTTACTTACAACTGTATAATTAATTGGATTATTAATTTGATAATTTGTATGACTTTGCATTCATTTGTTGTATCGTAGCATGTATCTGTAATAATACTGTGATATATGTAATCAACCTAATGGTATTGTGCACATGAGAAGTTAGTCAATGCACAGAACCAGATAATGTATTACCCATTCATTCATTCATTCATTCCATAACACAGCAAACACAGGGTTGAGTTCTCCCACAGCAGAACTCACTTGTCTGAATGTGCAGGGCTAATGCTCAGTTTTACAGGCTTACTTGTGTGTGAGAGCCACACAGTCATGAGATGAGGTTAGGTGAAAGGTGACAGAAAGTACCAGACACACAAGTGGGAACATTTAATCACCTTCACCTCTGCTTTTTCATCGTGATTATTTTAATTTGTGTCTTTCTCCAGTTTAATTTTTATGCAAGGCTGAGTGTGAGAGAGAAATCTGATACATTTGGATGATCTTTTTTTTCCCAAGCTAATATGTTTGCATGCCTTTGGCTATTTACTGAGCTCTAATTGCCTTCTTTTGAGCCCACAAATGATCCTGTGTTCATTTAGCACATCATGCAGTGCCTTTTCACAAGAGTAACTCCACACAAAAGAACACAACCATATATATTCAGCACAAGCATAAACAAGAATGAACTTTTACACTAGCACAAATTATCTACTTCATTTGCATGGATGTAACATTAGCGTTTTTCATTTTGAGACACTGCAGGGAAGTGTGATGAAGCACAGTGACTAACATTTATTGGCACAAACACTGAGTGAGGTCAACTTGTTGGGGATGCTTCGGTTCGTAATTGGCTTTCACTGCGGATTGGCAAAAACAGCACCCTTTCTCATTCACTTGGCTGTTAAGTCTGTAATAGACTTGGCCTGTGTGCTCTTTGCACCTGTCTGTGCATGAAGCACTGCAGAAAGAGAGAGAGAGAGAGAGAGACAGAGTTGGGGGAAAAAAGAAGTCAGAGCAGAGGAGATAGAGGAGGAAAAGGCAGTAACTCCCCCTCCTCTTCGTAGCACATGCCAGATTTTGTCTGTCACAGCAGAAAAAAGTGCTTCTTCCACACTCATGCTATCCCCACTGTGTTACCCTTTCATGCCCTCATCACATCATTAAAACTCAAGGGTGTTTGTGTGCATATGTCTTGTGTGTGTGTGTGTGTTGGGGTGTGCGTTTTTGCCTGTCTTTTTTTCGTGCCTCCCTTTGGACAGTAACGCTTGCTTAAACAGCTGCTCACCTTATTTCCCTGCTGTCATCCCTTCCATCACTTCTTCCACTCCCCCCTCTCTCCTTTGACCTTCACCCCCTGCCCACTACATATGAAACCCATTGATCCTTTTCTTTTGCTGTCTTTTTGTTGTGCTCTGACCAATAGTTGTATCGCTCAAAGTTTTTGTGCAATTAAGGTTTTCTTTTTGCCTTGAGTATAAAGACAGTAATTAAGTTTATTGGCTATGTCAAATGAAATAACATCACTTACTCATACATTACGTGTGCCTGTATCCATAGAAACTACATCCATGCTGTCCAGTTCATTCAGTGGCAGAAGGGGGGCCTATATGTAGTGGGGCTGAAAAGACAAAGAGTGCAGTGATGGTGGATCACCCTAACCCTACTCCACGGTTCAAGCTGTAAATTCTGACGGGTGCTGTACATGCACAACAGACAAGTCTCTATAGGTCTATAAGTTACAGGTGACAAAATACAGCACATTAAATCCTAAATGCCAGAATCTCCCTTTAATATCCCTTATCACCCTTCACTCTCACCTCTCCCTCACACACTATATCCCTGCCACATCTCTTACATCTCACCCGCAGCATCATCCTGTCATCCCTCATTCACTCCATCTTGTCACCCCTGTAAACTCTTGCCCCAGTCATATGTTGCCTCTCAACCCCCTCCCACGCGGTACCCTTTAACCCCATCCCCCCACTCTCCCTCTTTGCCCCAACGCTCATTCCTTCCACTTCACCCAGTTTGCCATTTTTCCACCTGCCTGTTTCTGCTCATCTCCATGGCTTCCCTTTACTCCTCCTCCTCCATAATGTGAGATCAGTATGTACAGTATCTGAGCATCTGCTCGTGTATCCTCTTTGTTTTGACGAGCACATGGGCAGGAGACAGCAAACACTTCCTCTGGTTGCATCCCTTTTCTTTCTTTGTTCATTTTCTCAGGAGGATTCAAACCTGTGAACACCGTTTTAAATCTGTCAACTTCATTTTTTTTTCTCGTCCCCCCAGTCTCAGTCTTCGAGCATCCAGAGAGTGTCAAAACAAGGAGCGCTTGTTGGAGCAGAGGTTCCGCACAGCCCTGAGGGACTTCCAGCAGTGGCTGGTCAACGCCAAAATCAGCACTGCTAAATGCTTTGATGTGCCACAGAGTGTCTCAGAGGCCTCTAATGCTCTGCAGAGGATCCAAGTAAGAGATGTCTTTTGTTTTTATTGGCAGTGGTACCCTGTGAAATCTGTATTATGTCTTTAAAACACAGGTGAAACACAGGTGAAAATGTTTATCTTGTGCAGTCTTTACAGTGACGTTTTGCACTGCATGTTGCAGAGGACACTTGCAAATCACACTTTGTTCATCGCACTCAGCATCTGCTGCTCACACCCAGTTTTGTTTCTGTTTTATTGCTAAAATGCATCACTTCCCATTCACCAGAGAGTTTTCCCAGGACAGACCTACAAGACACAGAACAGCAAATATAATATAACATACAGATTTAATCACATTTTTGTTATATTAGTCAGGGATAGAAAGTAGCAGAATTTATATTTATTAGAATGAAAATGTCCCTGAATATTGCTTTAATCTGTCTCTTTGCAGAAAAACATTTTTTTAATAACTTTATGATTTATGGTGCTGAAGTGCTTGCAATATAGATTATAATACTCATTCATAATCTCATGTCTGATAGCCCACACACAGCTGGGCCATGCAGTCTTTTACTAGATGCCATTATCCAGCTCCACTGAAGCACTGATGGTTTTCGAGAGAGTAGCTGTTGACAGTAGAGTTGAGGGAGTGTAATTCATTCACTTATGTAACCCAGAGTTTTTCTGCTTCTTCTGCTTTTGGACTGTAACTTCTCCATGAGAATCTTGAAATCTTTCTAATGTTGAGTCAGCGCAAAATCCCAAATTGCTAATCACAAACTTTAGCTGTATATTTCTTATGCATGCATTTGTCAGGCTAAGCAAAGATTGGCACCACAAAGGAAACTGCGAATAGAGAAACTGTGCAATAGTTGAAGAATCAATCTGCCTTCAGTGGGAGATTGCTCAAGGGGTCGTCTGTATTGACATGCACACCGTTGAGCGTCCTCTGGTGGGCTTGTTTCAGTGGCGGGACCTGCCGTAGGCTGGAGTGGGCACACGGCCAAGAGGGATAACAGAAAGGTCCGCAGCAGGGTCTCTCTGCCGTTCTCTTAAGAATATCTCACCTGCCTCTCTTTCTGAGAAGTCTCTGAAGCTGGCAGGTGTAGAAGCCTGGCAGCCCTTTTTAGAACACCCCAGGGCCCTGGCTAAGAGTCAGGTGCTGGTCTAGTAAGGTAGACATCCCCACACCCCTGCACCAGACACTTAATTACCTCTCAGACCCATGAACATGTCGACCGCTACATCGCCACCAAGGAATTGTGGTGTTTTTGCTTCAAGCTGAGTCTTATTTTACAACGGTAAATCTAAGTTTGGAAAGCTCAGAACATGATTTTGCGCCAGCATTTTAGATTTTTGTTCAGTGGTGGTAGCACCTTGGCCCCTGGCCCTTTATTCAACAGTCACAGGCTCACCAAAGGGAGTCAGTTCACAATGTCAAAAGAACATTGGATTATATGACGAGACCATTTTCTGAAGAGGTGTCAGAAAAGAGGAAAGCGCAATATACGAGTTTTTGTACGCACTTCGTCTTATTCAGAAGTTTCTTTCGCAGCATTGAGGATGAGGCTGAGTGTCACTGAGTATATGGCAGTGGAGGAGAGAGAAATACAGAGGCGGTCATGTTTTATTTATTATTGACTTGGTGAGGAATGTGGAACAATCTTTCCACATGGCTGACCTCCAGGAGGGCCAGTGTGGGAGGGGCGGGGGGCATCCATTGTGTCACGCTTAATTGGTGGTATACAGTTACAATACAGGAGGAGAATCATAGCAAGTGTGAAAAAGACATTGAATGAACATAGAAGAGAGAGAGAGAGAAAGTAAAGACAGGGAGATGAAGGGAGAAAGAAAAAGACATGGGCTTCCTCTGTGTATGTGTATGCGTGTGTGTGTGTGGGTGTGTGTGTGTAGGCTGGAGCTGTACTGTGTGTAAGTGATGTGCTGACTGCACAGATGGTGGAGTGGTCCCTGCTGCGCTACTGTCATCGGCTGAGTTCGAGGGGAGGGGTGTGTGTGTGTGTGTGTGTGTGTTTTTGTGGGTGGGTATGGAGGAGCTATGTAAAAACCAACACATTTCAGGCTCACTGCCTTCCCTTATCTGTGCTTGCCTCCCTGGGTCAGCCCCTCCCTCTGCCCATGCATATGGAATTGGTAATGACTCTGTCTAATTACTGCTTTTGACAGTGTAAAGTGAGATTCGCGGTCACCGAAAAAACAGTCTGTGTCTATGGCCATATTGAGTCCAAAAGAAGTTTGACATTGTTTTTCTTTTTTTTCCTCCCTCCTTTCATTTTTCCTCCCTTCTCCCTTTGTGTAGGTGTTTGTGTTAAATAGTCACAGCTCCTTTGTCTTTGTTTGTGTATCCTCGCAGGAGTTCTTGAGTGACAGGGAGCATGGCCAGGCCCGGCTGAGTACAGTAGGAGCCAGCGGGGAGCTGCTGATGGCTGTGGTGTCCAGTGACAGAGTGGAGGGGATCAAGGCCAAGGTGGCTAATGCGAGAGATGACTGGAAGAGTCTGATGAATAACCTGCAGATGAGGGAGGATGCACTTAAGGTTGGTCAGTGTTTACTTGTTTGGCTGCTGCTCTCTGTCTGCTCTGATATAGAAAATCTGGATGTCAGAGGGTCTATATGGTTAAGTAAAGGATAGATATGTGTGGGATTTTTTAAATGAATGCAGACTTAGTATTTGTCAATAGTACGTCTATGTTTGTGTCAGTTTTCCTGCTGTCTACCTCTTTATTCACACTGTTACAAACAGATGTCTTATGGCATAAGTACTGATTTGATTGAATTTGATTTATCGTAAGTATAAAGTGCTTCAAAGGTTATAGAGATAAAGATATAAATAAAGATTTGATATGCAACTGAGATCTGATAGTGTAATGAGTATATAATTCCATTTACATATATTAAAATGCTTATTTTATTTAATAATGAACAAATAAATTGTAAGAGTTTGACAAGCGTTTTCTTGTTTCGTATTCAAAGAACCTGCAGTCCCAGATGACGGAGTTTGAGGCTAGTGCTGAGCCTCTGCAGGACTGGCTGAACAGCACGGAGGTCAGAGTTCAGGAGAGCAGTGCTCGGCTGCACGACCTTCCAGCCAAGAAACAGGAGCTCAGCAAACTCCAGGTATTTTGTAGCCCAGTCGTGGTTTATTTTAACTAGCAGATGTCCTATTCCTCACAGCATCACTCGCAGCTGAACATCACAGCCCTCTCCTCTCTAAAATTACGTTTCTCCTGTAATGATTGTGGTTATTCACGGGGCCATCTGTTAACTTTTACAGTGTTTTATAGCCACTCTTCAAGCAATATGTTTTGCAGTACATTTTAATCCATCCTGTAGGATCCATCTTCTTTTAAATTACATTATGTCATTGAGAGCACACCGTTTACGCTTTCCTTCTCAGCTGCCATCTCTCATTTCCTCTTGTCATTCATGTAAACCCTGGCATTACACCATAAATTGAATATTATGTCCATTTTCCAAGGATGCTAAATAGTTGTAGCTCTCCATCAGATACGGATCCCTAAAGTACAATCTCAAATCTGGTGGGAAAAGAAAAGGACCTAATTACATTTGTCGAGCACCACCGGATCAAAATAGAACAGCGTCTTGACACAATAGTCAGAGGAAAAGTCCAGAAATCTAATTAATTCTCCTTCTGTCACAGCTGAAGCGCTGCGTGGCTAAAAAGCCCTTTTCAGGATGTGATAACAGCCTTTGCCATGTCTGCTAGAGACAAAAAAGGAAGAGAGGCACGGAGCGTTAAAAAGATAAAACTGACAAAAGAAAAAAAAACTATCAAGCCCATCTCAGAGCTCTGTCCTTATCGTTGTTGCTATTTTTGTATTTACCCTGTCGTCTGCTGAAGCACCTCTCCTGGTTGCCTTTTGTCTGGCCCTGCAAGCAATTACATTTCTTCCCCCAGCACCTGAAGTACAATTCAATACATGCAGGCTTCAGTGTCTGAACCTGTGTTGGCAAAATCCGCTTTACCCTTTCACATGCATACCCTCCACCTTTGCAGTATTTTATCAGACTTGTCTCCACTCCCTGGTCTGTGCTGTGGTGTCTAACGACCATATTTCTATTCAAAAACGAACATCGAGAGAAATACTGCTGATGCTTCTTTTTGATGATGTTCTTCTCCCTTGTCTTTATCCATGTATTCTGATGTGCTCTTGTTCTGTCTGCTTCTGTGACATGTTAACCCCACCCTGTAATCCCTCCTCTGTGCCTCTCACACCTCCCTTTTCTGTCTCCGCTTTTGTGAAAAATACCATATTTTTTGTCATTTCATTTCCCCCTTGACTCAAAATATTATGGTGCTTACACACAACCACCCTTTCCGATCTGTCGCTGTGCTCCCCCACAACCTATTGCTCCTTCATCTCTATTTTCCACCTCCTCCTGCTTCAAACTGGCCCAGTGTATACTGGAAGAGATAGCAAGTCGGGAGGCAGAGCTGGGCAGGCTGAGGGAAAGAGCTCATCGTCTGTGGGAGGGACAAGCAGCCGGCAAGGGCTTCGTCCACCGTGTCTCCCAGCTGTCAGCCCAGTACCTAGCCCTCAGCAACTTAGCCAAGGTAACACTGCTCCCACCTTGTAACCCTGTTTCCCCCTTTCTTGTCTATTTATCTGTGCATCTGTCTGACAAATGCTGCAGCAAGTGGAAACGTGCCTTGCTTGATTCATTTACCGTTTACAGTAAAAACCATGAAGCCTTCTGTCCAGGTGCATTGTTTGCTGTTGTCCTGTGTAATTTGCTGTGTCATGCATTATTCCTGTTGTACATCAGTCCTGGTTGCTGTAATAGGCTTGCCTGAGGGGAAAATATTGCAAACCAAGAAAATCTTCACATCTAGAGTAATTTACCTGAGTACAGTAATCTATCTTTCTCTAAAAGGTGGCTGCAGCCCCATCCGAATGAAAAAGGCCAAGGCTGTTAAACTTACCTTTATGCAGTGAAGCACTTCTAAAATGTCAGAGCTGAAATGTGTCAGTGCTCAAGCATCTGACCTTTTTGAACCTCTCATTTATTCGGTCACGCTCTTGGGATTAATTTGACATGGTGTAGAGCAAAACATTACACCGGCAGTGAACCACCATTCTCTTACCTCAGGACAATGAGATTGCCCCAGCAATGATGAATGGGTTTTATTTACTTTGCTGGCTAACTAGTGGAGAGCTATTTTTAGGACTTCTTCCTTGCCAGACATGGAAACAGGAATGAAATCATTTAAAATTGCTGCTTGTAGATTGTTAGTGCAGCTCTGCTTTTCTCCACCCAACAGTTGAGTCACAGATGCTGAAGATGTTGATTGATGACTATAAAGACAATACATTGTGTGTGTGTGGTAATGTGGGGGTGGGAAGTCTCCAGAGACGCCTGTGAGGAAAAACACAATATAAAACACAATACAAGACACCAGGAACAATTGCGTTCTTCATTTTTTTATTTATTTATTGTTTATCGTTTATACAAAGCATTTCTATAAAGTAACACAACATGAACATGGGGTGTTTTCTGTCACAATATTACAGCAATGTAATTAACCAATCAAGTACAACTTAATATAGAAAAGAAACTAAAACAAAAGAAGGGCCTTTCAGGTAAATGCACATTTTCCATTGGTTCCAGATGTCATTGAATTTAGATTTTTGGAGCCTCACTGAAAAAGTGATTCTTTCCATTACATACACAAGCGTTCTTTATTTTTACCTCTGTGCTAACCTGTTTCGGACTTGAAGAGTGTGTTTACAGTGCTGTGTCTGACTTTAAAAGGACAAAGCCTCCAGGATTGAACGTATCGTAGGGGAACACCGCCTCTTCTCTCAGGGTCTTAAAGAGCTGCAGGACTGGGTGTGTGAAGCTCAGAGGGTCCTCAGCACCTGCATCTCCACCAACACTGACAAGGGCGTGTTGGAGGACCGGATGTTACAGCTGGAAGTGAGTGTGGAGAAGATGGATGGGGGAATCCCACGCACACAACTATCCATGCCTCCCAAGCAATATATTTCCTCCAGTGTGCCATGCTGACACGTTGAAAGCAAAATCAAGATATTTATTTTAAATAACTGAGATATTTTCCACTGGATCTGTCTGCAGGCTTTACTGGCTGCTCGTCAGGAGAGGGAGATCCAGTTAAAGATGCTGCTGACACGAGGAGAAGCAGTCCAGAGAAACACTTCGGCTGAGGGCGTCCCAGTAATTCGCAAACAGATCCAGGACCTGAAGGACTCATGGGATTCCCTGCTTTCTGCCTGCATCCAGTGTAAAAGGTTGTAATCACCAACTGATCAGTCTGTCAAACAGTTGATAAATGGGACTGGGAGCTGTCTAGTTTCCCCTGATGGATTTCAGGCAGTTGAAAGGTTAAATGGACAATTAAATTTAACTGGTTGCATGCAAAGGATTAATGCATTATACATTAATGTGTTTTTATGTGTGTGTCTTTGTTTATGTCTGTTGCCTCTGCATGAACATCATTACGTCGATTGTCACAGTCAACTGGAGGGTGCTCTGTCACAGTGGACCAGCTATCAGGAGGACGTAGGTCAGTTTGTGTTGTGGATGGAGCGCGTGGAGGAGACACTGAGCTGCTCAGACAGACAGTACTCTGAGATGAGAGACAAGACCGCTAACCTGGGAAAGACCAAGGTATCACATCTCACTACTCATAGCTAGCCTAAAAAGCCAGACTGGATATGCTGAATTTAAGTTTTTGCATTGAGATTAAACTCTAAAAACACACTGAACTAATGTGGCCCATTTATTATTGTTTGAAGGAGACTTTTACACTTTTTTACAAAGCATTGTGTTTTTCCAGCTTTTCTTTTTTATGTTCCTCCAAAACTTTTGAAAATGACCTGTACATTCATATCCTGGAGCCTCCCGGTGGAGATAGATAAACTACAGTGTGTGTGTTTGTGCGTTCTTATTTCATTCCAGCTTCTCTATGAAGAAGTATTGAGTCACAGCAGTCCTCTGGAGACCATTGCCACAAAGGGGTCCAATATGGCTGAACACTACACTACCCAGCAGGAGGTGCAGCAGCTGCAGTGTAGATACAACGCCCTCAAAGAAAAGGCCAAAGTACTTACCCCCAACATACGGTTTCACTTTTTTTCCTCTGCAGGCATTTGAATAATTAATTGCTATTTTGAAAATGTTTCAATACCCACTTCATGTTGTTTCATATCATAGATACTAATTATATTCTTCAGTGTGACCTGCCATGTTGAACATTTTAGTAACTTCTCTATTATTAATCATTTCAAATTCATGACTCATTTTTACTTTATTTCTTTGATATCTTAAGTCAAAGACAAACAATGTTTGTATTTTCAGTGTCAAATCTGTGATGAGGCAAAATGTTATCAACTGAGCTTCTGACTGGACCATTTAATCATTGGAAATACTTGAGCTATTTTATATTGATATTATTGATATTAATACCATGCTTTCCAAAACACATTTATAGTTTTAGGTTTAATATAATTATAGTTTGAGTTATTTATTGTCAAAATAACCGACTTCTTTTCTTTGCAGAATGCAGTCAGCAAGGCCAAGGAACTGGTGCTTGTCCATCAGGAATACCAAAGGGGTTTACATGTGTTTGAGGACTGGCTGGAGCAGGAACAGGCCAACCTGGTCTCCTTGTCTCATCCAGAGGGAAATGCTGACACACTAGAGCAGACACTGCAACAGCTACAGGTAGTAATATTATAAAGTTTTATGTGCAATGTTATTTTCATGAACACAGAGTTCACAAATTTAAGGGAAAGCTTCCTCACACTATTGTGTACTCTCGTACACACGACTGACATCCTGTCCCTCGAGGCTAAAACAGAAATCTTCAAAACCTGCCTTTTCTGACAACTGAACTACTTCAGACTCTTTCATTCACCCTGTTTCTTTCCCCTCACAGCTCCTGCAGGATCACTGCTCGAATGGCCAGTCTTTGCTATCCTCCGTGCTGAGCAGCAGAGAGAGAGTAATCCCTTGGGGTATACCACAGATTGAGGACCGAGCCCTGGACACGGCTCAGAGAGAGTGGGGTGCCTACCAGGGTCGCTTGGAAGAGACTCGGGCTCAGCTGAGCTCCACACTTAGAAGACTGAGGCAGATGGGCCAAAGGTTCCTGAGCCTGGCCCAGTGGCTGGAGGAGATGGAGAAGATGGCAAACATCAGACGTCATCGGAGATCAGACAGAGCAAGCAAAGAGACTCAGCTGAAGAAAGTCCAGGTCAGAGAGGGACATGGTTTCTGCGCAGTTTCTTTAAGTCATATTTTGTTGTAGTGTCAATACTTTTGGCAGTATAAAGTGCACAAGTACTTCAACATTTTCAAAAACAAGGAAAATAACAGCTCAACCTTTCTTAATACTAATTTTAGGCCCAATGAAGCAAAGAGCTTACCTACATGACTTCTAGTGTGAGGAACTTCTCAGTGTTTGTTGACATTAATGAGGCTTTGTGCTTATAAAGAAATGTTACTGGCAGTTAAATCATGTATCATTTTCTTTGGATTTAGCTCAGATGTAATAATTCATACACATCTCTATGCCTCTTGTAAACAGGGCTGTCTTGAGGCAGTGCTCGCACGGCAGGGAGAAGTCGATGGCCTCTCCTCTCTGGCCCAGCAGGTTCTGGAGGAAACCTACATCAGTAGTCGTGTTAGTGTCACTGCCACCCAGCTCACTGCCCGCTACCATTCCCTGCTGCTCAACATACAGGTAAGACACTCTGACTGCTGTTCACTGGTTCATGGGGTCATATCTGTATTTTTAGATACCTGTTGAGAGAAGTTCGAATCATTTCCTCCTCTGTTGCCATATAGTATTCTGAGGACACTATTAGCAAAGTAATCAGCTGTTTTATTTGGTCTTTGTAGTTAAAATGCGAAACCTGTGGTGGCCGGGAAGAATAACCTAAATCACTGCGGCCACACGAGTACAATACTGAATTTCCGGTCTACGCAGAGATTTTCCTGAGCCGCAGATTCTCTAGATAAAGCTATTAACACACCATTAACACACTTTTGTATTACACCGTCTCAATCATAGACAAAGGAAACGTGAACATGTGTGAATTGCAATGGGGGGTTCTGCCTGCTGTGGGACACAGCACACATGGTTTCACACATGACTATGCTCTCCATCCATGGAGTTTACTCCAGGGAAAGTTTGGACTTGGCTTCTGTAACACCCATTGATGTAGCTTGAGTTATGCCTGTGAGCCTACTCTGTGTTGCTCCATATACTCCGATCTAGCCTCTCAATTTGTCTGCTCCTCTGGGGGGGACTAAAGGAAAATCAATGGGGCTCCTCTGGTCTGGGGCTGAAGCCGTAATTAAACGCTACAGAAGGCAATCTCACACTTAACACCAGGAGTTCAGAGAGGCTTTGCTTGCACTACATTGATTTTTTACACCTTCAGTAACACATCTGAGTGCATGTGTGTGTCTTCCAGTCCCTCCCTCAATTTGTTTCTCTCTGTTATACCCACACCCTTCCTTCCCCTCTCAAAATTGACTCAAGCATGCATATACTTACAGTCATACCAACACACATGCATGCTGACACACAACATCCCTCTCCTGCCATGTATTCCTGTAATTATACTGTGTGAAGTGGGGGCCATCTGGGCTTGAGGTGGGCAGCTATTACCTCTGTCTAGTCAGAAAAGGTGTGCGCTCAGCACTATCAGCTAATTGGAGGATCTCACCACAGGATTTGCAAGTTGAGTGAATAATGTGTCAAATGTGCAAGAAGCCCTCTCTATCCTCCTGTTGTTATTGACTCAAAATCTCAGTCAAGTGGATAATGCGTCAAAAACATAAAGCCCCTCTCCACCGGGTTGTGAAACTATTGACATTCAGTACATGAAAGAGTAGGAGGGAAACAGATATTTTCTGTTTTGATGGCTGATCAGAGAGCTTTTGGTCCTTGGTGGCCAGTGTTAGACTGCTGGGGCACATCTTACACCTTAGTGATAACAAACCACATTTCCTGAATATTCCCCTGAGTTAACAACAAAACAAAGGCAATGTTGTAACTTGATTCCCTCTATATTCATACTGTGAAATAATATGTGGGTATGATTGGGTAGTACTCATGCAATAAAATCTAAATACATATGGGCAATATTGACTATTTTGCACACACATACAGATGCACAGTATATTGCTATCATCCTTGAAAATCCTGCATTTGTCGAACTTTTTCTCTGACCTTTTATCCAATGCTTTTCCAGGACACCATCAAGCAGCTACAGGAGGAGGTAAAGAGTATTGAAGAGGCAGAACACCTTTGCACGTCATTCACCGACTGGCTCAACTCAACCCAGAAAAGCTTCACAGTGTTAACTGATAGCTCTGAACCTCTGGATCGGGTCGCCATGGAGAAAAAGATGAAGAAACTAGAGGTACAGTGCTATTAAACCTAAATATGTAGCGTGCCTGCTTTGGGGTAGGTGCTTTAAATTTCACAGGCACAGTGCTGAAGCACCATTTTTCATTCAGGCATTCACATACTAGGTGCAATGCGGCCCTTAACTCGCCTTTCTGAACAGGTTGCAATAAATCAGCACAGACATTGGGTATTACCATGGCAAACTGATGAGTTAGCAAGACTTCGCTTTATAGAGGGGAAGTTGAACACAAACTCATCTGAGTCCAATATCCAAGCATGCAAAAATGTCCATTTGCAATCAAGCTTTTCTGCCAAGTAACATACGGTATCTGCTTGTAATAAGAGGTGTACACATTTTTTGGCAGCTACAATGTGCTTGGCCAGTAAAATATGCATGAATTATGAACTGGAAAGCAGGCAAAGCAGTCACTCTACCTATAATATTTGGATAGTGCTTTCGACAAAAGATACTCACTGTCATCGCAGAATCGTAACAGTCTCTCTTTGTGGTCTTTTTGTCAAATTGTCATTAGCGGGTAGAAGCCTTGCTGAAATGGTGCTGCGGTACAAAAATGACTGCTGTCATTTATTTAGCACAGTTCATATCGAGTGTGCAGGGGATTGGATGAGTATGTGTGTATCGATCGGCTCTTTATGAAGACAAAGCGGATGCCGCTTTAGAGGAAGCGTGGTAGCAGAAAGAGACCTCCCACTGTGAAGCAGAGGATGAAGAAGCGCCGGTGTCAGGAGCCTGCTGGCACAGACACTGTAATTGATGCAGTGCCCTTACCGCTTCACATCACACACACACATGCACACACACACATACACACTTCTCTCCTCTATCACTCGTTTCATGCCACAAAACCCATCCAAAGTACTAACGAACAAGCTGTAGCAAACTCTCAAACCTGTGAATCCTCTGTGATTTCACACTTTCACTTCAGTTTCTCATCTATCACTACATCTCGTTTCTCTTTGTCTTCCTCACACACGTATCCAGAAACGCATTCACTGCCACACACGTAGACATTTACAATACATCATCTGGTGTGAGGCTTTGCCATAATCCCTGAGTGGGATCGATTGTCTGTCTCTGCATAGGGACTGAAGACGTGCTGTCACCACACGTGTCCTTCCAGCACTGCAGATAACACACAAACGCTTCCTCACTTACTCATTTTCCCAAAGTGAGAGCTGTGAGTCTATTCAATAAACTGGGATGATTATACATTGACACAAAGACTAGTCGTCAATAGCTGTGTCAAGGGCCATTAGTCAGATTTGGACTTCAGTTGATACCAAGTTGTAACTGTAAAAGAGTGTTAGACAGTAACCATGTCACCGTCAAATATGATCTGATTTTATTAAGATATTTGGAAATTAGAATAATATGATAATATAATGCAATGACATTATATATATATATATATATATATATGTATATAACAGGGCCTCCTTTGTGCTCTTGAACTGGGCAATGTTGGTAGTTTTGTGTATTAAAAAATATTAAATTCCCACACTTTTTCGAACTCTGTTTCCATCCAGAGCAACTTAACTTTTTTATTTCTTTTTTTTCTCAAGATATTAGTTGTTACATTTTTTTTAATGTACAGGGTTTTTGTTCTCCCAGAGGGCATTTTCCATTCACTGGCTTCTGCAAAAATTGTAAATAAGAGAAAATGCAAAAGAGAGAAGGCTTCCTCCCTTTCCTAATTAATTAAGCCACCCCTTCCCTTCCCCCATTCACATTTTTTAATTTCACTGGCAGTGATAAAGGGCATTTCTACCCAATGTCCCTGTTGCTTTCAGATGCACAAAGTCAGGGTTTCTCTCCAAAAGTTCTGGTAAATAGTTCCTGTTCAGATTTACTATTTGTCAGAAATAATACAAGCTTTCCACATTAGAAATAGAGATAGAACAAAAAAAATCATGGAGCTTTGTAATTTAACCAACAAAGGCAGCAGAGCTAATAAACTGCTCAGAGTCACCATACTAATGTTCTACCTCTGTTAGTAGATAATTGCAGCAATGAACATTATTGTCAGTGCTGCAGTAGACATATTACAGGAGATAATGGAGATAATGGATAAGAACTAATGCAGAATAAGTGACAAAATCACTAGTGTTCATCATTTTACAGCAGGCGCACTCAACTCTTGACATAGATAATTGGGGTTTTACATGGTACAAGGCAGTTTACAGAATAAAGGGCAGCCTGTGTTCAGCACCTCATACATAATGTCAGCAACTGCAATGATTGTATTGACAACTATTGCATTCTTGCAACATTGGTGGCCTATATAGAGAAGGTAAATTGAGCTGTGACCAATTTTTCTTTTGACAGAGCTGTGGATGCTTCTTCAAATAGTTTTGGACCAAATCAATTTCTGGAGAAGTATTTGTGCATGGAGTATTTCACTAACTGCCAGTTTCAACCAGATGTTGCCAGTTTGGCATTCAACATGTAGACTGCTAAAAAGGATGCTCAGTGTCAGGTGTGAGATAAGAGCAGATGTTTGAATGTGAAGTGGAGACAAGTAGTCCTGACAAACTGAATCTGCTCACAATGACTGTCACTACAGACTTTCTTGTTTTGGCATGCATGCTAATCACACAGAATTGTGTGGAACTGAGATACAGTGAGTGTCTCCTATTAAGGTCATAAGGCAGGGAGGTTGTCTAGCATGATGAACGTGTCTGCAGCTTCATGTTAAGCAGCAAACATGGATGTGTGTGGACAAACACAGTTCTTGTTATATTATATTATCAACAGGAGTGGCTGGACATCTAGGGTTGTTGCAGTGTGAAGCCACTCTCTTCTCAACCAATAATAGTCTGATGATGAAAGCTAGATGGCGTCCCATCGAGAGGAGGTCTGTGTGTGTATGCAGTGTGTTGTGGTTGCCCTGGAAACCCCTGCGGCTGCTGCTGCCTGTTAAGGGTCCTTATAATTGGGTCCTCCTTTCATATTATTCACTGTGGTTTCTCCACACCATGACCTCCCAGTCTTCTCCACATCACACCATGCAGGTGTCAGCCTACCTGATGGGTTCAAAGCCTTTCAAAACACGCTGCCAGGCTGGTCTGAGTGACTGGGGCAGCACTGAAGGTGAAGGACAAAGAAATCAGTGATACCTGTGTTGGAATGTTAACCTCAAAGTCATGGAAACAATGATAGTAGGATTTCCTCAAACTAGAGCATGTGCTACAATTTTGGTACATCAGTACAGAGTCTTTTACTTTTTCCCTTTAAGCCATCAGTGTGTAAAATGTCCTGGCTGTAGGTTATTTAGTATAAAAGAATTGTGTTAACACTGTAGCAGCACCAATGCTGAGTTGGATTTCTGCTCTCCCTTTCACCCAGACTCTGCAGTCTGAGCTCCAGCATGGACAGAGTTTCCTGAAATCCCTGAGGGAGCGGGCAGAACAGGCAGCAGGCTTCCTGGATGAGGCTGGAGCTGAGAGTTTGGGAGGGGAGGTAGAGACTCGCCTTGCCCAGCTGGAGGAGCTTGCAGGTGGACTGAGGCAGGAGCGCAGCTTTTTAGAGCGGGCATTACTTTTAGCTAAAGAGTTCCAGGACCGGTTCAAGGCTCAGGCTCAATGGTTGGTGGAGACCCGAGCTTTGCTCAACACCCCAGTGGAGCCCAAGGCTGAACTGTACCAGCGGAGAGCACAACTGGCTAAGTATAAGGTCTAGCAACTATGTTATTTCTCAGTCTTTTCTAAGTGAGTGTACTACTGTATATTTAAATCAAAATGATGAATATAAAGCCATATAGGGCATTGCATTAATGCTGCATTCAATGAATTTGCAATTTGACAGGTCCAAATAGCAGCAAGACTTTACTGAATATTATTTGCTTAATGGACCATATGAGTGTCCTTGCATGTCTTAGCCCATTAACTCTAAAACTGAATACAGTTTGCATAACTGGTGGCCATTTCCCAGAGTATACTTTTTATTCTGATAAATGCTCATTATGTACTTTGGAAATGGTTGAGAATACAGTTAACCTCATTGGTGGAAAAAAATCTGAAAATATTTATAATCCTTCAGTATGGAGCAATGATCTAATTCGACCATCATACTCACAACTTCACATAACATACTTGTATAAATGTACAAAGGTTGGAGGATTTACTCGAGATACAAAAGAGACGTGATGTCTGTCTGTGTCTGCAGGCTCTGTTACAGATGGTTCAGTCTCACGATGGATCTGTCAGGTCTGTGGTGGAGAAGGGAGACGCTCTGCTGGCTTCTGTCCACTACCCCTCCATCAGAGACAAAATGAACAGACTGCAAAGGGACTACACTGAACTCTGTAAAAGAGCCATGGTGAGGACTTGTATTCAGATGATGGGAGTTGTAATATTATATAATATATAGTAATATACAGAGAGGAAAAGTAAATAATCTTTCCATGCAAGAGCCTTAGCGGATAAACCGAGGCAGAAGATGAGACCCTTAATCAATTTCAGGAAGCTGGTTACAAGTTTGTTGCATCGGCTGAAATTCATCTGTGATTTGTTTGTGTGTGATCCAGACTCATGTGGAGAACCTGGAAGGCCAGGTGAAGGAACAGGAAACTTACCACAATGAACTACAGGAGGTGGAGCGCTGGCTGCTCCAGATGTCCAGTAGGATGGTGACTCCGGATCCCACTGTTGGCGGCAACCTGGAGGCAGCCACTCAACAGCTGGCCAGACACAAGGTGACCAATCACATTTCTTAGCATACAATACGCATCAAGCAATAAGCCATAATGAGAGAATGGATGAACACTTCTTACATCTAGTGGAACTTACATTTGTTGAAGTAGGGTAGATATGATTCAGTTTCAGTTGATAGTTGTGTGAGAAGCTACCACTGAGTGTTTTTTTGTTATGGCTTCAGAATAATTCAGATAGAGAAAAAATATATTGATTTTGATGATATTTTAACAATATCTTGGAAAAAAACACAATTAAGTTTCAGCATACAATATTCTCTTAATTCTCTTAGTAATTTCCATTTTACTCTGTAACTGACTTGATGTTTAGAAAACCAGAAGGGGTCAAGTTCATCCTACTGTGAGTGGCCTCACCCTGTAGTGTTGGTCTGTTTTGACCTCCTGTGTCATTGACCAGCAGACACACTCATCCAGATATATGTCTATATGTAATACATCCCCCATGGAGACTTCTCTAACATGATCCCACAGGCCATCATGGAAGAAATAGCGGGCTTTGAGGATCGCTTGGCAGGCCTGAAGGAGCGGGGAGACCACCTGGTGCAAGGCTGCAGTGACCGCATGCAGAGCAGGCTGAGACAGCAGGTCCAGGCTCACCAGCAAGGCACCAGAGACAGCTACTCTGCCATCTGTAGCACAGCACAGAGAGTGAGTGAGGAGGAGGAGAAGGAGAGAGGGAGGGAGGGGGATACAGAGCAGGAGGAGGGATGGGAAACTGACAACAGGACATGCATTCTGTTTTTGAAGTAGTGAAATGGTTCTTACACTTTTACAGTATAACACTATAAGAAATATTGGTGTGTTGGATACACACATAGATTTGTCCATGGATGTGTGTGTGACCGCACATACATGCACATACACACGTTTTACTTATCAGTAAATCAGCTGTTAATATTCCAACAGCCCAGGTATCCACCTAATCCTAACCAGTTCTGACACTTAAACTCCATCTCTCAAGACAGCGCTTCACTGCCGGTGTAGAGGGCACAACCAATTAAAGCTGCCAAAGTGGAGCTCAACAGCCGCCGTGCTCAGACAGACCCCACCAGCCAAAATCACTAACTCAATCTCCCCATATTAATCTCTGTGTATCCCCTGTCAACCTTACTTTTTCATGCGCAAGCCAAAAATTTTCACACGCCACTATTCAGTAGATCTGGTGAGCCCTCTAATCCAGCTCCGCTCTGTCATTTTGGCAACCTCTTCTCTGCCATCATAGCTCACCTCCCAAGACACCACCTCCACTACCACTCGCACATCCAATCTGGCATCGTGTGATCCAGCCACACTTTACCACTACACTACTGGCTTCTCTACAACTGTGCCTCCAGTGTTACGACGGCTGCCAACTGTGTCCCAGCACAACACAGCTCTAATATCCTGCCTGCCACTTGCCACCATGCCAGCCTTCCAGCCTTTGCCAAATACACTGGGCAGTTTGCCAATTCATGCTCCCCCTTTCTCCCCTCTTTCGGGCTCTCATATTAACACTGTCAATCAGACCTTGCTGTTTCTCTCTCCCCTGGAGGGCATGGACGCCTCCACATTCAACACCTGTCAAATATAACACTGCATAACTGCCTGCTTGTTTGGGGTTTATCATTTAAAAGCATGGTTCCTTCACTTCAGTTTCGTTGTTGAATTCAGTTTCAGGTTTCATGAAACATAAAAAGTCTTTTCAGTCTCATGTTAGGGTGGATTTTGTTAAATACTATATGGTAGTGTAGCGCTTCAATGTGTCTATTCGTGTCTTACAGGTGTATCAGAGTCTGGACCATGAGTTACAGAGACATGTGAGTCTCCAAGACACACTGCTGCAGTGCCAGACCTGGCTGACCTCTGTTTCAGAAGAACCGGAGCCTCCTGCACATCCTCCTCTAAGCCTGGAGGAGGCGCTGCAGCAGGTCAGTAAGCCCCTAAATAGCCATTTTCAAGGGTTTGGTACTTTGGCCATGGCTGCAGTAATTGTTTGTTGCTTATCTTACATTCTTTAATTTTAAAGAATGTAAGATAAGCATCATTCTTAATTGCATGTTTTTGGGTGAGGGCAGAGTACGTGTAGTTTTACAGATTGTCCTGAAGGGATCATACGATCAGTCAACAAAATTGTCAAACCACACTTCTTTTGTCAGGTGAAACAGGAGCGGGCACTCCAGGAACAGGCCAGCACGTACCTGCAACTCGTGTGCTCAACCTGTGACCTGTCAGAGCCGAGAGTCAGGGAGACTGCAGCAGCTATCCAGCAGGTTAAACTGCAGGTCAGTTGAAGTCTTTTAACAATGCACTCTTTCACTGGCATGTTTGTAGCTGTAACGAATCCGTTGTTCTGCTTTTAAAATTCAATACTTTGTATGAAATTATTCCATTGTGTCTTTGTGTCTAGAATGAGGAGCGTATGCTGCTTTGTGATGAAGTAGCAGACAGCTGGAGGGACATTGAAGAGCAGAAGGCAGATCTGGAGGTCCAACTGAGAGAGACAGAGCAGCAACTTCAGAACCTCATCAGGAGACCTGCAGAGCTGGAGCCCAAGATTGCACAAAACCAGCTGGATAAGGCACAGGTCTGTGTTTGGTTGTATGCTGAAGATAAATGCTTTTTGTTTTGTTTTATACTCTGTTCTTGTAAAACAAACTTCTAATTGTTATTGTCATTGTGACAAGTTTTTAGACTGATCAAGTAAATTAACTCTGCATTCAATATCTGTAATCTTTCCCGCAGGAGTTCCTCCAGCAGATTAAGGAGAGACAGTCTGAGGTAACACATTTGAATGAAGCCATCAGTCGGCTGACAGATGGACAGGTCTCTCCTGCCGTGGAGGAGATAAGGAGACTTAGAAGAAGCTGGATGGACCTGGGCCAGCGGGCTGAAGAGCTCGAGGCTCAGCGGGGGGAGGACATGCAACGGAGTGGTGAATACCAGGAGAGCGTAGTCACTGTGGAGGAACTCTTCCACCAAGTATCCAGGGAATGGGACTACCTCGCCAGGTAGTAAAGTTGTCTCTTCAGGATATGATGTATATCTTTTTTTAACCTTTTAAACATACTGTACATACATTTGTAAATGGATGCGGGATTTGTATTTCAAGGCTAAGTATACCAGATATCCCTGAAACCCTGTCTTTGTGTCCCTAGGGCTGACACAGAAAGTACAAGTGAGCATCTTGAGGCTCTAAGGAAGCTATCCAGTGACCTGGAGGAGCAGAAAGCAACTCTAGAAGAAGTCAGAGACCAGAGACAAGCTATTCTGCCACGGCTTAGCCTGCTAGACAAAGAGCTAGTCAAGCAACAGGTGGAGCTCCATTCTCATAGTCCTCCAGCTCCTTCTTAAGATGGACGTTTATAATAGCATAGAGTGTCAGTAATTCCCCCAATTATAACTGTGTTCTGTCTGTCACCAGGTGGGTCACCTGGAGCAGCGCTGGGCCCAGCTCGAAACCCTGATTCAGCAGAAGATTCAGGACTCTGCGCAAACACTGGAGGATATGGCTCGGGTGGAAACTCAGCTGAGGGATGCCCGTGAGTGGGTGGAGGAGCAGCGGCCGGCACTTACCTCTGCTCTGAAAACTAGCCCACCACCTGATCTGGCACAGAGTTTCCTGTTCGACCACCTGAGCGTGTGTGTGGAACTTGAGGCCCGTCAGCAGCTGCTGGGTCAGGCAGTGAGCGAAGCCCAGACTGTAGCTTCCAGGCTGGGGCTGAGCGAGAAGAGATGCCTTCAAGGGCTTGTTGAACAAGCCCAGACTGAAGTGGAGGCTTTGGGGGCTCGGGTTGCCCAAAGGAGGAAGTACCTCAGTAAGGTAAACAGCTGGATTTTTGTATTGGATGTGAGTAAAATTTTAATTATGTCCTAGAGGACCTAACTTGCTTAGGGTCTGGTGAAAAAAAGAAACTTGGTGGTCCAAGAAACATACTTTGATATAACCAAACGTTTTTACTGATTTGACTTTGTGTTGCAGGAAAATTATATTCTGGCTTTATTTGTGATGTTTAATCCCCTAGGCCTTCACAGAGAGGACACAGTTCCTGCAAGGCTTGGGGAGAGCATTGTCTTGGGTTCAGGCACAGGAAAGGAAGGCTTTGATAGATGACCACATTGCGCTTCTCCCTGAGGACTTGGCCAAACAGGTCGCTGCATGTCGGGGTGTTCACAGTGGATTACGAGTTTACCAGAGGGAGCTGGCGTCTCTCTGGGTGCAAGGGCGAGAGTTGGAGAGAGATGCCACCGACAAAGAAAGAGCAGAAACCCTGGAGAGACTCGAGGAGCTGCAGTCGGTCTTTGAAACAGCCCTCCAGAGGACCACTCAGCGTCTCACAGACCTGGAGAAAGCCTTAACCTCTAGGAAGTACTTTCAGGTTGATCTGGACAAGACTTGCCACTGGTTGAGACGAGCAGATGCCATCACCTTCCCTGAAATCAATTTAAACAACATTGATGAAAACTCAGAATTGCAAACACAACTGTCTAACTTTCAGAATGTTCTAGAACAAGCTTCGGAATATGAGAACCTCCTTCTTATCGTCCAAAGAATAGGCCAGGAGATCCTCCGTACTCTGAATGAGATTGACCATTGCTACCTAGATGAGAGGCTTAATGCCCTGCCTCAGCAGTACAACGCCATCCTAGCTCTAGCCAAAGAGAAAAAAGACAGAGTCCAGCAAATAATCGTAGAGAGAAAAGAGTTCAGCACTTTCTTTGATATTACTCGTAATGCACTGGAGGAGCTTCAGGAGCAGTTCGACAATCTGGAGAAGCAGACTATCAGTATTCGAGAGGAGGAAGTTGTTTGTCTAATTAATGAATACAGAAATATTGATGAAAGTTTAATTCACATTGGCCCTGCTGTGAGAGAACTTCATGGCAAACATGAGGGGTTCCTCTGTAGAGGTCAGCAATACAGAGCTGAAGAGACACGGCAGCTGGTCAGTCTTCACAACACACTGAGGAGGAAAAATCACCAGAAAATTGAACACTTAGATAATTGCTTAAAAACTCTAGCTGAACTCAACAGAGTATTAACCAATTTGCACTCTGAGTTACAGTCTGTTAAAGAAGAGCTATTCAGACTTGAGTCAGACAAAGAAGTAGGGGCCATAGATAAAATCACAAGCCTTTATTTGTTGCTAACAAGAGTGGATGATGTGAGCTCTCAGACTGAAGA
This sequence comes from Psettodes erumei, assembly GCA_016785225.1. Taxonomy (NCBI): domain Eukaryota; kingdom Metazoa; phylum Chordata; class Actinopteri; order Pleuronectiformes; family Psettodidae; genus Psettodes; species Psettodes erumei. Next base: position 771,907 of record JAFBJZ010000635.1, on the reverse strand, counting down.
ATGTAACCATCAAATTGAAGGCCTTGGTCTGAAGTTTGAACCTGTTGCCTTTCAGGAAGCTGCATTGCAGCGAGAATCGTTGCAGTCCTTACGGTTTGAAGTAAAACATTTTGTTGAAGAAAGCGAAACGAAAGTCGCAAAAAATGAAGATTTCACAAGAGAGACTGAGAAAACGTTGCAGTGGCTAAGGACTATCAAGGACAAATTGGAAGAGCCTTTCATCTTTTCAGAGGTCAAGGTTGAGTGGGTACACCAGGAAGTGCGCAAACTGAAAATCCTGGAAGAGGAAGTGAGAAGTAGATTGAGGATAGCAGATGCCTTGGGGAGCAGAGAAAAGCAAACGTACTGTAGTAGAAAAGAACCTGTTCCTGTCCATGTTGAAGAAAAACTACAGGAAATGGTGAAGCTGGGAACTGAATGTCAAGAAGGAATTAATATGAAGCAGGTATGTGTTATTCACAAATTACTATCTATCCCTTTATTGTTCTAACTGTGGAAATTACTGCCTCAGCCAAGTTCACATTCTCACCTTATCAGGAACCTGATCCATCATTCATGACTCGAACCTACTGAATGTTATTTTCCATTTCCTTTTGGCCCATACTATCAATATTAATAGGCCCAGGGAGGCTGAAATATTTAATAGACAGTTCAAGAGAGTCCGTGAAGTCTGAATAAGTTATTAATTATTAATTTAGAACTGTTGTTGCGGTTTAATGTGTTTAAATATCATTTTTCAACGATTGCATTGTGAAGTAAGAGATATAATGACATAAAATCGTTTTTGTTAAACCTACAAAGTTTTACAAAGAAAAAGTGCAAATACCTCTTGCTTTGACATTTTGAGGCAAAGCAGTATGAAAACTTAAGTTGCATATTATTTTTAAACTTACTCTGCATATGGTGACATCTAAAACTAAAAGTTGGAAAGGAAATTGTTACACATTGGCACCCATATTATCGTAGTTCTTTACTCACAGGAACATGGTTGTTGTTATGACTTAGGCATGTGTCTTTATCTACATTTGTGTCAAGAAACACTCGTAGAAAAGTAATGAAAACTGAAGCTGAAACTAAAATCATCTTCTCCATATTCTAGCTGGCTCTGGATGAAGCTCTTTCCCTGGTTCAGAGGCACCACTTATCTGTGCAGTCCATGCAGAAATGGCTGGACGCTGCTGCAGCTGTGTTGCAGAGGTCCATCTTGGGGGTGGAGCTTGAGAACCAGACAGACTGCGTGTGGGGCCTGGAAGAGATTTCAGCCTGGGAAAAGAGTTTCACAGCTGGTTTAGAGGAGCTGAGGACTTTAAATCCTCTGCTGGCAGATTTTATGGAACCAGGAGTGATGAGTGGACTTAGAGAAAAAGTTGAGACAATGCAGCTGAGAAACACAGAAATCAAACAACAACTGGATGCTTATAGAGAAGTGTTGGAGAGGTGTGTGTTTTTGTATGTCCACCATTCATGCTAGTTATTTCATTTTCATATCATATGACCTGACTGTGGCTTGTAATATGTGTAATTTTCTCAGGTGTGCAGCTTTGTGGGGCTCCTTCCAACAGGAGAAAGAGACACTGGTTGAACAGATGAATGACGCAGAGAGCAAGATGGCCATGTTCACCACAGCTAAAGCTACTTGCATGCAGCAGGCAGAGGACAAGTGTCAGAGACACACGGTGGGTCGCTGTCTCACTGTTCAATCAGAAAACAGAAATACTGTAGAAAAGGGTCATTACATATTTATAGGAAATGTGCATGTGCTGTGTCCCTTGTGGCTGTTATATTAAATTCCAACATTTGTTCTTGTCATGGCAGCAGATGCACATTAATATTTAATCAGTTGAGTGTTTAAGCATTTGTCCTTGTTGCCTGTGTGTCTGTGCAGTTGAAACTTTTAGGGGACGTTTTAGTTTCCCATGGTATAAATGCTTTAGAAGAATATACCTATGAAATGACTTATATGTAAACTAAATCTTTTGACTGTAGTCTCTGGTGGCTCATATCGACCTTCTGGAGTTGCCTCTAAGTGCTTTGAAAGAGAACGCAACGGAGTTAGAGCAGATCATCTCTGAGTCCAGCAAAGGTGTCACTGGCCACGCTGTGTCATCACTGTGGCAACGGTGGACCAGGCTCCGCGGTGTGGCACGAGCCCAGGAGAGGGCACTGGAAGATACCGCAAGGGAGTGGAGGAACTTCACAGAGAAGGTAAGACGAGATCTGTGTCGTTTTGTTGGTGATTTTTTACATGGTTCCCTGTGAGTGTCTGCGTGCACTTCAATATGGTTCTGCATAGTGAACTATGTACGTCTGTGTAAAACTAGTCAGCAGTGTGTGCAGTGTCATTCCACCAGCAATGACTGAGGAAGCCTACGAAGCTACCAAATTGTTATTGCCTCTGCAGATTCAGGTCAAAAGCAGCAACAACTGAATACCAGTTGGTGTGCTGTGATGCAACTCTAGGCTTCAGGCCAGTTGTTTGCTCCTGCCGAAACACTGTGTCATGTAAAGTGTTTTCCCTGTCAGTTCCCAAGAATCCTCACAAAGCAACTCACAAAGCTCGTAAAAAGGAAATGACATCAAACTGTATGGAATGGTCACTTCCTCGTATGTGGCAGATTCCTGTTGTCCACTGGTTTTCTATGCTCCCTTTGTTCAATACGACATGATGTCATTGTCTGCATTTGTCTCTCTGGTTTCTGCCTTTGACTCACAGAAGATACTGTATGCTCTAGACAGGACATTGAAAGATTATTATTAAAAATAACCACAGGTGAGGGCACCAGTATTTTTTTTTTCATTCATATTCTTTTATTTGAAGGATTTTTAGATGCCTGAAAAGGTTACAGTACCCAGTATTACAATCGCTGCATGTTACACACACTATACAAACAAAACAGGGACCCACTCATAAAATCCATTCCTCCACAGTGTGGCCAGTGGTCAAAAGCTCCACAGCCTGGGCTTTTATCCTTATGCATGCACTTTTCTGACCCCCAGATGGAAAAGGTGCGCTCAGTGTCCAAAGACCTCCACAGTCGTGTACCAGACAGCACGGTTGAGAAGGCTGCCACCAGGACGGCACTTCAGAGCCTCCTTGAGTACCATGACTCCTTCAGCCAGGAGGTGGAGAGAGAACAGTCCATCCTGGCTTTGCTTGGGCAGCACACCTGCAGCCTGAGGGGAGAAGAGGAGGAGGAGAAGAAGCAGGTGATGGAGAAGAAGACAGAGAATGGACACGAGGAGACACTGTGTCTACAAGAGATCAGAAGCATGCAGGAGCAGTATGACAGGTGAGTGACGCAGTGCTGTGGCTGCTCCTGTGCACCAAAAAAAGGACTTAACATATGAAAACTGAAACCCTTACTTTTAACAGCAGAGTCATGTTTCAACTCGCTACAAAGAGGGGTAACTATAGAGAAGAAACCTTTTAAGAAAATGTGTATCATATTTCAGAATACAAGAAGATGATCCTTGTTGTTTTTATTTCTGTGTATATTTATATATATAGTTGTTTTGCATTTGTTTTTTTCTTTTGTCTAGTCTGGTATTGCGGGTACGAGCGAGCAGAGCTCAGGTACACCAGGAGCTGAGGGAAAGAGAGGAGGTTGAAAAAGAGCTGGGGTTGGTCAAAGGATGGATCCAAGACACACGTGGTTTACTGCTTAGTCCAACTGCAGACCTGGATTCACTGCTCCAAGAGCTAGAAGTAGGCCACACTACCTTTACACACAGACACACACAATAAATCTATAAATTCATTGTGTCATTAATAAAAGACACATTGCCGGTTGATCATTTGATGTTTTGCATGTTTTAGACTGCACATGGTGAGGTCATCAGCAGGCGTCAGAGTGTGGAGCGCATGACAGAGCTGCAGCAGTCTAAATACCAGGATCTCCAGGCTGGTCTGCCCTCTGAGCTCAGCATGCAGCTGGCTGAGGTGGCTCTGGCTTTGGGCTCTGCTGAAGACCAGGTGACCTCCTCTCTTGGCTACTGTTTGAAATGTTACTAACTATGGTAGCTTTATTAAATAGGTAGGACTGTCACATAGGTGTTGAGTAGGTTTGTGATCAAATACTAAGCATAAATGTCTGTCTGGTGTATTTACATACCCATTTAGTTACATACCATTCATGCTAATAGGCTTATGTTATACAATAAATGGAAATCTGTATATTTCTGCCACGCGCTCAAGGTCCAGGCGAGGGAAAGGGAGGTGCAGCAGACCAGAGATGTGAAGGAGGACTTCAGCTCCCGACTCCAGGACATTGAGGCAAAGCTTAAGACCATCGCTCTGAAACTGGAAGACAAGAGTGCCGACCTGGTGGAGGCCAAAGAAGAGACCAAAGTAATCAACCAGGCAGACTGACTAATTAACAAGCAATTAACCCCTGTTAAATTGGCTATTCATTTTGCAGATGTTGAGGTTAATGAGTGTGTTAGAGTTGGAATGGCATGAACTGAATTCTGCCATCAACAGTGACCCACTTTTGAGAGGAGTATTCCAGGTGGGAGTCTGAGCCCCTTCCCTCCTGTTCTCCTTCTGCATGCCCCAACTTTGTTCTTCTGTCACTCCTCTGCCCATATGTAGACCCACAAAGCTCTAATAGTTGAAGTAGGAGTTTGTCATTTTTTACTTATTCCACCTACCAGCACTGCAATAACTTAAACTATCTCCAATGAAACCACAACTTGTTGCCTTTACACTTTGATTTTAATATAGATTATCATTATCTTTAACCTTTTCTCCACTTGTCCTTTTTCCTCTCACCTCTATACTCTCTTTTCCTCTCCAGGCTCTTTGTGAAGAGTGTGAATCCTGCTGTCGCTCTCTGGCAGAGTTAGGAGTAGCAGTGCAGGAGTTTGGTGAGCAGAACCCTCTGCTGTGTAAACAGCTGGGCGATGCTGTGGCCAAACTGACAGAGGTGCAGTGCCACACGACACAGCAGGTCCAGGACAGAGCCAACAGACTAAAGAAGGTGAAGTATCCGTTCAGTTTACTGTGTCCAGTATCAGGTGATTCTGTTTGAGAATTTCTGGCATTTAATTAATTATCATTATTAACGCTATGTCTATTTTGGCCCTGGTCTTTCACTTGTGAGCAGGCAGAAAGACAGTTGGAGGAGTATCAGGGCATGAAGGCCTTCATTTTGGGCTGGACAGAAAAGGCAGAAGCTCTGGTCACTGGTAACATCATCTGGAGCTCTGCTTCCCAGCTGCAGGAGCAAATTCGAGCACATCAGGTAAGTCTAAATAAGTGACAGAGCAGAGAGAGCGAATGGCTTTCAGATGTTGCTGCTGTGCTGTACATAAAACACGCCGAAAATAAATACTGCTTTTTCCTGCTTTAACCTACTCAATTTGTAGATACCCATGATTTACAGCTAATTAGACTCACATAGTTGTTTGATTTCCAGTTAAATGTCATTTACTGTACAGTGTGTTGGCCAGACGTAATTAGTATAATTGCTATATTAAAAAAAGCTCCTCTCTTGGACTTGTAATTTATGTTCCTATGGTGACAGGCACTGCTGCGGGAGAGTCGGGGTCTCCATGGTGACTTGGAGGCCATGGGGGAGAGGGAGGGGCAGCTGGGGGAGGTGTTGCAGTTGGAGGGGTGGAGCCAGCAGGTGAAACGCCTCAGCAGATGTACTGAGGAGCTGCAGCAAACTGCCAAGAGTCGCCTCCAGAGTCTGCAGGATGCAGCAAAGGTAAACGTCATTCACAGTCAGGCAAGCGTGACAGGAATTTAGACATCACTTCACCGCAAGGTCATTTTAGGGTACTCTGATCATTTTATCTTCATTAATGAAAATTCTCAAGAGCCACAGCTAGATTTATTTCATGAATCCAGACATATTGGTGCATAACAAGAGGCGCACATCCCCTCAGGGTGAGTCAAATACACCTGAGCCACAATCCAACAGTGCCCCCTTATGGTCATTGACAAACTGTTGACACCATCATAGTGGAATGAACTGTCTGAGTTTGTGCAGCAGTAATCTATTATAGTCATACAGCTGGTAAGCAGATGATCGTCTCCTGCTGCTTGTTGCCTATAGCATTGCATCTTGGAAATCTGTTTACAATTCCTCTGTGAGCTTCTTGGTATAAACTGCAGACATATTTTATCTGCAGTGACGGATAATTTAATGTTCTTTCATATGAAATACATTTAGGTAAATTAGAATTTGCAGATGATGAGCTTTACATTCATCACTCAAGGTGAACAGAAAATATATTTTTGTGGATGGGTGTAATGCGTGGTTCACATCAGCAATTTTTGAAAATCCATTATGACATCCCGTCTACAGAAGCTACATTGTATTTTTAGAACAAATACACTATAAGATGCTCCTACTCCTGCACGGACTTACTTTTGATGTGTTTTGTCTGTATCTATCTTCAGGACATGCTGCGTCTGGAGGCAGAGGTAAAGAGCCTCCATGCAGCTGTAGACCAGATCCAGGTCACACTTGCTTCCCCGGACCTCAACAGGCTCAGCCTCAGAGAGCAACTGACACAGAGACAGGTAGACACACAATTAAAATGTAGCTTTTCTGAATTTAGTAGTACTATCATACGTCCATTAAATCCTCCTTATCTCCCTTCAATCCTTCATAAGCGACTGTTGGTGGAAATGGAGGGCTTCAAGCAGCAGGTGGTGGCAGTGCAGCAGTGTCAGAGCGCCCTCCGGCTACCAGAGGAGGTAGTGGCCAGTCTGCCTATCTGCCGCACAGCCCAGACACTGCAGCTAGAGGCCAGCCAACTGCAGCATACCACCATCCAGCAGTGCAACATCCTGCAGGTAGAGGGCAGTCCTCGTATTGCAAATTCTGTTGATTAGCTGTTACATATTAAGTCAAAGATAAGGTAAACACTAGAGCTGACACCTGTAATCCTGCTAAAGTATGACATTACCAATGAATGTGATATTAAGAAGTAAGGTATTACGTTTTTTGTACCCAGATTACTTCATAATCTGTCAAGTTACATACTGTTCTGCTGTAATGTCCCAACAAGCCTTCTCAGGAATGTCTGTGTTTTCTGTTAGCCCCCATCAGACCAGTGTTATCCTTAAATCCTTTGGTTCTGGGCTGATTTTGCTTTTAAGCTCATTGTAGTGAAGATTAGCCCTGAGAAGAAGAAACAACTGACCTTCAGAGACAATCTGGACAGACACATAAAGCATTTTAGCTTTTGGGGGGGTTTTCTTGGGAGATTGAAGTGCTCTGTCTCAGCCTCATATTTGAGATAGAATGCTTATGTACATATTCACATCTTAAACACAATATCCACAGTATTATGAATGTTATTGAGGAAATTTTGAACATGAAAAATGTTTTTTAATAATATAACTATCTTTTAAAGATGGTTTTACATAAGATATGGTTTGTTTCGGCCTTATCTTGTTATGTTTCTTGTTTGCCAGGAGGCTGTGGTACAGTATGAGCAGTACGAACAGGAAGTGAAGAACCTCCAGAGGTTGATCGAAGAAGCCCATCGCATAATTCAGGACCGGCCTGTCTCCACCAATAACATACAGGAACTTCAGTCTCAGATACACCACCATGAGGTGAGAGAGGACACACACTTTGAAATGTATTAAATATAAGTATGTGGAAACCTGAACATTACAGCCATACTGTTTTGAACACATTGTTCCATAACAGCCTTCACTCTTCTGATAAGGCTCTCCACAAGATTTTGGAATTGGGATTCCCCCGAACCATAAATAGTTATAAATAGTTAATTAAGGCACTGGTGTTAAGCTTTAGGACTGGCTTTGATTGAATTGCACTTCCACCCAACCTAGATATTGAAGGAGGTTAGGTCTTTGTGCCAGCGAATCATGTCCCTCAAGACCAAACATGAAAAAACATTTTTATATGTTTGTCACGTCGAAACAGGAAAAAAGAAAGTCTCCTTCCCAAACACTTGCCTCAAAATTGTAAGTGTGCTATTGGCGTTCTTTGAGTCAGCAACTTTTTTCAATGTGAAGAATCTGAAGAGTGAAAATTTTCAGTTCGCAATGCAGACAATAGGCAATTTACTGCAGGAAAAACACAGAATAAACATAAACAACACAATCATATTTAATCCCTTTTTCACCCTGTGTTGTCAAAGCAGGCTTGCCATACAACAATTCTAGGAGACTATTATGTTGTTTTGTGACCCAACTCACACACTTGCTGATGGTGCATATAAATAAAATCTGCATAGATTCCTGTTTGTGGCAGTGTAGGTGATTAGAGGGTTTTCACCTGCATTATTTAAGCCCTGTGCTTTCTGTCGCAGTTTTATTTTGCTGAGTAAGTGTGTTTGATCTCCCATGTCGAGAGAGGGATTTAGAAAGGGAGGGGGGTTGAAGCAAAGACCTGCAAAGAAACAGATCAAGTCTCCCCACAGGCAACACATTTCATTTTACATTTTAACTTTCCCTGAGTGGCTTTGGCAGATTTGATCTACTTCTAAAACTCAACAGGGAACACAACAGAAATTTTCTTGTTACTGCGATTCTCCTTCGCTGCAGAGTGGCTTGGCATGGCAGCGTGGTCACGTCTGAGTTTGATCTCTAAGCTGAGCAGATAGCTGCATCTCCAATGGCCCAGTTAGTCACATGACCTGATTATCAGTGCATTGACCATCTGCGGGACAGAGGGAGTGGAAGGAGGAGGAAGTAAGATGGAGCTACAACCCGCCTGCCGGCTCATACCATAGCTGTAATTTGACACCATCTCTGTCATTCTTCCTCCATAAACACTCCCTCTCCCCTTGCAGCTCTCTTTTGTTGAAAGGAATGTGCCCCCAGGATTGGTGGAGGAGGGAAGCGGCATGCAGAGGAAGGGGGGGCAGGCAGTGAGATCACTTCCTGTTTTCCCTCGCCATTTGTATATGTGTATGAGAGGGAGTGTCTCAGGGAGTTTGAACTATTTCTGCAAGGGTCTCTCTCTCTCAACCAAACATCCTGTCGGCTGGCTTCACCGCCGATCTGAGTCACCCGCCTCTGTTCTGCTCTGATTGGCTCAGCGATACGGAACAGAGAGAGACTGAGAAAAGAGAGAGAGAGAGAGAGTGAGAGGCAGTGCTATTCTCTTTCTGCACTTACACTGTGAAGCCAAAAGCGAGAGACTGGGGAGAGAAGAGAATGCGTCTGCTCCACTTACTCCTCTCATACCGGGACCACATTCAACACTGAAGCAAATTAGCCACCCCTTTCTTTCCGGATCTTGTTTAATCAGGAACTATTGATCTTCCATTGTGGACTGAACCACACTCTCCTGACCCTGGGGGCTGTGGTGTTTTCTGTTTGGCGGGGATGTTTTGACAGGAGCTGGCCCAGAAGATCCGCGGCTACCAGGAGCAGATCGCCTCACTCCACTCCAAGTGTAAGATGCTGACGGTGAAGGCCAAACATGCCACCATGCTGCTGACCGTCAGCGAGGTGGAGGGCCTGTCGGACGGCATGGATGAGCTGAGTGATGAGGAGCTGCCCAGTGCCATGTCAGCCGCCACCACCGCTGCCACCAAGCAGCTTCCAGCCCACCCCTCTGTTGTCATGGTGAGTGGCAAAGCCTGTTTCTGGACACAAACACTCAGAGAATCACACATGCAAGTATTGCATGGCTGTGTGACTACCTGGCCCATATTCATGGGTGTTTGCATGTGTAGCCTCTATCTCACTTTCTGGCCAGACCACTGGTTCTCAAAAGTGGAATACAAGGATCCCCATGGGTTCTTTGGGGCTCTCTAGAGGGTGGTACAGTTCATTTCACAATAATGTAATTAGGTTTAAGTTATCTCAAATTATAGGATGTCTGAGGATGACAGTTATGATTACAGCTTTAACTCTGCTAGTAAAAAGTTATATCACTGCAATTCAAGTTAACAACAGTATAAAAATTCTGAGATGTAAACTGAGATGCAGGCCCTGGTGTGCAGCTTCTCAGTCGTCCATTATAGGTGAATATAAAAGAGTTCCAGGCTCAGAAGAGTTTTTTCTCTCATCCTCCTTTCACTTCACGTGTTACTATTCTGGCCGTCTCTTCAGGTTCATTACTGCACTGATATTGTGCTGTGTCATTTTTCTTCAAGTTAGCCTGAATCTGTCTGCCTGCTACTGTACCATGTCACCCTCAGCTTGATCATCCATTTTTCTTCAGTGTTCGCACACAAGTAACCACCTCGCTACCTTCTCCTCCTCTTTTGCTCTCTTTCTTATTCAGATTTCTTTGGTTTCTGTTTGTGGTGTGTTCAGTTTCAGCAGGTCAGGAAACAGGATATTACCGTGTGTGTGTGTGTGTGTGTGTGTGTGTGTGTGTGTGTGTGTGTGTGTGTTTGTGAGTGGAGCATGATAAGATTTTGTGTATGGCATAAATAGATCTGGGACTGCTGATATCATTGATGTGTTATTGTTCAGCATAGTTAGTGCAGTGACAATACTGCCCAGTCTCACTCTCTCTCACAAGGTGAAGCCACCGAGTTTCCCACACATGCCGGTGTGTTTATGCTCTTCGTTGCATTGCATTGCATCATAAAGCCCGCGAAAAAGTGCTCCAACTATAACAAGTTCCCTAGTCAGTCAGCCAAGTTCTGCATTAACTGCCAAAACGCAGCCCAGTAGGGCTTGGCTCACATTTCAGCTGTGGCTCTGTACTGAAGCATTCAGGCACACATACAACTGTGCTACTTTACAACAGCTGCTGCTGTAGTTAGTAGCTATGCCATCCTTAAGTTTCTCCTTGATACTCCTGGGAGTTTCGATTAGACTTCTTTCTCTTACTGTTGATAGAGTATACTGCTTTTTTTACTTTGAACATACCTGTAATGTCATTTTTAATTGTGCTATGCATCAGACTGTGTGTGAGTTTTGTTTCTAGTTCTTAAAAATCAATAGTCCAGGTAAAACGCAGCTTAAATATCGAAGGAAAGATGCAAACGTTTCGGTGATCTGAACAATGTCTGGAAGCATCTTACAAGGGAAATGTGTGTGTGATGGAAAGGAAAATACTGTGGTTCTGAAACTGCAACTCAGTATTCATGAGCATGTGTGTGGTGTGAGCAATCACTGTGTGTGTACTTTATGTGTGATTTTGACTTACTGGTAACTGCCATTCCTTTCCCCTGATGCATCCTGTGAAAAAACCTTGTGGCAGTGGAATCCAGTGTTCACCCATTAGACCAATGCTACACACTGAATTATGACTGTAATGCTGTGCTATGGCAGCATGTGTGCTACAGATACAGTGTTATGTCAGTAGTAGTAATGTGATCTAATGGGTGTCCTCTCTGTGTTATTTGATTGCTCACTGTCTAATTACTCAGCAGTTTGCTCACTGTAATCGGCCTAACCTGCACTCCCCCATTAATTTTTATGCTTTCTCCTCTTTTCTCTTTTCACTTTTCTATCTTTCTCTCCACTGTCTTTCTATCTGCCTGTTATCTCCCCTTTTTCTGTTCGGTCGCCCTCCTCCTTTTCCTCCACGGCTTCTTTGATGTGTATGTTTGATGTGCGGTGTGTGTATGTGTGGTCAGATGACAGCCGGCCGCTGCCACACACTCCTCTCCCCTGTGACGGAGGAGTCAGGGGAGGAGGGCACAAACAGCGAGGTCTCCTCTCCCCCTGCCTGCCGCTCCCCCTCCCCAGGGGCTAATGCTGATGCTCCTCTTAACCAGGTACTGCGACCCCCCCCCACCACTACCACCCACATTATATCCCCAAATCCTCCCCCACAACCTGTGTGGCAAAGATGTCTGTCTTTATAAGTCCCTCAACCAAATAATTACTCTCAAATGCTGCCACTGGAATGAGATTATTATACTGTTTCCCATTGTAAATGAACACTGCTAAAAGATGCGCTTGTACCCGAAAACCTGATGGATACAAGTGGAACCATTTCTTTTTGTGTGCAGTTTTTATTGGAATTTTCAAGATATGGAAGATGAATGAAACAAGTAAACCAACATCTGCAGCTGCCAGAACTTTTTGTTTGTTTTAGTATATATAAGGTTTTAAGACTGAATATGTGACTAGATAACTTATAAAGATGGACATGCAGTCTCTATCCAAACCTTAACCCTACCCCACCCAATCCCATCCCACCCCATCGCTACCACCTGATTCCCACCTCCAAACCATGACCACCCCATCATCACCACTATCAACAACTGTGCTGCCCCTGCTTTCTCTCTCTCTGTCGTGTTTGCAGTTTTACTTTGCTGAAGATAATTTGTTTGCCACTTGCTTTTTTCGCTGAGATCAGAATGAGAGCGTATCATTTCCTAAATACACTGTTGCTAAGTCGGCATAAAGTAGCTTTTACTTAGAATGATGCAGCAGTGAAACAGTAGCACTTTGTTCTGGTAGAAACAGCAAAGGTCATGGTTGTTTGTTTAGCTATTATTGTGAAATATAAATACAGAATGCGTCTGTCTTGCGATTTGCCATATAGCCAAACTGATGAAAGAAGGCAAAAATCTGAGTGTGGGGCAGTAGGAAAGTGATCAGAGGAAAATATTGTGGGAGAGTTTAAACTAATCTCATGAACTACAGTTGTTGTTTGAATATCATTGTGTTTGAGGACATCACAACCAGCACCAGCTCCTCAGTCAGGGTTCTGTGCATACATTCACACACTAACGAAACTCACACAGACTTTGTTGTTGAATCACAGGGCCAAGGCACCTTAAGTCGAGCACCCCTCCAGGAGCTGTATGATCCATCCATGGAGAGCAGCGCTGCTAACCTGGATGACCTGCAGAGATCCTGGGAAACACTCAAGAACGTGGTATGTATATAATACGTAGTATAAAATATTCCTTCACCATATTTAAAAGGTTGATCTGCACCAGTTAAATAGAAGCTGCTACAGTGATAAATTTCTAATTTAAAGTAAGCTTCCAGCTCTGTACCAAAATCACACTAGTCTGAATACTGCAAGTGACATAAACACAAGCAGCAGACTTTTATTCCTGTGCCAGTCCTGACTGCTATCTTGCTTTTGCCATCCTTTCTTTCTTTCTTATTGTTTTTATTTTCACCCCTCCTCTCCTGCCACAGATCAGTGAGAAGCAGAAGAGTCTGTATGAGGCTCTGGAGCGGCAGCAGCACTATCAGGAGTCACTCCAGTCCATTTCCACCAAGATGGAGTCCATTGAGGGGGCGCTCAATGAGGGCCTGGAGCCCAACAAGAGCCCCGAGAGCCAGATGGCTGCACACCAGGTGAGAGAGAGAGGGCACAGAGAGGTCTGGTGATGGGGGGAAGTTGTGTTCATCTGAGAGTTAATGAGAGAGAGGAGTCATGGAGTACAGTAAAGTAGTACATGTGTAATATGAAGTGTTAGGCAGACAGGAGACACCTCATGGGGAGAAGGGAAAAATGACAAAACACGAGCCTGGTCAAGGAGAACAGAGAATGATTTAGGGGTTTAATAGTGCACCAGCCTGTACAATGTTTGCAGAGACTGCATGGCACTGTTCTCCGTTGCTATGTCAACTTCATAGGGATGACTGTTACAGTTCCTTTTTTACTGTTGGGCAGTTTGAAAAGAACCTCTATTGCCACTTAATCGCCATCTTCCTTCTGTTCAGTCTCTTCTTCCTGTTCAATTTTTTATCTTCTTCCAGTCTCCTTTTTTCAGTCTGTTGTCTTTATTTCACCTCTTACACTTCTCTGTTTCTCTGTCCTCTAGGCTCTGATGGATGAGATCCTGATGCTGCAGGATGAGATTAGCGAGTTACAGACATGTTTCTCTGAGGAGCTAGCAGACAGTGACAGCGATGGGGACGCTGGTGACCAACTGGCACTCCAGTCTACTCTCACTGTCCTGGGCGAGAGGATGGCCACCATTCGAATGAAGGCTTCGGGAAAACGGCAGCTGCTGGAAGTGGGTGCTAGGAGAAATGATTGTGAAAATTGTACTTGTTTACCTTATATTTCCTTAAAACCATGAATACCAGTGATATGTAACATTTCACATTTACTACTGCAGGAAAAAATAAGTGAACAGCTGGAGGAGCAGCGACAGGAACAGGCGCTGCAGCGTTACCACAGCGAGGCTGAGGAGCTGGACCACTGGCTGCTCAGCACTCGTGCCACTCTCAGCTCTGCACTTCAGCCCCAAAATGAAGACATGGACATGGAGGAGCAGCTCATTGACTGTCAGGTGAGAATGAGATTTTTTTGACGTCATCGAAGGCTGGATTGACTGGTTCCCTGGAAACTGAAAGATGTTAATTTCAGGTGAAAGATGATATTTATTTAGATTCCCTAGGATGACAGTTTTGCCCATGGCAGATGGCAGAGTTGAAGTTGTAAATAAATTTCCTATTTCTGTCAATGACAAAGGTTTTCAAGTCGTAGAACTTTAACTGGTCTTATTATTTTAATCAGTTAGTTACAGTCTTAAACTGGCCAAAAAAACAAGTGTTTTTGTGGAAATATATTACCTGAAATCATAAGGACCAAAACTGGACAAAAACTCACATCCTCTGATACATTTTAATTGGCCTCTGAGCACTAATAATGCTAGTTCTATGGAACAGGCACAGGAAATTTGTGTTGTGTGTGTGTTTGTAGCAGCTGCGAGACAGTAAGCTGATTATAGCTCACATATGGCTCTTGTCGAGCTCAGGTCTGAAGGTCCAACCCATGTGGATCCTTGTCTCCAGGGGGTAAAAACTGTCTGCAAACATTGATTATTACAGTATAAGTAAATAGGAAAAGACAAGATGTGAGAACCAATGGTAGTTTAGAGAGATAATAGTTGTTTCTTCATTAGGATAGTTGTATAGTAGTAGTAGCAGTTGGGAGAGGAGGAGTAGTTTAACACTTCACTTTTGTTTGGCTGATTTAAGTTTGTCTGCTGTTAACACAGCATAGTCTATCATGGGTCAGTGCTTAATTAAAATACTTTGAACTTTTGGGCACACATTGTTTTGGTGCATATAGCAAACTCCATCTATCTTGAACATGTATCAGTCAAAGCAAAACTTGAAAAATATTTGAGTCCGCCCCCCCAAAAAAGCATTTTTGAAACTAAGTGATATTTCCTGAAGGTGGCTTTTTGTGTTAAAGTGTAGAGAGTGTCCACCTTGCCACCAAATAACAGTAAAAACTCTGAATAGAAAGAGTTTTATAAGGCTCTCAGCATTGTTGTGGAAATTTCTCTCTTTGCTCTTGTGGCCCAATGTGAATAAAAGGGGATACAACCTTAATCCCCCTCTATTCCCCTTGCTTACAATTCTGCCACTTACCACACACAGTCTTGACAAGGAAGGGGAGGGTCCCATTTACTCTTGTTTCTCCTCTAAAGAAATGAAGGAGGAAGGAGTATTGGAAAAGAGTTTGAATTTGTATTGGAATTAGAATTAGAATTAGTGGGTCTAAAGAAGACTGCGACAGCTCCAAAATGTTCAGAAATGTATTTGCTTGCACCGTACATTGTGTGATGACATTGTGAGTCATGAGTAACCTTTAGTGAGGTTGCTGCAAACAGAATTATGAGGTGTTTCCTTTAGATTTATTTATTAACACCGTAAATGAAACTGGGCAGTTTGAAAAAGATGACTGTATTTCTAATTCTGCACTGTCCCCCTGTCTTTCCAGAACATGCTGTTTGAGATTGAGCAGAAGGTGTCGTATCTGTCAGAGCTGTCCGTCCACAGTGAGAGTTTGCTGTTGGAGGGCCGCGCCGAGACCAAGGGCGAGGCGGAGCAACTCACCCTCAAGCTGCGCTCCCTCAAGGACAGCCTCCTGGAGCTGCAGCAGATGCTGCAGGACAAACAGGTTGACATACAGGTGAGGTCCAGAGGTCATGTTCGTTTTCCCCACCATTTGTGTTCCCGTCCTCTCCCGTTCCGTGCCTTCACTTCCCTTCCCCTCCGCATTTCCAAATGCTTTCCCCTATCCCAGCTTTTCCTTCCTCCCTGCCTCGGTGTCATTTCTGTTGTGTTGTACATTATGTTGCATTGGTTGCAGCATCAATGGTGGTGTTGTGCAAACACTAAAGGTCATGGCACGGTCCTTCATAAAAAGTCCACTGTTTTCTACTATAGAACAACAAGAGCTTGTGTGTCTCACAATGGGTGCTTAGACAGCAGACAAAAGGGTGTTCCCTCATCACATGCTAACACTATATGTACTGCATCAGGTGCGTTTCTGATGACACATCATTTTGACCTTTTTGCTTCATGGTTTATTTGAGAAAAACAAAATTAATTGCCCTAAAAGGAAATCCATTGCATTTAGTTGCTGGTCCTGTCAACATGCCCTTTCAATTAACAGTGGTATTCCTAAACCACTAAATCACTCTAATACACAGAATCTACAGTAGCTGCCTGGGCCAATTAGATTTGCTGGCTCCTCAATATGATAAATGATATTTTTCAAAAAGGATTTCATTTTACTCTAATCATTTCTTCTGCCATAGTTGACATCTCACTTAGACTTCAGTTAATGATAGGGAGATCATAAAGTAGAAGTACTTTTTATATGTACCAAAAATATGTGGAATTTCTGCTTTGTTCTTTTCTCTGTCCTTGCAAAATCTCTTCTAATTTTTCTTTTTAAGACTTTTGAGCAATAACCGCTAAAGTCTTTCTTCCAGGGTTCATTGCAGGAGCAGGAGGACAGTGAGCCAGACTCATCTCTGTCCCAGAGTCCTAATGTCCAGGACTGGCTGTCTCAGGCACGTTCAACACGTACACAGCAGCACCACGACAACCTGCTTCGACAGAGGGTAAGAAGAAGCTGAGCATTAATATTCACTTGTAATTATTGACCACTCTGCTTAAGTACCAATATGCATATCATTTTCTAATAATGTTAATCAGTAGTCATATCTGTCATGCAACTTAAATCAACTGCAAACAGAAAAGCTCGCTTTTTATAGATAGTTTTGTGTTTTCAAGGAGCTACAGGAGCAAGTAGCTGAGCAAAGGAGGCTGCTCCAGTCTGTAGCAAGTGTCGGGGAAGAGCTACTGAGCCAAGAGACCACACCCAATGGGGACAGGTACTTTTTCTCCTCCCTTTAGTCTTGTGACACTTACTGTGTTATCCCTTCTACAGAATGAGCAAACATTACAAAAAGCTAGGTGAACATTTAATTACACTGGAACTGGAGCTGGTAAATCAGCACACCACCAATCTGCTATTAGACTGTTATGACAACACACTCCTCTCCCCCTCCCTCAGTGAGATGTCCATCCCTGGGGGAGTGTTGCTGGAGACAGAGACATTGTCCCCTTTGGAACAGCTGAGACAGCGCTGGGAAACCCTAAATAAAGATCAGAGCACAAAGCTGCAGCTCTCCCTTAACTCCCTGGAACAGGACCAACTTAGCCCGGTACTGGATTTGTGTTTCCCTGCATTACAGTTTGTTTTTTGTTTCTACATCAAATTGTGACATTTTCTTTTTCTGACATACGATTTGAGTTGTCTTAAACTCATGACCTAAGGCTGATGACTGACACACATCTCATATGTCACTCTTGAGTGCAGGTCCTCCACCGGTCCCGCCTGTCCAGTCCCAGTGTCATATTAAGAGGCGAGTCTGGCAGCCAGGACTCTCACTCTCCCAAGGCTTTGTTTGAGGCCTGCAGCCAGACTCTGGAAAGATTTGCCCAAGAGGTGACAAATTCATTTTTAACTATTTCTAATCTTTGTCCCAGTTTTCTGTGTTCTATATTGCCTTTAATAAAGATTGTCTTACTGACAGCTCTCACTGTACTGGGCAAATATTATTTGTTCCTCCTTACAGGCAGTGGCCAGTGACAGTAAACTGGCAGTGTCTATTGGAGGAGTGTCGGTCCAGCAGGACTTGTATGCTGCAGTTTCAGTAGCCTCCTCCTGGCTAGATGCTGCTGAGAATCAGCTGCTCTCTGGTCCTGTGCTGCTGTCTGAGGATACAGCGGCACAACTCACAAATCTAGAGGTAAGTGGAAACAAACACAACAATCAGTTTCATTTGCTTTTATGGGAAAAGAAATATAACATATACCTGAAAGTGAAGATAATATAAAATACCAGTATGATTTAACAATAATGGTCTTTTGAATGAACTTAATTTGTATTGTAGTAACACTACTAAGAGAGGTTGTTAGACACATTAAAACTTGACTTGACTAGATTATATTTGTTCACCTCAACTCCTATGCTCAGGGTCTGAATAAACAGCTGAAGGAGATGACCAGGGAGGTAAACCTGTGCAGAGATCTACTGGGTGGAGGAGCCGGCCGGCTGTGTGGAGGAGAGGAGCAGGCTCTGATGGAGGACACCCTGGAGGGTCTGCAGGAGAGAATGGGCCTGTTGGACTCCAGCCTGGAGCAGCACTGCGACGGCATGAGGGACCGGCTACAGGAACATTCATCTTTTCAGGTGTTAATGTTAGACCTGTTGCACCACCAGTCTTTTGATTGGATGCGATGCACCTTCGGGATTTCTGCATCATTGATAGGAGCCAATATTTTTTTGCTGTTTAACATTGCTTTTGTTGTTTTTGTCAGAATGAACTGAGGATGCTGTTCACAGCTCTGAGTGAAAGTAAACACCATTTGCTGCAAAAGATGGCTGGAACTGCAGACAGACCTGCATCCAAACAGATGGAGGTATGACACAGACCAAGAGCAGATACACCAAAAATGAAAAAGTATTTAAGAGTTTAAAAGGACTCTTGAGAAGAGATTTCCATTTATTTTGTTGCTCTTTTGTAGGCCTTATCAGAAGTGGAGGACAGTCTCCGGGAGTTTGAGCAGAGAGTGACTGATCTGAAGACCAGAGCCGAAGGACTCCAGTCTGAACAAATCTCCAATCAGGAACTTCTCAAACTACAGGTAACATCAATGTTACTGTGGAGTAAATTTTTTTTCCCCTTGCACTGTGGTCTGTGTGTCCCCAAATTCATAACCCACAGCACTATTACACGTAATGACTGACATATTGTTGGCTTTGTGTAGGATGCATATGAAGAAGTGGTGCTGATGGTGGGCTCCAGACGTAGCAGCCTGAACCACGGCTTGTCCCTCAAGGCTCAGTATGAAGCTGCACTCCATGACCTCACAGACCTTGTGGACACCGCTCAAGACAAGATGGCTGCTGACCAGAAGATGACGGTGGCCTCTGTCATCGAGGTCCAGATGTTATTAGACAAACACAAAGTAAGGAGGGTGGCGAAATGGAGTAGTATGAGTTCTAATCAATTGCCATGTTGTGTAATGATTACTTTCTTCTTTAAAATTGTGTTTTCTTTTGCTCCAGGAGTTCTTTCAGGGTCTGGAATGCCACATGACCCTCACCCAAACATTTTACCGTAAGGTGTCTGGCCTGGTGGCACAAAGGGAAAGCCAGGCCCTGGAGGAGACCATGGCTTTAGCCCACAGTGTGCTCAAACAGGCCCACAGAAGGGGAGTGGAGCTGGAGGGCATACTGGAGGTGAGGAAAGTGATGTATAGAATAACAGTGAAGAGTACCATTTTGTAATAAAATTAGGGGGTAAAATAAATTACACACTCTATCCTCTTTCCTCTCTCTGACAGTCATGGAGCAGGCTTGTGGAAGACTACCAGGCCTTGTGTAGACAGCTAGATGCAGTGGAGTGTAGCATCCCCACTGTAGGTCTAGTAGAGGAGACAGAGGAGAGACTCACTGAAAGGATCAGTCTCTACCAGGTAGGCAACTTAATACAAACTGGTCACACATAGATCTAGATGTCATCTGACCAAACGTAAAAGCTGCAGTCAGACATACTTATTAGAATATTGAATTTTCCATTGATACACTGTCCTTTGTATTTCTCTCTGTCCTCTAGCGGCTGAAGGCCAGCCTGACAGAGCACCAGCCCCAGCTGTACCAGGTACTGGAGGAGGGTAAGAGGCTTCTACTGTCTGTTGGCTGTTCAGACTTAGAGAATCAGCTGACACAACTGGGAGAACACTGGCTCTCCTCCACCACCAAGGTCAACAAGGAGCTGCACCGCCTCGACTCGACACTCAAACACTGGAGCAGGTCAGGCTCTGGCAGTAGTCTGAGTTTGTTGTGACTGAGTCAGACAAATTGTTTTGGTCTATAAAACTGTTTACACCAGGAGGCTGAATGCTTCCAAAATATATCCCCTAAATCTTGTAGAGCTGAATTAGAATATCATATTTCCTCATGTGTATCAATTTCAGGTACCAGAGTGAGTCAGCAGACTTGAGTCACTGGTTGCAATCGGCTCTGGACCGGCTTGAGTTCTGGACAACCCAGTCAGTGACAGTGCCACAGGAGCTAGAGACTGTCCGAGACCACCTCTATGCCTTCCTGGTTAGTTATGTCGTCACATCAGCAGCAATCGTACTACCAATACACAATATTCATATCATTTTAATGAATATATGAATAATTAACTTATCTCAACTGTTGTGTCTGATAGGAGTTTTCCAAGGAGGTTGATGCAAAGTCATCCTTGCGTTCTTCTGTGCTAAGCACAGGCAACCAACTTCTGCGACTGAAAAGAGTAGATACAGCGGGTCTGAGGACGGCGTTGGGCCAAATCGACACTCAGTGGGCTGAGCTGCTGACTCGCATTCCTGTAGTACAAGAGAAGCTACATCAGGTCTGAGATCTGCAACTGTTTTACTCTTTATAGAATTTTTTGGCTAGTTGTCATTAGCATTGCCATTACATGCTGTATTTTGGCTGTTTGTGCCCCTTAGTTGCAGATGGAGAAACTGGCATCACGGCACGCCATCGCAGAACTGATGAGCTGGATCTCTCTCATGGAGAACATCATCGCCGAAGACCAGGACAGGATCATGGGAGCTGTAGGTTCTGAGGTGGTCCAGAACTTCTTGCAGAAGTATAAGGTAAAAAGCCACATCCTCTGTTAATACTAATAAGATAATAACAGCCTTTAGCTCTCAGTAACTTTTTCTTCCTCGTTACAATTTCACGAGTCTCATTTGTATTTCACAGGGTTTCCGCATTGATCTGACCTGTAAGCAGTTGACTGTGGACTTCGTTAACCAGTCTGTGCTGCAGATCAGCAGTCAGGATGTGGAGGGAAAGCGCAGTGACAAAACAGACTTTGCTGAAAAGCTGGGTGCAATGAACAGAAGATGGCAGATACTGCAGGGCCTCATTGGTGAAAAGGTAATGTTTCATTTAAAGAGCAGTCAAGAATTAGACCTGAAATTTTAGACTGTCTTCTTATAAATTATTATAAATTGGTTTCCAGTTGTTAAATTCTTCTGAAATGCTTACATTTTAGATTCAGCTGTTGGAGGGACTTTTGGAAGGTTGGTTAGAGCATGAAAATGGAGTCCAGGCCCTGAAAACCTGGCTCACGCTACAGGAGGAGAAACTGAAGAAGAGACACAGGATAGAGGATGTAGCATCAGTGCAGAATGCACTAAAGGACTGTCAGGTAGGGATACAGCAGTGCTATGAATGCCACACATATTTTGAGTATCTATGATCTTTCCTAAAATGAATGTCGTTCTCACAGGAGTTAGAAGAATTAGTGAAGGAAAAAGAGAAGGATCTGGAGAAAGTGGAGGAACGAGGAAATACTCTCATTCAGGATAAGAATGGAGCTGCCTGCTCTGTTGTCAAGGAGACCCTCATAGGGCTGAACCAGTCCTGGGCTCATTTGGACCACATGGTGAGCTTCTTGGATCCTGTACCCTCATACTTTTTGCCTAAAGTTTGCTTTGCATTAGTCTTAAAGACACATTTTTCATCTTTTTTTATCATCAGATAAGTCAGATGAAGGTCAGCCTACGGTCAGTACTGGAGCAGTGGACACTGTATCGGCGCGCTTCAGAGGAGATTAATGGTTACCTGATGGAGGGGAGGTACTCTGTATCTAGGCTGCGCCTCCTTAATGGGTCTCTAGAAGCAGTGCAGCAGCAAGTGGAGAGTCTGGAGGTGAGGAGTGCAAAAAATAGGCTTTTTATTTTGGAAAGTTACACACCCCTGAAAAATCTTTTTAAGAGTTGATTGTGCATAAAGTAATCCCAGAAGTACTGTCATAGTCAATAGGGATGTCTTCACATTTTTGAAAAGGGTATTGCCTTCTGTCTTTGTCTTAAAATTAAAAGTCATTTTTAGTGGGTGTTTGCATTATTAAGAACCTGCAGGAGGAGATGGATAAGCAGGAGAGCAGTCTGAGGAAATTTGGCTCCGTAACACACCAGCTACTGACAGAGTGCCACCCGTCTGTGGCTGAAACACTCAACAGAGCCCTCCAGGATGTCAACATCAGGTAGGGATAACAAAAAGATGTCTCTGAGTAAAAATTCTTAAAATCTAATTGTACCTATAATCCGTAATGTAAACAAGATGCAGACTTAAGCTCTAAATGTCTTCCTTTGCCTCTGTTGTAGGTGGAACTGCCTACTAGAGCAGATCTCAGAGCAGCTGAGGAGCAGTAAGGCCTTGTTGGGGCTGTGGCAACACTACAGGACATTGTGCAGCCAGTGTGTGGCAGCAGTTCAGAAACAGGAAGAACATGCTGATCGCCTACTAGAGACTGCCACTGACAGGGAGATCACAGAGGAGGAGAGCAGCACCTGGATAAAGGACTGCAATGTGAGCAGAGATGGACCTATCTAATGTTGGCCTCTAGTTTTATATTGCTTCCCCAAACTCAGGTTCAGTGTGTGTTCTTGACCATGGCCACATATTTTTGGGTTAAAATATGCATTTTTCCTCATATTGTCACAGAATGCTGAAAACGCTGCTTCCCCCCAATCTTCTTTGGTTTGTGAATAAGCTCTGAAATGCCTTGACAGCTCAAAATGAGGTTTCACAAAGCTACCATCCCCTTTACAGAATACCAATTTGCACCCTGTCCTTTTGTCCGCTTGAATGTAGAGTCACAGCACATTTGAACAAAAGCCCTTGGAGAGCGAGACTGCAGTGGAAGAGACAGGCCCCTGATTTACACTGTAGGGGTCCCCGGCTGCCACGCTGGGCTTGTAGGACCATGCTGAGCATTGTCTAAAGACACACTGTCCTAATGCTGTAAGCAGACAGTTATTTTGACAGAGGATCAGTCAGTGTTTAAGAATTCAGCATCACTGGTAGTTAACCAAAACCCATGGAACACACAGCCCTATTCGCAAAAATGTGATTTTTGTGATTCCAGTAAATAATTCAGTTATCCTATTTGGAACAGAAACATATAGAAAATGTGAAATTCTGTGACATTGTTTCTTACTTACCTCTGTTGCAGGCGTGCCTTGGTGACCAGGCCTCAGTACAGGAGTCCCTCCAGCAGCTGCAGGCCTTGGTGGAACAGCTGAAGAGCCAGGTGGACACCTCCTCCTCTGCAGCCCTCCAGTCAGACCACCTGTCACTCACACATCGTCTAGCAATACTGGAGCACGCCCTTCACAGGCAGCAGGAAGTACTGCAGGTAGGATAGTGGGTTGGCATGGCTAGAATGACAAACATGTTCTCTCAGACACAGTTACTGTTGTGTACCTACAACCCCAATGTATGAAGAAGGTGATATGTGTGGAACACCATCACTGCAGTGTTTTTCTCTTATTTTTTGTTCTTCTCTGTCCATCTGTGTCTAGTCTGGATCACAGGCCTGTGACAGTTTCAGAGAGCAGCTGGACATGTTGATTCATAAGGCTGAGGAGGCTGAGGAGGTTCTGAAGGAGTCTGACTCAGTTGGCTCACCAGAGCTCAGTGTGGTCCAGGCACGTATGGAAAAACTAAAGGTAAACAAAACACTATTTTCTTGGCTATTGTTGTATTCTGTGTTTGAACATCAGGTGCTTTATCACCAAAACACTGAGCATCTCTGTGATAATTATACAATGTATGGTCCAAAAAAGTCTTTGCAATAAATGAAATTCTATAGATTCATTTCCTGCTCTCTCTCTCTCTCTCATCTTTAATTTGTTTGATCCTTCTGAAAAATGTTGATAATGTATTACCAGGTTCATCTGCTGAAGTTAAGCAGTCTATCTCCAGACCTGGAACGGGTTAATGAGTTGGTGTACAGACTTCCAGTCAGTGACAGAGATGTTAAACAGCTGCAGAGTCTCAACAGAGCCTGGGCCACTCACTGTGCTCACCTCACCGAGAGGGTCAGGTACCTAAACGCTTCATGTTTCACTTTATTGCAGTAGTACTGTAAACAGAAACAAATATAAGAAAATGTATTTTTGAAATATGAATGATAAGTTGTAAAAAAAAGGTTGTAAAGTCCCTGGGTTCCTTATTGATTAATGAATAGGTTTCTAGAAAGGTATGGTGAGCTACACTGGCATTGAAAGAGACCTTCACTTGTCCTTGACTTAAACATGATTTTACAGTTTGGCAAGCAGTTTTCTATTTATTCAGGCATTATTAGGGTTTATAGTTGACCTGATATAGACTATTAATATACGTAGTAGTGACAACATGTAAAATTCTTATTATAAAGTGATACTAATCTCCTAATGTTGAGTCTTGGTCTTCATCCTAACGTTAATGTAATGAGTGAATTCCCTCTGTCTCTCCTCAGTAAACTGCAGGCGATTTTGCTGCAGCAGCAGAGCTTCCTTCAGAAGTGTGAGGCTTGGATGGACTTCCTGTCTCAGACTGAACAGAAGTTGGCCGCTGAGATCTCAGGAAACTGCCAGAGTCTGCTGGAGCAACAGAGAGACCACGAGGTCAGAGAAGCAGTAAAAGTACACGCAAACTAATTGCTGTCCATGAAATTTAGTGTTGTTCTTAGTATATGCATGTGTACTTGCAGTTGTTCCAGGCAGAAATGTTTAGCAGGCAACAGATTCTCTACTCCATCATCAGTGATGGCCATCGTATGTTGGACCTGGGACAAGTGGATGACAGGTGAACACATAGTCCTATTTAATAGTATTTTTTGTCTCTTGAAAATGTGTATCCAGGTTTGAGAAGCATACATGCTCTTCACACTCTTGTTCCGCTAACAGAGGTGACTTCAGTGTGAAGCTGGCCTTGCTGAGCAATCAGTGGCAGTGTGTAGTGAGGCGTGCTCAGCAACGAAGAGGCATTATTGATAGTCTGGTCCACCAGTGGCAAAGCTATCGGGAGATGGCAGAGAAGCTGCTACAATGGCTCCAGGAAGTCACCCATGATCCAGATGTTCTTCAGCCAGGAGAACCAGTAGCCCTGCAGCAGGCCAGAAACCTATTAGATCAGATACAGGTAGGTTACAATGCCATGGAAGAGCTTTTAAAGGTCTTAACTTTACAGATTACCTTATTCAAATGTCTAATCTTCTTTGAAATCAGATTATCTGAAATATTTATGCTTTAGTATTTTGCCATTATAATTAGAAATTGTTTCTGCCATCGTATATGGTGAGTGGATTAGATGGGATTAGATTGGACTGGGTTCAGTGACTGACACCTCTATTTCACCCATAACTAATTATTTTCTCATAATACTTGTTTGCATTTTTTATAAGTTCATGAAAGGAGACTTTAAGCCCATTTAAATACTACAGACCCTCATCTTTTCAAATCTTTACATTCACATTTATATTTACATTCTCTATATCCTGTTTCAAACTACTCGCTCTGCTGCCTCTCAACATTCAGACTTAATTATAAACAAAACACTAAATGAACCACAAATCTAAAACCTGCACTAATAAACCCTCGCCCCTTGTCCAACCTTAGACTCCCTTAGTTAACCTGCGCCCCATCTGCCATTTGTCTCTCCCTGTGCTCCTCCAGCTGAGGGAGCGAGTGCTCCAGAGGCAGCAGGGAGGTTACATCCTCACCGTGGAGGCTGTCAGGAGCCTGTTGCTTTCAGCCGATGCCAGGGCCGAGTCCACCCTACAGACGGAGCTGATGGAGATTCAAGAGAGGTGGAGGCACGCCCACCACCGCCTGGACCAGCAGCGGAGGGAGCTGCATGGTTTGCTGAAGGTCAGACAAAACCACACCTGAAATAATAGCAACAAGAGCAATAACAACAATAGCATACTTCTTCTATGGTTTGTTGCTCTTTTAATCATCTTTGTGCGTACATAAGTACTTAGTTCCTTACCATCGTAACATTTCCCTGCTAAGCCATAGGTACATAACAACATAAGGACCTTTTTATTTCATTTTATTGTGATTAGTGCCACTCACTCTTCTGTGTTAGCATGCCTTATTAAAACCACGGTACATGTGTAACTACTATAACAATGTTGTAATAGCAGGTTTATGCTTAAAAATACTGTGATTCAAACAAAGCTTATTTATGGAACATTCTTAATATTTGCATAAATGCAAAGACTCTTTTGAGCCCAGTGTGTGTTGCAGGTTAAGCTGTGTCTCTAAGATGCTGCTGTGTAGATGTGCCTACAAAGGGTGCTGAAGGGCATTGGACCATCTGAGTCCTTAATGAGCCTGCCTGGTTGTAAATGCAGGACAGTGAAACCAGGTTATCACATGAATTATGCAGCATTGCACCATAAGTCCTAAAAAGAAGTCAAAGATAGAGGAGGAGCACGCTCACTTCAGTCCTCAGTTAAAATGCTACGCATCATATAAACATGTCCATGCAAAACCTATGCACACTCACTCATGCTTAAGAATTACAAAATGGCACAAATGAACAAGGATAAAGGTGCCAGCCCAGGGTGCATACGCCCACACACAAACACACATACACACAGAGACTGGGCAATGTGCAGTGAGTTGTGATGATTTGGACCCTGTGAGGTAGATTTATCAGGCTGAGATTGTGCCATGTTTTGAATGGGACTGAGTGACGCACTAAGAGAGATATTTGACATTCTCTCTTTTCTTTCTCTGAATTTGAATCACCTACAATCTTGTTTACTTATACTCTAGGATCTTTTACCATGACTCGTGCTTTAGGTATGCCTCTAAGCCACTGCATTTCTTACCAAATATTACCATTCTATCGCATTGAATTGTTATTCAGACTCTAAAAATAGCTGTAATCTGTGCCCTTTGGAGCAGAACCTCCCCTCTTTGTTAGAAAGCTCTGTTAATTCTCCTTTTCAGTGTTGTATTTTTGCTGCATTGCTGTGTCTCACAGTGTTGTTTAGAGTTAAGTGTTAAGTCAGAGTTAGGTTCAGTATCTACGGCTTGATGAGGCCTGTCAGCAGCCAGATTGTGTATTCTGCAGCTTACTCTCACTGATGCTGATGCTGCAGCTGCAGGAAGAATTCATGGCAGTTTCTGCATGTATGTGTGTGTGTGTGTGTACATGCATGTGTGTTTATGCTCTAATTCATATTATGTGTGTTTGCATGTGAGTGTAGAACTGGGAACGTTGTGAGAAGGGCATAGATGCATCACTGGAGAAGCTGAGGGCCTTCAAGAGGAAGCTGTCTGTGCCGCTGCCTGACCATCATGAGGAGCTACACTCAGAGCAAATCAGATGCAAGGTGAGGAGGAAATGATACACACACAAATACACAAAGACACATATATTTTATTTTTTTTACTATGCACTACTCAACGTGTTGTTAACATTTGATACATTATACCAGAGTCAGCAGACTTGTCCTCCCTTTACCCCTTTAATCTGGCAATGGGGACAAACAGATAAACAGTTAGACCAGCAGCCAAAAAAAGAATCTTTATCTTTATCAGGCTGCTGTTTCATTGTGTGACCTTGTTTATTTCACTTTCAAACTGTTGGTATGTATTTTGTGTATTTTCCTGCGGGGGCATAGTATTTCAAGTCCATCTAATTATTAAAAATAGGTTTGGTATTTTTGTAGTCTTGCAGATAATTTATTAATTATTGTATTAATTAAAAACAAGCAGTCTGTGTAAGTAAAAAAATGTATGTATTGCTCAGGCAGAAATAATGCCAGAATGTTGCCGGGAGAAGCAAACAGGGATTTTCTGTATTTGCTCCCACATCAGTCATCTGGGTTTTTTTCTGTGAATAGTCACACTAAGAGCCCCCACTGTTTGTGTGCCGCCGCTGGACACTGTATGCAGTAATATTTCATGCCTGACACGTCCCCAGCTCCTCGGGGGGGCAGCAAGAGTAGCAACGCATAGCATCAGCTGAGGAGAGAGAGAGGGGGTGGGGAGACAGAGAGAGAGCATGAGAGAGAGAGCATCCCTGCTTGCCGTGGGGGTGTATGTATGTGTGTGCTTCCTTTTGTGCATGTTGTGTAATGGAGACAT
The DNA here is from genome assembly GCA_016785225.1 of Psettodes erumei. NCBI lineage: Eukaryota > Metazoa > Chordata > Actinopteri > Pleuronectiformes > Psettodidae > Psettodes > Psettodes erumei. The sequence continues at coordinate 743,778 of JAFBJZ010000635.1, read as the reverse complement.
TCTCCGGCTCTACAAATGATTACACCACAGCAAAGCCGTCACAGTGACAGAGGAGGAGGAGATGCGAGGTTCGCCACCTGCGTTACCTTATCCTGTCTTCAACCCTGAATTTAGCTGATGCTTCTTTTTTATCAAATGTGACATGTTGCTGTTATTTTCAAGCTATTTTCGGGAAACCAGTTCTGACATTTGGAAGAAATCTGTCTTTTTTGGACATGCCTTAATACTGATACTCAGTCTCATTTTACTGAGGGTGCAGCAGCTGAGCCTCAGTAGTCCTCAGTAGCTGGTGGTTTTCCTACTTTACTGTGGCTGTTTATGACGGAAACATTTAAGGCTGTGCATAAATTCTTGTCATGTCATGTGGATGCAGGAGTTGGAGAGCAGTGTGGAGGGCTGGACTGATGACCTCACTTCCTTGTTCCTGCTGAGGGACTCCTTGGAGGGCGTAGTCAGTGCAGATGACATCACTGTCCTACAGGAACGCCTCCAACTGCTACAGCGTCAGTGGGAGGAGGTCTGCCACCAGGTACATACACACTCATTACACTTGCTTCTGATGTTGCTTTTTTGTCTGTGTTTAAAAAGTGCCAGTGTTAGATTATTTCCCCAGAAGTCACTCAACGTGCCATCTCTCTATAATCTCAGAGCAATTTTTGGGTTTGTCTCCTCTCTCACTCTCTCTTAGACAAAATTAATTTGATTTAGCTGCTTTTAACTTGTCATCTCCAGGTTAAATCATGTTGGGTTAAACAGTACAAATACTCTTATGATACCTCACTCAATATTTTTTTATTTTGTCGTCATCCTACTGTGTTCCTTTGCAACTTGTTTTCTCTCACATTCTCACTCTCACCCTTGTCTTTTTCTTTTCCCAAAAATCCTGCGCCCCCATGTGTCCCCTCAGCTTTCCCTGCGCAAGCAGCAGGTGAGCGAGAAGCTGAATGAGTGGGCTGTGTTCAATGAGAAGAACAAGGAGCTGTGTGAGTGGCTCACACAGATGGAGAGCAAGGTCTCTCAGAATGGAGACATCAGCATCGAAGAGATGATCGAAAAACTGCGCAAGGTGATTTCAGCACAGTCTTAACAAAAGACACATGACATGCACATACTGTATGCTTGAACACGCACTGGGCACAACTCTGACTGTGTAAACCTGCTTGATGTTTCTCCACCAGGACTACCAGGAGGAGATCAGCGTAGCTCAGGAAAACAAACAGCAGCTGCAGGTGATGGGTGAGCGCCTGGCAAGGGCCAGTCAAGACAGCCGGGCGGCCGAGATCCAGCACAAACTCAGCAAAGTCAGCGAGCGCTGGCAACACCTGCTGGACCTCATTGCAGCCAGGTGGGTGTGCAAGACTCGTGAATGGCCAGAGAGCATTGTTTGATAGTTGTGTTTAAAAATTTATGCAACACATCTTGTGTGTTTGCACTTGACCCTATACATCCCTCTTTGTAGCACTCTTCCTAGTGGAGAAGGGTGTATACTAGTCAAGCCATGCCCCTGCCTTGCTTTGTTTCCATTGTATCCCCGCTGATACTCCAGCACATGAGACGGGGAATTCATTTTCCCACAGTACTGCTGAGGCATTTCCTGAGCTCCTTACTGGTGTCAGTGGGGCTTCCACTTAGTGACCAAACCAAGCCGGAGAGAAGGTCACATTCCTAATCACTCCCCACATCTTCTGTCTCTTTCTGCCCTTTTGGCACTCTGGATGCGTCTGCTTGTCAGAGTTTAAACCAGCTTTCTACTGACTGATTCAATCCAAATTGCACTGCTGTTCAGTAATCACATAAGTCACATTTATTCTCATTTTTATGTTGCTTTAAAGTGGGAAAGAAGTACTCTCTTTCTGTGTGTTTCTAAGTGAAAATGACCTAACGCAAACTTTGAGTCTTACGACCTCAGCTACCCCTCCTCCCCCCGCTTTTTTCCTGGCTCCTGCCCTCTGGGACTATCCTGGAGCGGGAAGAGAGAGAGAGCAGAGTCTGACCTCATACAGACAGCTGCACTCTCTTTGTCTCTTATATCCGTCCATAACTTAAAAACAAGGACAGACACTTTTCAGCTATCACAAAGAGCAGAACTGCACAATTTAATTTTCCCCTAACGTTTTTACCTTTTGGAAGAATTGATCAACACTTTCTGGAGTTTTTTATTTTCTAAGGAATTTTCATTCTACTTCAAACATATTTTATTGGGGGAAAAAGCCTCTTATTGTGCTCTGTCCACCATGGTTTACTAACATACATCGAATCTGCAGCCTTTGCTTCTCTGTGTATTTGGTGTCTCATATTCCAACACAGGCCAGCTCTGTGGCACATGCCTCTGACTGTAGGTCTCTTTTTAGAAACAGCAGCACTTGTCACTCTCAGGCCCTCACACTCACATACACACACACACACACACTAACACATGCCTGTTTGGAGCTCTCTTTTTTTTAACCTTGGAGAGCAACAGTTGATAAGTCACATTTGTGCCACCCCACCACTACCCAATGGCCCTCCCCCCCTGCAAAGACAGAGTTTAGAGAAATTCCAGTGTGGAGCTCCCAGACGAAACAGAAGAGCGTTGGGATCGCCACTGTAACACTTCCCTACTTTCACGTTGTCTTTTGGAATTCCGCACCCCCATGGTTTTGGATTTAGGGACGGATAATATGGCAGGATGCCCGAGTGAGGAGGATCTGCCAGACTGCGACTGCGATATCAACAGGCAGGACAAGCTTGAGAATTTATTGTTGAAGTTGTTGTTTAAGACCATCCAGGTTAACAAAGATGTTCAGTCACCAAGACACCAATTTAGACTCAAGCATTGTTGTTTTAACCAGTGTGTGGTTCCAGCATAGGGTGGAGATTGTCTTGCCTTACAACATGTTCCAGACAGTTTAGACAATAGAAGGAGTGTTTGCATTCACGTGACAAAAGAATCTTTTTATGATTGGCGTGGCTTGACCTCATGCAGTAATGCTGTAAAACCTTGTAAAACATGCAGGGTCAAAAAGCCTTTACAAATAAGATTATTTCAGTTAGTGTTACACACGGATCCTGTTTTTGCATTGATTTTTTTCATGTAAACAGTTCCACAGTATGTCCCATTGTAAGATGTTTAACAGCAGGTTTAGGAAATTTGGAGATGTGATGTGCAACTGAAACCATGCAGCACCTATTTCACCAGGTGATATACATATTTGCTGAGACCACCACGATCACTTCTATTGTAACAATGAGAATATAAGGGAGAGTAGACCTGCAGAAGTTTGTTCATGAAACAAATACCAGCCACCGCCTTCATTCCCATCAAGTTTGACAGTGAGAGTTGAATTGTAATGCAGGGTGAGGCTTTGAATGATGAGTTTGTTGGCAAACTGTTATTAGAGCTGGTTGCTGGCTAATTTAAACACGATTCACATGTTATAGATTGCAGTGGTCAGATTTGGGAAATGTCTGGGCATTTGCAGATCCAAAATGGTTCCCAGTTGTTTTGTAGGGTTCAAGTAAGGTTTCACCACCTCCTAACAAAAATATCTGCACAGATCTGAAATAATAGTTCTCATCATCCTATTACTCTTCTGCTCTGAACATGGCACACATTTGTTATTTTAGTGTCACTACATGGATGAAACTAAAGAGAGCAGTGAGTTGTGATTTAACATCAATTCTGTGAAAATAGAAAATGTCATGCACTTCAACAACAGTGAAATCTTCTGGAATACTCTTTTTGTATTTGTTAGTAGTAGTTGTCCAATGTGTTGACTTTAAATTCCTATCTTACCTGTTTTTTCTCTGTCCCTGTTCCCTGTCTTTTCAGGGTGAAGAAGTTGAGGGAAACCCTGGTTGCAGTGCAGCAGTTAGATAAAAACATGAGCAGCCTGCGTTCCTGGCTGGCTCACATCGAGACAGAGCTGTCCAGGCCCATTGTCTATGACACCTTTTACGACCAGGAAATACAGAAGAAACTCAACCAGCAGCAGGCAAGCGCAACCACACACAGTTCTCGGCCACAGAAATGCAAAGTAGAAAAAAATGTTGTGCCTTATGAGGAATGCAACATTAACCAGCAAAATCCTGAGACAAGACAATGTTTCAGAAATTTGCATCACTAAATCAACATGTAGTAATAACACCCTTGTTTTGCACAACCACTGTACGCACAGTCAAATGTGCAAGCACCTTCACAGACAAACAAGCACACAGCTTCGTTGAACAATTATATACTTAAATGACTCAATAATAATGACTCAAACAGATATGGTGGAAAATGGGTGACACTGAAGCACAATAGGAAATCATAGAGTGACTCATGCATTCATCTCTGTTGTTTGTTTAGAACAAGCCTACAGTAGGTATCAGTATACTTCCTGTTTTCAAAATGCTCCTCTAAATCTGGACCTGATTCTGAGAGCCCACTGATCTCTGTTCTCTCCACAACACAAGCATTTTGTTGTATACTGTTGGGAGACATTAGCTGAGCTGCAGTTTCGCAGAAATCATCAAATCACACCCTCTTTGCAACTTAAAGCAAAATATGTTTCTGTCAAATGCACTTTTAATTTAAAGACATGTAGAATGCTCCGTGTACTGTGTTTAAGTGCTGTAAATAATCTAGCTATTATTCTCACTGATTTCTAGGAGCTGCAGAGGGACATAGAGAAACACAGCACAGGTGTGGCATCCGTGCTGAACCTGTGTGAGGTCTTGCTCCACGACTGTGATGCTTGCTCCACAGAGACAGAGTGTGACTCCATCCAGCAGGCCACCAGAGGGCTGGACAGACGCTGGAGGAACATCTGTGCCATGTCCATGGAAAGAAGGCTAAAGTCAGTGCACTTGTGATAACATTCTGTATTCTGTCTGTAATTCAGTATTAGCCAGTGCTACTTTCTGTGGTACAGTATATGTAATCATAGATAGTTTAAAGTTCATATATATAAATGCACTTGTTGCAGACTATACCCAGTGGCTTCTGCAGAATACTGTCTTACTACTTGACTATTTGACTGCTGCACATATGACTACTGATCGCACAATCATAGGTTTATATTAAGAATTTTTTTCAATGACATTAGTAATTTTTCTTTGCAGGATTGAGGAGACATGGAGGTTGTGGCAGAAGTTTCTGGATGATTACTCCAGGTTTGAGGACTGGCTGAAGACATCGGAAAGAACAGCAGCTCTGCCAAACTCCTCTGGAGTTCTTTATACTGTTGCTAAAGAGGAGCTTAAGAAGTTCGAGGTATATTTGGTTCACTCTTATTATCAGAATGTTGAGTGAAAAGATATGCACATATAGATATTTGATTTGGTAGCAAATGTATGGAGGGTTTTAAAGTAATGTTTTCATTTGTGCATTTTTGAAGTTTGAAGATTTGCTGTCTGACATTAAAATTTCAAGACGGAAAAAGTCACTGCAGGATAGAGGAAACAGAGAGAAAGAGAGAAGTGTCATGTTACTGAAACTCGTCTGTACTGGTCTGCTCAGCTGCTGCAGTCCATCACTGTGCACGTGCACATTCCTGCTTGTTCACTGTCTGGTCTGGGCAAATGCCATCTACCCTGCTAGCATCTGATGTCGCAGTTCATTTCAGTTAAACATAAAATTTCTCAGTAGTAGTCTCAGTGGTAGTGTTTGTTTTCCTTTTGTATGCATGTGAAAAATATTTGAAGCAAAAACTCCTTGTTTGCAAAACATTGCATGTATATTTCCAAGACTGTATGTCTTATTCAGATGTGCCTTATTTGTGCGTGTGTGTTTCGGTTGCAGGCCTTCCAGCGGCAGGTACAGGAGTGTCTAACTCAGCTAGAGCTCATCAACAAACAGTATCGTCGTCTGGCCCGTGAGAACCGCACAGACTCCTCCTGCCGTCTCAGAGAAATGGTGCACGATGGGAACAAACGATGGGATAACCTGCAGAAGAGGGTGGCTGCCATCCTACGCAGACTCAGGGTAACATTATATTGGGTGTTGTCTTAATCGGCCTGAAGTTAGCAAGTCATGTGAAATATAGTTATCTATGTTTCCTCTCCATCAGCACTCGCAGGCTCTTATTCATTTATTCTGTGGCCACAGGCAGCATTAATAAATACAATATTCAATGGCTTTACTTTACTCACATTTGAATCCATTAGGAAACAAGCTACTTCTTTAAAATAAACTAATACACAAGTAAATTAAGGACTGTTTGTTTTACTGTGTTCATGCAGCACTTCATCAGCCAGAGAGAGGAGTTTGAGACAGCACGAGACAGCATCCTGGTGTGGCTGACGGAGATGGACCTCCAGCTCACCAACATAGAGCACTTCTCTGAGTGCGATGTACAGGCCAAGATAAAACAGCTCAGGGTGAGATGGATGGACGCAATGTTTGTATACTGTGAAGATTCAAGACCTGACCTCTGCTGTATGTGTGTGTTTCTCAGGCTTTCCAACAGGAGATCTATCTGAACACGGGGAAGATTGAGCTGGTCTTCAGGCAGGGTGAGGCTCTGATCGAGAAGAGCGAACCTCTGGATGCAGCCGTCATCGAGGAAGAGCTGGAGGAGCTGCAGAGATACTGCCAGGAGGTTTTTGGACGAGTCGACAGATACTACAAGAAGCTCACGCGTCTGCCTGTGAGTATGAGATATACAGTTGTGTTGTGGCAGTAAATAACTGACGCTCTGTGCCATGGTGAAAACACATGCCTGACATAGCTTCACACTTACAGCTGGTAAGGAACAGAAGACAAACTCATGATACATTAGCATGGTAACTGTCAGCAACACATATGCTCACCTCGCAGTACGTCACAATCTGTATTCTCACACTTCATAGTTATTCATAATTTGACATTTGACAACTTTTCCAGTCTCTGTGTGCATTCTCACTCCTTCTCGCTTTTTATCTTTCCTCCCCATCACCATGCGTTCCTTCTTTCCTCCTCCCCCAGCTGGCAGACGATGAGCTCGATGGTTCAGACAGAGAACTTGACATGGAGGAAGGTGGCGACCTCTCCGAGCTGCAGTGGGGAGAGTCCTCTTTGCCTCGGACATCGAGCAGTCAAGCCGTGGGTACAACCGCCCTCGCCCGTGTCGACCGCTCTGGACGGGACACCCCGGCCAGCGTGGACTCCATCCCATTGGAGTGGGACCATGACTATGACCTAAGCAGAGGTCTGGAGAGCCCTGGAGGACGGGGCCACAGGGAAAGGAGAAGGGAGCAAGAGGAGGAAGATGAGTATCTAAGGACGGCTGCCACAGTGCTATCAGGTTGGTCTAACTTTATGGACTGCATTATGGATAACTGGCTTAATGTATATCTGCTGATTTCTTGTGGATGTCAGTATAAGTTGTTTTGGTAACACTTTACAGGTTTGTTTGTGATAAAATAGGAGTTTCCTAGAACGTTTCTGTGAAAGAGCCATATAATTTTGTATATTTACATAGGCAAAATACTGACAGCATTGTATTGGTACACTTGTGATTAGATAATTGGTTAAATGATCATTTATCATTAATTTCTTACATAACTGAGAGAGTCTTAAAAGCCATCATAAAACAAGGCAACTACTGTATCTTTTCAACCAAGTATTGAAACAAAATCTGTACTCTGGCATCCATTACACTCTCAGTAACCCTCTTTTTGAAATTATATATGAAAGCAACACTGCCTCAATTAAACAAATGAAATCTTCCACACAAACTTTCACAGATAAAATATATATACAAAACTCAAAAAGCACTGAATTGAGTTTAACATCCAGATCTGGCATGAGAGCATCAGTGCATTGCCATGTCTTCATACATTAGCAGAAATGTTACATTCAATCATGCCCACCTTATAAGCAGCATATGTTGTATGTCTTTATTTCCAGATGTAGTTATCCCAGAGAGCCCAGAGGCCTATATAAAACTGACTGAGAACACACTGAAATCCTCTTCTGGTAGGCAACAGCAGCCATCCAGTGTTGATAAGGAGAGCATGCTATGAACTACAACTGAAACAGACTGTTTTTAACAGAAGGCTACTAGCACACTATGAACATCATCAAAGTGCATGTCCCAACATCTAGAATAATCTTTATCTCCTTTCAAAGATAATGCAATTGCATGCTGAGGTCTTGCTCACTGAATGCCACCTTCAACCACTGCATTTTTTGTGTTGTCTTTAATTGTTCTCCTTCATTTCACAGTTAATATTTTAACAGTTTAACATGTTGAAACCTGACTTGACTCACTTCTGTCATGATGTGCTGTTTTTTGCATTTCAGACTAATGCATGCCATCACAGCATCAGTCCACACCAACTGCCTGCTAATGAAAACTATGAAAACTTAACCCTACTGGTTTTCTTGAGCCTGTTCTGGTCTCTTTGCAGGTGAACCAGGCCAGCTGGAGGCCAGTCTGAGGCAATTGGATCAGGCTCTCGATGCAGGACGATATCACCTCCAGCAGAGAGAGGCCAGCGCCGACCGCTCTAGTCCAGATATTGACTCCACATACATGGGCTATGTGAGTCCACTTCATTTTTTATCAGTTTGCTACTAAATCTTCTAAATCATGCCCTCCATACACGCAAAAATCTCAAAAATATAATACTGTCATATGGAGACACTTATTTTACAGATTTACACAATGAAAATTTTTCATGAGAAATTGTAATTTCAATTCAAGTAAAAAGTGAGGATTATCTTGGTGTGCATCAGCTATGAACTACAGATCTTCCTTACCGTGCCTCATTAGATTGATGATTAGTTGCCAAGCTAAAGCTTACTAAAGAAACTCTATTCACTTAATCTTAATTAATGTCCAGTATTACATTTTCTTTAATCATTTTTTAAATATACCTATAGGGTGTGTGTGTTTTTTTCAATATGAACAAAGCCTTGTTCAAATTTTCAATTGCCATGCCTCTACCTGTATTTTTATTGACGCCATGCATTTTTCATTCATAGACATTATTTTGTTCATAAGTTTTAATTTAAAAATGCGATCTAAATACTTGAAACTCATACTTCAGATGCGTCTGATGGGAGAGTGTCGGGGCAGTATAGACGTAGTGAAGAGAACAGAAGGTGAGCTGGCTGAGGACGAAGATGACATGCCAGGGCTCACCAACCCCACCAACACAGATACTCAGAGTGCCGGTCAGTTACACACACACACACACACACAGATTATCTCCTCCTCAAAATACTGTGCAAGCTCTGAACTCTTTCTGCGAAATGTTTTTCCACCAGGTGTGATCGAACGCTGGGAGCTGATCCAGGCTCAGTCACTGAGTGAGAAACACAGACACAAACAGGACCTGCAGCAGTGGCAGCAACTGATCTCAGACCTGCAGACTGTGAGGGCCTGGCTTGGTCAGTCTGAAGCTGAACTCAGTCAGCTGCGAGGGCTCGACCTCAGCACTGACATACACACTATCCAGCAGAGAATAAAGAGGCTGAAGGTCAGTGCACCGCATGTCTGCCTGTCTGTTTCAGTCACATCTAATTAAATTACTTTCTTTTAAGATGTTATAAAATTATTTCTCTATGATAATTTAGTTTTCTCAGATTTGGCCTAGCTCATGGTTCAGTGTCGTTATAGTCTCTTGCTCCAGATGTGTAGATGCTGTTGTGAATTGTGACTTTCCTCTGATTCTTGCTCTCAGGAGCTGCAGAAGGGGATGGATGCCCACAAGTCAGAAGTCCTGTCCATCAACCTCAGCAGTGCAGACTTCCTTCAATCAGAGCCTGATTCCGAGGAGGCCTGGGAGTTGAGAGACGGCCTGAAAGAAATGAACTCACGCTGGGATCGGCTTGGTACCTCACTGGAGGACTGGAGGGAGGAGCTGCAGAGGGCGCTGATGCAGTGCCAGGTATAAAAAGCACAAAAATTCAGTGTAAAAGTGTAAAAAAAAACTAAACAAAACACAAACATCCACATATCCTTGGGGTATAAACGTCTCCTTTTACAGTATATTTTCCGTGGATACTAGTTTTAACTTGAATTAGTTCTGTCAAATTGTGATGACAAACAGAAAGGAAGACAGGGTTAAAATAGACTTGTCTCAAAATGAAAACACACACCCAATATCGATAATGCAGTGTTCCTTTCAGGAGTTCCATGAGATGAGCCATGGTCTGCTGCTGTGGTTGGAGAACATCGACCGCAGGAGGAACGAGGTGGTGCCCATCCCCCCAAAAGTAGATTGGGAAACATTACGAGCTCATCATAAAACACTGACGGTACTTCTCTCTACCATGACCTCTGCATTTGCCTTTTATATCAATCACTGTTTTTGTGCAAAGTGAAACCCAGAGCAAAAGTAAGTATAACAATAATGATATGCTGGAATTGTATGATTGAAAAAAGAATACATTTGTGTCCATGCCCTTGTGTTGATTTGGTTGGGTTGGTGGTCCTTCATGTACTATAAAACAAGACAACAAACATAAAAGCTGAGGTCTTTATTTTAAATACCAAGCACCATACACAAAAACACGAACTGACTCCCCGCACCTGCCCCATCTCTTTATTGACTTGCAGCAAATCAAACGTGAGCTGCTGGACTCACAGCAAAAGGTGTCATCTCTTCAGGAGCTCTCAGCTCAGCTGCTGGTCAGCACTAAACCTCAGACTCTGCTGCTGCAGTCACAGAGCTCAGAGCCGATCCAGGCTCGGGGCAGCGAGTGTCTGGAGGCCCAGGAGAAAGTGCATGTGATCTGGAACAGACTGAGGCTTCTTCTGAGGGAAGTCAATTCAGACCTGGAGGGGCTGGAGAGGAAACTGGAGGCCACACACACGCAACAGGTCAGGTGATGCTGAACACAGAGTGAATGGAGGAGTGGTTGGTTTATGTTTGCTATATAATAGCAATGGTGTTATGTATTTAGCCCAATATTATAAGGTTTACAATGACTCTTTGATATTTTGATTTATTTTTCAGGATTGCCTACCGATGCCTGGTGGTAAATCAGAGATCTCTGGATCTGCTGCACCTGAGTCAGAGGTGACCATTGAAAGTTGCAAGCGACTGGTAATGTTTTCCCTTATGTTTTCAAGTGGGGGGCTCAATAAGAGACAGAAATTAACATAACTGTAAGAAAACTTCTCAATGATAGATGCCTTGTTGATCTTCCTACCCTGTACCTTTATTTTCATGGCGAACATTAATGTTTTTCCCTTTTGCAACAGCTCTGTTAAAATGTACATGTAAAGGTTTTTTTGTTGCACCTCCCAACCCCCCCCCTGCCTTTTTGTGATGTTTTTTGCTGCCCCACAACACCATGTTGATCTGCAAAAAATATACAAGAAAAACTGGCTTTCTATTTCATTTTGGATAAAACTATTCTGTAATTGACATTGTAATCTGATATTTTTCACATTTTTATATTTTTTGTGTTTTTAGGATATACAATATTATGGCCTTGTTTTGCATTTGTGACACATTTAATCCTATGTCGTTTTTTGCGATTTCATGAAATGCTAAAATATGACCCCTTTCTGCACTTTTGACACATTTAATCCTATGGAGTGCCTATAAAACACTATTCTTTGATGTTTTGGGGTGTTTTTACACCATAAAATATTTTGACATTTTTTTCATTTTTACGACATACTATACTATGTCGTTTTTTTTGCGATTTCATGAAATGCTAAAATATGACCCCTTTCTGCACTTTTGACACATTTAATCCTATGGAGTGCCTATAAAACACTATTCTTTGATGTTTTGGGGTGTTTTTACACCATAAAATATTTTGACATTTTTTCACATTTTTACGACATACTATACTATGTCGTTTTTTTGCGATTTCATGAAATGCTAAAATATGACCCCTTTCTGCACTTTTGACACATTTAATCCTATGGAGTGCCTATAAAACACTATTCTTTGATGTTTTGGGGTGTTTTTACACCGTAAAATATTTTGACATTTTTTCACGTTTTTACGACATACTATACTATGTCGTTTTTTTTTTGATTTCATGAAATGCTAAAATATGACCCCTTTCTGCACTTTTGACACATTTAATCCTATGGAGTGCCTATAAAACACTATTCTTTGATGTTTTGGGGTGTTTTTACACCATAAAATATTTTGACATTTTTTCGCATTTTTACGACATACTATACTATGTCGTTTTTTTTGCGATTCATGAAATGCTAAAATATGACCCCTTTCTGCACTTTTGACACATTTAATCCTATGGAGTGCCTATAAAACACTATTCTTTGATGTTTTGGGGTGTTTTTACACCATAAAATTTTTGACATTTTTTTCGCATTTTTTGACATACTATACTATGTCGTTTTTTTTGCGATTTCATGAAATGCTAAAATATGACCCCTTTCTGCACTTTTGACACATTTAATCCTATGGAGTGCCTATAAAACACTATTCTTTGATGTTTTGGGGTGTTTTTACACCATAAAATTTTTTGACATTTTTTCACATTTTTACGACATACTATACTATGTCGTTTTTTTGCGATTTCATGAAATGCTAAAATATGACCCCTTTCTGCACTTTTGACACATTTAATCCTATGGAGTGCCTATAAAACACTATTCTTTGATGTTTTGGGGTGTTTTTACACCATAAAATATTTTGACATTTTTTTTTGCATTTTTTTACGACATACTATACTATGTCGTTTTTTTTATGATTTCATGAAATGCTAAAATATGACCCCTTTCTGCACTTTTGACACATTTAATCCTATGGAGTGCCTATAAAACACTATTCTTTGACGTTTTGGGGTGTTTTTACACCACAAAATTTTTTGACATTTTTCGCATTTTTACAACATACTATACTATGTCGTTTTTTGCGATTTCATGAAATGCTAAAATATGACCCCTTTCTGCACTTTTGACACATTTAATCCTATGGAGTGCCTATAAAACACTATTCTTTGATGTTTTGGGGTGTTTTACACCATAAAATTTTTTGACATTTTTTTTCGCATTTTTACGACATACTATACTATGTCGTTTTTTTTTTGCATTTCATGAAATGCTAAAATATGACCCCTTTCTGCACTTTTGACACATTTAATCCTATGGAGTGCCTATAAAACACTATTCTTTGATGTTTTGGGGTGTTTTTTACACCACAAAATTTTTTTTTGACATTTTTTTCGCATTTTTACGACATACTATACTATGTCGTTTTTTTGCGATTTCATGAAATGCTAAAATATGACCCCTTTCTGCACTTTTGACACATTTAATCCTATGGAGTGCCTATAAAACACTATTCTTTGATGTTTTGGGGTGTTTTTACACCATAAAATATTTTGACATTTTTTTTCGCATTTTTACGACATACTATACTATGTCGTTTTTTTTTTTTTCATGAAATGCTAAAATATGACCCTTTCTGCACTTTTGACACATTTAATCCTATGGAGTGCCTATAAAACACTATTCTTTGATGTTTTGGGGTGTGTTTTACACCATAAAATTTTTTGACATTTTTTCACATTTTTTTTACGACATACTATACTATGTCGTTTTTTTGCGATTTCATGAAATGCTAAAATATGACCCCTTTCTGCACTTTTGACACATTTAATCCTATGGAGTGCCTATAAAACACTATTCTTTGATGTTTTGGGGTGTTTTTACACCATAAAATTTTTTGACATTTTTTCGCATTTTTACGACATACTATACTATGTCGTTTTTTGCATTTCATGAAATGCTAAAATATGACCCCTTTCTGCACTTTTGACACATTTAATCCTATGGAGTGCCTATAAAACACTATTCTTTGATGTTTTGGGGTGTTTTTTACACCACAAAATTTTTGACATTTTTTCGCATTTTTACGACATACTATACTATATGTGTTTTTTTATGCGATTTCATGAAATGCTAAAATATGACCCCTTTCTGCACTTTTGACACATTTAATCCTATGGAGTGCCTATAAAACACTATTCTTTGATGTTTTGGGGTGTTTTACACCACAAAATTTTTGACATTTTTTAGCATTTTTACGACATACTATACTATGTCGTTTTTTTTTGCATTTCATGAAATGCTAAAATATGACCCCTTTCTGCACTTTTGACACATTTAATCCTATGGAGTGCCTATAAAACACTATTCTTTGATGTTTTGGGGTGTTTTTACACCACAAAATTTTTTGACATTTTTCGCATTTTTACGACATACTATACTATGTCGTTTTTTGCGATTTCATGAAATGCTAAAATATGACCCCTTTCTGCACTTTTGACACATTTAATCCTATGGAGTGCCTATAAAACACTATTCTTTGACGTTTTGGGGTGTTTTTACACCACAAAATTTTTGGACATTTTTCGCATTTTTACGACATACTATACTATGTCGTTTTTTTGCGATTTCATGAAATGCTAAAATATGACCCCTTTCTGCACTTTTGACACATTTAATCCTATGGAGTGCCCATAAAACACTATTCTTTGATGTTTTGGGGTGTTTTTACACCATAAAATTTTTTAAATTTTTTTCATTTTTACGACATACTATACTATGTCGTTTTTTTTTGCATTTCATGAAATGCTAAAATATGACCCCTTTCTGCACTTTTGATACATTTAATCCTATGGAGTGCCTATAAAACACTATTCTTTGATGTTTTGGGGTGTTTTTACACCATAAAATATTTTGACATTTTTTAGCATTTTTTTTACATACTATACTATGTCGTTTTTTTTATGTATTTTCATGAAATGCTAAAATATGACCCCTTTCTGCACTTTTGACACATTTAATCCTATGGAGTGCCTATAAAACACTATTCTTTTGATGTTTTGGGGTGTTTTTACACCACAAAATTTTTTTGACATTTTTTTCGCATTTTTACGACATACTATACTATGTAGTTTTTTTGCGATTTCATGAAATGCTAAAATATGACCCCTTTCTGCACTTTTGACACATTTAATCCTATGGAGTGCCTATAAAACACTATTCTTTGATGTTTTGGGGTGTTTTTTACCATAAAATTTTTTGACATTTTTTCGCATTTTTTACGACATACTATACTATGTCGTTTTTTTTGCATTTCATGAAATGCTAAAATATGACCCCTTTCTGCACTTTTGACACATTTAATCCTATGGAGTGCCTATAAAACACTATTCTTTGATGTTTTGGGGTGTTTTACACCATAAAATTTTTGACATTTTTTTTCATTTTTACGACATACTATACTATGTCGTTTTTTTTATGATTTCATGAAATGCTAAAATATGACCCCTTTCTGCACTTTTGACACATTTAATCCTATGGAGTGCCTATAAAACACTATTCTTTGATGTTTTGGGGTGTTTTTACACCATAAAATTTTTTGACATTTTTCGCATTTTTTCGACATACTATACTATGTCGTTTTTTTTGCATTTCATGAAATGCTAAATATGACCCCTTTCTGCACTTTTGACACATTTAATCCTATGGAGTGCCTATAAAACACTATTCTTTGATGTTTTGGGGTGTTTTTACACCATAAAATTTTTTGACATTTTTTCGCATTTTTCGACATACTATACTATGTCGTTTTTTTTGATTTCATGAAATGCTAAAATATGACCCCTTTCTGCACTTTTGACACATTTAATCCTATGGAGTGCCTATAAAACACTATTCTTTGATGTTTTGGGGTGTTTTTTTACACCATAAAATTTTTTGACATTTTTCACATTTTTGACATACTATACTATGTCGTTTTTTTTGCAATTTTCATGAAATGCTAAAATATGACCCTTTCTGCACTTTTGACACATTTAATCCTATGGAGTGCCTATAAAACACTATTCTTTGATGTTTTGGGGTGTTTTTACACCATAAAATATTTTGACATTTTTTCACATTTTTTACGACATACTATACTATGTCGTTTTTTTTGATTTCATGAAATGCTAAAATATGACCCCTTTCTGCACTTTTGACACATTTAATCCTATGGAGTGCCTATAAAACACTATTCTTTGATGTTTTGGGGTGTTTTTACACCATAAAATTTTTTTGACATTTTTTCATTTTTTTCGACATACTATACTATATCGTTTTTTTTTGCATTTCATGAAATGCTAAAATATGACCCCTTTCTGCACTTTTGACACATTTAATCCTATGGAGTGCCTATAAAACACTATTCTTTGACGTTTTGGGGTGTTTTTACACCACAAAATTTTTGGACATTTTTCGCATTTTTTACGACATACTATACTATGTAGTTTTTTTGCGATTTCATGAAATGCTAAAATATGACCCCTTTCTGCACTTTTGACACATTTAATCCTATGGAGTGCCTATAAAACACTATTCTTTGATGTTTTGGGGTGTTTTTACACCATAAAATATTTTGACATTTTTTCACATTTTTACGACATACTATACTATGTCGTTTTTTTTTATGCATTTCATGAAATGCTAAAATATGACCCCTTTCTGCACTTTTTTGACACATTTAATCCTATGGAGTGCCTATAAAACACTATTCTTTGATGTTTTGGGGTGTTTTTACACCATAAAATTTTTTGACATTTTTTTCGCATTTTTACACATACTATACTATGTCGTTTTTTTATCATTTCATGAAATGCTAAAATATGACCCCTTTCTGCACTTTTGACACATTTAATCCTATGGAGTGCCTATAAAACACTATTCTTTGATGTTTTGGGGTGTTTTTACACCATAAAATTTTTTGACATTTTTTTGCATTTTTATGACATACTATACTATGTCGTTCTTTTGCGATTTCATGAAATGCTAAAATATGACCCCTTTCTGCACTTTTGACACATTTAATCCTATGGAGTACCTATAAAACATTATTCTTTGATGTTTTGGAGTGTTTTTACACCATAAAATATTTTGACATTTTTTCGCATTTTTACGACATACTATACTATGTCGTTTTTTTGCGATTTCATGAAATGCTAAAATATGACCCCTTTCTGCACTTTTGACACATTTAATCCTATGGAGTGCCTATAAAACACTATTCTTTGATGTTTTGGGGTGTTTTTACACCATAAAATATTTTGACATTTTTTCGCATTTTTACGACATACTATACTATGTCGTTTTTTTTCCGATTTCATGAAATGCTAAAATATGACCCCTTTCTGCACTTTTGACACATTTAATCCTATGGAGTGCCTATAAAACACTATTCTTTGATGTTTTGGGGTGTTTTTACACCATAAAATTTTTTGACATTTTTTCGCATTTTTTGACATACTATACTATGTCGTTTTTTTGCGATTTCATGAAATGCTAAAATATGACCCCTTTCTGCACTTTTGACACATTTAATCCTATGGAGTGCCTATAAAACACTATTCTTTGATGTTTTGGGGTGTTTTTACAACATAAAATATTTTGACATTTTTTCGCATTTTTACGACATACTATACTATGTCGTTTTTTTGCGATTTCATGAAATGCTAAAATATGACCCCTTTCTGCACTTTTGACACATTTAATCCTATGGAGTGCCCATAAACACACTATTCTTTGATGTTTTGGGGTGTTTTTACACCATAAAATTTTTTGACATTTTTTTCGCATTTTTATACGACATACTATACTATGTCGTTTTTTTTTGCGATTCATGAAATGCTAAAATATGACCCCTTTCTGCACTTTTGACACATTTAATCCTATGGAGTGCCTATAAAACACTATTCTTTGATGTTTTGGGGTGTTTTTTACACCATAAAATATTTTGACATTTTTTTCGCATTTTTACGACATACTATACTATGTCGTTTTTTTTCATTTCATGAAATGCTAAAATATGACCCCTTTCTGCACTTTTGACACATTTAATCCTATGGAGTGCCTATAAAACACTATTCTTTGATGTTTTGGGGTGTTTTTTACACCATAAAATTTTTGACATTTTTTCGCATTTTTACGACATACTATACTATACTATGTCGTTTTTTTGCGATTTCATGAAATGCTAAAATATGACCCCTTTCTGCACTTTTGACACATTTAATCCTATGGAGTGCCTATAAAACACTATTCTTTGATGTTTTGGGGTGTTTTTACAACATAAAATTTTTGACATTTTTTTCATTTTTTACGACATACTATACTATATATAGTTTTTTTGCGATTTCATGAAATGCTAAAATATGACCCCTTTCTGCACTTTTGACACATTTAATCCTATGGAGTGCCCATAAAACACTATTCTTTGATGTTTTGGGGTGTTTTTACAACATAAAATATTTTGACATTTTTTCGCATTTTTACGACATACTATACTATGTCGTTTTTTTGCGATTTCATGAAATGCTAAAATATGACCCCTTTCTGCACTTTTGACACATTTAATCCTATGGAGTGCCCATAAAACACTATTCTTTGATGTTTTGGGGTGTTTTTACACCACAAAATTTTTTGACATTTTTTCACATTTTTACGACATACTATACTATGTCGTTTTTTTGCGATTTCATGAAATGCTAAAATATGACCCCTTTTTGCACTTTTGACACATTTAATCCTATGGAGTGCCTATAAAACACTATTCTTTGATGTTTTGGGGTGTTTTTACACCGTAAAATATTTTGACATTTTTTTGCATTTTTACGACATACTATACTATGTCGTTTTTTTGCGATTTCATGAAATGCTAAAATATGACCCCTTTCTGCACTTTTGACACATTTAATCCTATGGAGTGCCTATAAAACACTATTCTTTGATGTTTTGGGGTGTTTTTACAACATAAAATTTTTTGAAATTTTTTTCGCATTTTTTTACACATACTATACTATGTCGTTTTTTTTATGTTTTCATGAAATGCTAAAATATGACCCCTTTTGCACTTTTGACACATTTAATCCTATGGAGTGCCCATAAAACACTATTCTTTGATGTTTTGGGGTGTTTTTACAACATAAAATATTTTGACATTTTTTTCAGCATTTTTACGACATACTATACTATGTCGTTTTTTTTTTGCATTTCATGAAATGCTAAAATATGACCCCTTTCTGCACTTTTGACACATTTAATCCTATGGAGTGCCTATAAAACACTATTCTTTGATGTTTTGGGGTGTTTTTACACCATAAAATTTTTTGACATTTTTTTCATTTTACGACATACTATACTATGTCGCGTTTTTTGCATTTCATGAAATGCTAAAATATGACCCCTTTCTGCACTTTTTTTGACACATTTAATCCTATGGAGTGCCTATAAAACACTATTCTTTGATGTTTTGGGGTGTTTTTACACCACAAAATTTTTTGACATTTTTTTCATTTTTCGACATACTATACTATGTCGTTTTTTTTGCATTTCATGAAATGCTAAAATATGACCCCTTTCTGCACTTTTGACACATTTAATCCTATGGAGTGCCTATAAAACACTATTCTTTGATGTTTTGGGTGTGTTTTTACACCACAAAATTTTTTGACATTTTTCATTTTTACGACATACTATACTATGTCGTTTTTTTTATGATTTCATGAAATGCTAAAATATGACCCCTTTCTGCACTTTTGACACATTTAATCCTATGGAGTGCCCATAAAACACTATTCTTTGATGTTTTGGGGTGTTTTTTACAACATAAAATATTTTGACATTTTTTTCGCATTTTTACGACATACTATACTATGTCGTTTTTTTTATGCATTTCATGAAATGCTAAAATATGACCCCTTTCTGCACTTTTTGACACATTTAATCCTATGGAGTGCCCATAAAACACTATTCTTTGATGTTTTGGGTGTTTTTTACACCATAAAATTTTTTGACATTTTTTCATTTTTTCGACATACTATACTATGTCGTTTTTTTTGCGATTTCATGAAATGCTAAAATATGACCCCTTTCTGCACTTTTGATACATTTAATCCTATGGAGTGCCTATAAAACACTATTCTTTGATGTTTTGGGGTGTTTTTACACCATAAAATATTTTGACATTTTTTTGCATTTTTTTACGACATACTATACTATGTCGTTTTTTTTTATGATTTCATGAAATGCTGAAATATGACCCCTTTCTGCACTTTTTGACACATTTAATCCTATGGAGTGCCTATAAAACACTATTCTTTGATGTTTTGGGGTGTTTTTACACCATAAAATTTTTTGACATTTTTTTCATTTTTGATGACATACTATACTATGTTGTTTTTTTTATGATTTCATGAAATGCTAAAATATGACCCCTTTCTGCACTTTTTGACACATTTAATCCTATGGAGTGCCCATAAAACACTATTCTTTGATGTTTTGTGGTGTTTTTACAACATAAAATATTTTGACATTTTTTCAGCATTTTTACGACATACTATACTATGTCGTTTTTTTTATGTATTTCATGAAATGCTAAAATATGACCCCTTTCTGCACTTTTGACACATTTAATCCTATGGAGTGCCTATAAAACACTATTCTTTGATGTTTTGGGGTGTTTTTACACCATAAAATATTTTGACATTTTTTGCATTTTTACGACATACTATACTATGTCGTTTTTTTTATGTATTTCATGAAATGCTAAAATATGACCCCTTTCTGCACTTTTGACACATTTAATCCTATGGAGTGCCTATAAAACACTATTCTTTGATGTTTTGGGGTGTTTTTACAACATAAAATTTTTTGACATTTTTTTCACATTTTTCGATATACTATACTATGTCGTTTTTTTTACATTTCATGAAATGCTAAAATATGACCCCTTTTTGCACTTTTTGACACATTTAATCCTATGGAGTGCCCATAAAACACTATTCTTTGATGTTTTGGGGTGTTTTTAAACATAAAATATTTTGACATTTTTTCAGCATTTTTACACATACTATACTATGTCGTTTTTTTTTATGCATTTCATGAAATGCTAAAATATGACCCCTTTCTGCACTTTTGACACATTTAATCCTATGGAGTGCCTATAAAACACTATTCTTTGATGTTTTGGGTGTTTTTACACCATAAAATTTTTTGACATTTTTTTCATTTTTACGACATACTATACTATGTCGCTTTTTTTATGTTTCATGAAATGCTAAAATATGACCCCTTTTTGCACTTTTTTTTGACACATTTAATCCTATGGAGTGCCTATAAAACACTATTCTTTGATGTTTTGGGGTGTTTTTACACCATAAAATATTTTGACATTTTTTCATTTTTTACGACATACTATACTATGTCGTTTTTTTTATGTATTTCATGAAATGCTAAAATATGACCCCTTTCTGCACTTTTTTGACACATTTAATCCTATGGAGTGCCCATAAAACACTATTCTTTGATGTTTTGGGGTGTTTTTTACACCACAAAATTTTTTGACATTTTTTTCACATTTTTACGACATACTATACTATGTCGTTTTTTTTATGTATTTCATGAAATGCTAAAATATGACCCCTTTCTGCACTTTTTGACACATTTAATCCTATGGAGTGCCTATAAAACACTATTCTTTGATGTTTTGGGGTGTTTTTACACCATAAAATATTTTGACATTTTTTTTGCATTTTTTACGACATACTATACTATGTCGTTTTTTTTGTGATTTCATGAAATGCTAAAATATGACCCCTTTCTGCACTTTTGACACATTTAATCCTATGGAGTGCCTATAAAACACTATTCTTTGATGTTTTGGGGTTTTTTTTACAACATAAAATTTTTTTGACATTTTTTCATTTTTCGACATACTATACTATGTCGTTTTTTTTTATGTATTTCATGAAATGCTAAAATATGACCCCTTTCTGCACTTTTGACACATTTAATCCTATGGAGTGCCTATAAAACACTATTCTTTGATGTTTTGGGGTGTTTTTACACCACAAAATTTTTTGACATTTTTTCGCATTTTTACGACATACTATACTATGTCGTTTTTTTGCGATTTCATGAAATGCTAAAATATGACCCCTTTCTGCACTTTTGACACATTTAATCCTATGGAGTGCCTATAAAACACTATTCTTTGATGTTTTGGGTGTTTTTACACCACAAAATTTTTTGACATTTTTTCAGATTTTTACGACATACTATACTATGTCGTTTTTTTTATGATTTCATGAAATGCTAAAATATGACCCCTTTCTGCACTTTTTGACACATTTAATCCTATGGAGTGCCTATAAAACACTATTCTTTGATGTTTTGGGGTGTTTTTTACACCACAAAATATTTTGACATTTTTTCAGCATTTTTACGACATACTATACTATGTCGTTTTTTTTATGTTTTCATGAAATGCTAAAATATGACCCCTTTCTGCACTTTTGACACATTTAATCCTATGGAGTGCCTATAAAACACTATTCTTTGATGTTTTGGGGTGTTTTTACACCATAAAATTTTTTGAAATTTTTTCGCATTTTTCGACATACTATACTATGTCGTTTTTTTTGCGATTTCATGAAATGCTAAAATATGACCCCTTTCTGCACTTTTGATACATTTAATCCTATGGAGTGCCTATAAAACACTATTCTTTGATGTTTTGGGGTGTTTTTACACCATAAAATATTTTGACATTTTTTCGCATTTTTACGACATACTATACTATGTCGTTTTTTTGCGATTTCATGAAATGCTGAAATATGACCCCTTTCTGCACTTTTGACACATTTAATCCTATGGAGTGCCTATAAAACACTATTCTTTGATGTTTTGGGGTGTTTTTACACCATAAAATTTTTTGACATTTTTTCGCATTTTTTGACATACTATACTATGTCGTTTTTTTGCGATTTCATGAAATGCTAAAATATGACCCCTTTCTGCACTTTTGACACATTTAATCCTATGGAGTGCCCATGAAACACTATTCTTTGATGTTTTGTGGTGTTTTTACAACATAAAATATTTTTGACATTTTTTCGCATTTTTACGACATACTATACTATGTCGTTTTTTTGCGATTTCATGAAATGCTAAAATATGACCCCTTTCTGCACTTTTGACACATTTAATCCTATGGAGTGCCTATAAAACACTATTCTTTGATGTTTTGGGGTGTTTTTACACCACAAAATTTTTTGACATTTTTTTCAGCATTTTACGACATACTATACTATAGTATGTCGTTTTTTTGTATTTCATGAAATGCTAAAATATGACCCCTTTCTGCACTTTTGACACATTTAATCCTATGGAGTGCCCATAAAACACTATTCTTTGATGTTTTGGGGTGTTTTTACACCATACAATTTTCTGACATTTTTTCGCATTTTTACGACATACTATACTATGTCGTTTTTTTGTGATTTCATGAAATGCTAAAATATGACCCCTTTCTGCACTTTTGACACATTTAATCCTATGGAGTGCCTATAAAACATTATTCTTTGATGTTTTGGGGTGTTTTTACACCGTAAAATATTTTGACATTTTTTCGCATTTTTACGACATGCTATACTATGTCGTTTTTTTGCGATTTCATGAAATGCTAAAATATGACCCCTTTCTGCACTTTTGACACATTTAATCCTATGGAGTGCCTATAAAACACTATTCTTTGATGTTTTGGGGTGTTTTTACACCATAAAATTTTTTTAAATTTTTACGACATACTATAGTATGTCGTTTTTTTGGCGATTTCATGAAATGCTAAAATATGACCACTTTCTGCACTTTTGACACATTTAATCTTTTGGAGTGCATCTAAAACACCATTCTAAGTTTGATTTGGGGTGTTTTTACGACGTGAAATGTTTTTATATTTTCGTGTTGTCACAACATACTATGTGGCTATGCGGCATACTAGTATGGCGTTTTTTCGCAAATTTTATGACATGCTATAATACCAGACTTTTCTTCACTTTTAACACATGTTAATTGCTTGTTAATAAAACACTGTCAATTCCTGACATTTTTCGCATTTTTATGACATACTATATATACAAAATGGTCAAGGATCCTACGATAATCATGTCCTTTTTCGGAAACTTTGGTTGGGTTCTACTCTGATTTACCTTGCCTGAAAATAAAGACACAGGGAATGTTGATGAATCAAAGGTTAAAACCACTCAAAGGTGGGCTTTATTGACCATCTTTGGTGAATAAATTCTGACATTATATTATTATTATCATTATTATCATTATTATTATTATTATCATCATATTATGACATTTTTACACATTTCTACAACATATTATATCAAGGTACATCCTGAAAAATGTAATTTTAAACAAAGTCATGATAATGTCCTGAAAAATGTCATAGTAAAGTAAGTCATCAAAACATCATGACAGATTTCACATTGAAGGAAGTCATAAAAATGGCATTTAAAATGTCATAGTATGGAAAGTCACCAGAACATAGTGAAAACATCATAGAGTAGTGTAAAGTCATGAAAACATAATTTCAAATGTCACTGTATATTAAGTATCAAAATGTAATGAAAAGTGTCTGGGCATGGGTAAACAAGGCACAAGGCATGGGTAAAATTTTGGTTTTGGGAAAATATTCCACATTGGTGAAGGTCTGCCCTGCCAGAGTGCTCTCTGTATGATGTTCTGTTTTAGAAAAGATGCATGAATATAAAGATAAACAGTTTATACTTCAAATTTGTCAGTTACTTTTTAACGTGAATTTTCAGGATTTAGTCCTGAGAAGCCAGATTTCTTGGTTCTGAAACTCAATCACCATCATTGATTATGTTGCTGCTCTTTTGCTGTTGATGATTCTTTCCCTAGCGATGTTATGGCTCTTTTTTATGTTATTTGTTGTTTTTTTCTCTCATCTGAAGCTTGGTCTTTATTTGCCCTTGACTGAAACATTCTTTTCTTTCTTTTTACCCCCCCTGCTCATTACGTGGTACAGCCCCGAGGCAAAAGTAGTCAGGCCTACCCAGGACACCCTGAGAGCGGCCCGCGCCACAGGTACCTCTCTCCTGGACTCTAGAAACAAGGAATGATGATGGAACCAAAGCTATGCTTGACTAGAACTTCAATTGAACTCAGGAGAAAATCAGTTAATCACAATTAATCAGTCATCTTCTACTTTTACATTCGATTTTCTAACTGATTATTAGTCTTATATAACTCTGCGTTCCATGATCCTCCCTCACTCTAGAGGCCATGTTACCAGCTCTTAAATGAGTGGGGAATCGCCTACATCAGGCTGCTCCCTGTCTCCTTTAACTGTTTTATTTCACTGCTTCCCTTTGCCCTGTTGATTTCTGAATGTCATACTTTTTGCTTCTCCTTTCTCGAAGTGATGTTGTAGTACCCTCCTCACCCACCAGATGGGATTATCTGAATTATCTGCACCCCCCCACCCCCCACCCCCCAACCCTGGAGCTCTGTTTTTCTTTCTCATGTTACCTTCCTGTCCCAATCTCTTCATAGTTTTAAAGCAGGATGCATAAATGGGGCACAAACTCCTTCTACCCAAACCTCCCACCTCAAAAAATGATGATTATGTTGTGATTCAATTCATGACTTTCATTAAATGCCACAATAATACACAGGCCAGGCAAAGCCTAAACTAGTCTTGACAGCCATGTCCATTGGTTTTCCCCCTGATAACATCCTGGGTTTGAGAAGCACACAAGCATTAACGCATTCACTTGGGCTGCAAAAATTTTAATCTAGCAAAGCAGGAGAGTTTGTCTGGTCTTAAAACATGATCCACGTACATACGCACATGATGGGCACATGTTGCTTGCGCTTGTTCACAACAGCAGTTTTGTAGGAACATCGCAGGACTGAATGAAACTGACTGCAGAGTGAGTGGCTGGAGGGGGTGTCAGCATATCTGACCCTCCATTTTCCATGAGGATGAGTCGCAATAAGAACATTCTGTCCAGACAATCTCGAGTCTTGGCTTTAAGAGTGGAAATCTCTCGAGAGGCATTTGGTGTTTCTCCTGCTTCTGTTTAGAATGAGATGTGGCATTGAACTCTCACACACTTAACTCTAAATCCAGAGACAACACCCCCAACACCCCACCCTCCCCAGTGAGACACAGCCAGCTACTTACGGATGCTTGTGGTTGCATCTTGTTGTCAGTATGTGCCCATTTTGTGTGTGTTTACAAGTCTACTGTACATGTGTGTCTTTGTGTTTAATGTGACCCCCTTGATCTCTCTGCATGCTAGATCTGGGTCTATTTGCTGTATTTTTGTTTGCTTTTCCTTCCCGTTAATTGTTGAGTATACATCCTTTTGCCAGACATGCATAAAATAGTATTTGCAAACACCGTGTTTGTTTAAAGCAGACTAAATGGATTGTCTGATTTACTTTAACTGCTGAGTATTTTCCTTATTACTTAGACTGGAGATTTATTTCTCAATTTGTCAATTAAATCTGAGAACATAGTAAAAATGCCCATCTCAGTTCTCTAAGCCCATGTTTATGTTTTTAAATGTCTTTTTTTATGTTGAATCAACGGTTTAAAACCAGAGAATGTTTGGAGTGTTTGCTTGAAAATCATAATATAAATAGGGACATAATATCAAAATAATTAGCAATTAATTTTCTGGCATTTGACTAATCATTTAATCAACCAATCTTTTATGGAATACTGAAATTCTCTTCACGTTATCTTGGTCATCATGCATTTCTGATTTAGGCCCATGAGGTTGGAGCATTTTTCACTATATAGATGAGCGTACAAAAACTTACCAACAAGTTTTCGCAACACAGCAGTGACTTGCAAATACTAATGAACTCAAGTCTGTTCTCTGTTGTGTTTAACTTGCGTCTCTGTGTTGTCTTCCTGCAGCCGGAGCAGATCACCAGGCGCCGCTGGCTGCGTTTCCTCCCGTTCTGACCTTCTGGACAGCACCTCCCCATCGACCTCCTCCTCTTCCTCCCCCTCCTTCCTGCTACGGGTCCTCAGGGCTGCGCTCCCCGTCCAGCTGCTCCTCCTGCTCCTCATCGGTCTTGCCTGCCTCGTGCCCATGACCGAGGAGGACTACAGCTGCCACCATGCCAACAATTTTGCCCGCTCCTTCCATCCCATGCTGCGCTACACCAATGGACCTCCACCCATATGAGAATCCGCTGAAATACATACCTGCTGCTTTGCCAAGGACTTCTGTGAATGTTTCCGCTTCACCCTGCCCCCGAAAGCTACAAACTCTTCTCCTGTTGGAGAGACAAATAAGAAGTAATTCAGAGGTGATATGAAGACTCACCAACATTGCACAGTCACCTCAACCCTTTAAAACCCAGACTCTCCAGAATAAATGGACCTTTATCTGGAGACCCCCTCACCCAATCCAAATATTTCATGTTGTTTTAACTTAAATGTGTATTTTTGAGGTTTCTGAAGAAACCTGTGGAATCAATAATAAACAAAGCACTATTTATATACTCTATGGTGGGAGCCAAAGTCTGTGCTTTTTGTCCATGATATCCAGTGCTGCTACTATTTATTTAGTGTTCAATCAATGAATAGATTGTTAGTATTAATGAAGCTAAAGCAACACCCATGTGTGATATTGTACTAGGAAATTGTATACTTACAGTTTGGGTAGCAATCATTCACAGATCTTAGGAGTGAAGAAATGCATTTGAAGAACAATTTGGAAAAAACAACTGAAACAGCACAGAAACAAAACAAACATCAACAGGAAGGATGAGATGTAGCTTTGTTTTTCTTGTTTTTTTGCTCTTCACATATAAAAAAGAAACTGCTTGGATTTGGTAATGAAATCCTCATATGATGATGTAAAAGCTAAAAACTGAAACTATAGCACTGACACGAGCACTGTTGAAGGTACTGCACTGAAGCCGTCCAGCCGAGGTGGCCGACTTCTTTCCCCAAAAGCCAAGGCTTGCATTTCCTGCTTTTAATTTCAGTATTTAATCAGCTGGAGCTCTCTTGCTAAAAAAATGAACTGATTTGTATATTATTGTTGAATTGCCTTTGAACACGGGCAGTTATTTTTTTATTATACTGTTTGAGCATGCCCTTGAAAGTCCCTTGCTTTTAAGAAAGCCAAACAATCACTGGTAGTGTTTTAGTAGATGGCTGTGACATTAAATAAATGGTGTGCTTTGTAATATCTGCGCTAATTATTCTGCAGTGATGAGACATCAGAATCGCTGCATTTTTAAAACAGAATCTGTAAAAGAAATGATGAAATATGAAAATGGTTATTTATGTATGTACAGTTTGCTAAAGCTGACTTCACGAAGAATACTCTCTTTGCAAATAATAAAACATGAAATATTTTCTTCTGTGTATTCTTTGGGGATATAAACTTGGGGAGAAACATGCTGCAATGGTATAATCTTTTTCCCAGCTGATGCTTTTATTTTCATGCACAGTAAACAAATAAAAGGTCAGGTCAAGTTTGACTAGATTTACACTGAACAGCTGAAC
The DNA here is from genome assembly GCA_016785225.1 of Psettodes erumei. Lineage (NCBI taxonomy): Eukaryota > Metazoa > Chordata > Actinopteri > Pleuronectiformes > Psettodidae > Psettodes > Psettodes erumei. The sequence goes on along the minus strand of JAFBJZ010000635.1, from coordinate 715,461 downwards.
TGGCCAAATCCAAGTCTCTGATCATGTATAGAGGCTCAAGTCTGCACTGTAACTGCTTCCTTCATATTTTTAAATTGTATATATACAATTACTGCATCAACAATTGTTAAATAACTGATGGTAAATAGTTAATTCTTTCCCCATATTCAAAGTATATTTCCTCAGCCACCATTCATTTTTATGAATTCTTTTCCTGAATATATCAAAAGACAATACCTGACGTATAAGTCATTTCCCATGTAAATAAATTAAATGCTCATTGTAGCCAGTATGTAAATTTCCTTTATATGTTTAAGTAAAAATAATGCCCAGTAGTCCCTTAAACCCAAGAAGTGCACTTTGGTTGAGGCAATAAAATAAAAATTAGCTGCTCATCATCTGAAATCACCATAGGTAACTAAATGTGACAACATTATCTAACACCTGCCATTTTGGAAATAATAAGCTATAATGTAAAGCTGTTAGAGACTGATTCAAAATCACTGACTGATATTATGAAAGGCGGCAGAGAAGATTAACTGCACTGAAGCTCAGATTGTGGTGAATTGAAACAGTGCAAAGGAATACATTCTCCCTAAATAGCTACAACGACAAAAATTTCTTAATTTATAAATAATTATCTCATACTGCCTTCTTTCATTCCCCAAACCACTTTCATTCTGTGCTACACAAAACATTCATAAAAATGACTTGACCTTCAGACAAGCTCATTGCGCTGTGACTCATAGGTTGTGGGTGCAGTCTGAGCGGGACCCTCCGTACTGAAGGACACCTGGAGCTGTCGGGGCTCTGCTCAGGCCCTCATGGCTGCCTCGGGGCCCTGAAGTGGAGCCAGCTGAAGAGGAACCACTGCTGCTGCTGCTGTTGTTGTTGTTGTTGCTGCTGGTGGTGGAAGGCTCTCTCTCAGCCTGGAACCAGGACTGAGCCGGTTCGACGGGGCGGTGGAGGCGGTGAGCATCTAGCATCTCCAGCAGGAGGTCCAACAGAGGCACTTTGTTCTTGCACTTCATGCTGTAGAGATGCTCCATGCCTTTGTTGCTGCAGGGAGATTAAAGAAGAGGGGGTGAGGAATTACAGATGCTTGATAATATTTACCCAATACAACCAGATTTTATTCATGTTTCATTTTTCTAGTTTTGTCCTTCAGTTTTTTTTTCCTCCTCCTTAATTGTTCAACTTTCTATGCAATACTCTTAATGGAGATTTATCGTTCTAAGCAGCTTCAATTATCATAAGGCTGGAGTTGTTATATATTTTTATTACTGATAACAAATGTCATGAAAACCCAAACTAATTCCATCTGTCACTACTCTCAGCCTTTAATATTCTGTCTACTGAGCTCCAAAACTGTAAATTCCTACTAAAGATAGATACTATGCAACAGTCACAAATGTATTTTCAGTAGTTGTAATTTCATTTAGAGATAATAATTTCATACAACAGCTTGGGACTATAGGGTTTAGTAAACATTGCTTGTACTAGAGTAAATACTGCATCTGTTATATTCTGAGTGGCAGATTAATACACATGTAATTTTGAGCGTATTTAAAAGGGACCCTGTGGACTTTTTTGGAAAAAAAAGTGAGTACATTTGCAGCGTTTTGTTTTGTTTTTAACTAAGTGAACAGTTCTATTGTAGTATATTGCGATCTACTCCACAGACCATCTGCAGAGTGAAAGAAGATTGTGGAGACAAAGTACCTGCCTGTCTGTTATTGTTGACCGCATGGGTCAAAACCAGTTTACCTTCAAACAGACAGTCAATTTTGTTTCTAAAAAGGAACCTTAACCATTTTGAAGCATTTACACTTAAAGCTCCAACCACCTTAAAGAAACACTCAGGGATGAAAATGAGCATGACAAGTCATCACCGGGGGATGGCAAAAATTCAAGAAAAAGATTCTTATTATGGTACAAGAATTTAACTTCACCTCATGTGCCTGATGTGGGAGAGCAGGAGGAGCAGCTGTGCCTGCCGCCTCGACTGCTGCTGAAACGAGCATCCCGATTGGCTGATGTGATGTATGAGGGCATCCATGATTGTGTCCAGCATGTCCTGTACTGCGGCGCCATCATGCAGCGGCTCAATTGTGCCAGTGCACAAAGAGAAGGAACCTAACAGTGGAAGAACACAAGCTTACTGCAACTTTTTAAGCCAGTGCATTTTTCTTTTCTTAAACAGAGGACCTCAGTTGGGAGCAAGATATGACAAAACTGACTCAGTTTGCTGCAGATTCATGTTAAAACTACAAATACCCACAATTCCAATTTTTATTCGATAAGAGAACTGACTCACACATGCATATATGAATGGAGCATTAATTGCAGTATTGCCCACAAGTAATCAAGACTTCATCCAGCTTCAGCAGCTGGGCCAGTCACGTCATTGTCACTGGAATTTCAGTTGAGTCAGCTTCCCAAAAGAATATCTCATTCTCAATCAGGCAAAAACAGCCCTCTGACCAGGACTGATGTTGTCATGGGAACAGGTATCAGGCACACTCTGTTCAGCTAATGTGTGACAGAGTAGTGTTCAGAGCTACAGAGCTCCCTGTGGGTGTAGTTTGACACTGTTCAATATTTACTTTCTGGAACAGAAATGCAAAAACCTGCGACAAGTAGTGCAAGCAAAACTATGTCGAATTTCAAAAAATTAAACTAGAGAGCTGATGGTTGTTTTTTTATTGGAGAAGGGTCTCTGCTGTACACTGTCAGTGTTTCCAGGAAGAAGTTTACTCTCAATTTTCTCTGAAAATGTTTCACAAGCAAGCAACTAAATCTGTAAGCAAAGGCAGACCATATGAGGCAGACTCACACATGTTGCCTCACCAGAGTTGAGCAAGATGATAGCTTTAAGACAGAGAAACTCCTCGGGATTGAGTTTGAGCATGCGGAAGCGGGAAGCAGTGGCAAGCAGCATGTCGAAGATCTCGGCCATGCCCTCGACACAGTCGCCTTCATTCCTGGAGGGCAGAACAAAAGACACACATGAATAAATGGGATTTTGATCTCCTCCTTTTTTCCCTCATCATCTTCAGAGGAAAAAGAATATGACAAAGTCTGTGACCATGGAACTATTCACAGTAAGGCCAGATAAACACCTAATGGACTGAATCGCTGCAGTACCCCATTTGTCGGCACAGTTGAAAAATGATGGAAAGGTGGATAATATCCAGTGGCTTTGGAGTGCAAGATAAACTTGGACAGCACAGACCCACAAGGGAATTTGTCAACCCTGGCCCAGAGCATTTTAGTCATCATGTCCAATTGGTAAGGACACTCATACAGGGACCAGGTTTTAGAGATAATACTCTGTAATACACTTTTGAATCAAATGGGCCCATCAGGCACATCCGACGTAAAAGCTTTGTCTGTCTGCATGTCTCCATCATCCCTCTGGATACAATGGTTTGGTCAGCTTGTTTACTTAGAACATAGGGGGAAATGGAAGCAACAGGCTGTGCCTGCAAAGCAGAAAACAGCTATGCCTCATGTCTCTCTACATCTTTATTACTCTCTCTCGCATTGCTTTCTTCCTTGTCATCGCTCCCTCCATTGTCCTCCCTTTCCCATCATTCCTTGCATTGAGTCACTGATTAATTGTCTGCCCTGGTTGCCAGCTCAAGACTGTAATAATGAAGGGGGTATTTCAAGTTAGAGAGAGGCTGCTCTCCTCCCCATGGGGAACATGTAATTAGTCTTTCACTCTATGATGGCTAAGTCGGGATGGGACAATGGCTTGCAAGGTGTGAAATGGAAAATCTACAATGCTGATGTATCACTCTTAACATCTGTGTGAGAGTGAGAGAAAGACAGAGAAACAGGGAGGAAAAGTAGGGACAAAGATATGGAAAAAGTAAAGAGTGGCACATGTCACAGAGCAGTAAGGCAAGTCTTCTACACTACCTGTCCAGTATGAGGTCCTGTGCGAAGATCAGTTTGCCAGGGCAGTGGATGGACCTCCAGATGAGCCCAATCATCAGTACCTCCAGCCATGAGCTCTCCAGCAGCTGCACCTGGTCATGGAGGGACAGCTGTAGGAAACCTAGAAACAAAGACAAAGTATACAATGCAGAGCATTTTGTGAATGAGGCCAAGGCAGGGAACCAAGGTGATCCACAGCCACTTTCAACAGTTTTGAGCAGCTGTGCATGTTAGTTCTTTGACTAAAACGTTTATTCATCAACACTGAACAATATGTATTTTAGCCTCATCCTAGCAATTATTTAACATCCACATCTCATGTCAATAAATGCTTCTATAAGAGCTGACTGTCTGGAGCAGTGGCTGTTAACCATAATATGGCTTATTATTATTAACACTCCCAGAGTTCAGTGATTTCTGTGCACCTTCATCTAACTCATAAATCTAAAAATATGCAAGCCCTTGTTTTCTGTCAGGGAACTGCCATCTAATATGATACGATCTGCAATCTCTCTGCTCTCAAAACTAGCTTATCGCTGGCACTCAGCTGTCTCAATTCATATGTAATTACAGCCAATTCATGCCCATTGTCCCCCTATGGACCCTGGTTGAAACCCCTTGCAATTAAAACTGTGTGCCTTTGGGCTTTTAGCGAAGCACAAGATTGTAATACCTCAAAATCAGGATTTACTCACTTAGAGAGCCTGTTGAGGTGTTTGAGCGTGTGTGTGTGTGTGTGTGTGTGTGTGTGTGTGTTTGTCCGTGTTGGTTTGTCATGCAAAGGGGCGATGTGTCTTATACTCCATTTATGCTCTATGGGGTGCCAGCAGATTGGCCAAACAATCCTCTCAAAAGGTGATGACTGTAATTACCAACACTGTAATGGCTCTGCATTTGCGTGTGTGTGTGTTGTGTGTGCCCATGTGTGCCTGTACGATAAAGGTCTCCCATCACCTTTCTGTGCTGAAGCAGTCACAAAGACAAAAAACAAAGCTCGTACCAGTGTTACCCATCACATCTGTGCATTTGAATTTTGAAGAAAGATTCCATTTCCAAGCTTTTGGAAAATATCTCACTAATTCAGACAGAGATTTCGGACAGATCAGTGACAGCCACTGTTAGCATTGAACTGAAGAATATTATAATGAGTATCTTAGGAATTAAAAGGATTAACAGAAATTTTTTGTGGTGTGGCTGCTTGCCACTCTAAACAGTACCTGGAAGCTTCTTGGCCCAGGCAATCATGTGGACCAGCTCCTTGTCGGCCATGCTGGTAAGCAGGGTCATCATGGTGACCTCTGTGTAGGGTCGGCTCAGCTTCTGACGTGAACACAGTATCGGGGGCTCAGCACCCTGGAGCAGAAGGAGCACCTGGGGAAGCAGCAGATAAACTGATACTGTCTGTCCATTTCACCCCAAAAATATAAGATGTGCTAATTTATAATTTATCTACAGTGACTTCCAACATTTCCAGCATTACTACTGCCAGACTGCTAAGAAATTTTGGTGTGATTGAATGTTCATGATCCTCATAGTGGCCACTCTGGAGTTTAGCTGCTCCTGAGCAACAATTTGCACTACAACAAGGTATTTCATTATGTCCACATGACTCAGCACCTGGTCAGGCGCCATTCCAGTCACAGAAGATTTTGCTCCTCCCCCACCAATACTGCTGCTGCTGCTGCTGTGTTTCCTCCTTTCCTGGTGGGGCGTTGTTCTGTGCTCCAGGTCCTTAGCAGCCTTATCTCGATCACTAGTGCCAGTCCGACGTTTGTCACGCCGCAAAACACGGCCACGGTCTTTACGCACACCTTGAGGACACAGTAGAGTTTTAATGCAAAGAAAAAACAAAACAGGCAGCTACAGAGAAAAAAAAACACACATGCATGCACACAATCCTTAACCAGCTCCCAAACATTTACACTCATCATGCTTTTCCCTTGAAACCACTCACAAATAAATTCATATCCTGTTCTTTCCACCCAACGGAACAGTGCTGATTATATGGATGTCTGTGTGATTCAAGAAGTATGAAAACAAAAATGTGGGTGTGTGCTAATCAGTGGTTATACTCCTCAAGAGGAAATAATTTCAAGGTCATGTTAAAGTTAGTCTTGAGCTTATCTGCATTCACCAGAATGCTCATATTTGTGCAAATCTTCACTGTACCAAGGCCTGACTGATAAAAGGCAGGTCTGAAAAATAAGAGGACAATCAAGTTGTCTCATTTTTTGACAGGAAAACAACACAAGAAAACTGGAAAAGTGCAAAAGAAAAACAAAATTACAGAAGACCAATAAAACAAAAAAAGGAAACAAATAAAAACAAAACTATAACCAATAAAAACACAACTAAATGAAAGACAGTAAATGAAAAATAAATGAAAACACAACCCACAAATAAGCATTTTTCTGACAAATAAACAAAAGACAATATTTGTCTTCCAAAAGATGGAATTCTTCTTCTGCCAGTGCTTCAACCCACCTCCTTTCATCATGCCCACTTCGTAACACTTCCTGAGACGGCAAGCCTGGCAGCTCTTCCTCCGATTCCTGTCAATAGTACACTGATTGGTTGCTGGGCACATATAGTCATTGTGACCTGAAATGGAAAAAATCTATTACTTCAAGTCCTCCTCCCCCGTTTCCAGTGTTCACTTCAGATTTAGGTTATTTAGCAGCTAAGAACACTCTATTCCCATTTTAAATGGATCTGAGATGGAGAGAATTAAACGTGGCATCTTGGTTTTGTCATTGCCATGGATACTATTGATTTCTTTATGACCGGTCTTTCATTGCAAGACTTTGCATCACATTTGCAGCGTATCACAAAACATGATGAAGCTATCAACAGCAGATGAAGCTTTGATCTGCACACAAAGACAGTGGAGCATGGAGGTTGCATACAACATTGTATCCAATGCAAACAGAGATGAAAAGTGGCTGATGGCTCACAAATGAAAATAATAATAATAGCAAAAACTAACTTGCTAAAAAATATATTCTCCCCCCTTTACTTAAGATCATCTCACAACATCAAAATTTATGACATTATTTTCTCTCTTCCTCTCCTTTTATATGACAGCGACTGAGCTCCAGTTTGACTTCTTATTTCTCTGTCGAGGTTATAGAGAGTTCATGTTGGTACCAGGAGCATAGTAAACAGCTGTTACACTAAATCATCATCCTTTAACGGCCAAACTTTCATTTTCTCTGTTATTAGTGCTATTTAGATTCTCAGATGTGCGAGATTAAACCACAATGAATTTTCTTTTGTTGACAAACTAATATTTTGTGGAGAACAGTGCTTTATGAAATCTATGAAGTTCACTGTCGTACTTGGAGGTTAGCTGTACAGATTGTGAAGCCCCTTCAAAAATATTTGTGATATTGGGCCGTATTAATAAAACTGACATTAATTTTTTGTGTTTTTTTATGGTTAAATTTAAAGGGGTACAGTAAATGACAATTAAATTGTGACAATGTCTTTGTCTAATTAATTGTATTTCATGAGTAGAGCTTAAACAATTTTAAATCATTTATAAATGAAATTTGAAGACAAAATAAGACATGATCCTTATTACAAACAGGTAACAGCTAAGATTTTACATCCACTAGTCACAAACAGCAGAAGCAGACCCACGCAGACTCTACCCACCCTGGATGCTTCTCTTGAAGAAGGCCTTGCAGCCCTCACAGGACCACACCCCATAGTGGTACCCAGAGGCATAATCACTGCACACGGCACAGAAACGTGTCTCTTTAGCCATCTCAAACCCCTCTGCTCCGGCTCCACCACCTGACTCCCCCACACTGTATGACTCGTCACTGGTGCCACAGTGGTCATCTCTGGTCACTGGTTGCTGACTGGACCTGTAAGAAGGGACATATCGCAGCCTAAATAAACCATTTCACATACTACCCGGTACTTTTGTGATAGTGACAGTAAATCGTGATGCTGATAAAATATCTATCTTGACTAAAATATAGCTGGATATCTTGTAAAGAAATGCTCTATAGATGTTTTTAATGAGAAAAAGTTGAATCCAACAACTTAAGTACAGATCAATTCAGACATTTATCACACTGCTTTAATGACTGAGACAATAGCAGAGTGCTATTTTCCACCTGAACCAGGATACAATCTGCATTTCTGTTGTTCTTACGTATTGTTCCTTTCTCAAGGTCCCTGACAAAGTCCTTAATCTCTGGAATTAGAAACCAGGGCAAAGCTTGATCCTTTCTATAGAGATAAAGACAATGTTTTGTATAAAGCTACAGATTAAAAATCATCATGGTTATATGATTATGTTTTGCTTATAAGTGCATTTTGAGGACTGAGAATTCTGCCAGCGCCAAAGATTTTAAATCGAGTTGTGCGGCAATGTGATGTCATAATAGGAATAACAGGACAATATAGTTAATTTAAGAAATATACAAATCAATTATTATAAATAGGCTTAAAATTTGTTCTTCAGTTACGAAATTTGTACAGAGACATAATATATTTAGCTAAGAGTGCTGCAATGAAAAAAACAACTCTGAACTGTCTTTTGATAGCACTGCTCTTATCAGTTACATAATCACCAAACTACAGCACAAAGAAAACTAACCAAACAATGAAATTCAAGCACTTGAGTTACAAACTCTCTCAAATTGCTTACCTCCCTACTAAATTTAAGTAATCGGCAAAAATCTACCAATTTCGCTAATGATTCTAAAGCAAAAAAAATCAGAGGAAAGACTCATACCTGTTGATTCAGTCTATAAAAGAACTTTTTGTCCAAGCACACAACAGGCATTTTTCATACTCTAGTGATGAAGAAAAACTGTGTTCCCTCCTCACCTGTAGACGGGTGTCGAGGTGGTTTCCAGAAAGTGGTGGCTGGGCGGGTGCATAAAGGGGCTGAGTCGGGGGCTGGAGGGCACAAACAAAAGAGGACTTGTCGGCCCGCTGCCCAGGGACTGAAGACTGCCATCGGAGGGTGGTCCGTGGGCATCCAGTGGAGCAGAGTAGTAGCCAGTGGTGGAGTGGCTGTAGAGAGGAGTCGGGGCAGGGGTGGGGGCAGCATAGTCATATGTCCCTTCAAGAAAGTCCACAGTGGCTACCCCTCCAGACCCCCGGCTCTCTTCGGGGTACATGTCGTTGAGGGGGGCACGCGGCAGAGGTGAGAGACGTGGCGGGGAAAGGGTCTCCAGCTCTGAGGAGGCTGAGCTGCTCCTGGGTCTGAGTACTGGTCCACGAGGCTGCCTGTTCTGTGCTGGGCTCTGCCTGAGCAACATCACAGCACAACAGCACTGATAAGCAACATGATTTAGACTTGCTCTCCCATTTGCTGCAAGGGGGAGTGGAGACGAGTGCTGCTCTCCCTCTCTCTGTCTTTCCTTTTTTTCCCAGTAAAGCCTATCAGGCAACTTGAGGGTCCACTATTCTCCCAGTACCTTTGCCCTATCTGCCTTCAGCTTCTGCCCACCAAAAGGAAAATAAAGGACACCGAAAAAGACTCCTCCCAAACTCCTTCAGGTTTTTTGTCAAGAGCTTTTCCCTCTTTTTCTGTAATACATCTTTACTAATACGTAGGAGAGAGGTAAGACTGGAGGAAGAGAGAAAGAGGAAGATGGACAAAGAAACTGTGATTCACAAAAACTTCCCTCATCCCCTCTCACAGTACTACAAAATATTTTCTACCTTCATCACATTTGGCTTATCTTTACCAGTTGTTCCTGATAGCTTGGGGAAAAAACCTGCAAACTAGCTGTACATGTCTCTCTGAATATATATCATTCATTTAGCCACACATTACCAGCATGACGTACAACCAGTCCATTTGAATACACCTGAGACTCTGCAGTAAATCAAATCACTGTGGAAATGAGAAGCATTAAGATGATGGTTTTAAACTGGGACTAAAAGAAAGCCAAATTCTGCCATGATACATACTCACCTCTTACACATGAATCATCCTCATATCTGCTGTGCAACAGTGGGACTGTTTGACTTTCGTCTCTCCCTCTCTCCCTTCGCCTTTCTCATCTCTCTCTCAGACATCTAACCATGCTCATTGGACACAATGGGAACAGAGGAAAAGGTTAAAAAAAAGGATAAACAAATTAAAGATGCAGCCAAATCGATAACCATGGTGTGTTAAAGTGCCAGGTCACCATAACACAGTAAACAGAACAGGAGGTCAAATCTCATTCTGACAGCCAATAATTACACAATGAATCCCAACCAGGACTGATGGTTGTTTTAATGAGACTGTGCATAGATAAAATTTCATTATTTTTGATAAACCTTATGAAAAAGTGGGATATTTCATTTAAAGGAGGATGATGTATCTTTGGGGACCAAAATATGGAGTTAAACATTATTTTACCAGGTCAAATGAAGTATAAAATGGAACAAATTGAAGCAAAGGGGAAGAGCGTTTATGCAAATAAACTTTTAAGGGATCTGATGTGTTTTTATGTTTATTGCACTCCAAGTTCATTAATTTTAGGTTCCTTTTAGTCTTTGCATGTTTTGGGATCAGGCATCAAGGTAAAAAAAAACAAACACTTTTTTTTTTTTTTTTTTAACCACACATTCATACGAGGTATAAAATTGAACCAATTTCTACAAATGTAGATCAAATCAAATGTAGGAATAGTACTAAAGCAAAAAAAAAAAAAATTAGGATTAGATTAGGAATTATCAAATGATAGAAATTACAAAACTTAAACTTTGAATTCAGACCTACTCATTCCCATGTAATACTGTCAGATGAGATTCACAAATGATGCAAGAAATTCATAAAGATAAAGCATGAGAAAGAACAACTTTCTAATTCTCTACTAAGGAAAAACAGAACATTTGGCACAGAGGCTTCCTTTTCCCTTTTCTGTGTAACATCTTTCCTGAGTAAACAGCCCAATTTTCAGAGCATGTCAGGTCAAGTGGAAAACAAGTAGCCCTGATGATGATATATGGGTTTTTTTGCATTTCCCCTGGAAAAAATTGAAGACTGTCACATTAGAAAACAAGAAAATGAAGGGTGACAAATGAAACAGCCACATCATGTAAATGGCTCAAGATAGAGTGCTCCTTGCAGTAATTGACTTCATTTTCATAACAGACCACATTCACAAAGCATGGCAGCAACCAAAATGACACCATTCAATTGCACCATCTGATCCAGAATTGTAACACACATGTTGCAGCATTTCCAGCTGTTTTGTCAGCCAGCCTGACCCCAAGTTTATGAAAGGTTGACAGGTAACAAGTGTCCACAGACAAAAAAAATTAAAAAGGAATATGCCACACTTGGGCTAACCATTTAAATAATATTTACGCACAATGTTGGTTGAGATGAATGAACTGTCTGGATGTGCACACTTGATGAAAATGCCAATCCAGTCACCATTTGAGGCAGAAGGAGATACTCATGAGAAAAATAATGCTGGAAAATGAAGTCATTATTAACCACATCTTCAATTTCTCATGCTTGTCAAGTACGACAGAGTGAAAATGAGACCAGGCATTGCAGTTCTTTATTAAATCAAACCCATCAATAATAGTGATATGTTTTCCTTCACCAGCGTTGAGAAGGATCCCGTTCAGACTTCCTCTTAAGTACTGAAACTATGAGGTTTTAGATAACATAACAGTGTGTGCAGAGCAATCCACTTTTTTCAAAGAAAATACAGAAATCTGGATTGCACTTAAAAAAAAAACAACACATGCATGTCATTACTAGTACTGTTGCACTTCCCCAATAAAAGTCTATTAACTTTCTAACTCTCAAGCTGAGCAAACCAAATTAAGAAACAATCTGCCTTGGGTGACTTTGAGTATCTGTGTGCATGTTTAGATGCATGCATATCAATGACACTGAGAGCAAGAGTAAAACAACCTGAGCTGAATACAAGTAAAAATAACTATATATTAATTTATTATCACCTTCCTCGATTGCATGCAAAAACTGAAGTACTGCTGCCCTTGGACAGAGGTTTGTAAAAGCCAGTGCAAACTCAGTGTCAATTCAGTAATTGTTAACACCATAACCTGTAAACATTTTGACTGCATAAACACCTAACCTATCTGCAAAAAACCCAAAAAACAACCACCTTGATTTATTATTTCTGAGGATAGACCTCTCACCATAATAGTTGTGATCAAATGATGGGAAAATGATTAGATCCAAAAAATGCTTGTATTTTCTAGATGGTAGGAATCTGTATTTAAAAGAAAAATTGTAGATTTTTGTAATTATGCATTCCGATATTAAACGTGATGAAATGCTTACAGGCGAAGAGGAACAAAGACACCATTAAAAAAATTCTTATAACTTAATGGTTTTATGGCTTAAAGGTATCTCCTTGCCTCTGGTACCTCTTACTGCAACATTCTCATGAATCCACATCTTCCCATTGAGATCCTCTGGTCAGTCTAACTGTTCTGACTTTGAGTTGTCGAACTGAATAACTGCGTACTTGCCACTGGTCATCCAGTCTGGATCTTGAGAGGTGAGCTTCTCCCCCTGGCCTGGCTGCAGCCCGACCTGAACATTGGCCTTAAGAGTCCTAAGGCTACACAGTGGTGCAGGCCCAAAACCTCGTAGTGCAGTATCAAAGCCCACTGTGTGGTCCCAGTCCCTGTCCCCTGTCAGCTTCCTATAGTTCAGATCACCTTTAAACAGGACTAGGTCTGCCCCCTGCAGGGTGGCGTACAGGTCAGGAGCATTGGCTGCCATGTCACGGAAGTCATGGGGCAGTGTCCAGAAAGGATGGTCATGATAGAACCACAAACCCTCCTTCAGGTAACCCTGCCACTGGACACCAATCTTTGACGTCCACTTGTGATTGGCTGCCATGGTCTGCCGGATGGTCCACTGAAAGTCTTTCACGGTGACGTCAGAGACGAACCACGGGAAGGATTTGCCGTGAAAATGGATCTCCCGTGCGAGGCCAGAGGAAATCAGAAAATCTGCTAAGACCAAGTCAGTGACTAACTCAAAGCCAGCATTGTCTAGTACAATGTCCACTCTGCCTGCAGTGATCTTTCCTGACTGTCCTGACCTTTGGGCAGAAGTCAGAGTTGACCATACCATGTTGGAGTCATCCACCAAGATGAAGTCCTGTAGACTGCCGAGGGAATCTATTGGACTGGTCTTCTGTGAGTTCTCGTGACCAGCAGAAATAGACAGGTCACATTTGTTCCCCCACAGAGAAACCTAGGAGTGAAATAATAAACATTAATTAGCAAATAATCAGAAACTGTTGAAGATGTAGTATTACATCTGTAAAACACTTGCATGATTTGTTAAAATAGTACTTAGGAATTAATGTCATTCCACACTGGATTATATATAGCACATACTTCAAGTTCCAATCCACCTTAGCTGTAAAGCCAACACATTTTTAACTCATTATTAAATCAGCCCCAACAGGCTAAGCCAGACCAACCAGACTGATGAAAACCCTGAGCCTAATAGCGTGATGTTTATGAGCAGCATCATGTTACATCTTGCTTAAGCTTGAATGGAATTAGAAATACAGAAAAGGGATGGATACATTTTGTACTGATTAATTCGATAAGATCACCATTTAAACTTCATTTGGCTGTTAGATGTTAAGAATGTACTCAAGACACTGACCATCAGTAGTTTCTTGAAATGCTCAAGCAGTTGCTTCTTAGACAGCTCTTCCATGCTCTTGTTGATCCCCTCCATGTGCGTACACAATGCCACTATAGCCTGCTGAGACTGAAAAAAGCTCTGAGTCTTCCCCTCATTAAAGACATCGTAGTCACTGATGGGAGGGCTGCAATAAACACAGAAAGCAAGTCATACCTGGAGAACTAGAACACAACATAAAGAAATAAGGAAAACTTACTATTAATACTTTCTTTTTCTATTATTTACCAAACACTGCCATTAGTGCCAATAGTGCACTTCCACTGAAGACTATTTTCTTCATCTTCAATTACCATTGCATTGCAATCCAATGTATCTGAGGCACTATATTGCACAATCCAGAATCTACACAAAAGCAGGTAGTATATCGTAGCAGCTGCTTCTACTAAAAGATGTAAACGCTTCTCACTTGAGCCAGAGGGCCTCCTGTATCCTGCGGTACATGTAGCACTCCACATATAGCCACGGAGACTTGAACCAACTGACTAACTCCGGGTCCCCCTGCAATCCCTGATGTCTCTGCAGGTACTGGTTCCATGACTCTGTGTCTGGCAGGCCGTCTGTAAGTGCTAACACTGGTTTATCAGTTTGTAGCTCATTCCTGAGCTTGGAGAGCAGCGATATTGTCTGCTTCTCTGCCTGGATGCCCTCCTGTGTGAAAATAAAGAGGATACACAAGCAAGACCAGAGTCAAGTTTTCAGACATGCCTCGTTATTCCGAACGTAGTTTAAGAAAATAAAAGCAATCGAGCTATTGAAAAATATGTCTCACCTCTCCGTATTCTTCAAAAAACTTGTTCTTGTTTCGATGTATTGTGTCTATAACTTTAGTCAGGATGGTCGGCAATCTGTCTTTTATAGTCAAGTAAGCAAACGACCTGAGAAACGAATATCATTGTTTATGATATTGGAGTCAATATAAATATTATAGCAATTCCCATCTAGCTAGCGAGCTAGCAAAGCCAGCCAGCTAATAAGCAATATTTTAGGTAGCCCTTACTTAGCAAACATTTCGGCTGTTTAATTGGTACTTGCAAATATTCAAAGCAACCATGTTCGTTTTAAGTTAACTTAGCCTGTTAGCAATGAGCTAAAGCTACTTTTGGTTTCAACACGACAGTCGTAACGTTACGAAGTATCGTATACAACAATATCATAAACACATGGTTGAATGTAGTGATAACGTATTTAAATCATGTCAGCATACCCAACCACTTTAGCAGACAGCGGAGTAGGAACCCCGTGCATGGTTTGATCGGTCGCCATTCTCGCAGTGGGAGACGCTCCAAATTCAAACTTTATAAAATTTCCAAGGACAGTAACAAATTCTGGAGATCAGCTTGAGGCTCCCCGGCGGCGTTAGGCGTTTGGATTTTAGGTGGACGTTACGCTGCCGAGCAGAAGGTTGTATCAACGGGTCCTGTTCCCGGTGACAAATGCGCTTTAATATTTCTTTCCGGGTTACCTGTAGACATTTTTTTTTTATTATTGGGGGTACGGTGCCACCATCAAGTGGTGTAAATTAGAACTGCAACGTTGGAGAGTTGCGCGTCCCATACCGATGCGTTTTATAACTATCTGCCATTTTATTTCAAAGATGCTGAACCGTGCAGTAATGAATTTATTATAAATGGTTCTATGTAACACATATCAGCTTTTTAGTCGTAAAGGTTTCAAAATGATTATTCTCTGATGAGGATCAGAGTGGTGCGCGCTGCTGCATTGCGCATGGCGTTCCGGTATTGCTGCAGCACCCCAAGCATCCCTCAATTGTCAAGGGCAACAGTCGTCATGGAGATATTGATTCGTCATCTCACCCCGCTACCCACCCACCCATCCAAAGCCCCCACAAGGCCTTTTGGCGGGAAAGAGAGGAGGTAGAGTATGATTTTCCACAGGGAAGCATTCATTCGTCAGGAGTCGATTATTGAATACTAGTATACATTAATATAGACGTGCACACTATGGTCAGGTTATCTTTGTGTTTCACATTGCCTGAGTAGATGTAGTATAATTTTTTTCATAATCTCTCATTAAATCTCTTTCCTTTTAGGCTTCCTCAACCTATTTTCTTTGCAAAATGGCTGTAAATGCTGTTCTTTCTGCTTTGACCTCTTCAAACTAAACAGTTAAACTTTTTTTAATCACGTATCAGTTTTTATTCGTATGTAGAATGATAAAAACATTAGCCCTTCAAGTAGGCCTACCTCATTACAAAATAAAAGCACAGACAAGAAAGAAATGACAGGGTTTACGGTCCATTTTGGGCCTGGGAACCGGGATAGCCTCTCCGCTCTTGATTCTCTCTTTAAAGAACATGACCAATTGATTGGCTTCACCCACGACTACTAAGCTGGAAAGATACGCGTATCGCTTATTTCTGACGGTGTTCTTTTTCCTTCCCCCCTCTCTCCGATCTGCCCCGGTCACTATGGGAACACGGCGGGACGTTGTCAGGATGCGGGGTCCTTGGGAGTGGGACTCCAGCTGCGTCCACCTCCGGTGTTCGTCCACCGCCGGCCTCCCCTCCCCCCGCCGGGGCCCCAGGCTGGCCGGATCTGTTTTTCTAAACCGAGAGAGGAGTGACTCACCACTCCGGTTTCAAAACAGGCCACGACCGAGGGAGGGGGAGGGGGCGGCAGTTAACGTTAAAGGCCCTGTTTAAACAGGTGTTTCAGCTCACCACACAGTCGTCTCATGCAACAGCAGGCCTACGGAATATTTCATTCGAGCGACTCAGTATGTCATTTGTGAGGCTTTTTATGTCTATGGTGTAAATAAAGTCGCTTGAAATGAACTGACGTCAGCACTGGCCAAATCTGACGCAAACCACGCGGGGGACTTTTTTACGTTTTAAGCAATCCCATGCAGACTGTGATGCTGGTTTTAAAAATGCATTACGGCAGGAAAAATCAATTTACAGGAAATCAGTGGCAGGGCAGTCATGTGAAAGTCCACTCTGCATCTCTTTTTGAATAAGCTGTTCTGAGCTAACCAGAGAAAGATTAAGAGGGCGTAAAGCAAACCATATGAGCAGAAGCAGACGGGAGTGTATCATTTTCCTAAAGTTGGGGCATTATCATACAAATCTATTAGTAACTATAATTTATTGATCTTAATGATGAAAAACAGTGAGCCAGTGCTGGTAACATTTTGTCTGCTTCTCACAATAAACCCATTTGGACCTTTAAGTAAAATAACATAATTTTGTTATGCCATCATGACCATCTATTAACTGTCTTCCACTGGTGTCAGTCTAGTTTGTGAAACATTTTGATTTTCCACATATTTTTATTTGTTATTTAGTTTCAGGACATTTTCAGATCTAGACCTGATGGGTTTTTTTTGTCTAGACAGGGACTTTGAAGTCCCCAGGCACTCTTTCATACATAGTCCTGTCCCCTCCCATGTCTTCTGTCTCCTTTTGAAGATGCTCCCTTTTCTATGCCTGCCCAGAAAGCAGTTTCATCTGCAACTTGCTTAATCTGGTCCGACTGTGGACTCCCTGTCCTGAGGCTGAAATGTGGCTCTGTAATGAAAGGCCTGGAAAAAATTGGTGTTTACATTCGGACATCAGATGACAAAATATTAATACCTGTACCTCGAGACAGGCAATGTGAGGTTGAAATCAGTTTCCAAGATCTCCACTCCTTGTTTTTACTTGTACTTATTTCTGTTCATAAATGGGTTTCCCAAACACATTTGAGGTTATCCGTTTACAAACTAGTTCAATCAAAACCATCTGTAACTTGTGAGCTCATTAAGGGTCTGCAACAAGCAGGAGTAATTACTTCTTTCACACAGAAGCAATAAATCACAAACATTGTGCTGGGATATTAAAGGTTATTCAACCTGCAGTATGTCCATGATATTGTTTACAACCAGGGATTTATGCAGGTTTGACATTGTTTGTGTAGGGTACACAAGGGTCATCACAGGTTACTATGCACTGGTGTTGCTTACAGGAGCTGCATTTGAGTAAAAGGCTGTTTTCCTATATAGATATTGGCATCAGTAAGCTATGTGCCATTATTTGCACTTCTTTTGAATAGATGTTTGGAAAGTGGACTACCAAATAGCAGATAATCTGATATATATATATATAAATCATAATAATCTTGCATTAAGAGACACATGCAAACTACAAATCAGGAATCACTGTATAAGTGACCAGTATAATCTGGTATAAACAGTCAAACATGGGTTGAACCTGTTTTCAATATTTTTTGTCATACAGTTCATTAAGAGTTAATGTGTAACTTACACATCACAGTTTTCAAAATTATGTTCTCAAAGACAAATTAAAGAAAAAAAAATCCATGCCCAACAAGATTTGACACAAAAACTAGTAGAAATTACAGAAATACAAAAATTTGATCTTCAGCAGAATTTTTTATTTTAGCTCATATTTAATTTTATCTTTTTATATTACATAATTCGTGTGTATAGTAAACAATAGGAATAAACCATAAAGAATACAGTTGAAAAATATTAGTTAATATAAGTACAGAATAGAAAATATTACAAGTAGATGCATTTTTTTAAAAGCTCAAAAAATAGAAATAGAATAAGTGAATGACTAAAATTACATTAAAATATATTATACAAGCATAACACCCAATCAAAATATTTTTAATTTTGCTAACTAGGTGCAAACATATGAGATTTGTGTACTTCCTTTAAACTTTTAATCTCTTAAAAAAACAACAAAACAAAACAAAAAAACTTTGAAGCTTCCAGCAAAGAAGAATCAAATGTGAGACTGTGGGCAAGCAGTGTTATTATTTGTTTCAGTGAGAGGTGGTGAGATGCAGTTCGAACGTTTGTTGTTTAACGTGTCGTTAACGGCAGACACACAATGATTAACCTCCACACAGTGAGTCAACGTAGCTTTTAGCAACGTATGTTCGACCTCACCGGCTGTCAAAAAAGCTGGCTAGCGGGGCTTGATCTCACGGCGGTTAAACAGTGCGGGAAATTAACGTAAACTCAACCGCCCCTTGGCTCAACGGATTTTCACAACGGCAGTTTTTGGCTGTTTTTTTTACCCCCAGTCATGTGATTGTAACGTAAAACCCCTAACCGGAAAACACCGACGGACGACCCTCTCCGCCGCCAACGAATGCTGCGTTTGCAAGGAACAGTACAAGCTGCTGCGAGCCCAGAGAGGACGGACGAGTCCCCGGTAACAAACAAACAACGGCGACGAGGCAAACTCCACGGATTTCAAGCGGAGTGCAGGTACGGCTGTTATTTAGCTACACACTCACCCATTCGTTTACCGGCAACGTGACGTTATTTGGCGTCTTATGTGCGCTTTAGCTAACTGTAATTGTCACGGGGAAGTTAAAAGAAACGCGTTCGTGACCAGCCCCATCCCCCTTGCGTCTCTCGCTCTCTTTTGTGTGTGTGTGTGTGTGTGTGTGCGTGTCGCGCGCGCGCCCGCGTGCGTGCATGTCCGTTTTCTCGCGCTAGCCGAGAGCCACCGAGAGCGACCCGAGGCACAGGCAGGAGCCAGTGCAGGCGCGCTTGTTTTGTGGCGGGGGCGCACACACAAAAAGAATGCTTTATATATCCACGTACTGCCGTTTTTCGTTCGCATTATCGAAGAGTCGTAGTCCTTTGGCGTGTTTACCTTCCTCACATGCTTCACTCACATGCGGTTTTAACGGCGAACAACAGAAAATCTCACCACGGAAGTAACCGTTCCACGTGTCTGCATTCAGGGGCGGTGCTTAGTTGTCGCAAACAAGTTATTATTGATTAACACATGATACTGTGGCTAACTTACTGGATCATGTGAATTCAGGCTGACCAAATTTGGCTGATCAATAATTTTGTTTTTTTTGTTTGTTTGTTTTATCTCTGTAACGCCGGACGTCTGGCCTATCCCACATGGGATTACAAGACTCGGCTGTTTTACAAAACCACATGCGTCTTCCGGAAACACGTACAAAAATAAGAGTGCAACAGAAGTTACAGCTTTATGAGTACTGATATATACCATCAAATAACATATTTATGTGAATGAAAGAAAAAAGCTGATACACATCTACAGTTTGCACATCGTATATATTTACAAAGTCAGTCTGATTTTATCTTACTAAACAATATATTGCCGTTTACCCAGAAACTGACAATAGAAAACTAAATGAAATAACGTTTCTATATCATTTATGCAGCACAATGAGCAAAACATTTTTCTTCTTCCAAACAGACACACCGTTTCAGTTCAACGGCAAGTTGTACCAGATTTTAGAGACATAGAGATCTTTGCTTTGTAGATAAATTAAACCCTGTACATTATTAATTTTTAAAGCCTCAAAATATGATCAGAAAACATGAAGCTTTGATTGGTTGCGGCACTGGTGCATTGGACTGCATTATTTGTAGCTAGGTGTCTGTAATACACTGCTGACTGAGAGTATATTGTAATTGTGGGTGACTGTAGCCTGGGTTGGTGGGTAATGTACATCTTTAGTGCCTGCTGTTCCTTGCACAAGATGCGGAAACCTAGCCTTTTCCTGGAGTGCTGCAGCTCTGACCTCTCTGATCAAATACATATGTGTGGAGGGCTTTTGGAGTGTTTTTATTCACAGCGGAGGTACACAGAAGTGCAGAATTCTCTTCATTAGGAGTAAATTGGCTGAAGTATTGATCACCTTCTTTACTTGTGCATTTCTTTGCCTGTGTTGGGTGGTGAAAGCGTATTAGAAAGAGATCCATCTTGTCCATTGGCTATTTCCATTCTCCAGTGGAAGGGGGGTAGAAGCAGTCCTGCCTTAGGAATGTGTGCCGACACCCATAACCCTGATCATGTGATTGCCTGAAGCCCTCATAGTCCTTCAGTGACCTTTGGGGGTCAACACCACCCATCTCATTGGTCACCAGAATGCAAGGAGCTCTTAAATGCTGAGATTGAATTTTGGGGAATTGGGCTCCATCAGAACCAAGTCATGCAAAGTGGTCTTTCCTCAGTACAGAAGTTTTCAGTAGAAAAACAAGAACTCCAGAGATGATCCACTCTTGTTTTCAGGGGTCTCTCACTGGCATTTGGTGGCCATCCTCCGCTCAACTACGGATGTTGAAGTCAATTTCTGTTAAAGCAGGACAAACAATTGACACATTAGAGGTGTACATACACCATTTCCTGCACCAATGGCACAGCAACTTTCCATTAGAGATTTAACATTTTTTTAGTACAAAGCTATGTGTTAAGTCTTTTCCATCCCAAGGATAATTGTGAGAACTACCATAGATTCCAAAAAATGTCAAAAGAGGTAAATGGGACACTGCCTGTCTGAGTGCAAAGCTGGTTTAAAAACTATTAAGGGAGCCTGTTCAGGAAGCATCATGAGCACTGTGGTTGTCATTTATTTTAAAATATTTAGAACAAGAATACTTTCAATGTTTGATGTGCTGGGGAAAAATCTGTATTCACAAATAACTTATTGTAACTCTCAATGATCACTGCAAAACATGTCCAAATACTCATTAATGCAATACAATGAACCAAATAGATCAGAATGTTTTGGTTGTTCCAGAGCCTTACCATTAATTGGCATAAGTTTCTGACGTTAGTGCTAGACAAGCTGGTCCAGTGTCAAAAAAATGACTTTTCGCTGTTGTATTAAGTTAGCTTTTACAAGGTCGTTAGATCACCCGTCAGCCTGACTCTTTGTGGTCACAATAAACTCTGGTCTCCTTCCAGACAGGAAACTCACTGCTGCTTGTGTGTGTCTCTCTGTGTGTCTTTGTGCAGGTTGAAGAATGGAGTTGGCCAACCATGGTCTTATCCTGCTGCAGCAGCTTAACGCTCAGAGGGAGTTTGGCTTCCTGTGCGACTGCACTGTGGCTATAGGAGACGTCTTCTTCAAAGCCCACAAAGCCGTCCTCGCTGCCTTCTCCAACTACTTCAGAATGCTTTTCATTCACCAGGACAGGTACAGGAAGAATACAAAAAAGGGGTATCAGACTTGGGCTCATATCAAGTTTAAAAAAAAACATCACTCACGGTCACAACAGGAAATTTATCAAACTTCTCATGCCCAAAACACATAGCTAACATGCCGAAACAACACAGACTTGTTCTAGTCTATGAAAAATAACACTGTACTGATAATACACATCATCATGTAAAATTATGAAAACTTCCCACATCATTTGTCACTATTTAATGGTAATGTGTTTGTTTTCCAGTGACTGTGTGCGCCTGAAGGCTGCTGACATACAGCCAGATATCTTCAGCTACCTCCTCAACCTGATGTACACAGGGAAGCTTGCACCACAGCTGATAGATCCTGCACGGCTGGAGCAGGGGGTCAGATTCCTGCATGCCTATCCACTCTTACAGGAGGCCAGCCAGTCGGTGTATGCACACCCCGAGCAGAGCATCAACCTCTCCACCTCCCTGTATGGCATCCAGATCTCTGACCAACAGGTGGCACTGCCTGCTCAACGGGAGCTCTCCTCACCCTTTGATGTTGAACAGCTCGTCTCGGAGGGGAGGTATCCATCCACGCCGGCTGCCACAGAGTCATTGCCAAATTCCTTACCGTCCAAGCCAGTTTCCTCACCCCCAGACATGGAGGCCTCAACAAGTGGTGCTAAGCCTACAGCTGAGGAGGGGGGGGCCGACCTGCTCAGTGCAGGTGGTTCCTCAGCCAACGCCATCCTCCATGTAAAGCCCAGCATCATGAAAAGGAGTTCCTCCTTTAGGAAGCACTACTCCTGTCATCTGTGTAGGAGCAGATTCACGCAGAGATGCCTGCTGAGAGAGCACCTCTTGCAGCACACCCAGGCTCTTCAGCAGACCCCGACTGAGCCCAGCAATGCACTCTCACCTGTCATGACTGGAGAACACAACATGGTAGAGGTAGAGGGTGTCCTTAAGGGAAGTAAGTTAGTGTCAAGTGCCTCTACTGCCACTACAGCAGTCGAGATAATCAGTGACAGTGAGCAAACGCCTGTTTCAGGTACCAACTCAGACTCTCCCAGAGCAGAAGTATCCACATCCAGCTGGGGGGTGGGGGGGTTAAACTCTCAGGCAGACACACCACCTCCATCAGACATTGCAGACATCGACAACCTGGAGAGTGCCGACTTGGACCGGGAAGTGAAGCGACGGAAGTATGAGTGCTCCACCTGTGGGCGCAAGTTCATTCAGAAGAGCCACTGGCGTGAGCACATGTACATCCACACGGGGAAGCCCTTCAAGTGCAGCGCTTGCGGCAAGAGCTTCTGCCGGGCCAACCAGGCTGCCCGCCACGTGTGCCTGAACCAGGGAGCCGACACCTACACCATGGTGGACCGACAGAGCATGGAGCTGTGTGCAGCAGGTGATGACAGCAGCCAGATGGAGGCGATGTTCTTGGGCTCGTCCAAGCCTTACAAGTGTAACATTTGCGCAACCACCTTCTCCAGTCCCAATGAGGTGATCAAACACCTGTGCTTTGCTCAAGGGGGGTTGGTGGGACTGCAGGGAAATGCAGGGGCAGGGATGCTGCTCCAGCGTGAGGAGTTTTCCAAAGATGAAGGCTCTGATTTGTCTAACTCCGGCACCCCACTAGAACCCATTAAGACTGAGGAAATCCTCGTAGAATAGTGCCAAAACTGTGTTTCTGTCCTTTTTAACACGTATGTTTATTTTCTAAATTATGGTTAATTCGTAAGCTAAAGTTAATCAGGGTATGTATTTGGAGGTTCTCGATCTGCTTTTTTGTTGTTTTGTTTTTGAGTTCAGTATTTTAGATTGTTTTTGACCCTGTGTATGAAAAAATGTTTAAAGCAAATAGCCTATAGTGCTCAGGAATTCAAACCAACGTCAGTAGAAAAGCAAGTTTAATTAACTTTTAGCTCAAGGTTAAGTTAAATATCAATGAGGGAGAGGAAGTGACTATTACTTGGTTTCATCTCACCGTTTTATTATTGGTGTATCTGTATTAGACTCTCGCGTGTCAGCCTGTATCATATTGTTTTTTGTTTAAGTGCAACTGCTGTGGTGAGGCTGCACAGGCAGACTTTCAGCACAAAAGGAAAAGGAAGCTGACACAGTTCCGGAGGAGACAGCGTGCTGTGAGATGAGTTGGCTGCGCTATAGGTTTGAGTGGGAGAGAGAAGTGTAAACTAAAAACACTCCCTCTTGAGCTGCATAGAAGAATTGTTACCACATAGTGATAAACAGGGAACTGGTTCTGCAGATCTGGTGTAGATCACGATTCTAGCTAAAAAGCACACAAGTTTCAGACCTGAGACAATCTGTGCTCTCTTTTTTGAGTTGACGCCTGGTATGCAGGAAAGTATATTTGTCTTCCATTTGAGTTTTGGTCGAGGTTTTGGCTCAGCAGAACGAAGATCGAAATATAATGCAATTGCACACGTCTCTGCAACTATTTAGTTGTATATTCTGCTTGTTGTTCAACTAAGTGTGGTTATGGTTCCTGTCTTACTGCAGCACAGTAAAGCACAGTTGCTCATAATAGGAGTTAGAAGAGACCAGAACTTGGTCACAGCAGTCATTGCATTGACAGCTGTGCCACTTAGATTTTTTTATTCTGCATTTTTTACATGTAATGTTGTATGAATATTTGGTTAGTGAAGAAGCAATATATTCCATCCAGACACACATACCTTGATGGGAGGCTGTCCTGCACATCGTGTCTGTGTTATAATTAGCTTGAATCTCCTCCTAAAAACCCTTAAATTTTGGTCAACATGCTTTTCTAATTTTATATGCAGCGCTATATTTACAAAGAATACATTATATTGCAAAGGTGTATATATATTAGTAGACAAATAGCTTTCAAAATAGAAATACATTTGGTTTAACAAAAGTTCATGTATTAGGGATGGGCATGATGAATATTTTTTTTCAAGAAGTTATCTAAAATCAGAGCATCATTATCATTTTTTGAGCTTTTAAAATAGGTTATGATTTAAAAGATTTTCCACAATTTTACATCCCTCCTCCCATTGTCAAATTTGCTAACCTCCTTATTAATCTTGTGCAAAGGGAAACATTTTCTCTGTACTGTAAATAGTAGAGAATATTGTAGACCTTCTGACGTTTATATTTGTTCTGTAACTTTGTCCAAATCAGAAAAACATAACTAGTGGTTGCAACAGTAGTCGTTTATTAAAATAAATAAAAAGCATCATGGGGGAAGTTATGCTTGATGTACATGATGCAGAGGTTTAGAGCAGCAGTTTTGACTATGGAGTTCATGTAAACACACTGACAGTCTGGTTTGATAAAAAGATGTTTGCATGAAATATAATAACAGGGTGACAGCTCTATACCAGACTGTCTGGACACGCTTGCTATGGGACTACAAAAGGTGCTATTTATTAAAACTGAGAGCAACTTAGGTCAATTCTATGGAATGGCAAGATCACGTTCTGTGTACTACTGATGACTGGAAATAGTGAAAATTATTTACCTACATATCCAGTAAATGTGAAGCAAGAGGAGTCATAAGGCAGTTATGTAATTTGTCATGTCAAAACATGTCAAGTGTGATAATCCAGCTCCAGCAATATAATTTTACTAATACCAGTGAGCATCTGTTTTTATTTCTCTATTGCAAACCTGCCGTTTAACTGTGATTAAAACTTGCCAGAATAACTTTTACATATAGAAATTTGATTTGATTTTTTTTCTTACATTTTTCATTCACATTTCACAATTCACCAGAGATAGGCCTCTAAAAGTGTCTCATTCTTCTACCAGAAAATTAATTCTATATTGTATCGTTACTAATGAAATTATGAATTGTTCCGAGTTCCAATCCCAATTTTACTTCACAGCAGTGATCCTCCTAGTGACCAATTCAACAATTAACAAAATTTAATGATATACTTTGGAATTTAACTTTAAAATCTTAATAATTAACTTAGCCACACAGTCTTTCATGTGCATTAAAATGCCCATCCCTAGTATGTTTAATATGCATTGTCTTTTCTACTTGTTTTTCATTTTGAGCCATTTTCACCCAAGCAGATTTTTCATCCTCGTGCTTTACAGTTTTGTGGAAGTGAGGATGAGCCCCAGCATAAATTAGTTTGAAGTGGGTTTTTTTAGTAGTATTTTTTTATACTTTAAATCCTTCCACGATAAGCATCAAAAAGCTGTTGTTGCTTTGATGCAATGAGCCCAGTGTTTGGCTAGATGGAGCTGTTTTTCTTTACTGTCTACTCAGGTCTGATGTGAAGGGTAATTCTTATCAAATATGAACAGTGATATCTTACTCATGTGGTTATCCATCTTTTAAATATAAATCAATATTTTATCACGTTATTTCACATAAAAACACAACTGTCTGTGAATTTAATCTTACAGGTGTTTCGAAGGATTCTTGCTTGTGTCTTGACTCGGCTTTGGTTTGTTGAAGCAATTTTAATGCTGTACTACTGACATTCATTTCTCAGAGCTCAACTAATACACAAAAATAAATGTGTGTATGTGCATATTTAAGCATCTCAGTATCTCAGGAAGAAGAGAATTTGACGTTGTCTTTTCTGTCCACTGTTGTCAATCAGAACAGTCATTTCTGGACTAGTGAGGATACTTGAGTGCAGACAATATTACCCTACTCTCCAGTGCCCATCTGACATCTACTGTGACCAGTCTGTGTTCTCAGGAATGTGAGTAATGTTCTGTATAAACATACTTTTTTGTTTGTTTTTTCAGTGAAGAATGAACAATAAAACATGACATTTTTTATAATCACGGATGTTTTTCTTCATCTCAACACAGCTTCAGGAGTTCTTGGTGATTTATTTTAGGCTGGTAAAAATTTACCAAACAGTTTATAACACACAATAATGTTGCTGTAAGCCTATAAGCAGCTATAATGATATTTTTAAGCGTTTGTCAACAATTTCAACTCCTCCTACGAAGACACGTGTGCTAACATGGCCATTTATGCTCCAGACTGTTTTCTGGATGCATACAGGAGATGTTAGAAATGCTGACAAATATCCACTTATATGTGCTCACCACTACATTATAGTGTATTATAAACTATTAAATGTTTATACACTAGTTATAAATGCTGAATGTTTTGGGGGTTTCAATTAAATTCCACCAGTGAGTTTTCTTCCCAGTCCCAGCCGTGACTAATTATGTATTACAATTATCAAGGATTAATGTGAAGCACATATCCATTTTCTCTAACTTTATTGAATGAAATATTGACACATTTCTGTATCCTTACTATTAACAGCTTGGAAAATATAAAAGACAATTAAGACCATGCTACGTGGATGTTATGCTAAATGGCTGCAGGTTATTAGTTAATATTACAACAATATGATTTTAAAGTACATACAGTAGGTATACAATCTGTACAAATGTTAACAGGTTCACAGTTAAGTGTGTTACAAAAAGCAGGGAGGACTGGAGGTGGGCGAGTGCCCAAACTAAATGCTTTCCATTATGCAGCAATAGCAAAAGTCTTTAGTTCACTCTGTCATTTCTACTCGATTGTTTTACATAAAGCAAGTGTCATGAGTCAAAGTAAAGGGAAGTGGCTACCTAACAAGGGTCAAAACGTCCTGAACTTTCTCGCATTTGTTCATAAAGCTTAGTGAAACCTGAGCCACCAAATTATAATTAATAGATTGGAGATTCTCCAGAATGATTGACACAATGCAGCTTTGTCAAATGTGGGAGGGAAGTAAACAAATACCACTGTTACCCACAGTCACATGTTTGTTTTGGTGGTAAAACTGCAACCAAGGAAGCTTCAGATATCCCTCCAACTTGCAAAACAAGCCCTGACCTTATGACATAGGTTTGATGAGTGAATCAAGGCAGCTGAGCAGATGGAATTTTAACTCAATACAACTTGCACAGTACAACTTATCCCGTGAGCGATGCAAAAACTGTGACTCCCTGACTCAATTTGGATTTAAATTAAGAGTAAAACAAGCTTTTTGATGTTATTTCTTGTACCATGTGCCTCTCTAAATCCTAAGCCAAGCAAAGCCAAGTGAGTCTACGTGCTCCCCAGTGACAGTTTAATGAACCTGAGCTATCACGCTTAGTGAACACGATATAGTGCAGCTTTAGCAGGTGGAGTCAAAATGTCAAAAATGACTGAGGAGTACAGGGTGTGCTACTTTTTCGCAGGCAGCAGAGGGCAACAACATACTGTCTTTTCACCAAGAAATATAAACAGTGTAGTAAGGAAGGTGTTGAACCTCAACAAAACTAAAA
This sequence comes from Psettodes erumei, assembly GCA_016785225.1. Lineage (NCBI taxonomy): Eukaryota > Metazoa > Chordata > Actinopteri > Pleuronectiformes > Psettodidae > Psettodes > Psettodes erumei. The sequence continues at coordinate 687,646 of JAFBJZ010000635.1, read as the reverse complement.
CACACCACTATTACTTATGTCACACAGCAATTCCAAAAACATGGCCATTAAACATGGTGAACATTATTTGCTTTGTTAGTGTTTCTCTCAAGCAGACTTCTCAAGTGTCCAAAGTTGGCCTACACATCCTTTAAACATCACCACTTACCAAATACCTGTGCCACAGAATCAAATTAAGGTGTTATAGTAGTATTTTATTGTATTATTACATGAAATAAATGTATTTTCACAGTAAATCAGTGATGGTTTCTTGTCTACACAAAGCTCATTAAGTATTTTATTGGGGTGCAGAGTGATGAATACACTGGATTTCTGCAGGCAGTATTATCACTTTACTTGTACCATGGTTTAGTTATAATTGCTACAGATGCTTGAAATAATCTTTGAATGTGACAAAGTTGTGACAAGCGAGGCTCTTTTATGCAACAGTTTCGCAGCGGTTTTGGTCCATTTTGCTGGAAACTTTTTGGACATTTCTATGTATTGACCTTTGAAGTCGCTGTCGTAATGTTGGTGAAAGGGATATCTAATGTTTCACAGCTTAATATGGGGAATTTAAAAAAAAAAACAGGCGACAGCATCCTTACAATAACAAAATGAGAGCAAAAAATAAAAGAAAAAATAAAGACTTAGGGGATAAATGAATGAATACTCAGGATATAAATACAATATACAAGATAATAATCCTCCATCTGTTTGCCTAACACCATGTCACTCTCGCTACTATACACATACAAACACACGCACGCACAGGCACACACACGCACACAGATACACAGTCGACCAGGTTGCAGACTCTCGCCTTATGCAGCAAGGGCAATGGAAAGTCACTGAGACACTGAACATACGTCACACCAAATACAAGCCAGATGGGATGCTTCTGAGGCACGGGGACATGCGTGAGTGTGTGTGAGAGAGCGAGTGAGTGGGTGGGGGTGTGTGTCCGTAGGGATGTCACGTTGTCGCGACAGGGCTAGGGATGGAGCACAGGTACAGAGGCGGCGGGGGATGGGGTTGGGGTGGAGAGAATGGCAGAGCTGTTGCTCAGTCTCTCAGTTTCTGTGGGTGGGATGGGCGGGGCCCAGTCTAAGCATGTTACCACAGAGCAGCCTCTCTCTCTCTCTCTCTCGCTCTCTCTCGCTCTCTCTCCATTATCTCTCACTTCCTGGTCCAGACAGTGTGTCTCCTAGGCATTAGTCTTGTATCTTCAGCTGTGGTAGAGAGACACAAAAAAACATAGATGAACAATGAAAGAGTGCATCTTTTCTTTTCTGGAGAAACAAACCATCAGAGCCATTATATCTGTAAACAAATGGGAGGACTACAATATCATTCATATCTCTAAATGACTTTTCATGAATGACTGAGAGGCCCGTCTTTGGGGGTTGAATTGGAGTGGGCTGTTGCACCACTGCTGTTATTATGCTGCTGTCACAAAGCTTTTTACTGCCATTCTCTCCCATTTCTGTTCCTCTTCAGACTCTGCTGCAGAGCTGCACGTCTGCTTAATAAATACTGTATGAAAGTGAACTACGCCCAGTTTCTTCCTCCTCTGCATCTGTTATATCAGACAACTCCAGACAAATGTTTTTGCACATTAAAAAAATGCAATATCCCCCTGCACATATTGAAAATTTCATTTAATCAAAGCAACTGAAAAAAACACAATTTTTTGAGCTCTTTGAAGCTTTGTAATTGAATCTAACAAATGCATACTCCGACATGGTTTCTTGACTCCATACTGAGTCTGTGATAGAAGGAAAACAGGAGGAGGGAGTGGAGGAATCATAATCAGTCTTTCAGCACAAGTTCATCTGCCCCTCACACACACCGCTTCCCTTTAAGACCCGGCCTACAAAGAAGGGGTCAACGGCGGCATTCCTGCTTTGATATCAAAGGTCCCCTGGTTACTCATAGCCTGAACAAAAGCTTTTTCATCTGGTCAGTGGGCAAATCCCCTCCCCTTTCCCTAATAAAAGTAGGGCCCATTGATGTTTCAAAACAGTCACTATGAGAAGATTGTATGATAGGCCAACAAAGGAATTTTGAAAATAACTACCTCTTTTCATTTCTTACATTTCCTGCACTTTTTTTACAATACTAAAAACAGAAATATACAATAGCACAAAAAATCCATGATCAACCTTAGATCACCTGCATTTGATTTATTAATTAATTTGATATATCAAATAAGATAATAAGATATGTCATAAACATTCAAACATATATCAGAGTTCAGTTAAGATTGGTCTCACCTGCTCATGATGCTGCTGTGACCTCTGTGGAGACAGGCTCAATCTCTTTCACAGCCTCCTCAATCACTTCGATGACCTGCGCCATCACTTCTGCGCATTTTCCTGACTGTGATTTCTCTGACTGGCTTGTTCCTGCCACGGCAGCTTGGCTGGGACCAGAGACCTCTCCTGTTGCTTCTTCTGAGAGGGTGGAGAGTTTGCATGCACTTGCGGGACTCTCTGCTTTCACACCAGCATCTTCAGCCACGGGACCATTGCTGTCAAACTCGACCACAGCCTCTTCCTCCACTGTTGGATCCTCAACCACCATCGCTGTCTGCAGGACCACCTGGACTGGAATGTGGATTTCATGCGCTTTCTCTTTGTTCTCTGGCTTAGTTTCCTCTGACTGTGATTTCACTTCCCCCACTGCGTCACTAGTCTGACTCTCTGCAACTTCTTCCTCTACAATTTCTTCACTTACATTTACCTTCTCAGCTTGCTTCAACTCATCATCTGGTTTCTTCTCTCCCTCCTCCTCCACAGAGAAATCAAGGTTCTCTGTGACTTCTATTGGGATGCTGTCAATAACCTCCATGGCAACCTGAAGTGGCTTCTGAACTGTTTTGTGACAGATGACAGGAACAGGTGTGTCAGTGATAACAGGAGCCTCAGATTCAATTTTATTTCTTTCTCTGTTGTTGCTTTTGCCTGGGCTGGTGTTGGGGTGGTGCCAGTTGGGGTGGTGGGCTTTTCGGGTTCAGACGTGTCTTTTGAAACTTCATCCACGGCATCGTGAATGACAGTCTGGGCAATGACCATGCTCTGACTCTCAATCTCACTGGTCTGCTGCACGTCCTCCTTAACTTCATCCATCTTCTCGCTGGCCACCGTCTCTAAGACGGTACACTCCACCTCGGCTTCACCGACCACCTCCTCTTGGATAAGAGGAACCTCTTCATTTGGTGTGACTACAGGGATGTCTGGCTCAGTCTCCTTTGTGCTGGTGGTCTTTGTATTTTCACATACAGTAGATATCTCTTCACTCACAACCTGAACAACCTCTTTTAGAACTGTTATTTCTTCAGTGGCCACAAACTGCTCCAGATCCATTTTCACTTCCTTGGTCTCTACAGTTGGCTCAGTGACTTCTATGCTCTGGGTGCAGACAGCTGCTTCAGGTGTCGGTGTGATGGGATCGCATATTTCATCTTTAGGAGAGTTCTTGCTCAATGTGGTATCCTGCACAACCTCAGATCCCTCCAGAACAGTGCTGATGACTCCAACCTTCTCAATCTCAGGTTCAAAGCTGACACCGGCAGCTTCAATGTTTATCATGTCACTCTGGGAATCTTCAACAACAGACTCAAGCTCAGTTGTATCTACTTGTTGCAACTGGGCCCTGGCCACTTCATCTTCTCCAGCAGTGGCTTCCTCTGAACATGGTGGAATTTCTTCCACTAACACCTCTGTGCTCAGAGAATCACGGACTACTGCCACACACTCTACGAGGGGCTCTGCCGGCTTCTCCACAAATACTTTTGCAATCTCCTTGGTGCCTAGGCCAGTGCAGATTGCCATGGCCTCACTACGAGCATGTGGCTCCAAGATGTTATTGGCCTTACACTCTGCATTCTCAGTTGGTGGTTCGTACTCAGTTTTTTCAGAAGCTACCTCTACTGGAACATCTATCACCGTCACAGAGGTCTGGGGTGGAATCTCACTGATCTCAGCCTCAATAGCCCCCAAGACCTCCTCAGCGTTTTCTGTCTTGGGCTTCTGAGGATCAGAGGTGGTTTCTGAAGCTGGAGCTGGTGCCACAGGCTTCACTTCAGCTGTGGACAGCCTCCGCCCCATACGACCTGCATCTTTAGGGGACAGCATGGCTTGGTCTTCATCACCTGCAGCATCAGTGTCAACAGACTTTGGTGTGGCAGCATTCTCTGCTTCCTCTGGGATGTCACTCAGCTGATCATGTTTATCATCACCATCTTCGACCGTGGCTGGAATCCATGAGGGGGATCTATCTTCAGCGGACACTTTAATCTGGACTGCAGCTGTGTCAGCCGGTGCTTCATGTTCAGGATCAATTTGCCTGTCATACTCTGAGAGAGGAACCACAGCTGGTGTGTCAGAGTCCTCCTCACCTGAGCCCAGTTCAGCAGAGGCTTGTTTTTCAACCTTCTTCTTCCTGCGTCCTGGGAAGAACTTCCTCAAAGAGAAGGATGACTCTTCTTTTGGTGCTTCACCATCTGACTGGACTTGGTCTGCACTCTCCTCAGGCTTCTCCTCAACTTTGGCCCTATTCTTTGGCATAACAATGCGTTTCAGCGTATCCCAGGCGGACTCTCTTGGAGGAGGGGTGCTTAAAGGTTCAGGGGAAGAAACAACTTCCTCTTCACTCTCTGGGTTTTGGGGAGTGACAGTGGCAACCTCAGCTTCAACCTCCTGTTTCCCTTCGACTGCTTCAACTTCTGCTGCCGCTGCTGTTGCTGCTGCTTTTGCTGCTGCTGTTGCTTCCTCTTCAGTTTTGGTCTCCTCATCATCAGAATCAGAGGTCCTCCTTGTCCTCTTTTTGGTTCCACCCATACACATTAGAGCCTCCCAAGAAACAGATGTGTCCATTTTCTTTTTAGGCTCTTCAGTGCTGCTGACCAATTTCTCAGTGTTTTCTGTCTTTGGCTCTTCTGCAATTGGCTTTTCCTCCTTAGCCTCCTCCTCAACACTCTTATCTGCTAATGCAGCACTCTCAGAAGAGGACAGTGTGGCTGACTTTGCTGGTTTCTCATCTGCTGCTTCATCTTCACTGTCAGAAGACCTTTTCACAAGCTTCTTAGGTGTTACTAGTCGCTTGAAAGAGGACCAGGCAATGATGCCCTCTTTTTTCTTCTCTCCATCAGAGGCAACTTCACCTTCAGGTTCTTGGCTAGACCCATTCTGGGTGACCTCCACAGCAATAACATGTTCTCCTGACTCCTCTGGAGATGAGAGCCCACTGTCAACTTTAGGAGCCTCTGCTGACTCAGTGGAGGACTGAAGTTGCTCAGCTGTCTGCTCTCCAGATTCAGTCAGTTTGCTCTCAGCATCTTTCTTGGTCTTCTGTTTCTTAGTAGACAGCTTCTTCAAGCCAGCTCCAGTGAAGAGTTTCTTCAGGGGGCTTCCCTGGGGCTTTGTCTTCTCCTGCGATGATAGCAGCTCAGCTTCAGAAGTCGCCTCTACTGGAGCCTTCTCCTCCTCTGCATTACCTTCTGCCTTTTCCTCTTCTTGTTTGGTCTCATCGGTAGTAGCTGCTGGAGGAGCAGGGTTTTCAACAGTGACCTCTGGCTCTGGGGTTCCAATTGATTTTTCTTCTTTGGGAGTAACAGGTGCCTCTTCCTTGGACTCTGACTTTTCTTCCTCAGGGGTTGCTGGGGCCTCTTCCTTGATTTCTTGCTCTGCCTCATCTTCCTCCTCCTTTTTGTCCACTGCAGCAGCAGGAGCAGCAGCAGTTTCCTCTGTCGTAGCTGTTTCATCCTCCTCAACAGCTGCCTCCTTGTCCTCCTCCTCTTTTGTCTTCTTGATGCTGGCCTTCTTTCGCAGGTTTGAGAAGAGTCCTCCACTGAAAAGCTTTCTGAAGGGGGACACAGTGGTCTCCTGGGAGGGTGGAGAGGCCTCTCCATCTTTCTCACCACCTTCTGCCTTTAGTGATTCATCAGTAGCTTCAGTAGCAGTTTCTTCAGCTGTGGCATCAGTGGTTTCAACTTTGTCAGTATCATCTTTAATGAGTTCTGCTTCAACAGTGGGTGTCTCTGTATCAGACTCCTTTTCTTCAGCTGTGTCTTTCTCCTCAGCAGGGACAGTCTCCTCTTCCTTTGTGGGCTCATCAGTCCCAGTGACCTCTTCACCCTCTTCTTTATCCTTGACTGTCAGGAGCTTTACAGGGTCTTTCTCCTCACTCTTGTCCTTCTTCAGAGTGAACTTAAAGCCCACAAAGCGAAAGATCTTCTTGAAGCCCACTTCACTGGCATCATCTGGTTTCTCCTCTGCTGCCTTCTCCTCAACAGTGGAGATGTCATTGGCATCTGGAGACTCTTTCTCCACTTTCTCGCCGTTCACTTGAGGAGCCACTTCATCCTGGATGGTGCCTGTATTCTCAGGAGACTCTTCCTTCTGAGCCACAGACACACCATCAGGCTGGCCAACTGAAAGGACAACAAAAGAAAGCTCTCAGTTTGTTTTTGATCAGATTTCTAACAAAGGTTATACTACTTACATCTACAGCTGATAATCTGCTACAGGATGCTTCAACAAGAGCTACATTTTGTAATATTCAATTCAACAAATTTAAGTAATGAGGAAATCGAGTCACCACCTAAAACAGCCTAAGTCACTCCGTGCTTAATAAAAGTCATTACTTCCAGAAGAAACTACATTATAAAACAATGTGATTTTCATATCATGGATGAAAGTCTTTCTGTCATCTGCAGATAATTAGAGATTTTGTACAATATTGTAAAATATTTGCTGAGATCCTGACCCTCTGAAATGGTTTTATCAAGCATATGACTATTTAATTGCAATCAGATTGTAATCTGCTCCAGCTAAACCTATGATATGTAAACATGCCAAAGAAATGTCTTGACATTGACAGAAATAAAACAGTAATCCTCCCAGAGGGAGATTATTAGAACATATTGCACAATGAGTGTGGTGTTATTGTCCTAAAACACAATGTGTGCAGACCTATAACACAACCTTGCAATGGTGCACTGTGACCCCCTTCTAGTTACTTTTGACAGTCAAACAGAAACACCTTTTTTGCATTATTGTGAATAATTCCATGGTAGTCATACAAATGTAAGACAAATGGAGCATCAACAGCTGAAACAAAACCCACACATCCACATATGATGCCTCTTAGGCCACTTGTCTGAAATAGGCGGAGAGGCATGGGTGTCAAACTCTGGCCCGCGGGCCAAATTTAGCCCACAGTGTAATTGTGTTTGGCCCATGAGGCAATCCCAAATGACTACGAGAGCTGGCCCGCCAGTTCTCGTCGGATTTTGTATCCAGCGCATTTACCAAGAGAGCCAAAGGTCTGAATCACCGACAGTTCAAATCTTTTTGGAGGAGTGTGGTTCGAATACATGAAACTGCCGTATCATACAGAGGTGAGATGGTTGAGCAGAGGAAAAGTACTGAACAGATGTTTCGAGCTGTGTGAGGAAATATGTCAGTTTCTTGAAAGCAAAGGGAAGGACACATCAGAGCTCCGGGAGCCACAGTTTCTTTGTGAGCTGGCATTTGTGTGACATCTCGAGCCATCTCGATGCGCTGAACCTGCAGCTTCAGGGGAGGGGCGCATCATCACAGACATGTACGCTGCAGTGAGGGCGTTCAAAACTAAACTGTGCCTGTGGAAGAATCAGATGCTGCAAGGAAACCTTAGCCATTTTCCCTGCTGCCAAACCATAAAAACGCAGATCACTACCGCCGCGTTCCTATGCGTACAGTTTACTGAAAAACTGAGCGTACTCATTTCTGAGTTTAACCGGCGATTTTCCGACTTTGATGTCCAGAAATGTAGGTTTGAACTGCTGAGTAATCCCTTCGCAGTGGATGTGGAGAACGCACCAACAAACCTCCAAATGGAGCTGATTGAACTTCAGTGTAATGACACGCTGAAGTCAAAGTATGACGCTGTGAGTGCCGCACAGTTTCCACAGTTCATCCCTGACACAATGCCTCAGCTCCGCATCCAAGCTGCTCAGATGCTTTCCATGTTTGGCAGCACTTATCTATGTGAGCAACTTTTCTCCTCGATGAAGATGACCAAAACATCTCACAGGAGACGTCTGACTGATGAACACCTTCGCTCGATACTGAGAATTTCCTCAGCACAGAGCCTGAGCCCAGACATTGATAATCTAGCATCCAAGAAGAGATGCCAGGTATCTGGCTTGGGCACATCAGATGAGTAGAAAACTGAGCAATAATTAACCTTTTCTTTATGCACTTTTCTTGCTTCTCCATGGCATTGACTTGAATGGTTGATTGATTTATTATTCTATTGTTTTATTTTGAAAATTATTTAAAGTTTATTTTGATATTTAATTTAATTATTTTAAATCCAATTTTGCATTATTGTTATATATTGTAGTAGCAATCGTTGCTTGTTCCATATTCAGTGTTAAAGCAAAACCTTTTTCCGTATTAAAAGGTTCATTTGTTCAATGTTGGCCCGCGACTTTGTTCAAGTTTCAAATTTGGCCCACTGTGTATTTGAGTTTGACACCCAGCCCAATTTTTTTTAACAGGCACTCTTAACATCCTTAGGCTGATTTGGTTTGTGGGGAGGGGGAGTGGGGAGGATGGGTGTTTTGAATAACGACTGTACCAGAAAGAATGTGAGTGTGAGGGGTGAGGCTACAGGGGGTGAGTAGGGACAGTTAAGAGATAAAGGGACAGGGTTGAAGGCGAGAGGGGGTGGGGGTACTGCCCTGAGGCTGAAGACCTAACTCACTTGGGAGGTTGTTAAATATCTCAGACATACACTCATAGTCGAAATGCTTCTCTCGGCTGGAGACAGGCTTTTGTTGATGTGTAAGAGCATGTGGTAAGGCGATGTTCTCATCTGAAATATCACCGCAGCAGCCAAAGAAATGGTGGTTGTAAATCCACTCCACTCTCCAACAAGATCAGATACTGTCTCCGTTGTGGCTGTTTCACCACTAATAAGGATTTGGGTGTTGGTAAGAGGGGTGGGGGGCATATAAGAGCTGAATGGCAGCTATTCTTCCTGGACACTATTTACAAACTTTGCCACATATATGCAAATCATTGTTATAATTACTATAGTCTGGGGCAGAACCCCATTAAACAAAAGAAGTCAGCCAAAAAAGAGGGCAAGGAGGCACCCCCGTACCCTCCCCCAACAGGACCCCTTCAAGCGCCCTCTCTCTTGTATCAAAGGTGTGGTCAGAGTAGCTCCGTGGCTCCGGGAACCCTACACATCACCATTAACAGCACTAGTAACACCCACTGTTGCACCAAATACCTCTCTGTTATCTAATTAACATCGAGTCAGAGTCTGACACAGCTGTATTCTGCACCAACTTGCAGTAAAATATAAAAAACCCACAAATGTTGATCTATTAATATCAGTGCTATGGCATTCCAGTCATGTGTTGAAACCAAAACCTGAGGTCACTGTGAAGCAAAAACATCCAAGCCCTGCTCCATTTCAACCATCACTTGCAGTTATAAGGCCCACAAGAAGAATTGGTCTTGGCATGTAATTAATTCCATACGCCCCCCTCCCTATCCTCTGTGGCTAAGCTGAATAACCCCACTGGGAATTAGGATCCCACTCTAATCTAATGAAATAGTTCACATGACAGGATGCTGGGAGCTTGCTCAGAATGGGTGGCATGAGCTAAAAGCAGGCTCCAAAAAAATAATTCCACGAATTCATCATCATATATTTCTATCTGGCAGCTGTCACTGTGTGAAATTCTTTTCCCAGTAAGAAGGTTGGCGGTTGTATGGGATGTATACCCCCAGAGTTCAGGGTGCTCAGCAGTCAGTCTTGGGCAGAGACGGTGTTTACAGTGCTGTGAATAGTTTTTGTTAGTACAGTGGATAAACAAGTGTTTTTCTTCTTTTTAACAGCAGAGTTACTGTAAAGGGGGATGCTTTGCAAATTGTGGTGCTTGTTCTGAGTTACATCCCACAAAACCACAAGTGATGAACAAGAATGACAAATGTTTCAAAGTTCAAAAAACAGGATTCAATCACAGCCTGAACTTACTGAAATGTGAAAACTACAAGAATTAAACATGATTTTACATTTCATAAAATGAGGCTCTGCTGTGGACAAAACAAAGTCAACCTTAACCGAAATCTCTCACTGATGCCAGGACATCTACAAACCACAATGCAAACTAACCACACCCTCCGGACAACAATGACTTCGGCTGCACTCACCCGTGCAAGGAGAAACCAGTTGCTTTGGTCTTCAGTGTACACTACACAAATGACACACAGTGTTCATAAAGTTAGAAATGAGGCCTTGTGCTTACCTGTTAGAGTAATTGTTCCAAGCATTGGTAAAAAAATACAAAAATCCTTTCTCCCAAAGAATATTTAAAAAAGGCAATTTAAAAAATAATTTTAAAAATGTATTAAGACTTTTTATTGTATCCCTTCACTTGTTTGCACGCTTAATAAAATCTAAGCTTTGTTTCTTCCAAGTCTGTCTCAACTCTTGAGCTGTCTCTGTCTCTTGCTCTCTCTCTCTCTCTTCCAGCACTTCTCAGTCAGTATGAACAGAGGAGAGGGCTCCACACACATTTCAACAGACCGACACACATGTCATGTTAGGACCACCCCTGCCTCCCTCTTCCTCCCACCTCCCTCTCCTTTCTTCAGCTGTTCTGAATGAGCAACCCCCTCTCCCTCCTCCTTCCTCATCCACTCGCCCTCCCTCAGACCTCAGCGTCCACCCAGGATGATTGGAGCCCATCATGTGATCTTTCAAGGAAGCATTTGTCTCCCGATATTGTGCATGATTAGACTCCATATAACCCCTTTCCCACCCACAAGGTTACAAACAAAACTGACACACTTTTTCTTTCAAGGGGGCTCTACTGTCCATTGCTGGCCTTAATAACCAATTGTATCCTCAAAAGACAGTTCTCAAACACTTATTTCTTTTTCAAAATCCAGTCCTATGCACCACTGGCCACGTTTTCTCCCCTCTACTCTATTTTTCAGGAGGCAACCAGCCGCCCTACCCCCCTCCATCCCCAATATCTCATGGCTTGTGTCACTAGTTATGTAAAGGAATTTTGGCACTGGCAAAGCACAGGGATTTTCAGCATTTATTTGGACACAACGCTCTCTCCGTCTGTTCTGATTGGATTAAAATGTTTGATTTTAAAAATAGATATTTTAAAATAGAAAAAAATAACCTCTCTTTTTAAAGCAAGTTTCTGGGGGTGGGGGTGGGGGTGCAAGTTTCTGCCTGTCCCCTGTGAATTTAAATAGGCCCCTCTCAATTACTCCAATGCAGACACATTTAATTCATCTTTTGTTTTAGGGGGTGAGGCGACTAGGTGGAATGCAGATAAATCCTCAGGTACATACCAGCATAATCTGATCTGTCACACTTCAGCATTGTCCCAGAGGAATGTGTGAATACCATCTGGGGGGGGTCCCAAATAGGTGATAACAGCAGTAATCAAGCACCGTCTGAAAGCAGAGCACTTACCACAAAGTCTGTAAGTGCGCGCCTTAGAGTCCACAAGTCTGTCTTTAAAAATCACGTAACAGTGTTTACCAGTAGCTTTTAAACCTCCCATATTTCCAAGACACAAGAAAACAACATTATTTATAATCAAATCAGGTTAGAAAAGACAGCCCAGAATTGGGGGGTGGGGGGTGGGGTGGTAAGGACAGGAGAAAGTAACATCTAATGAGACATATATTGAAAAAAGCTCCATGCTCCAATCCAGAGGACAATAAAATATATCTTTATATCACATAAATGTTTGCTTTTCTATTCCATAGCATAACCTTTTTCTGTTGTTAGACTTACTTCGCTGCATGTTTTGACTCTTTTATTCCATCTATGTATCAGTGAGTAATAGCAAGTTGAAAGTAAAATCCAATGGTTGTGCTATGAAAGACTCATTTGACCAAAGTCATTCACAAAGAATTTCATTCTGCTTTCTGTTAATGCAGTGACTCATCTGGTAGTTTTTTCCACTATCTGTATTATGCTACATAATGACTATGCCAGTTTACTGAGCTGAGTGGACAGTGACTCAGACTGAAGGGAATTTAATAGTTGGATGGGAGCACCTCTGCTGGGTCGGTCCACATCTTCCTCTTCCCTCCCAACTTCCTGCACATGACTCATGCACATCAGTCACATTCCTGGACTTCCACACATACACAGAGATTTTAATTTAGGCACACGCACAACTTCGGGCCACACTGAGCTGTATGGGAAATATTTCTGTAAAGAATTCACATGGTTCATTATTTTCAACAAATCCCATGAGGAGACACTAAGCAGCTCTGAGTTTAACCTGCTGATGAGTGCATCTATATGTTACCTTGGTATGATTCTTCATCATTCCTGTAAATTGGCAAAAACATAAGAAAAAACTAAAACAAAGATTCACATTTTACACTTATTCCTTCAGTACTATGAAGTGAAGATGACCGAATAAACCTTTTGGTTTTGGTTTGGTAAATAACCAAAATTAGAATAATTCACATGTACCATTTTCATTTCTTCCAATGCCAATTTCATTAACCCCCAAAAACTCGGCAAAATCTGCAAACTAATAGTCTGCAAGCAAACACTGTTCAAACACACCAAATATTATTTTAAATTTACGCTAATCCACAAGTCACAATTATTTTCATAGTTGGTTTTGTCAGTCATTTGGTCATTGTTAGCAAATCACAAAAAACCCACATAGTCTTAGAGTCCTGATTGTGACATTTCAAAATGTCTTGCTTTGCCTGGCCCACAGTCCAAAACCCAAACTCTTGAAACCCCATATATATTCAGTTTAGATTTGTAAGTGACTGAGACAGCCATAAAATATTCATAATTGAGAAGCTAGAAGTGCTGAAATTTTAACGATTCTGCTTTAAAAAAACTGACTAACTGCATTAGAGTTTCCAAAGATCCCGAGTATGTCAGGTTGAACTTTGGTGGACATGTGTGTAAAATGATGCACAAGACATCTGGTGCCGCCATATGAAAGTGAATATTTCACTCACTGTAAACATCACATGGCTGAAACTCACTAAGACGGTATGTGAAACTTTCAGCCTGAAGGGAATGATAACGATATTGGTTTTATCGGTTAAATTGAATTGTCAAGATTCCCATGACACCAGTAAATACACTGCATTGGACTTTATATTGAAGATGGAGTATTTAAGTTTGCATAACACAGGGCCAAGTCTGAGGGGGTGACGCCCCAAATATCTCGATAAATCAGAGAACGTGCCTCAGCTCAGGAATGTGTTTGAGGAGGGGTCTTGAGTGGTTGGGCGGGTGTGGTGGGGGAGGGTTGGGGTGCTGCGTGGGGAGAGGGGCTTTTTTTGTAGCTTGCAAAGAAGTGCATGACATCATCGGACAGCAAAGAAAAAAAACCAAGCCCGTACTCTTCCAAGAACTGATATAGGATGATGTTGAAATAATTGGAGGAAAAGGAAACAAGGCTTGTGAGTGGGTGAAACTGCCCTGAGATCAGAGAGATTTTTCAATCGGCAGCACCTCTCTTTTTTTTAAATCCTTCTCTCCTTCTTTCACACCTTTGTTTTTAACTCCCAAATCCACACTCCAGGTCCTCTTTAATCTTTCTTCCTCTCCACCACTGAATCTTCTATCTTCATGAGCCCCCTGCCCCCCACCTCATCCCACCAACCCCATCCTATCCAGTTTGTGTGTGTGTGTGTGTGTGTGTGTGGGCCGGAGGGATGGATAAGAATGTCGGACAGGAAAAAGTCTTTTCTTGACATCACTCTTTCCTCTTCCTTTTGCACATTTCCTCGAGTTGCACTTCATGCTGTTCTCTGCAGTCTGCACAATCCGTCCAGTAACGCTTCCGCCTTTTCTTGTTCAGATTACATCCGCGCATTACGTGATGTTGTGTGATGAGATTATGCAGTTGTGAAGTCTCACAATTGAGCATTTCGTGACCATCTTTTGTTTATTTTTGCTCCAAAACAATGAGGGATCATGTTTACAGCTTTCAGCACTGAGACAGGAGGTTCAACAATATCCATATTATCTTGCACGCAACTGGGCAGCAGTTCAATTTGAGATCAAATATGTCTGCATATCTTATTATCGATCTTCCTGGCTCTTGAGTTACAGTCGTACAAGCTCATGACAAAAAGGGTTGTTTTGTTTTTTCAAATTTGGGTGAAAAGCAGCAACACAAGCTTCCGGAGGAGTGTTTGGCAAACCTTTGCCATCTGTTACACAGTACATGTCTTCTCTTTTCTCTGTATTCCTGAAATATCTGCACCACCAATTTGGCATTCCAGTTGTTGTTATGCATCATCTTGTCTTCCAGTAGAGACTGGATATTTAAAAACAGAAGTGGTGATATCTAAAGAACCCCCCTCCATAGAGCAGTAAATACTTCACATTTTACAAACAAGCCAAAGGTTGCATCTGCTTGTCAACTGTCAAAAAGAAATTAAGCTGGTTTGACAAGGATGTAATCTTTCGACATGTGTTATTGAATGGCTGTGTGTTGTCAAACTGGATCTGTGTTAAAGCCTGGTACTAAGCAGTGGAGAGACGTTTTTAAAAACCAAACATGTTCTTGATAAAAATACCCAGCCCAAAATCTTGCTCAACCTCCAAAAAGTGGCTCATTTTGCCTGTGTGCCAAGAAGAGAGGGCTCTCGCCTCCTTCCCAGCTGCATATCATGAGTACATGACCAGTAAAGTTCTTCACAACTGCTCTTATCCTCCATGCCCTTCCTGGCTGCTTTATCCATCCTCCTTACCTCAAGTCTCATGCGAGGCTCTGTTTAACATTATGACTTGGCAGAGATCCATTAAACTTGTGCTTAAATCTACACTCAAAAGCTATTCATCTCAACAAGTCATTTAATCTCAACTGAGGATTTCAATCTGACTGTTTTTTCCTGAAACAGCTAGCAGAGTGAGATAATTGCAGTTGTTTCCACAACACTGAGTTGTTCGGGGACTTTTCGAGAAACAAAGTCAAGTTAAGTCAAGGTGGAACAAGGCAGATTTGCCAAAGTATCAAGTATCCAGTACAAAGATTACATTAAATTCCTGCATGGGACGCAAGAGAAAAAGCTCACCTCACTGACACATTCTTGGCATTTATTTAAAGAAGATTTAATTATTAATTGCAAAGTAAAAATGACTTTATACTATATGAATACTTGCTTCATTGTGACAGGGGGGCTGTGACGCTATAAAAGAAAAGAGGAGAAGGAGGGGGGGTCAGTCACATTCCTGGTCCATTCTCTCGATCTTTCATGTGCCCGGGGGAGGTTAGGGGTTGAGGGGGGAGATTAGGTTCCCTGATGCCAAGAAAGATGAGAGAGGAGTGCCTGCGGAAAACGGCGGGTCCGGGAGGTTGGGGAGTGGTCCAGAGAGCCCTGATGGGAGCCTAACATGAGTTTGATCTTATTACTTTCATTTTCACCCCTCGAGAAGTAATGTTAAAATACTATAGAGCTGGTTAACTTGCATTTTGTCTTCAAGTTAAAAGACTTTTTTTATACTAAACTGAATTCCCATTTTGTTATATTTGAAGTGTGCTAGGCACTAGGTAGGAGGCTGTGGTGTTTGGCATGTTTCAAGGCAAAAGGAGCATCTATGTGATGTCAGAGTGTTTCACCAGACCGCCTGACAGCAATTTGCTATCTATGTTTTGGCGGACGCAGCCAGCTAAGGGATTTGATTTTTGAGGAGCATCCGTCAGCTCGTCAGGCTACTGCTGTTCATGTAGACTGACTTCCCTCACAGTTTGTTACTTAGAGCTGCAAATTGTATTTGAGCAAGGGGAGAAGAAGAGAAAAAAAGTCTTCAGTCTAATCCATTTAGTGACAACTGTTGACAAATAGCAGCTTTCTCAGAGAGCTCTCGTATCCTCTCCTGCCCTGAAGCGTGTCCTTAAAGCACCCACTACATAATGCAACAAATGACTGCTTAAAACATGTGGTACAGAGGAACGTAATTGAACAGCTGAGTGGACACTGATGGATCTTGTGGGACTGAGGGGCTTTCAAGCACTTCAATCTAAAACTCTGCCTCCCTAACACTTTCCTCTGGGATCGCTCCCGATCTCTGAGGGGGGGGTCACTATGACAGCTGGATGGATGCATCATCATCTGCAAACACCTTGACTGCACCAATGAAAGCAGAATTCCAACAGTTTAAGTACAGTAGAGAAAGATGCAAAAGAACATTATAATAGGAGCCGTCGACTATAATGAGTATTGTCAGATGGAATGTAAAAGGAGTGCAGGCAGGAGTCCAGACGGAGCAATCTGGCAGCTGGATTGTATTATGGTGACTGTACAGCGTGAATACATATTGGCAGAGATCAGACAGAGCTTTAGGGAGAGGTCCCTTCCACAGGCATGAGGAACATTTTGGCAACACGACAGTGGACGTCCCTGAAGGCGAGCCTGAGTAAGTCTGACCTAGAATGAAATCATGGCCACACACAAAAATACACACATACACACACATTTACAGTGCACACAGACTCCAGTATATCCACCCCATAAAAGTTTACACCTGCAACCCAAAAAAGAAATAAAAAGTAGTTCAGAGAAACTTAACCCAGTCATTTCTGACAGCTCATGCCACAGCTGGGACCAATGGCGCTTGATAAATTTGTCTTCTATCATTGTGACATACCTGGATTGCCTCATGTATGTAACACAATCTGTCACCTTGTACAGAATTGGACTGTAACTGCTCCTTGCTTTCAGTATTGGTAATGCTGTATGTCCATCCGTCAGTGACTCAATTTACTATGTAGTTTATAAAATGTCAAAAATGATGACGACTTTGCTTTGCAAGCCCCACATAGTCTTAGTGCCATTTTCCAGCTGTGGATTTTTGCCTGACAACACTTTGAAAAGCAAAGAGGAGACTGAGGGAGTTCTTTCATTGTAGTAGTATCTGTCATTGATTTGTACACATTCTTTAATAAATGTGAACCACACCCATATGGACCCTCGCACAGCATGCAACAAACAGGCGCATGTGGCATTTGACCTATGACTGACGTCCGAGGTTCCAACAGACACACACACAATGAAACAAGCACACTCACACAGTCAGCATTATTTCCATCGTCAAGCCTCGCAGAAAGCTTCATCTGCAAGCCGATTCATGGGAGGGGCTGGCAGCTCTCTGGCCGGCCAGCGAATTACATCAGCTATGATGTCATTTTTCGAGCTGTCACTGCACCCTGTGCGCCGACGCCCTTCATGCTAGCGGCCCAAACACACACACATGCACAGATACAGGCCTGTGTGCACATCTAATGAAGAGTACACAGCACACAAAAAATCACTTGGTTCATGAAAAGGCTGATGTGTGAGAATATCAACACGGTTGCCTTTTTACATATTATTTACTGCTGTACAGGAAAAGAAATCTAGTTGGAAAGGCTGTTTTTATTTTGATAAAAACTAAATGATATGCCTCATTTTGATTTACATATGGCGTTGTATGGTTCACTTTGTGTAAATGTCTTTCTCTCTGTATCCATATCTGTTTTTACCCCCCTGGCTCTGGCTCTTCCCTCGCCTCTTCCTTCTCTTTAGCAAAGAAGCATTTCTGAGTGGTCCCCCTCAAAACTCTGTTTCCATGCAACATTTATTCAGATCCTTTCTCTCACATAACCCACGATAAACTCCACATTCTCGAGCCTCAGGCCTCCTGTCCGTGCTTTCTTGGCCAATCTGGCACCCAAGTCAAGTTACAACAGGATGATTTCCCCACAGTTTTTTGGCCAATTTGTTGTCTACGTTCAATGTAAAACTGAAGGCCCTCCCAAGAAGAAGTTTCTGCGCAGGAGGAAAAGTCCCAGTGACCACATGTTTTCTTCACTAAAAGACCAAATACCGTTCAGGATTTCTCAATAACCAAAATACAACTGTTTCCACATCCCCTCTGCAGGGCGCAGTCACCTCGTGTGAACTGGCCAATTCAGCATTTGTCTTCAAGAAGGGGCACTAGAAAGTGTAACTCTGTGCCATCTTATTAATTTTTAAAAACAAATACTTTCAGAATTTTAATTAAACGCGCACAGAAGATAGTTTTACTCTATCTCAATGCATGTGCCCACTCTTTGCTTATCATACCTTCACACAATCAAACTGCACTTTGACTACTTGATGTCCCCACTAAAAAATGTCCATAAGTGTCTGCAGAGTCCAGTTTTAAGAGTTTTTTAAATAAAGAAAGTTAGGTAGCTATCCCACTGTTAGCTGCTACATGTTGTCCAGGCTGCTGTTTCACCACGGGGCTGGAGCTTAAATTGTAAACACTCTGGCATACCTGATAGGGAGAGATTATGATTGTGTGTGTGTGTTTGCTCATGCATCTGTCTTTTGAACCTGCAGCTTGTCTCATGTTGTTTTTTCTCTGTTATCAGCAAGAGAGAGGCAGAGATTCCTCCTCTCTTCCTGTCTCCCACAATGCCTTGCTGTCTTTATCACACCGCACAAGAGGTAGAGCAGTGCTGGGATGTGTAACCCCCCCTCCGCACATTTCACTCCTCTATCTTCTCTCTTTTACTCCATTGTGCATCGTCCTTCCTTTCACTCCCCTGCACTTCTTTAATCTGTTGCCTTGAAGCTCTTTCACAACTTCAGCTGTTTGTTTTGTTTTTTTAATTCTTGCCGGTGAGTGCGGCAGGTTCTGGGATGGTTGGTTGATTGGTCACTCAGTTTAAATCTCATGAGTCCACTTTACTTTCCATTCCAAATGGGTTGAGCAAGGCCCAGCTGTAAGGGCACCAGTCTGTTTGTGAAAACGTGTGACATGGGAATGAAACTGAGCAATGATCACGTCCTGCGTTTAAGTTGAGAAAATGTGTGTGTGCATGAAAGCAAATGGTCTGGACTGGTATATGCATATGTGAACAAGAGCTGAGCATTCCCGACAAGGTAAGTATGTGGTTCCCCTCATTCCTGTTCTATAGCTTGTATCCACATTACTAATTAACTTACAGTACATGTTAATAGAGGCAACTTCTTCAACAACCAAATTGCTCTCTACATCAGCCTGTATGCTCTGAGGAGGGTATTAGGTTACTCTGTAAACGGACAGTCGCTTCATTAAATAGCTTATTAAATAGGTTATTTGACATAGTGCTACGTGACATATCTCTGTGTTTTAAGTAGTATAGGGTTACTTCTTCCCCTGGGCTACAACATATTATGATGTGTGCAGGTTGCTTTGTGCAGGGGCCTGGGTCACGGCCTGCTAAATATTTGGGGAGGGCGTACACGGCCCTGCAGCCCTCCCAGAACGAGGGAGACACGATAGAGACGACAAGGAAAATAAACGCAGCATTTGGAGGCAGGCAGCTGCTGCCGGAGATGGATGGAGCGGATTGGTGCATATGTGAATTTAAGTGGAAATTATTTTTAGTGTTAAATGATAATCTAAAATGACTAATTTAAAACTAAAAAATAAAATCTGACAATGTCTCTTTCCCAAGACCACAGTTTCAAAGATGTGAACTGGGCTCAAAAACTTCTCACATCTTGTTGAAAAGTGCAGCATCACATTAAGTCATGTAATGTAAACATACAAGACAGTTGCATTTGCTATATGTGAGTTAACATTGCTCTAATCTCAAAGGGAGAAGGAACGAAACAGAGAGAGAACAAGCATTGGCTGTGTGTGTGTGTGTGAGAAAAGCCTCAATAGGTGTCCCCTGTGTGTTGACAAAGGGATTAGTTTGGGATCAAGTAGATCCTGCAGAGCCATAAAGACATCTGCAGACACGCATTTGCACACCCACACACACAATGAAAACTGACCCCACAAAAACAAGCTTACCTTCTGCCACCGCTGAAGAAACAGTACAAAATCCCAGACACAAACACACACAATCATTGCCACTACTTACCCCACAGACCACAGGGACAGCAGCACCCACAGCCACACACTGTAAATAAACAACAGACTATCTCACAGGACAGAACCACACATACCTTCTGCTAGGGTGTTGTCCTCTGAGTGTCCATTCAGGCTGGTCATGCTGGAGATCTGTCCATTTTTCTGCAAAGCCTGGAAACAAAACAGAAGACACTCTGAGTCAAGAGGCTTTTGTTTGTTTTTGAATGTATAAGTATGTGCAGGAGAGTTTGAATAGTTAAACATTTTGCAAAATACTTTATTATTATTACATTTCTTTATGAGTTAGTTGACTCGTAGTAGTTAGTTGAGCTAGTGTCCATCCAGACTGTATCACCACTCACCATCACATACACGCTTCAATGGTTTTAGCATAATGCAAAAAAATGTTTATCTCAACCCAGCCGTCATGTTTTATGATCAGTGAATCATCCAGCGGTACACTGTTCAACAACAATAACCCAAAAATGGTAAACTAAACTCTTAACATGGCAACATCACAACAGAACATCACTAAGTCAAATTTTACTGTCATTGTTTATTACCACAAGTATGTTAACAAGTTAAAAAGACACAGCCTGGCTTAGCTTTTTGTCTGGCAGCAACCAGCTCCGACTAACGGGCCGTACATTAGCCATCTGTCCAGAGCTTTTTGTCTGTCCTGGCCAGGGCAGAGGGAACCAGAGCCTCCCCACTGAGCTCCTAATCTAACTAATGGACAACTCAGGCCTCGTTCCCACCTGGACCAAAGTCCTTCAGGAAAGAGACCTGAAAATGACACCACAGAGGAAGGCACTCTGTTCAGGACAGATTGGAGAGATGTACAAAAAGATGAGAAAAAGTAAGTGGAGGGAGGGGCCGGTCATCGGGGGAGCTGTTCTACTCGGTGTTGTAACTTTTTTTTGGAGGGGGGCTATACTGAGTGGAGAGGAGTATGTGTGACTGCATACAAAGAAGAGAGAGAGAGAACAAGACATGAAGGTGAGAGCGCATCTGGCCAAATTCTCCACCAGGTTCTTCTGCCCCATCCTTTCCAATAGTGAATTTAAGATCAACCACTCATTTAGACCAGACCATCACAAAAATAAAAAATAAAAGGAAATACCCAAGATTCTTTTGTCCAACCAAAACAAACTAAAAACTAAAGATATCAAATTTATAAAGACAAACGGAAAATAACTGCATATTCTCAAATCTTAGAAGCTGGAACCCAAGAATATTTATTATGAATTGATAATCAATGTCAGTCAGGAACCAGCAGACACTTTCATTTCAGTAAAACTTCAGTGTTGCTCTGACCCAGTACATTGACCCAGCTACATTATGTGGAAGATCATTTGTTAGACACACAAAATATCTGATATAATAGTGTGTTTGTTTTGGCCTCTGATTGCCAAACTACTTGATGAGGTGTTTTTTTATTGGCCACAAGTGACTGTGATTGGTTGTAGATGTAATCAGACATCTCAGACCAACATTTACTGCAAAAGCACAATACAACAGCCATGCCTTTTATCCTTGTTTTCCGCTAAGTGCCAAGTGTTCCCACCCAGCCAACGTCATAGAGAATTGTGAGGTCATGTACAACGCGGCTCCTTAAGTGCTCCTGGTGCCCCCCTGTCTAAAAGGCTCGATCCACCCAGGAACACAACAACTTGAGTGAAAACATGCAACTGTAAGTGCTGTGCTGGTGCACACTTTGTGTAATTCCTGCTTCCACCGGACAAAAAGAATAGAGAAAATTAATGGATGACATTTCCCAGAAAAGCTATAACCTGTTTATTTAAAATCTTTCACGCTTGGTGATGAAATGCCAACAGTGATCTGATCTCAGTGCTCGCACTGCACTGTCAAATTAAGAGAGTGATTCAAAGCTGGTTATGTAAATCCTAGAGTCAAATTTGTAACGTGCATTCTTGTCCTCTGGCTTTAATTTTGACAATAAAACCCCCCAAAAACCCCACCACAATTGTGATTTGTGCACAAGCAAGCAAGAGCCCTGCATAACTCGCAAATGTTGACAGTTATGTGTGAAATGTGATGCTGCCACCGCTGGCAACCAGCATGCAAGCAAACCGCTGTCTGTTTCTTCACGCAAAAAAAAGAAACATTTGAAGCCAGACTCTTAACACACATAAAAAGCTCCTTGGCTCAAATGCTTTCACACTGAGGAGGGCAATCCTGTCATTTTTGCCCTTTTAAAGCAATGGGGACCTCTGATCAGATCTGGTGTGCGAGCCTTTAGCTGACCTCCAGACCTGAGGCGACCCCGCCCTCCCCTGGTCTACCTCATGACTGGCATTCCCAGCATTCCTTGCCCTCTTCACCAAAATTCCACAGGTCCCCCACCCTCCACCCCACCCCAACACCTGACTCTCTGTCATCTTTTTCAGCCCACTTCTCCCCAAAATGTTCACTCTTTGGACCACCCCTGTTCCTAACCGAAACCTCATAAGCCCCTTCTGACCCTCCCTGTCAAAATGTCATTCTTTCCTATGGGTGTCAAAAATGTTCCCATTGTATTTCCTGCCCAGCAGGAGCAGGAGTTGACTGGAGTTTGTGAATGTATGCATACTTTAAAATAAGGGAACTATTGGGATTACAGTTTTTTAACACGTGTTTGATCGTGATTTTATCTGTTATAACAAAAATATTTTTCTCACTATAATCACACTATTTTCCCTGCACAGATATTTGGAGAGAGCATAAATTAAGAAAACCTTTGGCGGTGAAAAAAAAATAAAACCAAATACTATTCATTTTGATCCAACTCAACACTGCAGTCATTCAACTCAGTGTTAATTCTTGATGAAGCACTCAGAATTAGGTGCCAGGTTAACACACTTTTGGAGAATCAATATTTATCATCAATATTTATACTAAGCAACTCTCATGTAATCAAGCAAGGAAAGGTCTCATACTCCCACCTGTAGAGAAAGGAGCAGCGATTGTGTAGGAATTACAGGAATTACAGTTTCAGTTTATGATTTCAGTGAACTGAGACTGAACTGACCCAAAAAACTGATACTGGTGCTGTGTGTGCTCTGAATTCCTTTCACGACTCTGAATTCCCCCAAATGCGATGTGTTGAAGTTTCACTGCCAGTTGCGCATTTTTTTGACATCTGCCTGGTCAACACGGTCTGCCCACAAAGACCTAAATACAAACTTAGACCGGCTCCAAGAAGTGCACAAAGGAGCAAAACAAAACATCTGCTGAAACAAAACAACAGCAGAGAGAAGAAAAAAAACAAAAACAAAATAATTTTAAAAAACAGCAGGAGGGCAATTTTTTTCTTTTCTTTTCAGCTCATTGGAAAGCATTCGAGCAGCCTGTATCATTTCTGTTTACTTGAGCTGTGTTTACCTTAAGTACCTTAAGTGACAGGGATCAAGCATCAGTAAACACCACCCACGTCTCTTACAGCCTCTCTCAGCTCTTTTCATTTGTCATTAAATCTAAGAGGAATGAATCTAAGAGGCTAAATAGTCACAAATCATGACCCCCACCAACCCACCCCCCTTCTCTCTCTGCAGCCTCTTTCACTTGAGTGTTTACACATCCATTAGACACTGGGCGTCTGTCAGCAAGTGGACTTGTGTGGTACTTGCTGACTCACCATTCAGACATAACAGAAATAGCTGCTGGAGCTACTGACAGGTATTGTTCGTGTCGGTTGATCGTTGCCACAGACCTGCAGTGATGTCCAAAAACTATTAAAAAACATTAGTGAGCCACACTCCTGCACTGTGGTGATACACATACATACGATGTTTGTGGACGAGTCACAGATACATCGTTCTGGTGGCAATCGTGTACTCATTAGATGTATAACATAAAATTCTTCCACCCATCTGATCGTCCACAATTCGAGTGGCTAACAATTTCAGGATCAGCACTGAAGTCCAGATTAGATTTTTTTTCCCGTTACCATTTTCCTGTGATCTTTCTTTCACTTTACAGCTCTTTCTGCTTTCACTTTTATCCCCAATTTATCTTTGATTCTAGTCCACTCTTTTCTGCCTCTCTCATTTACTTCTTGGCTGCACCTCTACACTCAGTGGCTCCTGGAGAGAGACAACCCGCCGTCTCCTAAATCACTTCACAAAGGCCAGCGGAGGAGATTTATATCCCTTAAACCAAACACAGAATGCACGAGAGGGGGAGGTTAATGGAAAAGAAGAGGGTGACGCAGCTGGCAAGTTACATCTCAAACCCAGACCTCTGAGAGAAGAGGCCGAACTGAATATTCAAAAAGAGGATTAGTGATGACCTTTACTTAAATTTGGCAACACTCCAATAAAACAGAGGAGGCTTTTCTTTATAATGGCATCAAAAATACTGCAGAGCTCATGTGAACTGTTGGTCTGCATTTGAATTGGTCACTTTAAAAGGATCTTTTATTCTGTGTAATTTACGACAACTTATAATGAAGATGGATTTAAAGGTCCAAGTCTAAAATTCATGATTCATGCAGCAGAATGGCTGGTCAAGAGATACAGTAAGAAGATATCAGCAGGCTAATATTTTCCAGCTCAAAGCAATAACTAGCTATAAACACCCATCATAAAACAGTAATGATGAAGCGGGAACAGCAGTGATGACCTCCATCTGGCCGACGTGGTAGTTTTTTTCACCAGTATATTTACAATGAATTGGTGAGCTGCTGCCGCTGTTAAATGCTGCTTCAAACTTTCCTGACCTCCTCACCTTGAGCAAATGTAAAGAAAAGAGTGTCAGCTGTCTCGGCGAGCGTTGCGGTACATCCCAGACCAACTTATGTGCACACACGAGCAAGCTAACAGCGGGAGATAACAGGCTTTAAAGACTCTCTGTGGGGTCGTAGTTTGCTCGTGACGGTTAACCTCGACAGCCTCTGACCTCCAAGGTGTGGACAGAACCAGGGAAGGAGGACGACACCGCTGGGGGGGGGGCTGACTGACAGAATGGAGAGTGGGGAGATAAAAACTGGGGATGAAGGGGAGTGAGAGGAGGTGAAAGCAGAGATGTGAAGATAGAAACAGGAGAGAACAAGATGAAGAATATACTGAACGTGATGGGGAGTAGTCCCTCCCTAATGGCTCCAAGTCTGTAGGTGAGGATAGGAGTTGTTCATTCTTACCAATTTTCACCACAAAAAAGGTTTTTTTAGGAGCAGATGAAAACAAGATGCAAGAGGTATTTTCCAACAAATATTTCACCCAGGTCTAACGGGGAGGATTCAGGGGGCCTGAGTGACCGTCATGTCTGTCTCCCTCTCCTTCCCTCCCTCCCTCACCTCTCCCTTCATGTCTCTTCACCCCTTGCCAGCCCCCAATCTATTATCCCTGACCCCCACATTCAGTACATACCAAAGATCAAAGCCTGACAAGACCCCCGAAGAACACTCTCACTGTTTCCACAAGCCATTAACTTTGCTCAGGTGCTCGGGCGGAGGGTACCTGTGCTCCTGTCTGCACATTGTGTGCGTTGCTGCGTGCACGTGTTTTTGTGTAGTTTTTAAAGTGGAACAAAGAAACTGAAGTTAAGCGCTGACGTCAAACAAGAGTCGGACAAAAGATTGTAAAGTCTGACAACGTATCCAGATGTTTTACAGATTTACAGCAGCTTGAAAAGTATCCATCCACTCTTCCCTTCCAGGATCGCCTCCATCGTTCCAGCTGTCTCATCCTCTTCTGCTCTATGTACAGAGCAGGTTCTGACCATGTGATTTTATTTATGGTGGCTTTCAGGAAGAGGAGGCAGGTTCCAATAAATCTGTCAGCTCTTCACTGGCAAACACGCAGACACAATCTGTGTGTGGAAAACTCTTCTCTTTTTTCTTTTGCTCTCTCTCTTCTGTGTGTGTTTGTCCAAAGGTGTGGCTGCCAGTTTTTCTATTAGTTTATCTCTCATGGATGAAGGTCACATTTAGTCTAGTGTTTGGTTGAAAGCTTGACTCATTTTACACACAATAATCAGTTTAAACCTGTCAAACAGCTGTGTGGTGTCTTTTTGGCTTGGAAAGTGCTACAGAGCTTCTTTTTTTTTCAAATAAACAATAATGTCATTACAAAATCCTGTGTTTCTGCTATCGGTTACATTTCCAGTCACAGAACTAGCCTCATTTTATTTTTCATAAAAATGATCTCAACAGGTTCCAGTGATGTAGTTGTGTAAGTTCTTATTTGTATATATATTAAATCTGAGGGAAAGTGACTGGCATCATATCAGCGCTTGCTGTTAACAGATCCTGAGCATTGGGAGCCTGATTAAGAGAGAAAAGGCTGGATGGGTGCATCACTGGATGTCACACCCCAGAGTCATCAGACTTGATTTGAAATCACTATGTGTCTTTTAATTTTGACCTTAATTCCAAGAACCATTAAAAACAAATAAGACATAAGTTTCTACAACCACCAAATGACCGAAAAGAAAGAAAGAAAAAATTTAAACTAAAAGACCGAGTGACCCAGAGGCTGCAGCAGCCAAACACCTGTTCACTGCCATTTCAGGACAACAGATGAAACAGGGTTGTCCTCCTCTACCTACATCAGTGCATCACTGACCCTTTGACCCCAGGTCTCTATACCTCCCACAACTTGTCTGTTTTTCATCACCCCCATCCCTTCATCTGTGCGGGTGCCACACTTGAACAGCAATCGGAGCCAAACAACAACAACAACAGCTCTGTTGCAGCGAAGACCCCCCAGGACATGTTCATAATCAGACCGCGTTGGCCAACATTTGAACCCCTGGGCCTGGCTCTCTAACTGGGTTGAAATAACAAATCCAGCCCCATTCGCTGACCCTCCTGTCATGAATCTCTAAATATCTCTGAGCCCTGATAAGCATCAGAGCTCCAGAGTTATATGCGAGAAAAGAAGATGACTGCTGGGGAGGGGGTCTGGAACACATTCAGATACTATAAACATGGTTTTAATTAGTGGGACACTAAAACCAGACTTTGTTTTCTATGGCTTTAGGCAGTAAATTACTCACAGATTATTGCCCTACTAATGTCTTAATGTTTGATCTAAGTTTTGGCACAGAAACAACATTCAGTGTAAAATATGTCACTTAAACCTGCAGTGTGGAACTTCTGTCACCCCCTTCTGGCAAAGAGAGTAATTACTCAAATTGTGTTTTCAAACACCAATGACAAATCGTGTTTGTCCTCTCAATCAATCACTTTCTTCCTTTGAATTCATAGTTGTTTTTTTTAAATCTGGAGCATCCAAACTTTTCGCAGATGGCTCCAAGATTTCTTTGGGGTTTCTGACATGACTTCTGGCTCTGTTTTGGTCTCCACCAACTCCTGAGGGAAAAAACCCATCTGGCTCTTTATGCATAAGGGCTAAATCTGAAGACACATCTTGAAGAATCTAGGAGAAGTCCAGGTGCCTTTGACTTTGCACGTCTGGATATCCGATGAGGCAGATGACAGAGAGCTATCAAATGTTCTGCTGTGCTTACCAGCTATTTGCTAACTGTGTTTGTCTGTTTGGTGCAGAAATTCATATAAGGTCAGTGGGGTCTTTGTTTAAGAGCCAGAAAGGCTGAAGAAGTGGAAAAGTGGAAACATTGCTGTTCTGTCTGGCAGGCAAGTAAATATTACATTAGAGATCTTTTATGTTATTATGAAAAGGGTCAAAACTTTCCAGTTTGTTATGGAGCTGTGCTGGGACAAAGTCTGACTGGTGCAGGCCGCCACAGTTTAGGTAATTAATGGAAAGCCATGTGATTGTTGCAGCTTTAAAGCACAGGAGCAGATATTTACACTTCATCCAGACATGAGGTTTCAGAGGAAGCTCTAGTCATGACTTTTTAATGATGTTTTCTCACATGTTGCTGGGTGACATTTGAATTTAACACAGTTAAGAGACATGTGAAATAAATCAGCTTTATTTTTGCCAGAATACAACCAGTTCCTCGTCTAATTACTTTCATTTGTCTGCTGAACAGAGCAGCATCAGTATAGGGGCTTTAGTTCACTAATGCAATTATCTCGTCCAGAGAAAAAATGAAGGGCTTTATCACAAACAACTGCATGTGAACTCCTGGCGGCTTGTTGTCTCAGTAAATCACGCAGAATCCTCAGCCACGACTGGGAAAATGGTTAGGTGTCACCGCCGGAAGAACACGCATTATTATTAATGAATTGCTGTCATCTTGTGAGAGCAGGTCATCTTAAGAAACCTGATTATTTCTAAGTGGAGGATAAGGACATACACACATAACTGACAATAAGAACATATTCTGGTCCCCAAATCACTAAAGCGTTCTCATTTACTCAACAACATTCCCGATTGGCTCAAATGAGTGAGCAGTGACCACCTGATTTCACTTTGCCATTTGTTTCTCATTATCATGAGACAGCATCATAAGACACCACTCACAGAGCCCAAATGTAACAGTATATACAATCTGTGGTTTGTGACATTGTCCGTGAATGTACACAGTGTATAAACAATATGCAGCTTGTGAGGAAAGCACTTTTTGAGATCAGCCGGCTGTCAGAGGAAGTGACCTGTGTTGCATTTTTTAAATTTTTGGGGGGGATATCATCCATCTCTAGCTTGTGACATGGACTTTCTGCTTCATGTGGATAAAACCAATATGCATGTTAAGGGCAGCACTTGAGTTACTTCAGGTCGGTGGGTTTAACCCTTATTGGACAGGGACTGTGATGTACGAGTCATGCGTTTGGTCATTACAGTAAATATCAGTCGCCACAGAGACTTGAGCCCTCACCCATCACCTCAACCCTCACATGGGTACGCTGTGATTCACTGTTTGTCCTTCAAACGCACGGTTATAAAACACACACCATGACCTCACACACCCTCCACTCTGCTCAGGGATGCAGTTAGTGCTGCATCAGGACCAGAGCTGATGAAAAATGGATGATGTGCAGAAAAATGCATAACACAGAAGGCAGAAAAAGAGGTGAACAGGTGCACGAAAGAGGGGGACGAGGAAGATGATGAAGAGTGAGGATTTTTTTTCTTTTTGATTCTCACCAGCATAACGCAGCATTATCTATTTGCTCTAATACAAAAAAATGACTGGAGAACAGTCAGTCATTTGTAAGACCCCCCCCCTACTTTGTAAATGCTGAAACCAACTGGGCACTCATATTAATAATTACAATGGCTTATAGGGAGGACTTTTATCTTAGCAGTGACACATCTCCACAAGTTCTGTACTCCTCTGTAAATGTTACAGCCATTTTGTTTCAGTTCTTGCAGAAATTATGTCAGACAAAATGGGAGGCCTGGTGCATCTCCTCCTCACACAGTGAGAGTGAAAGATCATCATCTCACCAAAAAGACAAAAGGAAGAAACAGCAGATGCAAGATTGGTGAGCAAGTCCACAGAGGCTCATGATGTAATGGAGGCAAGATGTTATTTTCAGCTCAGTGTTGCAGTGGAGGAGTCAGCACAGACTCTAACAGGAGAGTTTTTGAAATACTGAATGAGCAAAAACTGGAACTCCTGAGACTAACTTACAGAAATGGACAAGCTTCATTGGAAAATCAGCCGACAATCCACAGTATCGTGCACAGTTGATGGGTTTGTTTGACAGGCTTGTAGCTCAACTACTGCAGCTGTCCCTGTGAGAGATGATCAAAGTGATTACTGTGTAATCAGATTGTACACAAGGCCACAATCTAATCATGCGAGAACATGTATCCTTACTCATGAAAGATGCTATATAGTAAAAATGACTCTCACGACACAAAAAGATCTTTGCAACTTGAAGGCGCAATAGAGAAAGGCCCGCGCTGTATAAGGATGCTGATGTGGCAGAATCGTCCAATTATACTGATTGATCGGGACAGAGTGGCTCTAATGTTCCCTGTGGGGGGAGTGAACAAGCCAAGCCCCACAGCTTCACCTGGGACAGTCAATAAGCCATCATCACCGTAAGATGGTTGTCCAGGAAAAAAACAACAAACCCTTTCCTACATCTCTCCCATGACTGCAGCCACGGACAAAGCGTTGATACTGTTCAGTCGTGTGCTTTTGTTTACTGCAGATGTAACATGTAACTTCTAAATCTAATAAAAAGCCATTTTCCACTTTGTGTTAACAAAAACTTAGCCTCAATATGAGCACGGCACCAAAACAAAGCTGCCAGTGCTCGAACACACTGCCTCTCTTTTTCTTTCATCTCTTTGTGATTTCTCAAAGTACAGTACATGAGTCTCTTTATGTGTATGTTTTTCATTAGTCAGAGGTCGGGAACCAGCAGCTACTGAAATCTGAACAGACTTTGTACCTACGTATTTGTACAATTGATTAAAAACATGGAACCATTATTCAACCTCATTTTGATTTTATTTAACAATAATAACAATAATCAATAGATAACTGAGCTGGGAATTCTGCACACTGTAAAAACAAAAACAGGCAGTGAAGAAAAAAAAGAGGCATTGTTTGTCTAATATTAAGCAACACTTTTGATGACGATGCAATTTTGGGATTTGATACTGCCCAGCTGACTAATTATTACATCAAACTATTGGGGTGAATCTAATTTGAAGAGGCAGAGAGGGGAGACGAACAATGCACACGTCTGAAGTTTTTTCTTTTTTACTGTAATGGAGCTGGCAGTGAATCTGAGAGATGGAGGACAGGAAGCTGGCTGAGGGAGACTCTAATTAGCAGAAAGCCACTTTCTATTTCCCATTCCCAACAAGAAAAAAAAACATAAATTGTAAATTTAATTTCCAGAGGGATTGTGATTTATCTGCGGTAGGTCATTTAAAAGTTGATGAAAGTTTCACACTTTTTGGGGGGAGGGGTAACTTTAACTATTTCACTAGGTGTTACTGGGACATTCTTACCAATTCTGTGTCTTTATATGTAAAATGTATCACAATTAGCAACACTCCTACTGTCTAAATTATCAGAGCAAATAAAGTATTGTTACTCTTTTTAGATTTAACAGCATAAACACTTTCAGTTACACACAGGGTTTCATTTGTATTTACAGAAAGCTCCTCCAGCATTTCCCTTTTGCCCAAAAAGCATGATTTTCTTTTACATACAGAGTAATCGATGTCATGTGACTTCCCGCTCTAACTTGATTACTTAAATTACTTTGACTCTTTTGACCAAAATTCACATGTAAGACATGTTGGTTTTCATGACAAAGCTAAACCTCCGTAGCAGTAAAATCACTCTTTGGCGAGTAGATGTGACTAATTTTCTATTTCACATTACTATAACATTCAAATGACAGTCCACATGTGGCTTTAAAGAGTTAAAGAGTTCATGTTTCTTCAACTTTTGAATGAAAGGTCATTCCGACATTTTAAAGGAGCAGCTTTAACTAATTTTATAAAAACCATCACTTCTACTTTTCATCTCAGTAATCTAATAAACTAATCACTCAAACTATTTGGGCCAACACAACAGCTCTTGTTTGCTGGCCTAATATGCAGGATAAGCAGATGTAAAGGTGTAAACGAAGCAGTTGCTCTAACTGCAGAGTGGAAAACAAATGTTTTGTTTTTGACAGATTTTTGATCAGTTTGTGGGTCCTGTGATGGTAACAATGCTAAGCCCCGTGCACTGTCACAACAAACTAACCAAACACACTTAGTTTGGTCTCTTTTCCTTTTGTACCTGAGCCCATTTTCACTCAACCTCTGTCATCAGTGCCTGTTAAAATCAGGCAGGAGGGAGGACTAAGGGAACAATCGGCTGATTCATCTGCCTCAATGTCGCACTGGCAGGTCCCCATCTAACTCTCTCTCCCTTTTTCTCAAACTCTCTCTCTCTCCCTCTCTCACTGTGGGCTCCACACCCATCCCCCTCTTCCCCTCCCACCCAAAAAACAGTGCTCCACCTCCCCCTCCCCTGTTGGTTCCTTCCTCTTGTTTTGGGCCGCTGCACACATGGGGCCCCAGGCTCGTCTCCGTCTCCCCCGGCCCATCCTCAATGGATCCTCTGTCTGACCCCTTCCGCCTCATCCCCTCCACCCTCTCCGTCTCTCTCTGCTAAACAGGATAATCAGAGCCACAGCAGCGTCTGATCAGCCGCAGCTCATTATACGTATGAGCCTTAATCAGCGCACATTACATTACATAACATGATGCGGGATGATTGGAGTCACCTGCTGTCGCTATTGTGATGGGTGGAGAAGCTGACATGTGATGCAGGTCTCATGTTCTGGTTATGTTCTGGTTATCTGTGGTGTGGCTGCTATTGTGTCTTTGTGTGCATGGGTGTAGATGTCAGTGACATTTACTGGCAATGCAGTGTATACAGAAAGCTCCTGTGAAGCTGGGCTACAAGGAAGGGACAGAGACTTTCAGGAAGAAGAGAAAGAGAACGGAGCTCCTTCACGCACATGGACTGTCATCCTACTGTCAGTAAAGGCAGTGTGGACTTTTTTGAGCATATAACATGCAAGCAGATGACGAGAGTAAAGCAAGCGGCATACTCTATATTAACATTGCACTTCTGCTTGCTAACAGTAGCCCACATCACAGACAAATTTAAGCATACGTTTGCTGCTTCTGTGTGATCTCCTCACAGACTCACAGTGAAGAGCTCACCATTACTCAGCTATGACCACGTGGATGTGTTCAGTCAGTCAACAGAAACACTGATGTGCAGGAACTGCACATGGAGACATTGTGTCACTTTTTTAAAACCTGAAAGTGGAGCGATTTTTGTTGGATGGATGGTTTACTGAGCAATAAGCCGAGAAATATGCAAGGGTGCTGATCCTTGACATTTGCATGGCTGTTTCTTACAAACTTGTCAAATCATGAACATGATTTCTCTGTCTAACCTGTTCTACCAGTCAGTTTGTTTTTTAAAGAGTGTACACTGGCTCCATCTCCAAGCACCTGCAACACTGTGATTACGCATAACACCCATCTTAACAGTTCCACAGATATATTCATGTATCTTTGCAGACCTATAATTCCAGCCTCACAAAAGACATTTTGCAAATTTTTGCAGGAATTACAGAACTGGTCTCATCCCAATGAATGAGTTTGAAAGAGAGATAAGCAGCATGTCGCAGTAAATACCTTCTCGCTGCATACATTCAAAAGAGCTGCCGACAACAACTGCTGGATTTGCCAAACATTGCGCAAGTCTATCCATAACAGTACAGTCAAGTTCAAACAGAACATGAAGCTTTTACACAACTCTTTGTTTTTACAACAGATGAAACCAGCGACAGCAAGTCTATTAGGGAAGTAAATGACATATAGACAGACAGGATGTATAAATTACATTTACAGTAATCTGATCTAATAATTCCAACAATTGCCAACAATCCTGTGCAAAACTCTGATTGATGAAATGAGTTGCAATGCCTAACTTGCTTAAGTTTATGGCATTATTTAGCTCTTGTTTTGAATGTGAAGTCATGTGCCTGAAAGGTCACTTGAGTGCATACACAGTAACTTAACTGTTGGTGGTGGTAATAAAAAAAAAAGCAACATTGTCGGGCAAGAGGGAAAAAAAATCTTGAATGCATTCTTAGATCTTCAGATCAGATGAAATAACATATTTTGTAGAATTAATGCTGTATATATGTAATAATGATTTTTGCACTGTAAATCACTAAAATAAAACCTTCAGGGGAGCAGCTCACATTCTGCAAACTACGTGCACGCCATCTCATATTACAACCTTAATGTGATTATTTTGATAACACTTGTGAAGTGGCTGGAGACAGAGAGGTATGAGGAAGGCGGGTTGCTGGTGGTGGAAAGAGAGGCATTGCTAGGATTCCTCTGTGGAGTGAGGAGGACATTTATCAACTGTGTATCAAGCAAGATGGCTCCATCCGTTTCAACAAGGACACACACACGCTGCCCACAACACACTATCAGATAACAAATATACTTAAGTTTAAGTGATTAACTTGAATAAATGGCTTCAAAGTCACCGTTTTCTGCTTTGGATAAATGTGTATCATTTACAAAGAATACATGGCACAGTTAAATCAGCAGTTTTCCTCTAACTCCCTCCTTCCACTCAGATGATTAAGGAATACATAAAATACTTGATGCTGCAACCAAGGTCACAGTTCTGTTCTATGCGTCATAACAAACTGTAAAAAGCTGGAGCTGCCTTGGAACACCCATGAAAGTTCTATCTTCATTGGACCAGAATGGCCCACTAACCACGGTGGCTAATGTTTGCTGTGTTGTTTGCAGTATTGTTTGCAGTACTGTTTGAGTTTCATGACTAGCTAACCAAACAATAAGATGTAAAACAGTGTTGAAAAATAACACTTTTCTCCGACCGCCTCTAGCAAACTGGGGTCTATGTCAGTGTGTGAGAATACCATACACATCACGGCATAATTAACTAATAGATTTTTACATAACTTGACTTTATTGCTATCTGATTTGCTGTGCAGGGAAACAGTGATACAAGTGTCTACCACTGACTGTATAATTTGGTGGCTACTGATGGATTCAATTTTTTTTTTTAAAGTTTGGTGTTCAAAAATAGGAGGGACCCAGGCCCAGCCAGTTCCATGACTGGAGGTGAAACAATTACTTGACCAATCAAATTTTAAATTAATCAGCAACTATTTACAAAATTAATTAACCTTTAACAAGTCACTTTTAAAGCTTAAATGCAAAGAGTCAAATCTGAAGATATGCTGCTTTTTCTTTGTTTTATGAGACTGTAAATTCAAGCTTTTTTGGATGTGTTAAAAACACGTCAACCAAACAAGTACAATGTCATATGGGCAGAGAAGACTGCCAACATCTCATCACATCTCATCACATCACATCCGTCACCCTCCATTCTTAGTCATTGAGGCAGTCATCGTGAAGTCATTAAGCTTGATTTGATAGAGAAAAAGAAAAAAAATATGTTTCCAGGCTTTGAGTGTTGACACATTTGTCATACTTGTACATTTGAAGCAAAATAACTGAATATCTCTGATATCTGCTGATCACCTGGTTTTATTGATTTGGAATGTGAGTATGACTAACAAACAATATATTTTGGCTGACAGTGATGGCACTGTGACTACCAACCTGCTACATGGAAACATATTTTGTCATACACGTGTCAACATTCTCAAACTGTAACCCCCCCCACCCACCACCACCACCACCATCCTGCTCCGCCACCTTCCCTCTTACAAGTAGACTCACAAAACAACATAAACTATTCACATCATGCATTCCAGTGTCACTCACACAATATAACTGTATATGCCACCACAAGGGTACCTGTGCTAACAGCTCGAGGCTGTAGGAAAATATCCAACTGCCACCCAGATGATTTCACTTCACTGAAAAACAACTGCACAAACATGCCAGCATGTAAGAACATGACACACATTCTTGTGAATTAAACAAGAACAAACCTATGATTGAAATCATGACCAAATGTTAGGGCCTTTGTGCTGTTGTGTCCCACTTTTAATCCCCCCTCCGTGTCATTTGACCTCTCTGGTGAACTTTCAGGAAGAGAGACAAGCCACAAAATCTGACCTGCTGACCTCCTGTCTATAAAAAAGTCAATAAATCCAATAGGTTATATGAGGCGTGAACAGAGCAGGTGGCGAAAACATACACAGTCATTAGTAAGCCCTCTCCAAATATTCATTCACACAGCACTGAGCAATTTACACAAAGGTGCATCTTGCAGAATCGGCAAGATGCCTCAGATGATGGCAGTCAGACCACAATGTACTGCACAGCTGAAGAAGTGAAAACAGGCGTGTTGCCTGATAAATAAGTTTTTAGTTCTTGTATTTGTTTCACTGTTTTTTTGTTTTCACTGAAATGCTGAAAAGCAACTGAGAAGAGTGAATGAAGCATAAAAGATGGCAGTAATTATAATGATGTTTTTTTCAACAATGAGTTTGAATCATATTTATCAAATTTCTGTTCTTTACATGCTATGTCACTTTTTCCTTTTTTTTTAAACTTTTATCTTTACCCGTTAGGGAAGCCACACACTGCACCTGTTTCTTTCCCTGGACATCTGTTTTGGTCTACTTTAGACTGGACAGCTATAATAAATATGAAGATGTCCCTTTTCTGTTGAAGTCTTGCAGTCACTTTTGCAAAGTAACTTTCTGAAATAAAATTGCAATCACTGTGTAGTATCAGCCTGATATTACCATATCGTGCCTTCTAAATAAATAACCCATCAATGCCTTCTTTAAAGCTTTGCTTGATGCAGGACATCCAAATCAAAAGAATAATATCGTCTGTATGCGGATGTTCCTCATCCACAGTGCTGACTAACACCCTGAGCCTCGGTGGCCTATGAGCCTGTAAATCTGCACTGGGCTGAGCTGCTGTGGTTTTATTAGCGCGGGACTGCTGCAGACAACTCGACCCATTACTCAGCAAAAACGGCGCTGAGGCGCACATGGAGCCTGTGCGCTGCAGCACAATATTGATGCGCACCAAGTGAAGAACAGACAATGTAGAGAGGGAGGGTGGAGGAGAAGGTGGATGACGACAGGTACGTTGGCAAACGCACACAGGTAAACTGACTGATCAAGTTAAAAGCTTTACGGCAATATTATGTGACATAACACCGCAGTGTCGGGTTTGTCTCCGTGCCCACTGCGTAGGGAGATCTGCCTGACAGTGACGGGGATTAAAAGGTGTCAGTGAGGGCTGTACCTTGCTGTCGAGGACGCTGTCTTCCTCCGGGAGCACCTTCACCTCCGCACTCAGGTCCCCGGCGGAGGCTGAAGCTGAAGCCGCCGCATCCTCCTGGCTCTTACCGTCCCGCTGCACTGAGCTCTCTGCTCCCATGGCGAACAATCGCAAAGGTGAACTCTTCTCGTCTCTGGGCTGCGGTCAGTCGGAAATCAGACACCAAAACGCGACCAGGGCAGCGAGACTGTGCGATAGAAAGCGCGTATCCAAATCGTCCAGCTCTACGGAGCAGCTCCGCCCCGGGGTGGCCTTGATCTGAAGTGATGAAGTGAGAGGACCAGCAAACTCTTTTAGGACACCCCCACCACCACCTCCCTTCAGTATCACATGGGGCTCCGGTACGCCGCGGCACGCCTTGCAGCATCCGAGACGGCGCTGATGGAGGACATTAAATTAGAGCTGTTAGAGAACATACATCACACATATGCAAGATATGCAGGAATCGTCTGCAATATGTCAAACAAAAGCCGTGGGGAGCCTCCAGGGAGCTATAAGGAACTTTTACATCAAAAACTCATTGCTCTGTTACATGTAGGAAAAAAGAAGTGTAGTAGGCCTAGAGAAATTGCTTGAGGGGACATTGTACAGGGAAACAGACAGGTGACAGATTACTTCATACTGTCACTGTTCATCTTTTCAAATGAGATTAGTATTATAGTATTTTTAACTCATCAAAATTATCCAGGTTTCATGCATAAAACACAAAATAATGTCTGAAATGGAGGCAAAAACCTATTTCTGGGGTTGCTCAGTCATGTTGCCAGGCCACTGTAGATCAAACCACAGTCCTGATGGTCTGAATCTGTAGCTTATGTTAGCACGACTTACGTTTAATACAGAAATGGTCATGGGGAGTGGATGTCTTTACCATATAACATTTTTTTTGAAAAGAGGAGTTCTATTTTTATTTATATAAACTTTTTTCTACAATATTAAACTGGCTTACATCAGAAGAGCAGACTATAACACCTACTCTCACTCTCTTGCCTGTGATTAACAAGGTCAGGTAACATCTGCTTTGACATGCAAATAAACTTTTACTGTAATGTGACAAGACTGTTTCATATCACAAAGATAGCTATTCTCCTTGTGGTTCATGTAAAAACACAATTTAAAAATGAAAATCACAACAATCTGTCCAGAATCCCTCACTGACTAAGGCTTCATTGTTCATCTACTTGGATTTTTCTGCTACTACTTATCTGCACTGATGCTAAAAATGATATCTCTGGTTTCAATTTGCTTCAGCTAGCTTCATAAATTAAATGTATGCTGAAAATGTAATTATAACCCTAGTTGGATTGCCTGATCTAATCTCTTTATCTGACATATGTTGCACTTGTTGATATCGTCTATTGTTATTTTGCCATGGTAAGGCTTTATGAGGTGTTGGACAGCTCTGCTCTGTCTCTGTGATGGGGAGATGATGTTCACGTTTAAATGTTAATTGCAGGTTGGGCCTTGTATTTTGTTTGGAATTTTAGAACGTACAAATTACAGCCTGAGCTCAAAGCCAAGTTCACACAGGCCTAGACTGAGGGTCCCTGCAGCTACATCAAAACCCAAACCCACTGTGCAACAATGTGGAAAATTTGAACGGAGAAATTTGACTGGTGGGGGGTAGTTATCGGTGATACTGAAAAAGGAACCACTTGGACGGGGTCAAATGTGAAGCAGCATTAATTCATTTTTATGGCCACTTACATGGTCTAGAAGCTTGAGCCATTGTTTATATAAAATACTGAGAAGTGCACTCTTATATGACATTCAATGTTCTTGAGATTTGCCTAAAGACTTAAACCTCATTGCTTGACTCTGTATAAATAAAAGAATAAATTAAAAAATAACATTTGACAGGCCAGCATTAAGACTATGATGTCTTGCAAAATCTCTTATGAAGATCCAGGACATGACTTACCTTCGAAAGCAAACAACGTAAAGATTTGTTCAGGGAAGTCTTCTCTGCATCTGATTTGGGCTTGTCTCGACTGATTGGGACCTACAGACAAACATTTTTAACACAATTACACATTAATTACACTAAATAGCAATGTCAACATTTGAATTATTCTTTTTGGGGTAAATAAAACCAACTGAAGAGAGGTCACACAGCCACTGAGGCTCATTCTCCACCTGCAGTGTTGTCTAGATTAGCATCACTGGCAAATGAAGATCTAATTTGATAAATCATAAAGTCATCAGAGCAAAGTAACCACAGACACATGGTGAGCTAATAGGAATATCTGAAGCATTCAGTCAAAGTACACCCGACACA
This sequence comes from Psettodes erumei, assembly GCA_016785225.1. Taxonomy (NCBI): domain Eukaryota; kingdom Metazoa; phylum Chordata; class Actinopteri; order Pleuronectiformes; family Psettodidae; genus Psettodes; species Psettodes erumei. Next base: position 648,805 of record JAFBJZ010000635.1, on the reverse strand, counting down.
AAGAAGTCTCTGTGCAGTATTTTTTTCCCCAGTTACCTTGTTGGTGTAATAGTCAGTCCACTGATTACATATGATTTTCTTGGAGCCAGTAAACAGGCAGGCAGCTGTGGTTTTACTCAATCGGCACAAGATAATTATTACTGTACTCTTACTATTTACTATACTTATTATATAAATATTAATATATTTTGCAAATGGCAAATTTATGAAGATGACACCCTTGTTTACATTAATGTAAACAAGGGTGATCTATCTATCTATCTATCTATCAATTGATCACTGGCATAGAAATAAAGAACAGAGAATATATGGATGAATAGGATCATATCATTTTTGTACTTAGTTGGCTGTTCCAAACAGTAGATATTTATGAAATCTATATAAAATCTGTTTCAGCCTGAAAACAAATGGTATCTTTGTTAACAACTTAGATGTTCTCACAGGATTTCCAGTTGACACACTGACTGCACTTTTCTGAATGGAACAACGAAATGTTGCGAAATACAGTGTTTTTCAGACAGACAGCGTGAGTTGAAGAATGCAGCCCTGAGGGTTGATGTCTGGTGAGGGCACCGTGCAGAACAGCAGCAGCAGGAGGACACAGATACTCTGTCACAAGCCACGAATGATGGGTTCTTTCTCCAAAACAAGTGAAAAAGGACGGCTATTTTTGCATAATTGTGATAATTACTGGGATGATGTAAAACAGACGTTACTGAACACTGCAGACTTTTACCCAAAAATGACACCATGAGGATGAAACACTACTTTTCATGTAGCTATAACATGTGATTAATAACGCATCCTGAACAAGCAGTCAGGTCAAAAAGAATGTGACTCTGAGGTGTTTCAAGACAAACACAATATAATGTAATAATCATTGTTATTTATTGTTAATAACTGCTGTGTGGCCCCTGCACAACACACTATAGAGTAGATGGTTAAGCAGTATTCTTCTCCACTGCAATGCTGCCTTACACCAGGCCAGTTAGGTTGCGATAATTGATGAAACAACTTTATTTAGAAGAAGTCAAAATGTGAGCAATATATAAACATACATGACACACACACACACACACACACACACACACACACATAATAATGAAGAACACAGTTGATGTTGTACTTTAGCAATGCAAATTTGCAAGCAACCAAGTAACCCCGCAGTTCCAGCTCACACAGACATTCAAAAGGACCTGTCCTTGGTACTGAAATTAGACAGTCTATTAAATATGAGTGCTAAAAGATGAGAGCTTAAACAACGGAGCGCTTCATCAGAGCGAGCGAGTGAGCGGCTCAACATAAACAACTCTTAACTTGACAAAATGGGGATTTTCCAGCACGTCACAAAGCAATGACGAAGCCCCCTCCTCATCAACACCATGTCTTTAAATCTGTCATCAGCTCAAAACAAGAGGGTTCAATCTCTCTCTCCCTCTTACACACACACACTCTCTCCCTCTAAATATGCCGCTGAAGCACTACTGCATAAATGAGAGCATTCCTGCAGCCTCGACTGTAGTTAAAGTTCTAGATCCTGCCCAGTGAACACAGAATAACAGACTGAGCAGATGTGGAATGCCAGCTATGACAGGCACACACATGTGGACGCATGTACAGTGGCTCCATGTTGCAAACCCAAACACCTCATAATGACAGCTGCTGGACCCAGGGGGGCCCAGTCATTGGCTTTTGGGCATGCTTCCAACACAGGGGCCGCCCTTGTGGGATTAGAGAGTGCACTTGGTAGAAAAACACAAGAAAATTATAAAAATTTAAAAGTTGTGATGTGAAGTGAGAAAGAGAAGGAGGTAGGTTTTGGTTTGTTTGTTTTTTTGCATTGAGGCATCCCTTTTTAGAAGCATGAGACAACAGGAAGAGGACGCATATGTCCAAACAACAGATGGGCTGAGCCACAAGTCGACTGCTGGGTGTGAAAACACAAACACATGGTTTTGGAGGAAATAAAAGGTTTATTTGAAAGGCACAGCTGATCTCTGAGAAACCAAAATGTGCAACATAAAACTGTTGTCAATGATAATAAGACAAAATATGTTTTCAGAGCAAACACTGCTTGGTTTCAAATCTAAAGATGGGTTTAGATTTTTTCACAATAACCATAACCATTGTTTTGATCACATCTGGCATCTGTTGCTTCTGTCAGGGCAAGCACCAGCACACAGATGCTGGATGTTACCCAAACTGACATTCAGCAGTCTGGATGCAAAACAGCCACCATTGGAAATGGAAAGTGTCTGTGGCAGAGGTGGGCCACCTCACTTGAAATTAAAGTGACCTTGACCAACATAATAAAATAGCAGTAGTAGTATAATAGTACACTTTAATGAAAATAAAGCATTGGTATCTTTGGAGTAAACCCTGAAATGCTTGATATAGATTTTTCTCCGCACATAAAATGTAACTTGTGACTTGTAGTGATTTTCATGTGAGCAGTGCAGTAGCTTATACATTCAGCAGAAGGTTAGGACACTTAGTCATAAGAAAATGGAAGAAAAAGACGTAAATACCATAATGGCTTTTTGTGCGTACATCAGCATTTAAGTTAATTAATACACAAACTGCACCCATTTGAGTTAAAAAGCTCTGGATGGAGAAAAAAACTGCAGCACCATATAAGATATCTGAGTAGCTTTTCTTCACACAAAAAACGGAAAAGGTTAAAATTAAAATTCAGTTTGGTTTGCAGACAAACTAACTCTTTCATAGACAGAAAATATCTTTGGCATATCACACAAATGTGCAACAAAAAGCATTACTTAGTAAATTGCTTTTTATATTTGTTTCTTTTTTCCGGACCTGTAATTGTGATGTGGGTAGAGTTTGGCCTGCTGGGAAGAAAGAGTGAGATCATACTTCCTGTCAGACATGCAGTAGATGATGCACTATTTTATGATGCACTTGTGGAGCTGAAGCTGATCTTGAAAACAGAGCAGAGAGCCTGTGAGGAAAAAATAAGATGATGAATTTAACTGTGTGCATGAGAGAGTGTATAGCCTCACAGACCAGAGCCTTGGCACTAAGTGAATGTAGTAAACTCAAAACTCAAGGGAGGGTATAAAGACTCGTGTAACAAGTTATATAGCCAATGACTGAAATATTTATAAAGCTACAGTGGCAGCTGCTTTAGATGCCTGGAACAGAATGTTCTGTATTGATGTATATATGATAATACCTATAGGGATATCTTTGACAGGAGCATCAGAATAGGCCAGTGATCTCCTCAGTGACCGGGTCAAGGTCAATGTCGTAGAAACAGGGTCGGGTTGGCAGGCCGGGCATGGTACTCATCTGAGGAAGAAAAAAAAGAAGCAGCGGGTCAGAGTTTTATTGGTCGGCATAGCAAGAGGGCTCATGACTCATGATGGTCAAACGAACATTTGTTTCAGCATTGCTAAATGAACGGATCTCAATGAGGAAAAACCCTGGCAGCTGGTTCCTAACTTTTGTCTTTAGACAGGAGTCTCATAAAATTGTCAGCGACAACAGAACTAAATAAGAAGGCAAGGTTATGATCTGCTGTGTATAATAACTCAAAGCTCATATTTAAGCTTTTATCACAACACAGCTGTTCGACACAAAAAGAGAATCCATTAAGATTTCGTATCAGACTTGAGGAAAATGAGACGGAATAAGATCAACCCCCGGAGGTTCGATGACTATAATCTAAACTCATTTAACTCCAGAGAGACAGATGATCAACGCGTTGACAACCTCCACTTTAGCAGTGATGAATTTAGCCATTGACAATGGTTGCTTTGTTGTCAGTCATCAAAAGTTTGATAATAACAAAAGGCTTACAGAGATGAGACAAAATTAAGGAGATGCATACAAAGTCATAATGGTAATAATTGCTACCATGCTCGAAGATTAAGATCACTGCCAGAGGTAAATGGTGGTATGGAGAAGCTCCTGGATTTTTAAGAATCAGACTGTGTTTTGATTGGTCAAATAAACAGATACCCTGCATTTTATATCTGTAAAATTTAAATAAATGAATTTCACATTCAGAGCTGCTATGCAAAACTTTATAGCAACTGATATCTGAAAGAGTGGAAACCCATAATGTTTGGGTTTCCTGACAATAATTAAAGGCGGGTCAAATGATGATCCTCCAAATTTCCATGTGGAGCCATGTGGAGTTTTTACTGAGATAAATTTAATAAGAAGAAAAAAAATGGCAACAGACAGGGGAAATTCTCCCTAATGAAATCTGTATCATGGACAGCAGAGAGCATGTGAAAGAAAGCTCAAACACAGTCACTGGGGGCTTTGCTGGTCAGACATTGACAGCATTTGCTATGAGTGACAGTGTAATTAAAGGCCTCTTCATTAAGTCTACATGCCAAAACAAACAAAAAAAAGTAAATTGTCTAGTAGATGAATGTGTTGTAGGACAGACGAGAAGAAGATGGTGGTTTGCACACTACAATTGATCAAAGACAACTGTCTGATTCATAAAACACTTTTCCTCTCTCAAAAACCCGGACCGATCTTCCCGTCCGAGCTGAAAAGTAAATTATCGTGCTCATTAGACAGGGAGTGACATTCTTTGCATGCCTCCTTCCTCCTGACCCAGGGCCAGTTTTATGGGCCCATTAGTGCAAATGAGACAGGAGGAAGTGACCAGCCAAATTTCCTGTCTGAGGAAACGTGGCTCTGCAAGCAAACGAAGGGACAAAACAAGGAGTACATGCTCCCACAGTCTGACGGAGCAGATGCTAACAGGATATCGTGACATAACAACTAGTGTTAAAGCCCACTGAGAACAGGCTTCTTAGTGACGTAGGAGACATGTGTCCAGCAGTTTAATATATCAGAACCACCATATATTAGACAGAAAATACTGTAGGTTCATATTTCTATGATTAGAAAATCTGTACCATTAGGTGCAGGATCAACACCTACTCACATTGAGATCCTGCCCTGCCTCCTGTCTCCATGTGGGCATGAACTTAACGAGGACGCTTCACATTTTCCAAAGTCTTTCTCTGATGCTAAGCTCAATAGCTTAGCATCTCAGCTAAGCTTACCTTGCTCAGCTGCTGAGCAAGGTAAAAATAAGAAGCAAATACTTTAAAATGTGTTTTTTTCCCCACACTCAGCTATTATATAATGTCATTCTGATCAATAACTGCCTCAGCCCCTTTACACATCCCTAACAAGATTAGGGAGTCAACCAATGTAAATGCTATATAATGTAATTTTGTTAGATAATTGTATTAAACAACCAAAACTGCTTGAGTAATTAAGTATCATTATTTCTTGTGTAATACCAATCAGCTGACTGAAGTAGACAACTGGCAATACTGACAGCATTTCAAGTTTCTAAAAAAGCCCAGACGTGCAGAGAAATCAGCTGTTTACCATAATATGTGGTCAGAGAGCATATCAGTTGGAAAACCGTCAGTCTTTCCCCATCTTACAACATTAAACATGATTTTGTGTTAAAAAAAAAGTACTTGTCACACAATCCTAATTAAAAGAGCAGCCATTAAAAATCTTCCATTGCTCCTCACTAAGATATCGAGTTTCATTTTCATGCTGAAATGAAATGGATGAGGATTACAAACCATCTGAAATGCATTTTAAATAAAAAACATTAAGATTCACAAACAGCCCTTTTTCTTCTCATTTCTCTGAAGTGAAATATTGGGCTGCACATTTCACTTCTGGAAAGATGCTAAAATGTAAAGACAAGCTGTCAAGGTTGTGAAAGCAACAAAAGATGCACTGTTCTGCCGGTCCTCCTCTCGAGCCTGAAAACAAGTTGGCACTCGCAAAAACACATAACACTCCATGGCTAAAGTTGGAAACTCCACTCGGCCAAATAAGTCCCCCATTATGCCCAAACACAATGTGCCTTTGTCAAGGAAAACCCTGGAGGAGACAATGTAGCTGGATTTCTACCCCCCACCGATTTTGGAGAAGAGTCTGAAAAGTCTGAGGCAACAAACAGCACAGTTGCTAAAGAGAAGGATTGAGGAGATTATGAAAGCGAAATCAAGAGCAAACACTATTGTAATTTAAGATTAATGGACCATTACAGTGAGGGAAATTCAATTACAATAAGTGTGAAATTAAACAGTTAATTAAAAGTCAAAGCAAGGATTCTTATGTTGACCTTATCATCAAATGAAGTCACGCTCTTGACTGTGGGACAATCATGATAAATCAATGAATAAATAGCCCAGTGAGTGGAAAGGTGGAGGTGGAGCAATGAGACTTTCAACTTCCCAACTTTCTCACTGTTTTGTAAAAGACACCAGTCTCAAGTTTGACACACAAACAGAGTAAAGCAATATAAAGCTTAGGTAGTTGAGACAGCAGCATTAGCTCATGCGGGGACATGTTCAGTATTGTGATGATGTGTGAACTGATTATTTCTCTCTGCTTCAGTTGACTGTAGCTGAAGACGAAGTACATGTCAGTTTCAAAGATAAAAATACAGTATGCCTGGATTTCCTGGGTTTAATGGCCTTTGTCAGACAAAATAAATTAAGCTCAACTTTCATCTCATGGGTGCTTTTCTTTCAAAGATATAATCTCAGTCCTTTAAACAATCTATCACTTATTAAACATTAACCAGCTGTGACCGTGTAGAATAATTCTGAACTGGTTTGGGTTTAACGGTGCAGAGGAGGTTGCTCTAACGGGATACGAGCTCCATAGAGATCTATTGTTCTGCTTGCGACCCCTCCCTCACATATCCGAAGAGTGACATCAGCCCCTTCCCGGTTCTTCACCCTGTAAGGACCCTTAACCCACAACTAAAGCTCCCCCTCCAAACACACTCACGCCCTCATCGCCTCAGGAGTTTGGCTGGTGAAATCTTTCTACTTCTTCGGGTCAAGTGTGACCTGCGGGCCTGTTATTAGTTTTTAGCAAAAACAGAGAAACAAACTACAACTGAAAAGTTTCATCAGATCAAGTGAAAACATTTTTGTTGTGAGCTCAGACAGTAGAGAGTCGGAAGCACGTAGATCCTCAGTCCTGTTCCCTTTCTATGCTTTTGTTCCGCTTGTCTCAAGTTTTCTCCCAAAGAGATTATTTTCATAGCCTCTCTGGAAATCCAACACTTGATACTGGGATATCTGTCCATATTCTACATTGTTTACTGTACTGGACAGTAAAACTGCAGCAACCTGTCATTTCACATTTTATGTACATTTTGCCTGGCTGAGGCCCACCTGGACACAGGGTGGGACTTACCTCTTAAAAAACTCCATCTATGGATCAGTCTGGCAGACAGAGGCTAAGCTCAAGAGTTCAAAGAACTATTTGGAGACTCCCTTTGGGTTATGAGTCACAGTTCAAGGGTCGTCAAATGTGCCACTGGTTCCGTGGGCCACAGGAGATCAAAGGGATAGCAGGGAGCCTGGACAGACGCCACACCAAGACACTGCCACCCCCTTCCCAGCATGCCCAGTGTTCGACACCTCTCGCTCGCCCTATCAAAGCCAAACCCCCGGGACACACTGGTGAAACAGTGGGAGGTAAAATGCTCAGGAAGCCGCTTCCTTCCTGCACGGTGCCATCATCAACCAGCAAGCCCAATTCATCAGTGACCAACTCAATAACATGGTTTTTAGAAACACAGGGGACAGGACCAAAACCATAAATATTGTTCAGAGATGAACTCACAGGAAGCAAGAAGGATGAGGTGATAAGGCACCTGCAAGAGCTGATGACCCTATGTGTGTTCACAGCAGCAAAAAGCAGTCAGGAGTGAGGGAAATAACATTACTGCTACTACATAGCTCTGAAAATGTTAGTGTTAAGATGGAAACTTGAACAGGGAGATGTCAGCTACTCCTGGGGAGGGCTCAACCCCCACAGCAACAAACCACATCAACATAAAAAAAACAACACAGAGGTTACGATGTCCCAGAAGTACACATTGGGCTTTACATTAACTTTTCACTAAGTACAGCTAAAACTTAATTTCTCCCCACAACCCTGAGTGATCAAAGTGAGCAGCAGGATATGTCAGTGTTTGTCCTGGATACGACAGTAATGAGGTAAAGGAAGGGCACAAGGTTGTAAAATTAGTCTCAGTGCCTGGTGTAGTGAATATGAATTTGAAGCAGCTTTGACACTTGGGCACCCAGTTACATAGAGAAAAAAAATGCTTGATCACAAGCCCAATGAAACTGAGTGAAATATGATGTTAGCTTTAACCTGCTTTTTCTTTTCTTTTTTTTCAGACCACGTACCGTTCCCACCAGTGGGTAGATGAAGCCAGCCCCGATGCTGGCACGAACATCTCTGATTGGCAAAACAAATCCAGTGGGCGCACCCTTCTTGTCAGGCATGTGGGACAGGGAAAGGTGGGTCTTGGCCATGCAAATGGGCAATGAACCGTAGCCCTGGTTACAGGAAAAAGAAAATTGAATGGATGACGTGTGTGTGAGTGGGAGAGAAGGTGATACACAAAGAGAATGAGGGAGATGAACAACACAGCTCCCGTCTATGTGTGAGTCAGTTGTTACTGAAGCAGCAGCATGAGCTCACCTGTTGATTGTAGTAATCTATCTTGGCTCTGGCCGCTGGGGACAGCTCGATGTCATCAGCTCCATACACTTTCTGGGCAATTGTTTGGATCTTTTCTGCTATCGGCATCTACAGGAACAACAGTGCATCAGAGACAGGTCAAAAGGGAATAATGGGCAAAATTAGATTTAGTGAAATTACATCCGTGTGACTTCAGGGTTAAAAGGAGTTAAATAAACCATTCAACATGCTTGACATTTACTCTTTGTCTCTGTCTGTATACTGTTTACCTTTCATCTGCTGTCTCGGCGGTCCAACATCTGAGAGGTCAGTCTCGTGAGCCAGACAATATCTTTTTAATATTATCTTGATAACAGAGGTGGGGGACTTGAGTCACATGACTTTACTTGTTTCAGGCTTGAGTCACAAACATGAGGACTTGAAATTTGCTTACCTAACAGTGATTAAAGCTAAACTTGGTTTTCGTGACTTGGGTCCATACATTTTTTTTCAGCCACTCTGTTTTTTGACCTTCCTCCTGACCTCTACTTCACCTAGCTGGCACTGTACTTGGGATAATGTGAAAATGTAGTATTGGACTTACTAATAGTAATGAATTAATTTCACTGGACTTATTTTGCTGGCTTCAACTGCTGTTCATCTGTTTTTCAATAAGTCCTGGACCTATTGTAATCCAACTGTTGGACCTTTAGCATGCAGACACACACACACTCTTAAAGAGCTGTGCACAAAGACACATGTCAGTGTAACAGGAGCAGTTCATTTACGTCACAACTTCCCAAAATCCCTAACGCAAACCAGGTGATGTTCTTTATCTCCACATTCTCTGGTTATGCAGCAAAAGGCAGCATCATCATTTACTAGAAAACAGAAAGTACCCGATACAGTAGGAATACAGATAATGAAAACCACCTGTCATATAGCTTATAAAGTGAGGACATCAAATTGGATGATGTGATTCAGCACTATATATTCTTAGTTACGGTCAGCTGGAAAACACACGACGTGCAGATTTGCATTTACAGCGTCAGCATTTACCTCTATGTTGTACAGGAACTGGAAGTTGCTGGGTCTGCTGGCAGCTTCATTCACAGCGTGGGCTAGCTCTAAAGACCCTCGCCCACCCTGCGCCCAGTGGTGACACGGCACGGCGTCAGATGCGCCGCACTCTTTTGCAATCTGACACACAAGGTCGATCTCTGCCTGGGTATCCGTCCTGGAGCATCACCAATGGAAATGTAAGTGCTTGGTGGCCATGACAGCAAATTATGCATTAAAAGACAAAATTAACCAAATGTAAATGGTGCTTCTGTGGGTCCAAATTTACTGTTAAGTGTTTTAAATTACTGTATATTGCAAACATCTTGTGATGTGTGTCCACATGTGTCTTACTTGAAGACATTGAGCGCAACCACGACTGGCACACCAAACAGATGAGCGATCTGGATCTGCTTCCTGAGATTGCTATGGCAACCACCGGAAACCAGGCTCAGATTCTAGCAGAGAAAGACAGAGAGGAAATACAGCAAGGTCAAAAGGTCAGAAAGTCATGATTGTAATTCAGTTGAAATTTAAAAGACCTGTAAAGTTTCCTGTAGCTGGCTGTCCACCAAAGCACATAATAGCTATCATGACAGAACTTGGAAAAGGACCTATGAACTCAGGATTTCTCCCACTTCATAATTTACTGTGAGACTGGGTTAAGCTAGAAAAAGAGTGGCTCAGTCTGTGTGCACAAGTAAATCTAGTTCCTCTTGGTCATTGTGGCAACACTACCATCTATACTGTCAAGGCACATTAATTCCCTTAAACTTAAAAAAAAATGTCGGGAAGTTCCTATTACATTCAACATTTACACTTATAACAAATTATAACATACTTGGTGTCACATTGAACTTGGTAAACAATATTGGAAAAGCAGAATTAGATATTTAAAAACCAGCTTGGTAAGTGACCAATACTTAAGATTTTATTACATTGTCAGCACAAAAAGGAAATGCTGGAAATGGACCTCTACCCTACCAGCCAAGAGACATACAGTGGGTTCAAAAAGAGACTGCTTCGAAAGAAGGCTCAGACTTTGAAGGCTCTGACAGGAAATCTGTAATTCCAGTGAAAGCTTAGTTTAAATGGCCTCATTTCCTATTTACCCATTTAGTTGCAGCTGTCTAAACTAATAGCAGTTCAATCAGAATTTATGTCACTCACCTTACACCTAGCAACAACTACTTTTACTTTTTTTTGATGTGGTTATTGCTAGTATTATCCTTATCATTATACTTGGTCTGATAATGTGCTACAGTATATAGAGACTGCAGAAGTACGTAAGTGTGCAGTGTTTTGTTCATTATTCTCGCATTGTATACTACTACGTGCAGATATCCAGTTACTCCCAAGCACATTAACAGCATATTCATTGAGCTACTCCAGATTTAACTACAGTAATCCAAGCTTGCACTCTGTGTGTGTGTGTGTGTGTGTGCAGCCGCAGGCTCAGATCAGTAAGGCCATATAGGTCCCATAAATTCATTTCCCTGGCTCTGTTTTCCCCAGTACTTCTGGTTCTCGTTATAGGCCTCACAATTAACTTATACTGCTTCATTATTTACTCAGCTGAACCTGCCTGAAAGACCAGTGATTCTATCCAGATATGGACATGCATGCACGCACACACACACCAAAAGAATTCTACCTCCACACTATTAAGGCCCACATACCCGGAAACCACATGCAAAGGTTCTATTTGTGCTGTTAATCGAATGAGTGCTCTTAACCACGTTACTGGTCGATGCATTTATGCATATGGGTGGGGAATTAATGTTGGTGAGAATACAGCTGGAGGCCTGGAGGCATACAAGCCAAGTGCAATAAGAAGCTTCCTTTACTGCATCATGCAAAAAAACTCTACAAACGTGGCAAATGATGGCTTCTTTTCCCAAGCTTTCCAGGCCCGTACCACACACACTGGGCTTAAAAGAAAACCACCCAATGTAAAGGATTTCATTTGCAGCAAACAGCTTTATGTTAATGAACACGTGAGTGAATGGGTTTAAATACAGTACCTTGAATTTTCTTGAACACCGTGACCTTTACAACTGAACATAATAAAGACAGGCTCACCTAAACATTTTAACTTGATTAGAAGTGACATAACAACCCTCAGACTCCTCAGCTAAAAACGTTACGTCACGTCCCCCACCACAGTGGCTATGCTTACTTATATATGTGTCTGTGTACGAATGTATTAATGTATGCATGGCTCATACCTCATTGATGTACTCTTTGGGAAGAGGTGCGCCTGCCGACACCTGAAAACACACAAGAACAACAAATAATCACCTCATCTTGCGTTCAGCAATGTACATATTTTCCATACTGTTTTGCTTTTATGGACACATTCATTTGTTTCAAGATAGAAATAGAACACTTGCCTGAGCTATGACAAACATTTCATGGCCATTTAAATTATGTCGCTTTTTATTTATTAGTTTAAGATGCTGACTATCACATAGTATCATATATTTTAGGACTGAATTATGGAGAGCAAACTGTGAGAACACAGTGCGGTGGCCTTGTAAAAGTGTTACCGTAAAAGTGTTGTCAACTTACATTTGGACCTCCTCCGTGCATCTTTAGTGCTCGGACGGTTGCAACCAGCACCACCACGTCAGGCCTCAAACCCGACGCTCGACATTTGATGTTGAAGAATTTCTCCATCCCGATGTCTGCTCCAAAACCAGCCTCAGTCACTGTGAGGACACAGACGAGATGTTTTTATACGAGGCGCAAGAAAACACAGCTACACATCACATTAACATGCCACATACTTACCAATAATTTCTGAAGTGTGTTATAAGATTGTGGTCAGCGTATAAACATAACGTTATTGATGGGTTGACCTGAATATGAGCCAGTCATCTTTCTACCATACCCTGCTTGACTTAATTTGACCTCAAACAACGTTATATACACATGTGAGCTCAGTTCGTGGGAATCATGGGAATAAGAAGCGAGCCGGACAGCGTTTCTGTCTGAACTGAAATGAGTAATGGGTTCACTATAAGGGCTTTCAAAGAGACAGAGGGCCTCTGATACGGACGGCCCTGCACACAGGCCTCTTGAACGTGCTCCAAACAAAGCAAATAGTCCACCTGGAATGACGGCCTTGTTAAGATAAGGTTTCCTGTTACTGTTGTTAGTGTGTGGGACTGTGTGTATGTGTGTGGCACCAGCTGTACTAAAACAGTCGCTGGTGGCCAAAACTAGGATTTTAGAGGAAGACTTAGGTTGATTGTACTTACTTACTAATTTTTTTAGTGAGGGTTTAACAATTTCTGGCACATTTACCCATTTAGTCTGTTTAGCCTGCTGGGAAGGCTGTCATTTGAACCCTTTGAGTTCAGTTTAAGAATCAAGCTTCATGAACTCTCTACGACCACCAGAGAAAACCAATAAAGCCTTCAAGTGCAGTGTGACTTTCTGTCAGACACAGGAATAAAGTTTGTTTTGATATTCGCTCACAAGTCCATATAATGTAGATGAGTTGCTAGCGGGCCAAAACGTTCCTCACTGAGCACAGCCATCGCCAGCCTCTTCTCCAGGCTTCCCCTCCACTCTCTACGGGCCATCTTGCTCGAATTTAACAGGAAACCCTGCGCAACTGTTTCGACTGCTGAAAGATGTATGTTTTCGAACGCCACGTGTGTTTTTGTGCGTGGGTGTGGAGAAGACGACGACCAACGGTTAACCCAGTTATCATTTAATATAATTAAAAAGACAAGGGTGAAATGTGACCAGGAAGCAGATCAGGAAACAAATGAATTTAATATGATAAATTCTGTGTATGTCATTGACATGCTCCTGTGTGTGGGTGCACAGATTTTATCAATGCAGTAAATGCATACTTTACTTGGGTATAGTTAAACTGTCACGGCTATGGAAATGATTAGCATCAATTCCTTCAGGGCATAAAAAAAAACCTACTTGTTATTGATTATTGGCGAAAAAAAATATATCAAATATCGCCCCTTCATTTAACCAAACAGCTTGCTTTGAAAATAGATTTACGATAAATTCAACAAGAGGGAAAGGACCGAAAATGTTTACAAGAGTACATTACACACATGAGGCCGTTGGTGAGTTAAGAATAATTGACCGCAGATTAAAGTGTTGACTGACACTTGATAGAGCACATCTCTCTGAGGCTTCAGGGAGAAAACACACATTTCCATGAAGGAACACATCGTTCTGCTCTGTTTGGGTCTCTGTATTATTTTTTTTTCCAGCAGAGAAAAAAAGGCTTCAAGGATGAGAGTGAGATGAGAAGGTAGATTAGATAGATAAGGGGAAGAATAAAAAGAGCGGTGGAGGGTTTGGCTATATCCCCTCAGGTTAAAAAGCCTCTGTGAGTGAACGGCGAGAGAGAGCCCGAGAGATGAACACAAGAATGTAAGTATTCTTTGTTGTGTGTAGTGTTTCTCATTAGCACCACACTGGAGATTTGGCTGTGTGTGCTGAACCAACCTGCCAATGAAAATCACATTCTAAGATACAGTATTTGCGGGTATTTCCATAAATTACGTGGTCCTCCCACAAAGTGAGCCCAGGAGCATGCATACCGCACATGCACGATAAGTCAGAGCACATTCAGAGAAAGAGAAGAATGAAAACAAAAGTGGACAGCTCGTACGCACCCACAGCGAATGCGACAAGTTTCCTTGCTACCACGTTACACCGAGCGGGAGAGTGACCCCAAAGGATGTCACCAGGAAACACTTGCAAGCTTCCTGTTCTGTGCAACAACCTTGAACTGTCCACAGAGCCAGAGGGGAGGAAAAGGTCGAGGTTGTTTTCAATATGGCCAGAGAGAGAGAGAGCTGGATGGTGCCAGTGTGTTGGTACCAGCACCCAGGCCAATACAAACAACACAGCCAGAAAGTAGGGCAGATCAACACAACCATCTACTTCCTGTTGAAAATATTCCATTATAAGCTGCTACTAGCAGGGCTACAACTAAAAATTACTTTACTGCTGATTAATGTGTTGATTATTTTTTCAATGAATCATGGTTTGCCTTGTCAGACCAATGGTCAAAAACCAAAATATTCAATTTACAACAATATAAAATGAAGAAAAGCAGCAATTTTTTTAAAGGCCCCTTTTCTGTACTTGCTACCATGGCCTGTAACTTAATTCATCTTATGTTATCTTTTATAATTAATCTAGCATGATGAAAGACAAGCTCAAACAGTGTCTGCAGTATGTCTGGACATCACTGTGGTTTAAAAAAAACTGTGTCTAAAAAAGGTTATCAGGTTGAAAATATTTTACACACTGATCAGTTCTCAGTGGTCACCTCTCTCAAAGCCCAAATGATTTGTTGCCCCATTTTAGGGAGGCTTTGCAGTGTGGGAAATCTTATGGTAAGTCAGTATCAGAAGAGCAGAAGGGATATCTGTGTTCAATACTCCAGACTGTTAGTGATACAGGAATCCCTCACATCTGGCATGATGAAATTCATCCCCGCACAATCCAGATTCCAAAGTGACTTGAAAAACCCCACAATAATACCGAGCACGATGAAGCACGGCCCCGAGTATGTTCATACACACCCTCCCAGCCATCATCACTGAGTTCACAAAGAGTTCAGGCGCTTCCTTTGCCACATGAGGAGCTTTGTGAGGTAATTAATCTGAACTGTGCATTGCTTCAAGACACTGTCACACGAGCGTCACAGACATCACAGATGTCAAAGGATAATTCCAGTTTATTGCAGCTTGGGTTGATTTTTGGCGTTATGACCATTACTTTCACTGTCACGTCCATTCCTATTATAACATGGCACTGTTGAAAACTTGGCATGAGATCTTTAGGGGTAGTACGATAAAACGAAAACAAACTGTTAACACATTACTGAAATATTATCACAATATAGCCTGCATATATAAATTAATATGACAAAATTGTGTGGATGTGTAAACAAATGCTCATTACAGGTTTAAACTATCCTGACTTAACATGAAACTAATGGACTCCTCGTGGTTATTTGTCCTTGCAATGAAGGATTACTACCAACATTTCAAGTGTCCTTTTAGATTCATCTCCAAATAAAGTGGTTTACATAATCTAAATTGTTTTTTTAAATTTATAACCTGTTTGATCACTTGCAGCAGAATGAATGTTTTTATAATAGAAATGAAAGCCATGACATGAACATAAGGATCTACTTGTAATAAATAAAAAATTATCCTTTTAAATCTTCCAAAAAGATGAGCCGGTTATGTTTGCAGATATATTTATTGTCTGTTTTGTTATTATTCTTTTTGCTGATTCTGACAAAAAGAAGGCAAATTTTGTAGCATCACAGACAAGAGCTAAGGGGAGGGAGTGGGAGACTGCAGGGGGTGAGTCCGGGGGGAGGATTACATGCATCCCAGCTGCCAGGGGGAGGGAAAGGAGGGGAGGTTGAGTTCCTGACATACCTGAGAGTCAGGTAACAAACACACAGACAGGGACGGGAGGGAATGAGACAGATAGATGGAAAACAAGCGGGGTGGAGGTTTAAAAAGACAAACGAGCCTCCCTGCATCTCTGCTCCAATGTTGTGAAACCCAACTCGCTGCCCACGCTGCCTACACATTTACCCAGTGCACAGGTGACAGCTTGTGTTAATGTCAGCCTTCCCCTTTTACCTGTTATTGCCCCGCACAGAAAACATGTCTCACATAGCACATAAATGAAAGCCTTGGGGCGATTTGCATGTACATCAAATGCAACGGACGAGCCCTACAGACGCGCGTGCACACACACATACATTCCAAACATATTTCTGTAGCCAAGGTAAATGAAGGCAGAAAGAGAGCGGCAGGATAGATGGACAGATAAAAAGTGGAAATGCTCAAGTATGCTTTGACGTTGAAGGGATTAGTGTGGTTTACTCTAAAGCATTCCAGGGGCTCTTAAGATTATCAATCTGCTTCCTTCCTCTCTCCTGTGTTTTTTTAATGCAATTTTTCCACCAGTTTCCTAGAAAGTACCACAGGAGCAGGATACCAGAGCTGCCCAGCAGTCAGCTAGAGGCAGGTAGAACAGAGCCAGAACCAGAACCAAGACAAAATGTAGGCCATAGGTCACAAGAGCAGGGGAGCAAGCTGAAGCTCATGAGTAATTTTAAATTATTGTTTCATCTGCCTACCTAAGGTAGTTTAGGCCTTACATCCCTCCACATCTGGGACCCCTAGGCTCTACATTAACATATTGTTATCTGCCCGACACACAAATTTTGAAGTTGTGCATCTGCCTTGACTCAAGCGTGTGATCTGTATGCACAGACGCTGTGCTCTTACCCACAAAGCCGTCCCGTCCAACCAACTTCAAAGCCAGCTTGTCTGCCAGCACTGAGGAGTTGCCATGGGCGATGTTGGCAAAGGGCCCAGCATGGACAAACACTGGTGTACCCTGCAATAATGAGAGGGGTGCAAAAACATACAGGGGGAGTTGAGAAAACAGTGTAACTCACAGCAACTTACCCGACCAAGTTTAAATGAGGACTAGCTAGCTCATTCATAGTAAATTCAACATCTTTCAGTCAAACGGCCAGGATAAATATTGTAGTGTGGATGCACTTTGGCTGGCACCGCGCTTGTCTAAACAGTAGGCACAAGCTAAGAGGTACTTGACTGGCATGCCAGCCTGACTGTGGGCCAGGCTTCCTTCCACTGCCGATTTGGATTACTCCCTAAAGGCTGGACACACACACACACACACACACACACACACACACACACACTAACACTAACACAACTACAGGAGTAGTTCAAGTGCTAGTTTCTGGATCTTGCAGATGCTCAGGGCAGTACAACTACTTTCAGTTGATATTTTCTCAGTTAGGAGGATGAACTAAACCTTACCAGCAAAATTAGTTCAGAATATCATATCATATATGTGGCAAGACAAAATCAATCTCACAATACATGAAACAACATTGATAGTAAATGGCAATTTCTCATATGCCATACTTGGAGAACTTGGAAACTTGGAGAAAAATTTGCACACAATGTCAGTGACAGAGGTGGGTTTACAGGCACTACACGTGGACATGTATTCATATGTAGGAGCACTCATGACATATTTTAAAAAGGGAAATTACTGAGAAAACTGGTCAAGACAAAAAGGAGGGAAAAGCCAAGTGGCCCATTGTTGCACTACAAATTCCTTGGGAAGGAGGAAAAAGGAAGGATGGGCAGGCCTTGCATGATTTTTTAAGCTTTTGTTTGCATACCTCTCCCTCTGCCTGCATAAACAACCTCCCCTTGGGGGAGTAAATCAACTATTTAACAAGGCTCTGACAAATCCTGCCTCTTCTCTATCTGTCTATGAAAACTAGTAGTACATCTTACAGATGAAGAGGGAATATGTGGAAAAACGAGACATGGGGTAAAGAGGGAAGGATGTCACAATATGAAGACTCATTCAATTACATGTTCTGTTCTCTGTTCCGATGGAAAGACAACACACGTCATACATTAGGTGGATTTCAGTGTGAATTTGCAAATACTGAACTTTCACTTGACCCCGTTTACACTTTTCACTCTTTCCACATCTGCACGAGGGAAAGCGATTCAGGAAACAAATACGCCACAACAGGGTGATGACAGTGGAAATGAATGAGACGTCCACTGTGTCGCCTCGTCGATCGGTGGACAGGAGGATTATGAAGACTAGGAAGGAGATGGACAATAACAGGAAGATGGAGATCATTACACTATTTCCTCTTCTCTTATGTCTCTAATCCTGTCCATCACACCAGCTGCAGAAGCGTGCCACACAAACAACATATCACCACAAAGATTTTCAGAGAGTATTAGAACTCTCACCTGAGAGCCCGGAGTCACAGGCCACATTTTCAAGACTATACTCTTCTGTCTCTCCAGAGTAAAGATGCATGCCGTCGTTCTGTGAAACTCCACGTAGACAGGATGTTTAAAAAAAAAAAAAAAAAAAAAAGGCACGGAACGACCAAGATCTGCTTAATAGACACGTACGCATGGAGTGGGTTCAAAAACTATCCCTCTTCTTCCTTTGCTATGTCTCCTCAAACCCCTGCCCCAAGTGAAACAACAAAGAATTTCATACTGCAGCACACAAACATGCCAGCTCATGTGTGCCTGCATTCAACACGCACAATCCCAAAGGGCACAAAGAGCACAGGCGGTCAAGCTCGATGGAATATTCTCATGGAGCTCTGTGGCCTGGCCTGTCCCGATACCAATTCCCCAACCAAAATCACAGGAAACCCACACAGGAAACGGTTTCACGCAGCAGGACTGCAATGCTTCCTTCAGAAAAAACATAAACTGACCAAATCTCGGCTGAATGCAACACTCCACACCCCTCTACACCCTTGAAAACACTCAAACTGTATATTTAAGTCTGTATATTTTACCCACCCAATAGCTATGTAATCAAGCTTTCTCTTCAAAACCAACAAAGAAAAAACAAACAAAAAATAGCCCTAAAAAAGAAAGACAAAGCTGCTGTCAGAAGCATGTCTGTTAACATTGTCTGTACTGTAAACTGTAATGCCTGACCCCCCAGATTATGACAATCGTGAATGACAGTTTCCACTGTCATTACTGAATGGATAAGTGAAGAGCTGTGCGTCACATGGGAGAAAAAGTTACAAAAAAATAGTTGTTTATAAAAGCTGTTGTACGAAATCCAACAATTCATTTGTATTTATAAACAGTTCCATCTTCCAGCAAGGGTAATTGTTTTTCTAAAACTCATATTTCTGACTGTTGAGCAGCCCCTAGAAGATGGATTATGTTAATAATGGGCCAGTAGTCTGTAAACTTGGTGCTTCCATTAAGTAGGCCTCTGCTGTAATAGAAAGACGTTTCCAGTGTGTAGTCTGTTAATGCAATAACCTCCAAACTCCACTCCCTTCCATTTCTCCATCCATCACACCTTGAGGGCTGGGTGTTTTCCCTGTAGCACGGGGACAGCTAAGGGTCACTCATGTGCACTGTGTGTCTGTGCACATACAAGAATTGTTTATGTGCCTGTGTGATCACCTCTCAAAAGCAAAATGGAAACCAGATGTTGCGAGAGGCAGTTATGGTTATAAAGTCGTCACACCCAAATTAAACCGTTTCCTTAGGACAGTTGTATGAATCTGGACCAGGTGGCCTCTTGTCTGAGAGCTCCACCTGCCCTCTGCACACTGCTAACCCACTATTAAGATAAAGAGCCATGGGAGAAAAGGTTCGATCTATCATCCTTTCTTAAAAGCTCTCGGTGGAGCACTCTTTCTCAGTCTTTCTTTTCTCTGACAGCAGAGGTAGGTTTAATGCATGCCTTTCCATTTCCCTGTGGACTGCCAGCCAATTTATTCTCCAAGATAATCATCAGAAGACGCTAAGTTGAGCGGGATAATGACTATTTAAGTGGGGTTATGAGCGTGTCTCACCTCTAGGGTCTGCATCAATGTAGGCTTGATGGCATCTTTCATTAGCACCGCCAGGGCTCCACTCACACCCTGACAGGGAGGAAGAAAGAAATATGAGGGTGGTGGTTGGAAACAAGACCAGGGGAACAGGATTCAGACAAATATTTAACCTCACTGACCACAAACAACTGATAGGAATGTAAAAGAATACTCAAGCGGTTGTCTACCAGTCTATTGGTAGGTCTCTGTCCTTTATGCTGGACCACTGCAGGGAAGCCTTGCTTAAATATGCCTTGTAAGCGATCTGGACACACTAACACACATACAGCATACAGACAGTCATACACCATATTCCCGCTGGGTTTGGCTCCTGAGGTGTGGTGATGTTTTTGCATCCTGACCAACCAGACTAATGTAACATTATAGGGGATCCTCCTGTTCGGCTCTGAAACAACACAGGCTGCAGTTTTCTAAGGGAAACCACAACCAGCTGACCCCACAGATGGATCTGCAGAGGGGTGTGAAAAGTCTGCCTAACATCTTAATCATAGGTCACACCTAGATTAGATGTTGTTTTGAGGGGACAGCGGTGCGGGAGCAAGAATGAAAATGGGAAATTTCTACAAGTTTAACAGAAAAATGCAGATAAAATGACTCCAACTGACAACACAAATGCTTGTGCAGAGTTTCTTTTCTTCCTCTTTTCTAAAATTAAAAAAACTGTCAACAAATAAAAGACAAGGAAATATAGAAATGTGTCCATCAATCTGAAAACGCAAGCCAATAGACAACCTTGGTGTGCTCATGTTTTCTTAAGTTGCAGTTTAGCTCCCACTGCCAAGATAATTTTATTATCACACGGGATTCGATGCACTGTAGTGGCCAGTCAAATCTCAAACCACCCTTTTCTCCCTGGGTTGGAAAAATCCTTCCAGTATATACACTAAGCTACATGTTTCATTATCAAAATGTAGGACAAGCCAATACATAACACTACTAATCATTTAGGTATTATTTATTTTTCTGACCTATTAAAAGATAAAACTGGAGCTGTCTCAATATTTTTGTTTGAGAAATTCTGAGATGCCATGATAATAAGCTAACTGTGAGATCGCCAGAGTTAAAATTCCCACACTCCCTGAATGAAAAGACCACACAGTAACACACACCAGGTCCTCTGTGGTGACAGGCTGTCCAGAGCGGCTGGTCCCCACCACCATGCGTGCAAGTCTGTTTTTCATGTCCTCCAGGCCGTCTGCCAGAGCCAGGATGGCCATGATCTCGCTGGCCACTGCAATGTCGAACCCAGTCTGGAGCGTAAGAGAAGAAAACAATCATAATCATAATCACAATGTAAACAAAGTCAAGTTTTTGTACAGTGGCCACTGCAAGTGGTGGAGAGAAAAAAAAAAATCACATTTTACCAATCATGAAATAGATAAGCCAAAAAACTGTAGTTCCATGACTGATATGGTGTGAAATCGTGTTAAAAACTGAATCTGCAGCATCATGCAAATCAATAGGCTTATAAGTTGGACGCGATTTCAATAAGCAGTGACTGCTTTGTAAAGAAAAACAGTTTGGAGAGTGAATGAAATGTCTCATCCCTGACTAACTCTCCAGACCACAGTGCTGTGGTGATCACACCGTGTGAAAAAGAATAACTGGCAACTTTCCACAGTGACTGGCAGAGGAGAGATAATGGAGACACCAGAGTCACCAGCTTTATCACATGGGCAAGAGAATACAAATCTTATGACCATGGCCTAGTTTCAGAGTGATGACTTTGGGAAAAAAATAAACTAGGTACATGTTAAAACTCATTTTTTATGTAACTCTGTCTTGATTTATGTCAAATGAACAGAGGGAGAAAGAGACAGAGAAGCGAGAGAATGGGAGCTACCCACAGAGAAGTGTATGGAAAATCAAGTAAGTCTCCATTCCATGCCAAAAAAAAGAAACCTAACTTAAACCACATCAATCCACCAAGGAACACAACATTTCTATTCCCACTCCCACTGATAATACCCCGAGGGGCTATAGTGTATCCAGCACTGGAGGAAGGTGGAGGACACGGGAATGAAAGGGAAACAGAGTGGATGAACCGATGGCGGTAAATGTAAGCATATGCTGAACTAGCTTAGAGGCTGTTCCAGGTTCGTAGGAGGGTGTGTGTTTGTGTGTGTGTGTGTGTGGGTCATTTTCTCCCTCTTTAAACATTTGCTTTCACTTACACCTGCTTGCTTCCCATTGAGGTGAAGTGTTTATTTACAGGTTTTCATTGAGCTGTCATTACCACAGACATATGGGTGTAATACATCTGGGCTTCATCATGGACAGAGGAGATGGAAATGGAGGAGAGTGCGTGTATGAGAAAGTTTTCACGCATCGTTTTATTGTACAACGTGAAAACCAGGTATTTGATGCTAATAAAAATAACCTTACACTCATGTCAAAGAAAAACCCCTGCAGTGGAAAAACTGCAGTGATATCGCTGTTTGTGACACTGTGAGTGAATATCATAACTTGTGGATCATGCCTCAGTCCAAAACCGTGACGGCAGAAGATTTATCACACAAATACACAAATCCAAGCTGCTGGGTGAAAAATATTTGAAAAGAATCTCATAAAAGCTTAGGAATCAAGATTGTAAAGGGAGAAATGATACCGACCTCTCTGATCTGTCCTTTTTCAGTGCTTGCTTGTCCCACTGTGATTTTCCTCAAGAAACGGTCGTTTGTATCAACAACTGAAAAGCAGAGAAAAAGATTTCAATTCCTGCTAAATATTCAACTTAAGGCTTACATGACTCACCTGTCACTGATGGAAATTGCCATAACATCAATGACAGACAGGACACATACCCTTTAGATAATATGATCTGCTCTAATGTAACACATATAGCATAGATTTATGCTTTCCTGCCTGAATCTGACAGACTGCAACAATCCATTTGCACACATGTTGTTAAACGCACATCCACAGGTTACCACACACATAATGCCAGTAAGTGACAAAAAGGAGAGATCCTCATCTCTTGCTGTGAATAGCTGTGGACACACTGACAGCTTATGTTACAAGGGATTTGCTACTTAAAAGCCTCTTCACTCAGCACACAGTCTGTTCTCTGATAATGTGGCTAAATCAGTTATTCTCTGGCTTCACTGTTGTCACAACCATCCAGGAAAACCCACAACAGTCAAACTCTATACTTCTGCTGGTTTGCCATGAAAAGGAGAGTGAAAAACATGATGCGTTTCATGAACACACAGACATGCAGTCACACCCACGTGACACTAGGTGGTAAATCTGTTTTTAATCTCCAGGGTTCGTCTCTTGAGAATGCCCTCTGGAGCAACTGGAGTAAATACCACATCAGTCATAGCAGCGCCCGCCTGGTTGTTCTCACAGACAACATAAAACCCCTCAGCATAGCTACTACTGAGGTAGCTATTCCCACATTTATGATCCTGACACTTTGACGTAAACTGTGTTAAATCAATAGGAACACAGGGGCCACAAAAAGCCATCATTTCCAATGTTCATTAATAAGAATTAAAATATCCTACAACACTAGAATTTACCGTATCAAAAGGAATATGCCTCTAATTAACAACTGCATGTGACATTCCGCAAGCATGGCACAATAGGAGACAGATTTCATGGGCCATGGGATGTTTGTCAAAATATCTTTGTAAATTGGATTGGTGTGATAGTCATGATATTGATTTCTTTCGAGAATATTAGAAACTTATATTGACTGCTCTGTACCAATGTTATTACCATTTTATTCTTAGCGGGAATGCGTCAGAGAAAAAAATGTCAAATTGCCTGGGACCTCAGTAACAGTGTCACTGCAGACCTCAAGGTGAAAAACGTGGACCTGGATAATTAAAAGTACTGCATTCCACAATCTGATGTTTAAACTCTTGTTAAGTTAGAGATGAAGCTTTACATACAGCATCATGCTAAATTTATTGGTGAAAAATACATTAAAAGGTAAAGAGGAATGTTAACCCATTGACCCAAAAGGTAAAAATGAAATTTATATTTTAGACATTAAAAGTGTCTGACTTTAGTTTGTGTACATGTGGGACTGTGGCAGATACCTCTCTGCCAGGTGATCTTGGAAGGGTCAAGGTCAAGACGGACAAAGGTGCTGACTTCCTCCGGTGTGAGAGACGCTGGGTCGGTTTTATTGATGCCAAGACGCTGGAAGATAGAAAGATTAGAGGATAATCTGTAAGTGTCTTTTTCAGAAATTACACTTACAGGTACAGATTTTGAAATTGCTTCTCCATGTTGAGCTTTGTTATGATAAATTTGAGTACTTCTATATCCTATTACAAATCAAAGTAGTGGTACTTTGCTATCTATACTAGCAAGATGCACAGTATCAGCCGAGCATGTAAAAGAAATCCAGACTTGATGACTATGAGGCAATCAACTCACTGTCAGGTTCAAAAGGTTCGCTGGGACAGCTCTGTTTAAAACCACGAGTCTATCTCTCACTCTGTCCATTAGCCCATAAATGTTTTATAGTCAATTGAACTTCTCTTACCCAGAGACATTTATCCAACAGGCCAGACAAACAGTGAGCTACCTTTTCTTCAAACTGCTGCCTTCAAAACATCTGCCATGTGTATTTCATCTACTAACAAATTATATCAGGCTTTCTTCACCAACAACCAATAAAACTGCATTATTTGTAGTTATGTCAACTGACAGGAGTTTCATGAACATAAACAAATATTTGGAGGAGGACAGGAAGGAGAAGAAGTGTGGAAAATTATACACAAGCTCACTGAGGTCCCCTAGTGGACAAAAACTTGTTTTTTTAAGACCCAAATGCAACATTTGCATGACTGTTGTTGACAGAAGGGGACAGTGCCGGGCTTGGACTTACATGTAGCCTGGAGATCTGAATGGGTGAAAATCTTCTGACTCCATTCACCGAAGGGACCAGTCTATTAAACAGAGCCTTGGAGGTATAAGACAAAAAAAAAGTACATTTAATTGCACCTCAGAGGAAAGAGTAGGTTCTTTAATAGAATGCATCACGCCAAATACAGTCGAACCTAATGTGTACAACTCCCAATATGTTCACCGCCTGTTGTGTGTTGCACCACAAGCACACATTCAAGCACACAGTCACATTTACAGTTACTGAAGTGCCTTGTTTGCTGTAGCGCGACTGTTAAATAGATAAGATAATGCAATATCACTGATTAATCTAAAGAGGAACATCATTGAATTATGTGTAGTCAGGATTGTTGTTGTATTAGCATCCTTGTCACGTTCAAAGCTTCAGAATTTCCACAGAAATACATTAGAAGAATACGCTATTAATGCTGGACATCATCTCATGGTCACCTTGTCGGATTGTGTCGCCTCGTGGAGCATCCTGGCATCGATGGCTGCTGCCACCAAGTTATTGGCAGCTGTGATGGCGTGAATGTCACCGGTCAAGTGGAGGTTAAACTGAACGGCAAGATGAGAGGAGCAAACAAAAAGACAGGTGAAAGTTAGAAACAAGAAATGAAGACACAATTACACTAGTGTAGGGATACAGGTTGTGGGTTTGAATGCCCCCAGTGGAATTACCTGTGACAAAGAGGGTTCAGGCTTCAAATTTGGTATCACATGATAAATTTGGCTTCAGAGTAATCTTCTTAACTTTTGACTTTGTCCCCTTAGTCTTTAAAATATTATGACTCATATAATCTGTTTTGCAAGAAGACAAACAGGAGTGTAGTGAGAAGATGAAGAGATATAAGTAAAATGCTGAAAAATAGATGGCGTTTCACTCTGAGAAAAGACGGCTGTCTTATTGAAGATTACGTGTCTGGAGCTTTTCTCCTTCCCTCCCAACCCTCCCTTTATGGACCGTGTCTTTAGAAACAGGCACTGTTATGCCACAGCTCCAGGGGTTGTGAGTGTGCGCATGTGTGTGTTTTTGTGCAAACTGGTGGGAGTCACTGCACGTCTTGAGTCTTTGAAGCAAGCATTAGTCCTGGTGGGGAGCACTGCAAGTCTGTCTGTGTGTCTTACCTCCTCCATGGGAATGACCTGGGCATATCCCCCTCCTGCAGCTCCCCCTAGGCACAAAGGAGCGGTGGCACAGTCAGAGGCAGACAACAGGACAGGGACACACAAAAGGAGGAATGCTGAGTGGTGGACTCTGTGTGAACTATTCCAGCCCAGCACTAAATGTAGCAGGGTACGAAATGCTAGCCTCGCCCTGACAAAGATAGCTTATCACACAGTTATTGATACATTCCCATCTGCTGCTTCAGTTGCCTTGTCCAGCCCCCCTCAATGCAGGAAGCAAAACAAAATTCAGTTTCATTCCAAAACAACATCAACCACGGACACGACTGGACATCTGTTTGAACATGAAAAAACAACTCCTTCAAGATTATGAATAAAAGGTGTTATTCATTATAATAGTTTTCATTCAAACAGAGTTTTAGTGGGTTTTGGAATGATTATCCTCAAGACAACGGGTTACTGTTTTGTATTATGATATAGTCAAGAGAAAGGCAGAGAGCACACAGAGGTGAAAGCAAACTTTTCAAACAGGACATGGAAGTATTCAGTGCTGACCTTTAACCCCAAAGGTGGGTCCCTGGGAAGGCTGTCGGAGACAGGCGAAGGAGTTGAGCTTAAGGTGAGCAGACAGAGCCTGGACTAGGCCAATGGTCACTGTGCTTTTACCTTCGCCCAGTGGGGTGGGAGTTATACTAGACAGAGAAAAAACAGAACCTTTTTGAATTTCATATTTGTGTGTATATCACAAACTGTCCAAAGTGCCACTTTAAGGTAAAACCATAAAAGATACATTGATTAAGTGAGTGTTTGCTATTGTTCCTTTGCTGACAAATAGAAGGACTTTCTTCTATGAGATCACAAATTTAAGCACCCAAGGGTACTGAAGGAATATGATCATTTTTAAAAAGAAATTAGTCGAATAATAAGTCACACTCACCCAGCAACCAGTACATATTTCCCGTCAGGTTGTTTGTGAAGGCGGTCTAACAGGGAAAGTCGGACCTTAGCTTTGTTCCTGCCATAGGCTTCAAGCTCTTCTGGCAGCAAACCAATCTCCTCAGCCAGCTGGTCCACTGGCTTGGGCACCTGAGCTCTTGAAATCTCTATGTCACTGACAAAAAAAAAACAGAAAACATACACACATCATTCAACACATTTAACTTTAGTCACAAAATATTCAAGTGTTGTGGTGGGTGTAACTAAAAATAATATGAAATAACCCTCAAAGATAGTGATACCTTGGTACAGGTGTCAGGGGCTGCAACATGAGGCTACGCAGACGCCAGGGCTGGTACTGCTGCTCCTGGATCCACTGACTGCAGCTACGCACCACATTCTAGTCAGCAACGCAGAAGAGAGAACAAGGTGAAGAACAACAAAGTTAGAGCAAACAAGTGGGGTGAGAGCAGAGATGGAAACAAAGAGATGCACCTGTGTTCTATAAGCAGCCACGAGGTTCCATAACCCAGACTGTGAGGACATCTCAATGGCATGTTCATCTGAAAGAAAAAAAAGTATGATTAATATAACGCTAAGCACAAAAATGGATGTCCCAATGTTAAACAAAAGATGGACACAATACAGGGTGCAGCTCACTACAGCTGTCTACATGGTAAACTGCAGACCCATGTAGAGTGATTATGACTATCAGCATTCATCAATACCTGGCTCTAGAGTGGGCTCACAGTGAATGACCATTGCCCCCGGTCTGAACCAGGTGGGTGGGACATCCATATTCCCTGCTCCTAATAGGACCACAGCATCAGCCTGCATCACCTAGAAAAGAAGGACAGGGATGAAAATTAGATATGAAAATGAAAAAAAGTATTAGTAGTTTTATGACATAGCAAAGAGTGACCCCATGTGGTCAACCAATAATACTGCACATACTGTGAGTAATACCAGCATATGGTGGAGTACATGAGTACAGGAGCATAAGAACAAGATAAAGACTCAGATATAAGGCAATGGTATTAGCAGTACCACTCTCCACAAAAAAGAAAAAAATGTTGGGCTGACACCTAACATATTCCTCTTTCAAGGACCAAGTCACAGATTTTTCATAGCCACCTTTCACAACTACAGGATGCTAGGTGAGGATGGTGCTTAAATATTTTGATAGAAAACCAGAGAGCATAAAAGAGGAAGGAACACACACATATTATAAAACACACCTGTCTCTGTAGGCCTTTTGAGCTCCAGTTACTCTTGAGAACTTCCATTCCACTTCGCTCTATCAGGCACTGCAGGGCCACTCTGAGGGGTCCTTCTCCTCCCACCAACAACACTGTTTTTCCTTCCAAAGGCGCATCTGCAGAAATTTTTTAATTCAACATCAGGACGTCAAGTGCAGATGTGTAAGGCAACCCAACTGTAACGAGTGGATTTTGTGGGCCACAGTTAAACTGACAGTGCTTGCTATTACTGTCTCTCACCCTACTCAAACTAACTCACTTATTTTACCAGCTACAGTTACAATTGACTTTTCCATGAGTCCAAAAAAGTTCTTTCAGATGCATTGTTACAGGTACATATATTGAGTGTTTGAATAGTTTGTCCTTCCCTTGTCATGTGTTAGATTATTTTCCTACTTTCTTTCTGAGAAACTCACCATGTTTATCCAGGAGATCCAGGACAGCGCGGGTTACAGGTGACACAAAGCCTTTGCTCCAGTCTCCTCGCACCAAACGTCCCATATTCAAATCTGATATCCTATTGCAAGATGAAAATATACAATATATACAAATGAATGAATCATTTCCCCCCTTGGAATCTAATAACTAATAGCATTAGGATTATTGGTAAAGTAATATGAAGAACACACCAGGCACACACGTGTTTTTTTTTATTTTCCTTACTGGACAGATATCTCGGATTATGTGGTTAATGAAAAAACATTTATCATAATGTTTTCAACCAAAGTACAGTAAACCAAAAGAACCATAGTGTATATTGCAGTGTCTCAAAGGACAACCTAACCTATTTTTTTCCCCAAACGTGCTTTACATCATTTGTCCTCATCTGAACCAGTTCTCTTTAATTTGTGATTATGAATGGTGCCTTGCTAATTTGCTCACTCACTTGTCTGCTGAAGGCACACAGCCTATATTTACTTTAGCTTAATTCTGGGCAGCCCTTTCTGATTTGGCCAGAAATTTAAAGCACCACGAGAAAAAAATTCAATTATCTCTGTTTGGACAGAGAAACATTCACTGTTGCTACACTATCAGCCCAGCTGCTGCATAATAGCAATCATCGGTCAGAATGTTTAAAGCAAGTGAGCAAAACAATATTTAAATTTAAACATAATTTGAATGTGATATGCACTTCACTATTATGTCTTTCTGTATGACAATAAAACCCAGCTACTATAACAGTCTCTTTAGGACCAAATATGTTTTTTACCCATCTATGTCCTTCTCGGGTTTGAGAGTGTCGAGCACTCGACTGGTGAGTGAAGCCGGGGGAAGGTGGAGGTAAACACCATGCACCCTGGGGTCCTCATTTAGCTTCAGCACCTCCTCTACAATCTGTTCACAGATTTTTAAAAAAACCTTGTTAAAAAAGACAGATATCATTTGCAAACCACAGTTTCAATAGCCGTGGATGTATGTTGTGAGTTTAAAAACAATAGACATTATATGTGAAATGTAAAGTAATTTTTCAAGAGAAGAAAGGGAGAATGAATGAGCATTTGCACCTTCAGATTTAACAGGTCAGCACTGCTGAGAGAGCAAAGAAAAAAGATGGAAATCCCTGAGAGAGGTGAAAAAAGAGGGAGGGTTAAACAGGAGATGAAGATGTGTGAAACAGAGAACAGAGTCCTCTTACGGCTGAGAATCATAATGTAAATCATCCACCGTCAGCTGAAGTGGCCGACCTATTCCCAGAACTTTCAGCTTTCTGCAAGTATCAAGAGTCAACTTCCAGCTGGGCAGACTGACAGCTGAGAGGCTGATTCTCATTTCCATTTACACAATGTTGTAATATACCAAGAAGTGGGGAAAAAAGGAAAACTGAAAGGGATTAGTCATGCAACACTGGAAAAATACTGTCTTGCAGTTAAGTAGTCATTCAATTAAATAAAAGCTTTTGTGAGGTTCTGATTACCTTGAAACTCCACACAACCACCAAGATCACATGTTGCATTGACAAACTGCCACAGGAAATGGTAAATCATGCACTAACTTGCTTAACAACAAGGCAGATGAAAGCACTCTGCCCCACACAACTGTTTTATGCACAAGGGGACATTAACCAAGTATGTGAGCGACTCTCACTTACTTCATCTTCACTGCACCCCTTTGCCAGGCAAATCTGAGTCACGTTCAACCCAATCTGAGGACATATGGATGAAGAGACCGTGAACTGTCTGAATTGCGATGTGTCAACAAGATGAAATTGACACACTTATGAACAAAATACACACAGAAGATAGAATTACCTTTCCTGCCATTTTCTTATTGATTGCCAACAAGCTGTCATCTTCTCCTGTCTTTAAGATAAAAGTAGCCCAATGAGGAAAAACTATCACAGTCCTAGTAACACAAGAATGTCCAATGTTCAGAAAACCCATTGGTTAAAGGTAAATTGAGACAAAGCAGGTTGAAACATGTACAATTATAAGCACAAATAATACTCTTGCTTAAATACCTGTATGATGACTAACAAAGGTTGGATTGATGGATTTTTCCTATTAAGAGCCAACATTGCCTCCTTGATGCTCTGAACCACCTCCCTGTGAGAGGAAAACACAGACGTAAGGCCAAAGAGCTGTTGTTAATATTGTAGATGTGGGCGTTTTGTTGTTCTTTTTAGGGGAACAGAATGAAAAACGCTGCCTTTTCTACAGTGCACGCGGCAGCGGTGTGTGTGTGTGTGTGTGTGTGTGTGTGTGTGTGTGTGTGTGTGTGTGTGTGGAGGGAAGAGGGGTGTGCGCGAGAAGAGTTGAACATCTTGCCGTATATAAATCCATCCATATAAATATAGTGACGTTAGCGATGTTCAAAAACAACTGGTCATCGTCACCACCCATTCGCCCATATGTGTTTTAGGTCGATTCCCCGTGAATGTGAACCCACTTTCGCGTCGTGTTTGGCAACAACCGAAAAAAGTTACGTCAGCTGACCAGGGACCCTCAGATATAATCAGACACACGTGCTGAACTGGCTGCTCGCCAAGAGCCAAAACGCTGCTGAAACAGGAACTAGCGACCGTGGCGTATCGTTTTAGCGTAACACTACACGACGGTGTAAAATTCACGTTGACAAAACCAAACAAAAACACAAGTAAACACAACGGCAACTAAGTGATGTGTGACCACATAGGCTCTATCGCACATAATTCTCTCTTACCTCAAAGAACTGTCGCACCCGAACCCATCTTTTTTCCGGGAGCTTTTCCCAAAGTGGAGGGCTAGCTTCCGACTGGTACTATCGCTGTTGGAGCCACTAGCTGCTCGGAAGATCAGCCGGCTGTTGGCAGGACAAACTGGTGGGCATCTCCGCGACAAGACGGTAAACCTGGCTCCTGGATGTAGCCGAAGACTGCCACAAGCACCACGGATTGCAGACAACCTCATGGCCGTTTCTTTTATGTTTCAACGTGGCTTTTAAATATCCCTTCTGTTCTGTTTCTCTTGCTGTAGTCAATGTGAAGCTCGACCTCCCGGAGGAACAAAAAGAAAGTTGTGGTGATGACAGGGTCCTAGCGGAGGTACGCCGTCTTCACGGGTAGTCGGAAATTTGAACATTCAGACACACGAACAACCCCAAAATGTGCTAAATCCCCCACAGGGGAAGGTGTTGTATTAAAGCACAGTTGGTGGGTCATAGAAAAATGTGATGTCTCAACCTACAGCCTAGTGTTCAAACAACATTGTGGTAATGTATCACTTTCAATAGCCACCAGTTACCTTCAAACGTGATGCACATCTTTTCCCCCTGTACTAACGTTAATTCCTCTGTTAAAGGCAACAATAAAATATAACCAGCATTTTGGCACAGGGTCTACTTCGTTATGAAGCAGCCGTCGTTTATTCCAGAAGTCCCTGAAGGACTCGGTTTGCAATTCAGAGGTACACTTAAAAGCAGCAGCAGCTTCACGAGACGAAACCCTGCTCGCGGTCACGTGTTGTATTGACGCTAAATTGACAGAAAAGGGGACGAGGCCAGTTCAGGCCAAATGGTCTCACAATCTATGACCTGCGTTCATTTAGGACTAAAACCCAAGCAAAAATGATGTTTTTTATTTACTTTAGCCTAAAGGCTCAGGCGGACATGCTGTAGCACTGACTGCATATTCTCATATTCAAAACTTTGATGATACATGCTTGAAAAAAAACAACAAATAAGGCACCAAAGAGTCTTTGCAAACATTGCTATCGATTAACCCGATATTACTTTCAGCTGGGTATGCTTAATAAACTGCCAACTGAGTGTAGCCACTCTGTGGCCACCTCTTGAATCAATTGTCACACCCCACCTCAAAAAATCCTTAACATAAAAATAGATGCATTGTATTTAGACAAAATGTAATCGGAATTAGGTGTACTCTGTGGAGAATTATTCATGTATGTAAGCAATGCAATGTGGGTACACGCAAGTGTCCCTTTGATATAATCAGAGACATACTGTAACCTATGCACAGTGAAGCTGGTACAACAGCATTGTCTGTCAATAACTCTTTGTACAACACACAGACGTGTTGTTTGGGCGTGGCTGGGAAAATCTTGACGTGAGATAATCTCAGAAAGGTGTCTTTTTCGACTCCAACGCCGTCAGGTACAACCGCTATTAAAACGTAAAACTCAGAAATAACCCCACCCATAGACGGCATGTAGGAAAGCGCAGTCGTCGGTGATTGGCAAACTGTTGTCACTGTGATAAATCTACAGGCGTACCGGGAAAAAAAACACCTGTGCCCAGCCTCACTGCACACTTACAAACTAGCTGATTTACTCTACCCTGCAAAAAAGAGTGTCAAGAATATAGCTCCTCGAGTTTAAATTGGCACTCACTTGGTTTACACACCCCAGCTGCTCACACCTCGCCCTTTCCAATTGACGCTGCATCACCGCAAGGCCAAACCGACCGGGCCTCATTCCTGAAGTCACATCATTACAGTGGCATGGCGTGGCGCAATCCATTACAACCACCTTAACCGCTCCAGCTCAGCTTTGGCTCCAAAGATAGCAGCATTACGCATGTAAGGGGCCTTTGTTTCTACTCACAGCCCGGAGCAGTCGACTTCAGATCTGTAGGATGGTGCTGTGGCATCGCAGCCACCTTACATTAAAGGACAACGTTTGATACCCGCGGGACATCAGAGAAAACAGGTAAAGATATTTCCTTTAATCCTACGGTCATACATGAAATTAAGAAAACGTAATTTCCTCTAGCTGCTGATATTACAGGAAATCATTGTAATAAAATGTGGGTGAACTAGGATATTGACATGGCAATACCTGCTCAGTAGAGGAGATCCCCTTATATTTTTGGAAAAGCATACTTTTATGATTTCTCTTTAAAAATTTTCAAAATAAATTTATATTTACGTAATGTTTTTACCATATATATCACGAATTTACCTAATTAAGCCTTCCCAGAACACAATATACCAAGATATTGGCTGCTACCATTTACCTTGAAAATATTTGAATACCATAAGAATAACAGTTGTAGATTATCTGAATAATTCTTACCGTTAAAGACTGATTTTCTTCATTTTTGAATTTATTATTTATGAGTATTGCATTAAGTATTATACAAGTCTACAATACTGACTTTTAAAAATGAGGACCAGGAGCACACCGAATTTGTATTTTTCAATATCAGAATCAGAAAATTTGGAATTGAAGAAGGACTTTTCAAATCTCATAAATAACTTAATCTGATGCATTAGTTGGATTATAGAAAAAAGTCGAAGTGAATGTCAGGATAAAGAGATCACAAGTTAAGAGAACTAGTTTGGTGAGAAGCAACACCTTTGACTATTCTCTGGAGAACCTGTTAGGCCAGTGACTGGTGCTGGGTGGGTTAGATTTGAAGGAAGAAGGAAAAGACTTTTAAACAGGCACGGCAGTTTAAACACCAGTTGTGTTTAAACTTACAAATGAGAAGGGGTGTTTTGTGTTTGCATGTGTTGGATTTTGTTTTGTCCATTTTTTCATGCAGAAAAGTTACTCAATTCTAGAATCTGCTGTGAATTCAAAGAATTGTTGTTGATGTTTGGCCTTTCCTGGTCAGCCCACTTTAATGCACCATCATTACAAATGTGTTTCAAAAGAAAGATAAGCATGCAGACAAAATTATCTTAACATATGTAACCTTCCCTTACTCTCCAGCCTTACCATGAGGGACAGACTGAGCCACCTGCAGGAAATGTCCTGTGGCGATGTGGAGCCAATGGAGTATTCACTGGAGCCAATGGAGTCCACTGTCTCCGACTCTTTCAGTAACGTGGACCTGGAGGAGGAGCTGCCCCATGAGGCTGTGGTATTTGACAACAGCCCTGCTTTGGCAGAGATCTTTTCCCAATCACAAGATATCCACAGAGAGATCCAACTCATCCGCCTGGAGGTGAAACGGCTCCGTGAGCAGAACTCTCGCATGCTCCAAGGCACCACAACAATGAGCACTATCAAAAGGGACTCTAATGCCATCGGCGCTGATATAAAGGCTCGGGCTGAAAACGTTCTAGCACGGCTGCGGGACATGGATGGCTCGGCCCACAAGCTAGAGGAAGTGCATGGTTCAAATTCTGCCACCACACGTATTGCCAGAACCCAGTATGCTTGTCTCAGCAACGGTTTCCGAGATGCCATGTTTGACTATAACGAGGCTGAGATGAGCCACCGGGAGAACTGCAAAACCCAGATCCAAAGGCAAATGGAGATAGTGGGGCGTGAGGTTACAGGAGAGGAGGTGGAGGAAATGATTGAGACTGGCCAGTGGAACATCTTCACTGACAACGTTTTGACTGAAGGTAAAACAGCTCGATCAGCTCTATCCCAGATTGAGAAACGTCACCAGGAGCTGGTGGACCTTGAGACCCGTATCAAGGGCATCCACGAGATTTTCCTGGACATTGCCCTGCTGGTGGAGGAGCAAGGCCCCATGCTGACCTCCATCCAAACTAACGTTCAGAAGACTGATGAATACTTACAAGAAGCCCTCGTCAAACTTGGCAGGGCCAAGCGTCATGATAGGAACAACCCATTTAAAAAGATGTTTTGCAGCTGTTTCCCATGCATTGATTAATGAAAGTACAGTAGAGAGATGAATAGAGGGATGGGAAAATATGCAAAATACTGAGAGAAGAGAGAAATGAAATCAAACTTCTTCTGTACTTATTAGTTCACTATTCACATGTATTGTAAAGTTATATTTAACCCATTGATGTCGGTAATGTTTGCAAACAAGGTTTGGGACAGGTATCTCAAATCAGAATTCATTCCCCCATGACTGAAACAAATAGTGTTTGATAATACACATTTTACATGTTTTTATCATCTGCTGATTTTCCACATTGGAGAAATTTGCGAAAAAAGAGAAACATTATACAAAATATTTGATCTTAATACAGTTTCAGAAAATAATTTCTTAGATGGGATACATGTCTGTGCTGGCCAACCTGCCTGACACAGTGTTTCCTGATGTGGTAAACTGCCATGACAGTAAACCTTAAAGAAAAGCGATCACATACAATTTGAATCATAAATCAATCTTTAATCAATTATTTTCTCATATCTAATCCAAGTCATTGAAGTCATACAGTTGGTCGCTAGTATGCACTGGAAAATGGTTGTCAGAGTTGACACAAAGCTGAGAGAAAATGTTTTAGGATGTGTAAAATTTAGTTGTTCTTGATTAAGATCAGAAATATTTTCTGTATTACAATATATAAATTATGAAATTCAGGGAATGATAGTAACTTGCCATTTTGCCCTCCATTATTTCCTCATATTTCCTATTCTTTTGAGGAGGTTACTGGCAGCATTTTGACTAGGATTATATATCAGTCCTGATATTATGTGGGGATCAAACTGCTAATATGTTGTGATGTACATAATGTGTTACTCTTCATTGTCATTTTATGACTTAATGTATAATATTGTATTTTGTCTTTATTCTTGTGGTGTCTTACATAAATAACCATATTAAAATGAGTATGGGATTATTCTTTTTAAAATCTACATCAACACAGAAACAAGTTCTCACTCAATCACACCAGAGGCACTAATAAAAATCTTTATTCTTTCACATCAATAACTGTGATAATTAATGTCTATAATACCTGGCATGTTGTAGGTTTTTTTTTCCAGTTTGGGTCCTCCTGAATCATTCAGCGTCCTTGTTGTAGATGCATTATTTGAGAAGAATTTCCTCTAACTTCATCAACCCAGTCACTTCCTGAAGTGACAGAAACTGAGGGTAAAAAAAGAATCTACCTTTAAGGAAGTACTTTGTGTCACAGTGGGAAGGCCTGTGTATGTCACCTGGGAGGGGGTGGCAGTTAAACACAGCAGACTTCCTTCATCAGATGAGGAGAAAAGATGGTACAATCAGCGTGAGACACACTGACAGGATTGTTTTCTATGGTAGCCAGTCAAAACAGGTAAGATATTTCTTTCTGAGAACTGAAAGGTGTTTGATTTCGCTTCAGCAGAGTCACCTGGAGAAAAGTGGATAATTGAGAGGACTTAATTAGTGCTACACTGCCCAGGCAGCTTGGGAAGGTAGGTGTGATCAGTATGAAGCAAGAAGAAGTAAAGAAATTAAACTGTTTTATCATATAATGTGACAGCCATTAAAATAATTTCATGAACTTTTATCAATATGATATGTGAAGAATAGGATTTTTTGTGTAAAGACTGACTATGAACGAAAGATATTTCAAAAGATATGTGTGTGTGTTGTTCAGTAAGATGGTGTCTTCCTTGTTCCTGGTTTAAATGACAACATTCCCCTGAGCTACTGAGCTGTAACTGCTGTCATTGTTCACCAAAGAAACACACTGAAGGCAAAACTGACCAGTCCTTGTGTGCAACAAAACTGACCCTATGTTTTCATGACCATAGCTAATTAAACCAAAAGCTAGAAATGAGCCTGATAACCATCATTTTGTTTTACACTGGTCTCTCAGGCAGAATGCGGGACATGCTGGAGAGGCTACAGACCATTAGTGAGGAGCAGGGGGAATACTGCGAGCCAGAGGTTTATGGACCGGAATATGATGTCGACAAGGTGACTCTGTCTCAACAGGTAGTGGTCTTTGAGAACTCCTCAGCTATTGACAACATTCTGCAGGAGGCCCACTCCCTACGCAAGGAGATCTCCTTACTCCAATTAGAGGTAGAGCGTCTGAGGATGCACAATGAACGCTTTGGGACCTCTGTGCGACGCTTCACCCTCATAAAAAAGGACTCCGACTCCATTGCTAGGGGGATCCAGCAACGTGGGGAGGTTCTCTATGCCCGCCTGCAGGCACTGGGTGAGCAGAGCAGCCAGCTGGAGGAGAAAGAAGGTCACAACTCTGCTATTAGCCGCATTGCCCAGGTGCAATATGACACACTGACCCAAGCCTTCCATGCTGCCATGAGTGGCTACAACAAAGCCGAAGAAATACAGAGGAGTACTTGCCGGGGGAGGATCCAAAGACAAGCCTCCATCATGGGGACTGAAATCACAGATGAACAGCTGGACACACTGGTGGACAGAGGTGGTGAGGGATGGAATGAGCTGCACCAGAGTTTGCAGACACAAGGCGCAGCACGCTCATGCCGCTGGGCGATGTGTGAGATCAAAGGAAGGCACAAGGAGCTGGTGGAGCTGGAGGTCAGGCTGAAGGAGGTGCACGAACTGTTCCTGAATATGGCCATGCTGGTGGAAGAGCAGGGGTCCATGATCAACAACATTGAGAAGAATGTCTGTAACACTCAGGAATATGTTGACAAAATCAATGTGCACATCAAGAGGGCCATTCGGTACAAAAGGAAAAATCCTTTTCTTCAGTGTTGTCCCTGTCTACCCTGTTGGAGACAAAACCAAATATTTTAGGAATTATGAATATTTTATTTTATTGACTGAAATAAATATTAATCTATGTATAAATTTACAGACAGATGACAATAAGAAATCTCAGTTTTGCCCTGGAAAGTAGCACATGGTATATTCTTTATCTGATGTGAGAAGCTTTAAACTATTCAAGTTTGGGGTTACCAACTGTTTTGATTTAAGGTTAAAATAACTATTATCCAATTGGGGTGTTGGGGGTGCATGAAAGAAGTTTGCATTGTAAAAGAATGTAGAAAAATCAGATTAGCTGGCTCCTCTAGATTCTCATCAGCCATAGACTGGAGACGAGACATGTCATATTATCAACTGACATCATAAGTTATGTCATGACTGTTAAATAAAAAGGTTGTGAAGCTGTTACATGTCAGACTGTGATTCTAGCAGACACCACATTATGTTAACAGAACTGATGAATTCAGGTGGTTTTGGTATAAAAATGAGCTGATTACAGTGGGTACATTTTTACCTTGTGAATTACATGGTCTCTAGGTTTGCTGTGGGGTAATTTGATTAAAAAACAAATTTATTGAGAAAATGCAACATACAGATGTGAAAAAATAAAGGAAAACTCAAAAAACTTGCCACATCCATGGAGTATGAAGAGTCACTGAATATTTGATGAATCATATACTATGCTCTATATATCTAAACCCAAATGAACACCTATGACAGATTCTGGAAAGATTTCACCATCATCAAGACACCACGAGGGAATATCAAATATATAAAATATAAGAAACCTATTAGAATCAATGCCTTGGCACTCTGACGCCGTTACTAAGTATATGGTTTTGTTTGTATGTTGTTAATAGGTGCAGCATATCTGGAGAAATGAATAACAAACGACCAGTTGGCGTCTGGCCTGTCTGAGTGACTGGAAGTGACAGGCGCAGAAATATTCAGGCGCTGCCGTCAGTGTCACTCGAAGTCTCCAAACTTTTTATGGACTTTATTTGGCAACCTTTCCTGCATGGCCGCGTGAATGACTGCAGAGGTTCCATTCCGTGCGCTTGATTTTTTTCTCTTTCTTTCCTTCCTTGTTTGGTCACAGTGCGTGGCAGTTATTAGAAGCTCCTTATGCAGCTGAAACGCGCCGAGTGGAGTTTTAAGCCTGCCCCAAATTCTGCTATCAGTTAGCATGTGCTAACGGCTAACTTTATTAGCTACTGCTTGTAGTTGAGTAGAGTTATGTACCTCTCCTGTGGTATGGTAACTTACAGATACAGCTGGGGGGTTCTTCAAGTCGACAAGCTGACATTTGTATTCGGGGCATGCCATTTATTCAATTCAATTCAATTCGTATCATTCGCGAATTCGCGCCGATGTTTCTTCACAAGTTAGCTGCTAGCCGCTAATACCACGCGAGCATTACACATCTACACGGGGGATAAGTACAACTGTGACGTTAGTGTAGCTAGCTACACCAGGATGGCCGAGTGGTTAAGGCGTTGGACTTAAGATCCAATGGACATATGTCCGCGTGGGTTCGAACCCCACTCCTGGTAAACTCTTTTTATCACGCTGTGTCAACCAACATGAAGATCATCAAAACATGTATGTACCATCTTCGAGAAAGAATGGCAAAGACCGACATCGTACAATTTTGTAGCACAGAGGAAGATGATATGATAGATATTCTTTCCATTTTACAAGTTCACCTCCTGTAGGCTCCAGAAGTCAGAATATCCATTTGGTTGAGGTACTAAAGTGAGGATACCAGTGAATACCAGTGAACATGAGGAACGTTCACAAATTTATGAATATCTGTCCTGTGGGGAAATAGGGGTAAACCTTTATGGGCAATTGCACCTTTGGAGCAGAAGAGGGCACTCTACGCCCCTCTTGTAATCTCTGGGCTGGAGTCCAGCACTGGCCCACTGACGGCCCACACACTCTCATCCCTATAATTTCATTGCAAGGGCGATGTCTTGGACTCATGAATACCCAGTCATCTGCATCTGCCACAGGAAAAGTTTGTCAGAAAATAGCTGCAGCTCTTCTGAAGTAGTATTCAAAGTTTGCTGCACTGTAGTCACATAGATCTAAGACGTGTGAATGGAAGAGAGCCCTTTTCAAACTTTTTTGACCTATTGAAATTCCATACATGTCTTTTGCACTACAGTGTTAACAAACACAATGATGTAAACTTGTGTCTCATTTGTAGCAGTATTGTGACAAAATGCAGCAGATAACTCAGGCAGTACTGAATACCTAAGATTTTGTCATTTCACATTGTAATCTAAATAAATATGTCTGTGAATTTACAGCTTTCAGTTCCCACTTGTATTGTTGCTCCCTCTATAACAACCACCAAACAAATATATTGTTACCTGATAGGTTTCCGAGGCCTAAGAGAGCACTAATTTGTGAAACTGAGCTTCTTGTTTGAGCTGTGTGAGGACACATCCACAAAAGAGCCCTGACAACTGAGAAGTGGGTGGGAGAAGGATGAGGGCTTACAAAGGAAGATCAACATCTCTGCATCCCCAAAGCCTCAGAGACTCTTTGCAGCGGGCCTTAATCTATTAATAATTTGGTTTGGGAGGTGGAAAAGTTGTTGCTTTTCAGGTCAACACATTATACACACACACCATGTATAATAAAATGAAACGTGATACAGAAGAGACTGGTAGGGTATTTTTAGTTATATTGTATTTTTCCTTACCTGTGTTTTAATGTTTTTTTTTCATATTTTAACTTTGTTTTAAACTGTCTGTTGTTTTGGTTTTATTTGCAATTTGTGTATGATAAAGTTCATTACTATCGAAATAAATGTTTTATACATTCAATACATTAATTCTAAAATAAAATAAATTAAATGGCAAGACATTTTCTGCTTAAATATATCTGCTCCAATATATCATACAATTACTGAAAATGGGACATTCCTCTGCATAACGAGTGCATGGAATACAGGAGGAGGATTATTTAGCTACAGTTTGCTATTATTTTCATTTGCTATTGTTGCATTCTGTGGCTTTGCTACTCACCACAGTCAATAGTTTTCATCATTTTTGTGACAAAACATCCCTCATATATTACAATGAAACACATGGTGTAGTCAATTTATGGTGCCTTTATGTGGAAACGTTTCGAAAACCCTTACTCCAATAAACATGGCAGTTATTATTTCACAATGAAAGTTTATTTCAAAGCTTTTTGTTTTCCAATGGGAATCACTGGTTTTCGTTGGTGTTACGTCAAATGACGCCCACCGCGCCATGTTTCCATCTCTGCGTCAGGAAAACTTTTACAGCAAGAGGGAAAAACTGAAGTCTAGGATTAAGTCAGCCAGAGTGAGTAATGTGCTTCCGGTAAAAAACCTTACAAATAAAATTTTATAACGCTCGTTCATTAAATGACTAAAATAATGCCCGTCGCAAGAGAATGGTGGAAATATTAATTTAACATTTCATAAATGGCATCAATAGGCTGACAGGGTGTCTGTTGATGCTGGATACGGGAGCGATCGCTATACGTGATTCCAGCGAAAAAACACTGGCGGGCTTTTACTTTGAATGAAGTGTTCAGGCATTTCCGCTATGTTTAGCTAACTCTGGCAGCTTAACACAGTAGGGAGAACGAGTCAAGTAAGCAACAGGAACAAAGTTGTGGGACCTTAGTCCACAATTCTGCGGTGCTGACCCGTGAAATGTATTAACCATCTCTTCATTTCCAAGAGATAGTCAGCCGTGAGCTTTCAAGACTACGGTAGCCGTGCTTTGCTCTTCTTGGCAAAAAGGCGTCTCTTATTGCTTTTTTTTGGCGCACATTGTGGAGACTGGATGCGCTCGAGGGCGTCTGTCTTTAGTACCCTAGTTAGTTAAAAAAAAGTGCAGCGAGCACCTCGTAGAAAATGCCTTAAATTAACTGCCTTGATGTACTTTTTAAGTT
Source organism: Psettodes erumei (assembly GCA_016785225.1). Lineage (NCBI taxonomy): Eukaryota > Metazoa > Chordata > Actinopteri > Pleuronectiformes > Psettodidae > Psettodes > Psettodes erumei. The sequence continues at coordinate 606,802 of JAFBJZ010000635.1, read as the reverse complement.
TTCGACTTTTCATTGCACTTGGCTTAATTGAATCTACATTCGACACGTTTTGGACTTGTCTCCCGACTCCTCGCTGACAGCGGAGGTGAGTGTGAATTGGACCCATTAAAATGACTCGGAACCTGTGGTTAAATGTTAACCGTCGTTTTATCAGCGGAGTTTGGCACTGTGGTCCGGAGTCGGACTAAGGGTACAAAATAATAGCTAAAAGTTTAAAACTCATAAATAAACTACCGCTCCTTCGCTGTTCTTACTTAACCCCAGTCGGCTGCACTGAGCTGTCCGTGCACACTGCGACCAGTTGTGAAATTGCTCGATGAAATTCCAGCAAGCTCTAAACACCGCAATCATTCCTGAGAGATAAAACATTAACTAAAACAAGGCCACCGGAGATTTACTGTTTAAAAGTCCCCTGACGTGTTTTGTAGCAGTATCATTGTATTCCTTTGTCAAGAAGGCGGTGATCTCGTCAGATGAACACAACGCAGGAGTGCTTTAAATTTACTGGGCTCAAACCTCGGCACTGACACTCTGGTATTGTGCAGATTAAGGCCCGTTGAGATGTACAGCTTCAGATTAAACTGGTTGACGGCATCCCTTCGGTTGTTTTGCCCTCTCGCAGTGAGAGGAACCGAAATTGTACGGACACCAGCGAGATAGATGGGGGCTGCCTTCTCCTTGAGTTTACATTTGTTATTTTTGGGTCTTGCATCATCCCTTAAGCACTACTTGATAAAAGTGCACATGAACTCCTTTCATGGTAAAAAACCAGCGAGTAACTGGGTGAGTGAACGTGGTTGGGTTTTTAATGAGAGGATCTCCACCCTGAATTAACACAGATAAGCACGTACTTTAATGTTACAGTAAAAAAAGCAGGTTTCACAAGCTGCAACAGCACAAAAAAAGAACGAACTTGTGAAGCTGCTGCACCAGCTGACCCCTTCACTTGGTCAGATTGAACATTTGGAGATGCTGACAGATGGTGTTTAGTTTTTTTTGGGAGCTGAAGGAAAGTTGAGGACACGCCACAGCGTCCTGTCTCTATCTGAAATGGAACTGCCATTTGCAAACACCAACACCGGACAACATATTAAAAATTCTGCATAATATCTTTCATTCATTCATTCATTCTTGAAAGATAACTTGTCACTTGCACCCCTGTAAAAAGAAAACAAAAACAAATGACCAGGGAACAACTTCACCTCCACAACCTTGATTTGTGGGTGTTTTAAACTCTGAGATTATTGACTACTTTGTTCCTGATCTTTACAAAATTATACAGCGTAATGATCGGGTATTACAGCATCAATTACTACTACAGGAGTCATTGTGCACATAAATCAATGACCAGATTGTCAGCCGGAGGCCATGGTGTGAAACCGGTTTGTTTCTTCGCCAGCAGTGCTGAGTGGACAACAAGGTGTAAGTCTCAAGCAGCTGTTAGTGTTTTAACAACCCACACTGGTCCTTGCGAAGTGCCAGATCTTCCTGTGTGTAATGTGATCATCATGTTTGAATGTTGTGTGTGGCCCCAACGCATGTGACACCTCCACGTTCCCGGCCTCCTTATGAGGTTAGTTTCCAACGCTTCAGGTCAGATTAAAGCAGAAAAGAGAGGTGAAGTTTTTTCATTGCTTCAGCGAATTCTCACCAGCTAAAGTTTTCTCCTCACTTACAGGTACATAAAGTGGGCTGTTGCGCTGCCTGTCAAGTGGCCTGATACTGTATCAAGCATTGGATTAATTGGCAACCATGGCAACACACGGAGACATCGCAGAGGGAGGGGCTAAAGAAGAGTTCAACGACATCATCAAATGGAGATCTGGTATGATTTGATATAATTCTGGACATCATTAGAATCGTTGTCTAGGGCCTTTACCTGCTGTTTAATGCACCACATGGCACGCAGAGTGTGCAAGTCCTCGAGTCAAATGACAGTTTGTTTCATAGCTGCATAGAGACAACTGTTTGTTGCACGGTACGTGCACGAGAGCAGTCACTGAAAGGAAACACTGACACAGCCAGAAATCCTGTTGTGCATAGTTAACCACAGTTCCCATGGAGGCAAGGGAAAAGGCATAGACGCAAAAGCAAGCGACAAAAGCATGAAGAGAACAGGAGACGGTCGACCGCAGCACGTTTGCTGGGAGAAAGAGAAAGTAAGGAGGGAAGGTGACCAATGGCAGCAGAGAACAGGGAAGACAAAAATGCAGGGATGTGTTCAGAGAGCCACACCCTGTGATCCCTTTATCTGTGGATCATTCCATTCCATAGGTTAATCTGCTGTTGACGCCACCCTCAGCAAGCGAGCCACAAACAATTTGTTGTTCGAGTAAGAGGAGCACTTTAGTTGAGCAAACATTTAAGGCTCAGCACAATGTGGAGGATGTGTCCATAGGATTCAACGTTTGTCTCAGTGACGATGAGTGATTTAATGAGACAAAAAAAGAACGATGAGCTGAAGCGTCCAGTTTGTCATCATTTGTGACTACAGAATATAAAAAAATAAAAATATTAGTAATCATTTATGAATACTTATATAACAGGCTAAGGAAGTTGGTGAACATTGGTGCATTTATAAACCTGAGTTTGGTGCTCCCCATCCTTGTTGTCACTCTCTGACCTCTGTAATCTGTCAAAATGCAGCAGAAATGTCTATAAATTATCCATCCTGTCTAGTCCATGTGCCAGCTTTCCCCATCCACCCCGGCTTCAGAGCACTGGCAGATTCCATCCCAGGAATTCCACCATGCCGATGGAGTTTGTAATTTACAATGCTTGTCTCCAGACCACAATGCTTTTTACTTACAGAGATTCAGGTTTCCCCAGCAACCCTAAAAGTAATGTTTTCTTTTATGGCAAAGAGGGGAAAATTTAGAACGTAGCATAGTTGCAGAGTAAAACAACCCATGAAATACAGCAGAACACATTTGTGTTCGCTTTGTGGATGGATTTTTGTGGTAGCTGCATGTACTTGGTGGGCTAGCAGAAATATGGCTGAAGTTAGGTGTTCTGTTTTATAATTTGGAGAGTGTGTGAACTCTGTGACACCTGGTTTAAACCAGGGGAAACACCTGCCAATGCTGCACATAAAATTCAGAGATTTGTAGCCCACCCTTTAAGCTGAAGTGAGAAGTGACTGACAAGCAGGTCAGTGGTTGTCTGTGTGTGTGTGTGTGTGTGTGTGTGGTGGGCGGGCAGGTGGAAGGATGTTTTCACAGCTGAGAAAAGCATTGGTGCACTTGTTCATGTGATCTCCATGCTGGCCACCACGGGGGTGTGTTTGAATGGTCGAGGAGTTTATTCACAACAGGTGAGTGTGTGCTCAACCAGCACGCATGGGGGGGGTGTCCACGCTGGTCCACGCTTGTTTTCCAGCGTGGACCAGGAAGGGAAAGAAAAACGTTGAGATATGGACAGAGGAAGGAGGGTGCAAGGTAGAACCATATGCAGATGGTGAGTTTCTCCAGTGCAAGTAACAGCGCCTGCATCAGTCTTAGTGATTGATGGGTTGAAGCATTGCCACATATGACCAACATTTGCTTGTCCATAGTCACAAACTATTGATTGTCTTTGGTTTGAATATCAGTTTGGTGGAATGTAGCATTTTAGCATTTAGCAAAGTCCATAAAAAACCACTGAAAGGATATTTGACTAGTTGAAACAGTTAGTTTATGGATTAAGATTAAATAGTTAATCAAAGGAAAGCATCTACAGACAATCTATACTGGGGCTGCAGCCCTAAAATTGACCCAACAAGCTGAACGCCCGTGGTTAAACCAGATGTGTGCTTTGCTGCATGTAGCGCAGCAGCTCTAAAGGGGGTGAAACAGATGTTAAGGGGTGCTGACAAACAGCGTTTGACAAAGTTCTGGTTGGATTATCCTACAGCTCCCTGAGGGCCTAGCTACCTATCCTCCCTGTGCATTTCCCCTCCCCCAGTCTGTTCCAGAGAGCCGACAAATGTGAAAGGTCAAATATCATCCACAGGGCGACAGGCTGTTGTTTAATAGCCCTTACACAATAATGGACACCTCACCTGACCTTTTTTCCCTGCATGTTTGTTTGTCACCTGAGAGCTTGGCCGTGGCCGGCTCAAAACCACACTTAAACAGCTCTTGTTACTGGACCTGGTCTTGTTGTAAGTCGTCTTCGTAGTCTCTTTCGTTTCGTTTTGTTTTGAGTGTGTCCAGTGTATTTGAAAGCGGTTATTTTTGCTGAACTGAGGGTCATCTCTTACACATGATCTTTCGACATGACATGTACTGCGATTAAAGAATATTGTTTTATCACAGTGGAGAACAGGAATGTGAGCGACACCAAATGCAGGGTGTGGAGGGTGTGGATTTGTCACCATACTAGCTCAGCTACATGTCACGAATCCTTAATTCTAGACTTGGCCTCTTGTAGCAGGGTGGACCGAGTACTTGGAAGTATTTCAGCTGCTGTGTGTGTGTGTGTGGGGTGTGTGTGGAAAGAACTTGTTCAGAAATAATTGGATGAAAACATTGAGGCTATCTGGAGTGACGTTCACCACCTTGCAGTGGGGTTAGAAACATTTTCAAACTGTCAGTGAGAGCAGCCACTTGCAGCGTTACGCAAATACATAATAATGGGTGTGCATCTGCATGTGTGGGTAGCAATGAACACAAATCAAGACAAAAGAGCTTTCACTATGGCCGCCTCTGAGATGTCGTGACCCGATTTTTTTTTTTTTTTTTTTTTGCCTCTGGTGTTTCAGCTTCACTTTGGCCAGTGGGTCGTCAGTCAGCGAAAGTTGTTATGAGTGTGTGTTTAACGTTAAGGACGGGTCGTGTCCACAGGGAATGCAGCTGGATGTGTCTTCATGACATTACATACTGCAGACACAAGCGTGTGTTTGTTTGTCTCTGCGCTAGTAGCTGAATCTGGCTGCCTGGGAAGCAAACTCCTGGCTGGATATCTGGGAATAGAAGCCCTGGCCAGAACATCTCCCCTGGGTGCGGTTGTGTGTGTGGGACTCTACCACTTAAGTCCATGTGAAAGGGCATGCTCGTCGAGCAGCGCAGAGACACTCCACCCAGCCCGTATGACATTTAAACACTCCTCGAGAAGGCTGAAAATGGCAGAAAATGATCAGTCTTGAATGAGGCCCTGGTGGTTAAACACATAACGGACCAGTCTCCTCCTTCTGTGAATCTCCCTTTTTCCAAAGCAACCCCTTCCAGTTTAAATCCCCCCGCCTGCCCCCTTTTCCGAGCTCATTAGGGCTACAAAACCATGTTGCCCAATCTACCTTCTGACCCCTCGCATGACAGGATTTAATAAAACAAAAAAACAGGCTGAGGCCCAGAAAGAGAGTTTAGATTAACCCTTGAAAGCTGCAGCCGCATTTCACTCCTGAGTAAATAACTTAAAGGGATTGATCCCTCCATTGAAATTCCCATTTTCTCATAGTCCTGAAGGTATTTTTTGTCCTTTGGTTGTCGACAAGTTTGTGTTACTTCTATAAACCTATGATGCTAAAACTAGGGGCATACTGAAAACAATTAAAGCTTTTTGTCACTGCGTTAAAAGTGGTGTTGATCCCAGAAACTGTACGAAAGGGTTTTGCCCTCTGACGGCTCCCTTACAGCCGCGAGGGAATATTATTCCACTGTTGCATCGAGGGATCGGTCGGAGCCGAGACAGGACAGACTGGAAGAGAGACAGGAACTGATGTGCCAAGAGGTTCCAGGTCAGAGATGAACCAAGGATGTTGTGGCTCAGTGTTATGAACCTTTACAAAGAGATCATGAGGATTTAGACATGGAAATCTAGTTTTTCAAGTCCTTGGGCGGAGGCCTGTGGCATTGTGGGAGAACTGCACTTTCCATTTCTTTCTCTTGGATGTCAGTCGGACCACTGACTCATCTGCTCTGAACGAATGCATCTGTGTGTGTGTGTGTGTGAGAGAGAAACGCAAACATGACAACCAGCACTACCTCTGATGTTAATGTTAATGCTCCAAACTATATTTAATAGCAGTTAATTCAATATTTGCTGAAGTTCTGGGTCACGCTAACTGCTTTAGAGACACAAAACATGGAGAGGTTTTGATTCAGGTATGTTTGGTGACGAGCGAGGATCACAAACTGAAGTCAGAGTTGACAGGAAGGGAGGCTGAAGAAGAGAGGACACAACAAAAAGTGAATTACGCCGTCTGATCACAAACTCCAGCACAACAGTGGAAGTTTCCTTTAGGGAAGCTGATTTTCTGCCATCTGGTTTTAACAGTGAAGCCAACTGGAATCCGTGGACATGTGACCGAATTTAATTTGAAGTGATACAGTTAATCTGTTGTGTTGGGCTTGTGAGAGATGAAGCTTTGGTGGTCAGTCAGAGGAGTCTTTTCATTCAGGAGCCAATCCGAGGCTACTTTTCTTTTCTTTTTTTTTATTAAGGCTATGTTACATAGGAGTAGTTTCTCACTTGTTGTCAAGAGGATAACCGTACATATTCTTATAAATGATTGTATGAACTGATTACTCAAGTTCAAACGCCAAACATCCGGTGAGAGCGAACAGCTCTGAATGTCTTAATAGCTCATGTTTCTGGGTGAGACATAAACTACAAGCTTTCATTCATTTCTTCCAACCATTCGTCATACTTGGAATTTGGATTTGAAGAACTATAATAAGCAAATGCAGTGCGTGTGAGAGAGAGCGAGGGAGAGAGTGACGGACGCGCACTCGCACGGCTTCATTCAAGCCGCTCGATGATGGATGCTCTCGGGGTGGTGTGCGAAGACAAAATGACGGGGGGGGGGCTGTCTCTGGGTTAATGACTGATGCAGCCCAGTGGAAAGTCCCTTTTTGGTCTCTGGCTCCTTCGGGCCGCTGCCAAGGCCCGGTCTCACCCAACCCGGTTCATTCCACTGAGTTGTGACCGGACCAGCTGCTGCAGCTCTCTGTGGAAGGAAGTGGATTTAATTCACTCCGATGCTGGAAGCTAGTCAGGGGTGGACCGGCCTGGTATTCCTCCACTACTTCCTCTTCGTAAAGAAAAGGAAGAGAGAAAACAAAACAGAGGAAAATGAACTTTCTCTTTATGTTTCCACCCCCCCCCCCTCTACTCTCCCTCCCATCTCTCTGTGGGAGTAGCGTTGTTTGCTCAGTTGGTCCTCATTGACTAAATATGTCAATGAGCAAATGGACTCAGGCCTTCGCCCTGTTCCCTGTTCCGCTGGCTCACCGACCTGCATTAAATGTCAGGAGCTATGTCACGGTTTGGAGTCGATGTCCTGCCACACTTCTGCGTGTCACATTTTTTGGATTGTCACGGGTTTCACTTTCATGTAAACGGACGACAAAGGAAGTGGTTGTTGTTGCGCAGTGTCAGTGTCAGTGTGTTTTCATGTCGAGGTCACTGCGGGTCATGTTCGTCCGCTGCTCCTCTCTGCAGACCTGTCGTCCCCGTCAGTGCTGTGTTTTCAGGGGAGAATCAGCTGTCAGCTGCAGCAGTGCATATGACACACACACACGCACACACACACACACACGCGAACACACAAACCTCTCCATCACCTGTCACTTACCTTTAATTGACAAGCTGAAGCAGTCCTTGCTCTTGTCACTCACTTTTCTCACCCTCCTGCTAAGAGTGTGTGTGTGTGTGTGTGTGTGTGTGTGTGTGTGTGTGCGCGCGTCTGTAATGTCACATCAGACAAGCCGGCCCATCACCCCAAATAAACACACCCAGAGTACTCGATAATTGCTCCACTTCCTCTTTCTCTTTTCTCTCTCTCTCTCTCTCTCTCTCCACCACTACCACTTTGAACTTCCTGTTCCGGATTTGTTGTTTTTTTCCTTCTTTCTCTTGCTTTTTCTCTTTTTTTTTGTAAAAAAAAATCTCGTTCCGTCATGAATTTGAGTAAGTGGATGTCATGGAGAAAGCGTAACTTTTTCAGAAGGAAAGCAAAACATGAAAACAGTCCATGTACAATCCAGTCTGATTTAGGTAAGTGGACGAGCACATCTGTACTACATCTGCGGGGGAATTTAGTATTGAATGCTAAGTAGCATTGCTTTAAACTCAGCTCTTTATTCAGTTAACCTACAAATTGACCAGCCACTGTTTGACTGCTCTTTAAAACCAAGCTAAAGTTCCTAATCAGGCTCTGGTTGTCTTCAGAAGCAGAGACTAAACATGCCACTGGTCCACAGCAGTGAAATTCAGGTTCGCTTGTGCTCCTTTTTCTGTGACTTAAAAAAATAGTTTAATGCTTTTTCTATTGTTTGTTGTTTCAGTCTAAGTGTATATGCTGTTTGTGTGGATTCGCTGCCCTGAATCTTAACGTTACTTATGTCTTCTGGTTGGGGTTTCCATCCTTTACCGCATCCACTGAAAATTTTGTTGCGGTTCAGGCTGTGTCTTCACAGTGGAAGAGAATGTCAGCTGTCTTTTTTATATATTCAGAAAAGAAGCCCTCACTCTCTAAAAAAGGCTTGAATATTGTGCAATATATGGGGTGATAGCTCAGATGAAGGTGGGCATGTGCCGCGTCCCAAAATTGTGAATCAGGTAGATTTCCAGAAACTACAGATGAGAAAGTTGATGCCCATACGCCGCCACCCTCGTCCTGTGCTGTCTGTTCGTTCACTGATCTGAGCCTGATACGCTCCTCTTTGTCTTTTTTTTTCTCCATCTTGTGAAGGCATTTGTGTTCCGTCCCGTTGCACGCAGGGATGGTGCAGAACAGTGTTTATCTGTGTTCGTCCCCTATCCCACGGTGCATTATGACTCCCCACCCCTGGCTTGCCCTGTCCTGTTCTGCTCTGCCCCCAATCTGTTTCCCTTTCACTGGCAGTGTCTCTCTTTCCCTCCCCTCTCTCCCTCTCTCTCTGCTGTTGCATTCTTCTGATCTTTTCCTCCCTCTCTGGTCAAGGAGCGACAGAGTTGGAGGAGAGGGAGGCAGGAATGTCAAGTTAATTTTTGTGCTGATTCTCCTGGGCTATCTCCTCCTCTCCTCTCCTGTTTTCGCCATTTCTGCTGCTTTTTGTTTGAGATTGTGGCGGCCTGCAGTAAAAGATGTCAGCGCATGGGCTCAGACTCAGAGGTAGGAACTTTGACAGGTGCGTGACACCTGGGTTGGTGGAAGCTCGATATGCCAGAGTTATGCCGGTGTTGACTGCAGATACTGGTGACAAATATAATGTATTTTATTGCTCTTCCACAACCTCAAGTTAATTTTCTCAAGTGGATTGTCATGTTGCTATCTCAATCTCTAGTAAATGCAAAAAAGATACTTTTGGATTTACCAAATATGACCAGATATAGAACATATATTTTATTGAAGAAGCTTTTTTCTAAATATTATTTTTTAGATGGGATAAAGAGCATAACTCCTATTTGTTAAAATTATTAATAGTTGCGTTCTTGTTGTGGCATATCAAAAAAATTCTTCTTTCAGTAAGCAACGTTTTTATAGAGAATTTTTGATCAATAACAAATAAAATCAAATTTAGGCCTTGTTCCTCTCTTTTCTTTCAGCACTCCTGCATTTACAGTTTACTTTTCATAAGGGCACTGGTTTTGTGCTCACTACTCACCAGTCCCCCCCAATTTTCCCCAATGCACGCACCTACCTACATTACAGGGGTGGTTTTCATACTGCTAAGTGGGGATATCAGCTAATCTTTCTGGACGGCGGCGAGTATTTTCCCTACAAATTCCCAGATCTTGGCGAGGGGAGACTGTCAACAAGGCAGCACCGGCTGGGACAAGCTTCGACAAGTGACCACTGGGGGGGAGGAGGGAGGAATGCATGGGAAATTATAGGAATTCTATGCATTCCTCTCAACCTACAGAGTCAAAATAACATAGCTCTCTGCCGACAAATGGTGGATAGGACTGGGTTGTGCTTGCACTTGCGCAAGCAAAGTTTGTCAGAGGGCAGGTAAGCCGAGCAATATACAGTATACAGTGGTTGACTTGAAAGCCTATCAGGGTGAGTGTGGCCGGGCTACGTGGGGGTGTGTGTCCGGCGTAAGGATTAGTGCCCTGCAATAGGCTGTGGGCGGCATCGCACTGAAAGACACTACAGCCAACAGCTGAGCCTCCCTCCAGACAGCCATCAAGGTGAAGTTCACCCTGGGAAACCACTATTTTTTTTTTATGAGCACTGTCGTTGAGAGCCAAGCCAAGAGCTTGCCTTAACGCTTCATCGTCAGTGTCCAAAGAAAAACTCTTTGGTCTCAGTGCTGTTAAAATAAGCTTGTTTTTGGTACCTTGACAGCTTTGAGACACACGCCCCAGATGATGTTCTGGCAATTAAATTTGGAGTTGTAGATGGTACTGTGGCTAAATGCACGGCTGCCGTGTTAACTGTGTTCGCTCAGTGGCCACACACATTTTGAAGGAAAAATCTTGAGCAAAAGCTAAGTTTTAGCTGTGCGACAAGTGTGACTTGGTGAAAGGCAGTTGCTGCTCACCGGTGCGGCTAAACTTTGAACATGTCTATTTGTGGAGGCACCGAGCTCTTATGTTTGCTGTGCGATGCTGCCGTGGAAACCCTGATAGTTTGTTTGATTTTCACCTCAGTGCTTCCCACCGCCCCCTCCTCTCCTTGCCGTGCGGTCACAGGCTCTCTCCACCTGTGAGATGGAGGGTTACGCTGGGCGTCTGGGGCCATATATTTTATGTGTCTGCTCTGTGTTCACAGCTGGGAACATGTGTGAACTTCTCCTTGCCCAGTTATGTCATGTTTGGAGGTTTGTTTGCATTTCATTCTCCCCCAGTTTCGTCAGTGCAGTCAACTCCTGGTTATGTAATGTTGGTCAACACAGGGTGAAGGGAATGGGAGCAGTATGGCAATTTGATAGATCATGGTCATATTTAAGGAAAATAGACTTGCATCTAAATTGAAGAGAATTTATTGTTTGGCTGCATTCATTCATCTTTTTGACCGAAGCTCTTAAAGCTGCACAAAAAAAGGCTGTGGCCATAAACATTTGAGGTCACGGAAAGGCTCTTTGTCATGTAAGTGCTATTGGAAAAGTAAGAGAAGTAAAAATGGTGGTCTTCGTGCTGTGGCGTGTGCGTGTGAAGTACATTTGTGAGCATGTGCGTGCGCGTTCACGGAGCTGCGAGAAGATACTTGTGGGATTACTGTTCCTGATGCAGCCCCCGCTTCCTCTTTGGCCGCTGTGGAGAAGAAGCATTTGTGTCTCAGCACATTCACTGTACATGATTCTGCACTGTGCGTGCATAGTGTCATCCCTCTGCTGCCACACGTGTGTGTGTGCGCAGGCTCGGTCGTGTGGAGTATTAGGATGATTTATTCGACAAGGCTTGAATATTTGCTCTGCAAACAAATGGGCCTGTGACTCTTGCCTCACTGTGCTGGTGGAGTTTGTTCATTTCTGCTCACTGGGCTGATAGGATATCTCTATCATATGACCAAGTGACCCATAACGACTGTTGTCCAGTCAGAGCTTGCCTGTATTGCTGGACTGTTGCAAGTTGCCTTGAAAAGCACCAGGCAAAAATGTACCTGTCAGTCTTAGCTGGACCACACATTGAGTGGTGGATGTTAACGCTGTTCTTTTTTCAGTTGGACTCGGTGATAACATAAAAGTATTGCAAACACTTTGCGTAACATTTATATGTTAATAGGTTCACTGTATATAATGAGGCCGTACTCAGCTGATTTCAGCTTATGAATGTTGATCCCAGTATAACAAATTAGACGGTTAAGACCTCTGCTTATTGGACACCAAATGAAACGCACGCGGCCACATCGGACCTGACAGTCTGTTTATAATTTAGGTGTGTACTTATGTTTTTTACAGTCTCATAAAGGCCAGCACAAGAGGTACGTGGCTGAAGCACACGTGTGGCAACTAAGTATTGCAGTCATAAGCAAAGTGACATAAGTGGACATGTGTCATGGTGTATTCACGTTGTATACAGACTTCCCTCGCTGAAGACATTTCTCTCTCTCTTGCACACATTCTTGAACGCTTACCTTCGCACACGCAGCCCGTGCCGCTGCTTTGATCTGTCCGGCAGTAAGACATTCCTGTGCTGTGGTGAGTAGCAGCAGCGGACAGATTGAGGGGGAGCAGGGCGTATGAATCAGCTGTATTGTCCCGTTAAGGTAGTAGGGTGGAGAGCCCGGGAGACCCGAGCCCACAGGGACCCCTCTTCTCAGGGTCCCCGGGGGCCTGTAAGGGCTGGAGGCCTCCGAACTGGGCTTTTTATAAGAGGAAAATTGATATTGTGTTGAAAGCATACCTGTACTATACCTGTCCTGCTCCTTGTGCTCATTGTCAGTTGTTTTCTAAAAGTTCTTGCCACCAGTTTCTCTCCCTCTGGCTGCATCTTTACATCTTTTTGCCTCCCCCCTTCCTTGTTGTTTTTTTACAATTTCTTTTTTGTTGTTTTCTCTTGAGGTTCGTCCATCTGTTTTTTTGTCTGTCGGGACACGTTCCTCCTGTAAGTTATTCACTTTGATTGATTGCCGTGCATTATTGCCCCCCCACCGCAGCACCTACCCTTTGTCAATCACGCTGTCCTTTTATTTTTCAACACAACCCGCCTTTGTCTCCTGCACCCTTCTTCGCGTCGACTTCTTCATTCATCACCACCTTCAGCCGTCACCTCTTAGTCTTTTTCACCTCCTAAGAAAGAGTCCTCAAGGCATTATTGTTGCTGCCTGAGATTTATGTGGAAAAGTGGGTCAGCGTGCTCTCAGGAGGGCCTTTTACAATGTTACGGTTCAAAGCACTTTATAGACAATGGCACATAGAAGAGGACGTAGGGCAAGTGTATGCCAGTCTAGGCAACCAGTCTCTAATGCTTTTGTCTCCACCTCAAAATCTCACTCTTCCAGTTGTGTTGTCCCGCAGAGATAACTCATCATAGTTCAGGCCCAGTCATCCTCATTCCTGCATCCATTGAGGTTTCCAGAGAGTTTTTAAGGTGCAGAAATGACTTGTTAACTGTCCTGCTGCACAGAAAAACTAGAAATGAAAGTATCTTGCCAAAGATTGGAACGCAGAGATTAAATGGAAGTTGCCGAAATCACATATAATCTTCTTTCTTTTCTTTTCCAGTCAGGTCAGCTTTATTTGACCAGCCCAGACCCTCGATTTGGATTAGGAAAGAAACTCACCCCTCTCTTCCTCCTCCATTTATCTCATCTCCTCACCTCTTCACCTCCCTCACCCCCACCTCTGGCCTCCTCTTGCAGTACATTCTTGTTTTTATGCTCCTTCTCATCCAGCCAGTGGCTACACATACACACACATATACACACACACAAAAAACACACATACCCTAAACAAAGAAGCCGACGACTGCTGGGGCTGGTGATCATAACCTTTGACCCTTTGTTCAGTTCATGGTGCTTTACACAGTGGCCAGTTGAATGACAGTGACAGTTTAACACTCGTACACTCGTACACTTGTACCACTTCTCCCCCACAGACATTACAGTCATAGCCCTCAGTCATGGTGTGTGTTGAGAAGCAGATGTGAATGCGTTTCTCTTTTGACTTGTACCCTGAGGGGCACAGACCTGAAACAGACTGTCAACTTAATTAGGAGGACAAAGGAAGGGCACGAGAAGACAACCTGAAAAAACTGAACATAACTTAGAACATGGCTCTTAACAGGGGATGGTGTGGGTGTAATGTGAGGTATCTAACATAATGTTTGGTTAATGCTGTTTTTGTGTGTTTGCCTGCAGACTTTCATAATTTTTGAGCCAAACGTTGCTGAGGAATGTGGTTGTGTGTCTGCACTGACTTGATAGACTACTCAAGAGTTCATTGAAGCAACACTTTACATCCTATGTCCAAAAATTTTACTCAGATTTTTCTTGGCTGTACAACTGTATTAGTAACACTTAACTGCTGCTGCCTCGACATTAAAATGCATTTACTATGAGGCGCCCGCAGTGCATTGTGGTCACCAGTGCAACATAATGGCGCGCCACAGAAAATCTGAAAGTACTTCTTGTGTATCGTTCAATGCTGCGAAGCAATTACCAGTGCATCTTTCCAATTATTACATTGCAAATGACTTAAAAGGCTGCTGCACCTGTCTGATCAATAATAGGCATATGGAAGCACATTTCCCACTTTAATTATCACCTTGCACTAAAACCAAATCTAGTTTTCACTTATGAACTTTAAAACATTACTCTTCAAGTATACATAATGTAATCATAATAACGGATATATATTTTCTTCCATATTCTTTTAACTGTGGGGACAAAGACGAAAAGTAATTTTCTGAGCGACGTCCAGGGCTTTGTATGAGCTACCCTGATCCATTACAGGAGCCAGCCATCGCCCAGGCACATCAAAGCAGCCGGCCCTCTGCCTGACACACAATGAGGCCTTATTAGAGAACCATGCTGGAGAGAGTGAAGGAGGAGCAGGGAGGGAAGGAGTCAAACGGGAAGAGAATGTGAAATATTTGCACAATTGCATTCAGAGACCAGGGGAACATTGTAATGGGGCGAGGGGTGTGTTCACACGTGCAGGGTTTTATTTCTTTGTTTGCATCTTGCTGTGTTTACCTTTACAGCTGAAACTTAGAAGCTTTTATACAAATTATCCAAATACTTGACTTACCTGCATTTTTGTGGTTGTAATTTTCTGATGTTCCAGACACATAGATCATTTAAGCAGCGTTGCCTCCTGCTGCAATTACCACTCATCATCATTTCGCATGGTGAATTTCAACAGTCGGTTCCTGAAGCAAACAAGTGGAAACTTTGAGTGTTAACAACATTCCTTGCTTACATCATAAAGACTGAATGTGCTGACTACCAGTGTCCGGTGTCTGATGCACCTGCCCATCTTCTCCTTTCTGTTCCACAGATGAGCATGATGCAGTACAGAAGAAAACCTTTACCAAATGGATAAATGCACAGTTCTCCAAGGTAATCTGAAAAACCACCAGTTCAGTTGATGCACTAATTAAATAAAATTGTTGATCTGTTTGTGCTTATGTGCCTTGTTGAAGAGGGTGACAGGCCAAGGAGAGTGGAATAAACTGATGAAATTATTAATTATCCTTGTATAAATGTTGATATATTTATATACTGCCATATCTCATCTCAAGTTGAGATATTAACTAATTACAAATGATCATAATAATGAATGCATTTAATGCACTGCTGGGTAGCAGTGTCTGTTATTACATTTTATTTTTCTCCTAAACAACCTCACCATCTCTGTTATATGTATTCTGTCAGACATATTGGGTTGATCATACGCACTGGTCTTGTTTTAAACATTTGACGGACCAACATAAGCTCTTAAGCTCGTAAATGCTTTTAGTTCCACTCTCGATCTGCTCTTCTCTCTGAACCTGTGAAAGTAGCTGTTACAACCTGCCAAACTTTCTCTTCTTCTTTTCTGTATTTGACACTTTTTGATTCCTGTAAACATAGCCATTGATGGTAGGTGATGGTAGGTTGTAGAAATTTGAAGTGATCTAAGGCAACTAAAAATCCACATTTTTCTGTCTCAGTTGTCCACACGTGATAGCTGTTAGTTGATTACTTGCTGTAACAACATCTGGACTATTGTTTCTGTGCTGCTGCCACACTCTGCAGCTCTCAGTGTGGCAGCAGCTACAAATTGTAAGCAAAACCTAACAGTTGTACGGTTTTCTTTCCTACCAGACGGGGAAGACGCCCATCAAAGATATGTTCTCTGACTTGAGGGATGGCAGGAAGCTGCTGGACCTGCTGGAGGGCCTCACTGGCACTGTCCTGGTGAGTTTGTGTGAAGGCCATAAACATTTTTTTTTTAAAAACAAGAATGGAGTCATCTGACCTTTTATTATTTTTTTCCGCTGACTTGTTCAGCTTCAGCGCCTATTCGTTTATCTTATCGATGTGTGTGCGCTGCAAACAGCGGCTGAAGGCTCGGGCACGCTCTCAGGGTTCGTCTTTATGTGGAGCTTGAGGCGTGATGGAAAGAAAAACACGCTCGCTTTGTGACTACCTTTCACGGGTTTTGCATGTAATGAAATTACAGGAGTGCAGTGTTTTTGTAGCTGAAGGGTGACTGCTGCATCCGCTCATGCCAGTATAAGCACATGCACTGCCTCATGTAAACTCCTACTTTAAGTCTAATGTAAGCATAAGAGCCACTTGGGGGACCTCAGCAGATGGTTTTGGATCCAGTTTTGCAAACACATTGTATCTCCCATTTCATCAGTTCCAAATGAATGGTTCTTCTTATGTTATTTGACAATCTGCCAGTTTCTTCTTCTTGTGTTTTTCAACCACAAAGATTTTGCTCACTGAAGATTGGGTGGTTCAGTAAACTCTGTGTGTACTATTTACTCAGTGACCAACCACACACTTACTGTACATGCACATATTTTTTGTTGCATTGGCTACTTCTTGTTTCTGTCAGTGTCACCTCCCCTTCCACTCGTTTGCATCATATCTGCTTTCTAGCCCTTGTAGATGCACTAAGTGCCAACTGTCTCTGTGCCTCACATGCAGGCACACACATGCACATACACACTCGTACACTCTGATACCAGTACTAATGCTAATTCTATAATTGGGTGCTAATGAGTGGTTGAGGTATGCGGGGACTTAAAAAGGATTTGCACTTGGCAGCAATCCATCCTGCCATTCTTTCCATAAGTTGACCTGTGGGCACTGCTGATAGGGTAATGGGTGTGATGATGAATGTATGGTGAGGAACACTGAGTGATGGCAAACCATTTAGCAGTGACTCTTTTTGTACATTTTTATTCCCTGGTGTGGCCTGGGATGAATTGTGAAAGTTTGCAAATAGATACATTTACATACACCAGTTTACACTGAAACCAGTTTCGGAGCATATCTATGTTTTATGACTTGTCAAAGATTCCTGTGGCCTCATTGGCTGGTGAGCACTGAATGCACTGTCAGCTGATTACTGTTGTATTTCCTCTTCCTCAGACCAAAGAGAGAGGCTCCACCAGAGTACACTCTCTCAACAACGTCAACAAAGTACTTCAAGTCCTACATCAAAATAATGTGAGTACCTGGCGTTTTCTGCAGTTTTTGGTACTATTGCCGTTTGAAGGATGCCTGCAGCCGAATCATGTTCACCCTTAACCTGGCACTTCTAAGGCCAAAGAGTCAGTTTTGTTTTAGCCACACGGTACAGCATAGTGCTGTCAGTAAAACACCTGCTTTAAAAACCCTCAGATTATTTGGCCACAATTCACTTAACAGTGTTAACCAGTGTTTTGTATGTTCCCAGCCAAGCTAACTCTTCCTGCATCTATGCAAAATGACATGTTCCCTTGTGGCCATTGTCATCTGAATGTGTCAGTTTGTCTGCATTGTGGCCTGTATTTGTCTGCCTCCCTCGCTCTGTTCGCTCCCTGCTCTCTCCTCCTCTCTGTGTACAATGGTTGGTCTTAATGCCTTGACCTTAGCAGTGGGGCAGGGCATGCTGGTGGGAAGTTGCAAAGGCTGGAGTTTGCATGCAACCCCATCTGGTTTCTCTCCTGCAAGAGCCAAAAACTGTCAGCTGTTTCTCATGAGCGCTTCAAAATATGCTGACTGACTAAAAAATGAAATAAGGACTTAGAAGTTCATTTCCATAGAAAGCTATCATGAAATACTTGATGCTTGTGGGGAGCTAACCGGAACACAGAGAGTTCAGAGCTCAGCTCTCAGCTCCGAGGTCACATCATAGTTTGACTGCACACTTCACCCTATGTTCTACTCTGTACCTCGATCCCTTCCAAAATATTTATATATAATCACACCATACTTGGTCTCGCCTCATATGATTATTGTCTGACGAGCTCGCAGACTCACTTTAGAGGTACCATAGGAAGGGTGTAGTTAAGGTGGTATAATCCGGTGGGTGGTGAAACTGCGTGGTTCAGAAGTATTCAGCTGTGGACACTCGTTAAGATTTGAAGCAACACCATTTGCCCAGCTGCAAAAAGAAAGAGTAGATAACTTTGTTCTGTTGCTTTGTTATTCATTATTCTTAACAAGTGTCTGCCCCATTGTCTTGTCCCTCTTTCAGGTTGATCTGGTAAACATAGGAGGGACAGATATCGTGGATGGGAACCACAAGCTGACCTTAGGCCTCATCTGGAGTATTATCCTTCACTGGCAGGTGAGCACACTCTCTCTCATATACACACACACACACACACACATGCCACTCCTTCTTTCCACCCACATCCTGCACGCACACACACACTCACAAAGACTCATTAATATTTGCTCAGTGAACAAGTTGATGATCCAGAGGGATCAAAAAATACAGCTGATGGAAAAAACAGTATTGATGTGCACACATGCTTATCATCCACTGCTTTGTGCGTTTGACCCATTGAAATTTGAAACAGCTATTCAAAGGAGTAGGAATAGTTAATCAAGGGGTTTTATGAAAAAGGTTTAGACACTGGCAGGTCTTCAATATTAGTCACATTTTTATTACGACTAGTTGACATTAAATAATGCCATTTATCATAGCAAACCTGCTTTATTTTCATGTAACCACAGAGCACTGGAGTGCTGGATATTAATGATGATCTATTCTCGTGTCATTTCTTTAACATTTTAGACATCTGTACAAATCGCAGTGGGCTTGAAGAAGGTAGCTAACTTAATGCATAAACTAGGAGAATACCTGATTTCTTAACAGTTGTGGGAAACGTAGAATGTTTGTCCGATGTTTTATCTGCCATGCCCCCGTGCTTCTTAGAGGATCACTGGAACTATCGTAACATTTCTCAGCAACTACAGTATGTGAATCCCAGTAAAGAAATGGAATCAAAATGAAAAGGTGTGCAGGCTCTTACTCTTGTTTAGTCACCCACCTTAATGCATCTCCATGTGCACATGTCCGTGTAGGTGAAAGACATCATGAAGGATATCATGTCCAACCTGCACCAGACCAACAGTGAGAAGATCTTACTGAGCTGGGTACGCCAGTGCACCCGCTCGTACCCAGAAGTCAACGTGCTGAACTTCACCACCAGCTGGGCCGACGGCCTGGCTCTCAACGGCATCCTTCACCACTTCCGGTGAGGAGGGAAGACATAGTCCAGGCAGCCAAAATCTCATTATGTTATGATAAAAATGTGAAGATTTTCTTTCTAAATTCATGTTTTTCTGTTTCAGTACATTGTTTTTTAACTGTATATTTGTTCATTTCCTCACTGGAAAGTCAAGTCTCATGTGCCATGTTATGTTATTACTGCTTTGAGATGAATCTTCTGCTTAAGGTTGACGCTGCATATTTGACACATGCTCTTTGACTCTGAAAGACCTTCAAATGCCGTCAAAATCCAATGCCCGGAATTTGTGTAAATCTTTCTGTGTGTGTGTGTGTGTGTGTGTGATGTGAGGCTACCCAGGCTATGCTAGTGGCGGAAGGTCAGGTTGACAGGTCACCGCCTGCCGGGTCTGTGTACACTGCTTGACTTACTTTGTTTACGCCTGCCATGTCACTGTTTGCACATGCCCAGTGTGTGTGTGCGTGTGTGTATGTGTGTGTAAAAGAAAGAGAGGGATAGGAGTGTCAGGGGTGTTTTCCCCCTTCTGTAACCCCTTGTCCTTACTAGTGACATGCATGTGCGCATGCACAAACACACACACACACTCACAAACATGCACACAGGCGTGTGAGTTGTGAGAAAGACCAGTGTTGGTTTTGACCTGGGCCAGGGTTTAGGTGGATCACTGAACACACACATTCCACACCCAACTGGCCTCAACACAAGTCTCCAAGCACTACTCAGGAAAGAGTCTCATCCTTATGCAGGGCATATACAGTATCAATCAGTTTCAGTCACAGTCCCATGTGTGGTGCGTACAGAATGCAATCTTTATTTGTTTATTTATGACAGAAAAACATACACCTAAGCAGAAATATGTGTGCCTGCCCTGATCTGAATTGGAAACCATTGGAATCCTTAAGTTATATTGTTGTCTCCGTGTTGCTGCTCTCATCAGCGCTCCTCTCTGTGTTTTCAGGCCCAACGCGTTCAGCTGGGATCAGGTGGTCAGACTGAGTCCTGTGGAAAGACTGGACCATGCCTTCACTGTAGCCAAAGGCCAGCTGGCTATCGAGAGGCTGCTGGATCCCGAAGGTACTGACACACTGAGTTAATTTGGGAACTTTCCAATATTTCACACACAGGTATTTATTTGGACACAAAGAGAAAAGCTTGAAAGCTTGAAAAGACTGTCAGTTGCAAAAGTTCACGCCGGTGCACCTTTTATGGTAGTCCCAAAACATAAAAGTTGGCTATGGAATTATTTTTTTAGTGTCCAAAATTCCCACATATTAAAAGCTAATTTGCATTCATTAACCCTACCTTCATGTCCTGCCAGCCCTTGGATAAATTCACGGTGGAGCAAATAACTTGGTGTTGTCTTTGGCGGAAGATTTGTAAGAAACTGTTTGCTCTCAATGTTTTTCCAGTTCATGTAGCACCTGTAGTTGCTCAGTGTGCATGTATGTGAGCTGTCTAAATTCAGACACTTCATGTTATGTCATGACCGAGGGGCAATCACACCTGACCTGTGTCAAAGTGAGGTTCAATCAGTACAACCTGCCTCAACCTGCCTCTTTCGCTCCCCACATAATCTCTTCCTGTCACCCCTAACTGCTATCTCACTCCATCTGCCATGCTGCTTTTCCTCTTGTGCAATTTTCATCCCCTTATCCGTTCGCTCTCTCCCCTCTGCTTCTCATGCTTAATTTATTATCTCGGATCTCCCTGCCCTACTTCCATCTGCCTCCCACTGTCTCGCCCCCCCCTCCTCTCTTAGACGTGGCGGTGCATTTACCAGACAAGAAGTCCATCATCATGTATGTGACGTCGCTGTTTGCGGTGCTGCCCAAAGATGTCAGCATGGAGGCTATTAGAGAAGTGGAGACCCTGCCGCGCAAATTCAAAACAGAGGCTGAGGACTCGGGTCCAGGTCCCAGCGTTCAGGTAAAACATACAGTCCAGTATGTTACATGTTATGTTGGAAATGGTAGAAGAGGGGACAAAACTAGTTTTAGTCTATGCCAAAGGGAGAGTCACTGTACTGTTCTTGCAAACTTTGACTACTCACACAAAAGGTGCTCGTTAGAGTCCATGACTGCATCTGTTTTTCAAAGAATTCAAGGTGCTCTTTTATGTGCAAACAAAAAAAATCCACAGCTGGTAACCAGTGATGGAGACAGAAACACAGTGGGTCCAAACTTCAGGAATTTATGATTGGAATTCAAAAGTGTGTTTCAGAACCAATAGCTTTAAAAAAAATGTAAAATGTAAAGATGTAATGCAGAACCCATTGTCAATATCCAAACTGCGGGAGCTGTTAAGTATGTTTTAAGCTCAGTGGGGAAAACATAAGATACATTTTCTTTTCATTTATTTGATAAACTTTACCTGTTAAGACTTACTCATAGACAATAATTATTGCTGCACAAATTAGGGCAGTCATGCATTCACCATGCATTCATCAGCAAGAATCTTAAAGAAAAGGTCAATATTAAACAACTTGGGTCACCAAAAATAATGGAACCCGTAACTGCTTCAACCTTTGCTGCTGTGTTGTGTTTCTGATAACATTCAGTTTGAAGGCCACAGACCCTGTTGTGTGCGAGCATAAGGAATATCGCAGAGTGTCTCATTGTGCGTTGCCAGAAAGAATGAGTCACTCCCGCTCTGAAAAAAACATCTCCTTCATTCTCGCCAGCTCCGCTCATGAAAAGCACAGCAGGCGCAGGCAAATATGGAGCGGAGCCATGACTCACCACTCTGACATTAACCAACAGACCGTACTGCATGCTGCTGGAAACACAGAGCTGTAAAGGGATGGAGGGAAATGAGGGTATAAATTGGTGAGGATGGTAGTTTGTGCAGAGAGTTGACAGGGAAGGTTATTTGAGCATTAAAGATTTCTCTGTGTGGCAAGTTTCTTCAGTGTGCGACTGACATGCACATACTGTGGACACTTGAAGTGATTCATATGGACCTCCTTCATTCTCTAACTTGGGACTGTAATCTATGCACAATTTTGCTCAAAGTCAGCAAAATGTGTATGTATAAGATACATTTTCAGCCCCTCCCTGGACAGCTCATTTTAGAGGTTTTCAGTCAGAAGTCAGAAAATCCTAAAACCACCTCTTAAGTTTTTATTGTCCTTGGGCACATACTTCACACGCCCTGGAACGAGTGCTGGAAAAGTCTTTTTTAAAAGTGCTCTGATTGGTCCAAAACGGGTTTACTTTCCTGGCATGCTTCCTCTCCCCATAGGAAGAGATGCTTAATGGTGAGACAGAGCGGAGGAAAAATAAAGGCTCTTTGTTTCTGCTGCCTTTAGATTCATAATATTGGTGCGTGATAGTCTATAGGTGTTTTAAAAGTTGAACTACACGAACGCTTTCGGTCTTCATGACAACTTTGGTTTGAGATGTAACAAAATCTCACATGTTGGAATATCAGTGATGATAAGTGCAATGGCGTATGCATGGTAGTGTATTACATGCTCCAGAATCACAGCTGCAAAAGTGATGAATGCAGGGATTGAGTTGAGCAAATCATCTGGTGATAATAAAATGTTCTGTTGAGCCAGACCACAGCTATTTTACAGCCATTCAAGTCAATAAATAGACCAAGGCTGCAGTTTTCCCTCTCCGTCTCTCTTCCATGTCTTAATTTCTCTCCCCCTCGTTCCGTGGCTGCCAGCCTACAGTGGTCGAACATAAGGACTTACAGTATTTTTGTGACTTATTCCAAAATATCCAAAAGGTCATTGAATATTTTCAGCAGGTGACCTTTTCCTGAGTTTGCTACATAGACATTACTGCTTTGTAATTTCAGCCTGGTAAACAAAGGTCCATTTGACTTGTTACTGTACTGGTCCCATACACACCCATTAGCATTTCTGTCATCTTTGACTTGGCATGGCCTCTCACTGCCAAGATTTTATCTCTTTTTCATTTCAGCCCCAGACAGATTTGTGGGGCTCTTTCAGGAGCCTTTTCCTACATTTCCTTCACACAGTGGAAACCTGGAATAGTTCACTTGTTTAAAGATGTCACGTGTCCACTTGCTGTTTAACAACAGGATTCATAACTGAGATCTATTTGAAAATGAAAATGAATTCCCTGTTTTATTGTGGTTGGATTTGGACACGCAAGACTCCTGTCACTGCACAAGAGGGTTACCTTCCCATGTATACTGACAGCAAGTGTGAGGTGGAGAGATTGGATTTCGGTCTCTCTAGATACCTTGCGCTCATTCAGAATCACTCTTCCCCCTTCTCTTTACAGCACTTATTTCCTGTTTTAAAATTAATTATTGGTACCATCCATCCCTCTGACTGTACATACATCTTTACCCATGATACCATTTGGTTTCAACCTTGCTGCTATTCCTAGAATGAGGACTGACCTGCCCAGTGTGCCAGGGGCACCTCCCAGCAGCACATAATAGGCCTACAGTTGTTGTTTTGTTTTTTCTCCTTAACTGATCAGGGCAGGTCACTCTGAATGCTCCAGAGCAGCACAGGCCCCTCCTCAGTGTCTGGTTCTATTTTAAAACTTGCCAGCTGATGTTCACAAATGAAATTCAGAGTAAAGGACAAATATAGGTTCTGGGCAACGTAGTGATTTATAGACATTGTTGTCCTGACAGTATTAGCATTTCAGTTCTGTGTGTCAGTGTGACCATGTGACTTTGACATGTTAAAGAAAAAAAAAACTTTGGTGTTTTTTTCCAATTCAAAGACAGTAGACTTGCCACTGTATAGTGACTTTAAAATGAAAAACTATATACTTCTTGTTCTTTGCTGCTAGTAAATGTTCGACCTAGCACAGGATTTAATTTTAGTAATATTTTGTCTTCATTCTCTGCCTCGTGTTTCCTCAGAGTGTACAGATGGAGGAAGCGGGCAGCAGCCCCCGGCCCGAGACCCCAAGCACTCTGACGGAGACAGAAGGGGAGATGGAGGGCAGCCTGCTGGAGGTGGACCTGGATAGCTACCAGACCACGCTGGAGGAGGTGCTGACCTGGCTGTTGTCGGCCGAGGACGCCCTACAGATTCAGGACGAGGTGTCGGACGACGTGGAAGAAGTCAAAGAGCAGTTTCACACACACGAGGTAGGAGGAGACCTGTGTGCTGGTGTAGGTCAGGCAGGGATGCAAACACATGCACACATATGTATACATGGGTACAAACAACTTTGCTACTTTTCCTAAGGACAAGGTTAGTAGATGAAAAGTTCATAACTGTCAAAAATATCAAAAAACTGAATGCTCAACCAACCGTTTCCGAAATAACTGTATTCTGTATTTCATATTTAGTGACTACATTTTTAAGATGTTGACACACGTTCATGTTGATTGTCTGACTTGCAGGGTTTTTTTGTCTTACAACTGTCACTCCCCATTGAGACTAACAACAGTATGCCACAGATAGAAGCTTCCCACAAACAACAGTACATGCTCCGTACATGTTGGGAATGCCAGGAATTCTGCTGAGAACAGTGGCGCACAGCACCCCATGGTGTCCTGGCCCAGAACTCATTTGCTTGAGAAGGCAGGCGTAGTTGCAGGATCCGTGTCTGTGCATGTGTGCGAAAGGGGCTTTGGCTGGATTCCCTCGGCTGAAATGGGGATATTTGTAAACTCTAATGTTTGGAATCCAGGTCAAAGCGGAAAGCTGGTAGTGAGACAGAGAGCAACATGACCCAAAGCCTCTTTAACAGCCAGGCTTCTCAGGCGGTCTAAAAAAAAAAAAAAATCTGTCCAGTTTTTTTCGGCCTGATTGTTCATGCACTTACTCCAGCTTCTGCAGCAAAGCCTCATTGAAAACATTGTGCTCAGAGGTGCAGTGAAAAATGCTTACTCATCCAGAGAGCTCACAGACAGACAGACAATAACTCAATTCACTGGCCTTCATATTGCTCACCACCAGAACCAATAAAACGGCTCCTGAGAGGAGTCAGGAAGCAACCAAACACCTTCAAGTTTGTGTCTTCTTTTTCTCTGGCCACTTGAGAGAGTCTGCCCTTCACGTAGTGCTCACAGGCAACACACACTAATACAGTGCAGAGGCGATGCCCAGGACTTCTGCAGGGTGCTCTTTAGTGTTACCAAGTGAAGATAGAGGGTGGAGAGGGAAACACATCCAGATGTTAGTATGTAGGTGCCAAGTGCCAGCATGGAGCCCCGGATCATATGAGTAATGTTTGGCCAGGGAGTCAGACTGAATTTGGTTAATATTGAACAGAATGTGGTCACACATAGTCTCCCTCAATTAAAAACTTAAACCATTATCTTAACAAAAGTTTGTTACCCCATCTCTTGTTCCGAGCACACAACTCATCAGGAAGACAAACACTTCAAATTAAAACTTGTTTTAGAGTCTGAGAATTGCTGTCCGTTTTGATCTTAACCATCTACTCCTACTCCTCCCCCTTAACAGGCCTTTATGATGGAGCTGACAGCACACCAGAGCAGTGTGGGTAATGTGCTGCAAGCGGGTAACCAACTGATCGCCCAGGGTAACCTGACGGAGGAGGAAGAGGACGAAATTCGGGAGCAGATGAGCCTCCTCAACTCCCGCTGGGAGAGCCTCCGGGTGGCCAGCATGGACCGCCAGGCCAGGTAGCGCTGCACACTTACACTGTTGCTGTATTGTAATACCTTTGCCGGTTTCTTTTTGTTAATTTATGTTAGTAACCAGTGAAATAATCTCATTCTAGACAGAATAGACAAGAGCATTTTTTCACAGTGTAGTGTGCATGGCCATTACATCACGAGCCACAAATTGCCCAGCAGAGGTAATTTTCTTTCTCTCAGTTCAATTGTTGACCCTTCATGTTTATGATTTCTTGCTGTGAAGAATGTGCAAGGCTGGAAGCTGTATGAAGGTGACACTTGATAAGCCTTGAGGCCTCCAAGGCCTAACAAGTCTGAAGCTCAATCTGTGTTATCAAGGTTTATGACGCTTCAGGCACACACACAAATGCACACATTCACACAGTTGTTCATAAATCGCATTCAGCTCAAGTATATTTTCTTGTGTGTCATGATTCATTGTCAGTCCCTCCAGTGTTTGTGCTCCTGTCTGGCAGAAACAGGCAGCTTCCCCATAAACTTTTTGTAAAAACTGAAAACTTTCGTTTTCTTTTTGCCTCTTCACATACATGTCTCCTTGTCCTTGCTTTACCCCTTTTCCTCTCTCTCCAGGCTGCACGAAGTCTTGATGGATCTTCAGCAGCAGCAGCTACAGCAGCTGTCTGATTGGCTGACGCAGACTGAAGAGCGAATCAGAAAGATAGAGACAGAGCCAGCAGCTGAAGACCTGGAGGTCTACAAAGAACAGATAGAGCAGCACAAAGTAAATACAGCTTCCCATATGAATTATTTTCTATCTTGTGTGAACCATGATAATATAGGGCTACATATCTTATTTGCTTGAAGTAAAGTAAATGAATGTGAATTAAAGTAGTAGAGTAACTGACACAGTGCTTCTCTTTTCCTATAATAGACATCTTGTGACATCTTGTGATCCTTCTTGTCACATGATATCTTGTACTTGTATTCAGTCTCCATGGTGTCACCATAAGGTTTATTTTTTGCTAGATCTATTAATGGCTAACAGGCCTCCTGTGCTGAATTCACTACTTGCGTTTCTGTTCAGGAGCTTCAGAACGACCTGGAGGCAGAACAGGTGAAGGTCAACTCCCTGACGCACATGGTGGTCGTGGTGGATGAGAACAGTGGCGAGAGTGCCACTGCTGCCCTGGAGGAGCAACTACAAGTACGTTTTTCAGCCTTCGTGAATTTGTTTGGCTAATTATTCTTTGTCAGTTCAAGGAGGAGTGTCTACTACATGCAATACATACACGCATATAAATTCCCACTCCGTAGTAATAACATAAATTATTTTTGCTGAAATATTGTTGCTGAAATATTGTTGCAATACTACCATCTTATGTATATTAAAGAAATCAAAGTATTTTACTCAGCTTATGTTGTGTGAACATTATCAATAGAGGCTGGCATTGTGTGGAAATAATGTCTCAGTGACTGTGACCTCTGGTGTAAAAAGGACCTTTACCAGACCTTTGCTGCTTGTTTTAATGATTGTCTCTCTCTCTTTTATTCAGTCGTTGGGTGAGCGCTGGGCAGCTGTGTGTCGGTGGACTGAGGAGAGGTGGCACAAGCTGCAGGAAGTCTTTATGGTATGGCAGCAGCTTCTGTCAGACCAGGTAGGACCCCCATTCTATAAAAGAGAGGAGTTCACAAAAAGTCCACTCAGTAGAAACAGAATGTTTCAGCCTTTTACTTCAACCCTTGTAGTTTAACAAAAAAATGTGAGTAGAATCCTTATGGCATTCCAACTGTAATCCTTATATAACTCTGGGCTCATGGAAACGTGTCCAAACAGCAACACTTTGTTTTGTCATATTAACTTACTAATTGAAATTAATTCTGTTCTTCCACCTCTTCCACAGAGTTTGTTTAGAGAGTGGTTGGCAGAAAAAGAGGAGTCTCTGAGTGAAGTGCAGACCAGCAACTTCAAGGACCCAAGTGAAATGAATACTAATGTGCGCCGGTTAGCAGTGAGTAGAGTGCCAGTTCTTGGCAGCTCTTATGCTGCAATCATA
This sequence comes from Psettodes erumei, assembly GCA_016785225.1. Classification (NCBI taxonomy): domain Eukaryota; kingdom Metazoa; phylum Chordata; class Actinopteri; order Pleuronectiformes; family Psettodidae; genus Psettodes; species Psettodes erumei. Next base: position 579,161 of record JAFBJZ010000635.1, on the reverse strand, counting down.
GCATTTAATCTACGATATAATGTGTTGTAAACGATGACATCTTTTTTACTCAAAAGGAAATTGATTAGTAGATGCTGAACTCTTTCCTGGACAGTTAAATACCAGCTGCAACGTACTTTTACAATAAATGTATGTGACAGTATGTGATTTTAACATTTTTTGTCATTCATTCCTCTAGATTTTAAAGGAAGACATGGAAAAGAAGAGGAGGACTCTGGACCAGCTGTCTGATGCAGGACAGGATGTGATATCACTGCTGCGGAGCCCTGAGGCAGGAGCCAAGATAGAGGCAGACACAGAGGAGCTGGCACATAGATGGGACAACCTGGTGCAGAGGCTGGAGGATTGCTCTTTCCAGGTGTGTGTTCCATCTGCATGTGTTTCCTTTTCAAACTATACGGAGGTATTAAAGGTGTCCGGTATCATTTTAATGTGGAAAATGTCAAATTGCAACACAAATGTAATTTTAACCAGATTGGTAGCATACAATATGCTGTGTTTATCTGTAGCCTCATAAGGAAATGCTTTGTCTGCGCGTCTTGTTTGTTTATGGCTTTGTCACTGTGGTTGTGAGTTCTGTTGGTTCAATTCCCGCTGACTCTAACTCACTGCTAAGGTAATGGAAGCTGTGACAGATGCTGGGATGACCCAGGTGGAGGAAGATGTCGTCGTGGATTCACTTGCTGTGGCTGCAGCTGCTTCGATCCCCGACCAGGAGTTGGCTCCACCTGCTCCCCCGAAGAAACGACTGGTGGAGACGGACGCAGAAGTTAGACGAGTGTAGGAACTACGGTGCACTTTGACAGACTACATCTCCCTTGCCAGAAAAGTGCAACAATAAAAGACGCACAAACACACATGCCAATGCACATCTCATGTTCTTTGTTCGGCAGGTTTGAAATGAAACTTTCTGACCTCCTGATCTGGATTAAAACATGGAAGACGTCAGCTCAGGTGCTGGCCTCCGCACACCCTGAGATTACACCTGACACACCTGACCTGCAGGAGAAACTAAAGGTAAACTTGCAGAAGCTACAGCTTAAAATCAAAGTTTTAGAGCACGTGTTTGGGAAATCACACATTAAAGACACATTGATCCATCGCTTTAGGACTTGGAGTTGGACCTCACAGCAAAGGAATCCACAATTATGCAAGTGATCCAGGAGGGGCGGGGCTTGATGGACCAGTTGGAGAGAGGTATGGAAGAAAGAAGAGGTCATCCTTGCTCAGTGACACTGAAATGCCCAAATACTTTTTTTTGAACAAATCCATCCAAGCATTTTGCAATCCTCCAAAGTGCACAAAGATGCTGCCTCGTGTTTATTGTTTCTCAGAGGCTCGGGAATGCCAGCTTTAACAGAAATCTTCCATTTCCCTCTTAAATTGTGTTTGTCTTGTAAGATTTTACTACTTTTCCACAGCTGCTTGGTGTTTTCTGTGTATTTACAAGTCAGAATTTTTATTGTCATTCAGTTTTAGATGCCAGTAATCAGAATCTATTTGTGTGAGAGTGTTTGTGTTTGTGGAGTAGTAAAAATCTGTCCGCCTGCAGGGCTGCTCACTTCATATAACTGTTCAATGAAATGAAGAGACACTCAGGAGTTTTATGAGTTTGCACTGTTCTGGGGGCAGTGAGGGGTGGTGGAGCAGCAGCACTGAGTTTCAGAAGATTTTTTTAAAACACCAAACTTTCCATTAAACTCAACTTGTTTTATTCGCTCATATCCACCCAGGTCTTAACCCTCGCTGGGTTCTCTTTTCTCCCACCAAAAAACAACACAGGCTGTGACACAGACAAAATGATGTGAAAAAAGTCAGCTTTATTATTTGTTAAGTGCATTTATTGTGAGCTTTTATAACTGCTGGTTTCTGTGTGTCTCTGTAGAGGGGGTGTGTATGGACTCAGTGAGGGCGGACATAGACCTGATCCAAACTGAGTTGGATGTGTGCGCAAGGGAGCTGCAGGCAGCCCGCGAGCGGGTTCGCACTCAGACCCGGGTCAAAGTGGTGTCTGCAGAGCTGACAGACCTGGGCCAGGTCTTGGAGGAGCAGGACCGGTGGCTGGACTCAACCCTGGAGGTAGAAAAGTGCGTCGAGACCGAGCTGAGAAACCTGAGTGGAGAATGTCAGGTAGGAGTCGTTGTCTCAGTCCACATTCACCCTGATCTCTTGTGTGTGACTTTAATCCTGAATTTCACCGCTAACCCTTTTGTCAATCCTCTTAGATTCAGCTCATGTGGTTGCCGTTAATTCATAAATATTTAATGTTTCGCAGCAGAGATGAAACACTTTAAAAGACAGTCATTAATCATATCAGTCATGAGGGCATGATAGGGATGTAGTGAATAGAAAAGAAGTTAAGAATTGCCTCAAATACTTGCAGAGTCAGTGAAATGTGTACTGAGTTAAAAGCCTCTCCAGTGTGTCCTGAAGTGTGGAGTCAAGATTTCTAGTTTGAGATTAATTCACTTTGAGCAGGGAGGGAAAGCCTGTCAGTGTAAAGCATGACTCCATCCACTAACCTGTGAATTTGCTCCAGACTAACGTATTGTTACAGTGTATGTGTGCTGCAGATTTCTCTAATTTTTAGACAGAAAAGGGCTGTGCATAATGACACAAAATGGATAGAACACAAGCCAAATAAATTGCTGCAACGTGCACTTTCCATCTTGTCTCATCACTGAAAAGCAAAAGTCAATGCCATGTTCAAGAAAACCACTAATCACAGAGGCTGTAACTGTAGCCCCAGCTGCTTTCAGTTCATTAAACGTCATTATTCAGATTTTAGCTGGCTCATTTTGAAGTCAAAGGAATAACCCCTTCTTCAATCAGTTCTGTAAAATTCCCCTTTTCGATTCCCTTGCTGAATTATCCTTGAAGTGTTCTCTAAATTTAGGAGCAATCAAAAGCATCAACAGATGGTGAAAACCGCTCATTACATGCAAATCAATGAACTTTCCCCTTCCTCTTGTCTTCCTCAGTCCCGACTTGTCCAGGTTGCTGCGCTTCGGCCGCGACTAGAGCAGCTTTGTGCAGAGGCAGGATCACTGGGAGCCGTGCCGTCTCTGAAAGACAACACGGTGGTGGTATCTGAACATTACGCCTCCACGTTGCAGCGGCTACAGAACAAAGAAGAAGGAATCAACAAAGGTGCTTCTGCTGAACTTCATCAAAAATAATTTAAGTCAGCACACAGGAGCATTGTTCTGAAACTCTCAGCAGGTTCCCTGTATTAGAAGCACCGTATGCTTTTCGTAGGACCTGACAGCCTTGAGACTGCCTCTCTTATTTCAGACAGCTGCAGGACAGGAGATTTAAGCCTCCTTTAAGACAAAGACCCATTTCTCATTCCTTGCTCCCAGCTCAAAGCTTTCAGGTTTATAGGGGGGCTGAAAAGAGTGATAGCTAAAATCAGCAGAGCTCAGTCCCACCGTGGTTGTGTAAATTTGACATTAGCTTTTATATGAAACCTTGGCCAGCCACAAGTAATAGATGATTCCCTTATATGGCCTCCGAAAGCTCACAGATGTGTGAGGGTGTTCGTGAGCGGAGTTGTGTGTGTAAGATTGGGCCTCTGTGCCAGCTCCGTCTCTACCTGAGGACGTGACTTGGACCTGGAGCAGCCTTGAAAAATCAGTCACCGTTTTACCTCTGGAATTTACACGTTCGGCTCTGGGCCAAAAGCGAGTCTGTAAAGGGAGATTCGAACGCGCTTCTTCGCTCCTGACCATAGGTGTGTGCGTCTGTCTGCGTGTGGTTGTCTATTTTGCTGTGACTCTTGGGGTTTTATGATGGTGAGGATATGGACGAGAGCCAAGGAAAACCGTTTTGTTTCTGCTTGAGGGCAGTTTACCTTGTGCTGTGGCCTCTCTCTATCTCACCAAGTTACGCTCCATCTCTGCTCTGTGTGTGTATAAACACGGCCGGATTATGTAAGCATTAAATCACCTGGTAATTAAAACGCTGACAGTTTAGGAGAGGGACAGGGAAAGACATAAATGTAACCATTCAGTGTAAATGATTTTGAAGTACTCCTTAAATTTAGTTATTCTTTTAATCAACTTTTCAATATGGGTAAATAGCCATGGTCTGATAGTGGATGGTATCAGGCATGAGTGGTATGCATGAGACGGTTAAGAGAGCACAGTTAACCTTTTCTGAGAAACCTGCTGTAAAACATCTGGGATCCTCTTACAGCATGATAAACACACACATGCACACACACACACACACACACACACACACACACACACACAGGGAGAGAAATCTCAAACCAGCTCACTGCCCCCTTGTGGTCAAATAAAGCTGATGCTCAAGACCTGATGTACACTTTTTGAAACCTTAACTTAATAGTTTCTCTTTTCTCCCCATTCTACACCCCCCCACACACACACACACACACACACACACACTCCACCTCCCGCCTGTTTTATTTCAGCCTTGGCTGCTCCTGAAGCCACCCAGATGGTGCCATGTCAGGTGGAGGGTCTAGAGGCCAAACTGGCCACCCTGAGAGAAGGAATGGTAGACATCCCTACCACAGAGAGAGCAGTGGAGCGAGCGCAGGTGAGTGGTCTCACAACTAATTTATTTTATGGCTCCACAGTTCACGTTCCTCCAAATTTCATGTCAACATATAAAGTACACATATCCTAATAACCAGCAGGCAGATAACTAGGACTGAAAATGTTCACTCCTGGGTGGAGGTGCATGCAAAGTGTGGTCACTCACCAATTATCACCTGAAGGTGTATTATTTATTTCATAGTTTTAACTAACTAATATTATTCTTATTAGTTAAATATCTTCATTCATTTTCATTCAAACAAAGATGATTTAATCAGCCATATTGTCTTTTCATTCCCATCTTCTTACAAAGACTTTGCACGTTAGTTATTTTGAATAATTGTTGTTGTTTAAGGATTCTCTGGGGAGCGTAGCTGATAAGTCATGCGCCCTCTGGCTTCTAATCTGACATGATTTCATTCTCAGCAGTGGCTTTGTTTGTGTCTGTGACTGTGCTTGTACGTACAGGACAGTATATCAGAGTCAGCATTAATCTCTGTCTGCTGTCAGTGTTTTTCTGCCACACAATGGGCCCTTTATCAGTCACTTCCCTCTGCACTGTATCAAACCTCCTTGTAGAAGGAAAAGGGTGTGGGTGTGCGTGTGTGTCTTGTTGTGTGTAGAGTGTGTTACTGTGTGCGGGTGTTTCTCTCCTCCTCCTCCTCCACCTCCATCTTCTGTGGAATGCGCCCGAGTCCGAGCTCATTCCACCGAGCTTGTTATCGTGGCAGATATGGCGTGGTGCCGGTGGGTGAGGGGGGTTGGGGGGGTGGGGACTTGGCACATTGTGGGTAGCGAGCCTATGCATGCAGCACAGAGCTCCTAACAACTCAGTGTGGAGCTGCTCAACCAGTCTGTCAGCATTACAACCTACCGCATACAATCCCATGACAGCATCCTTTCACTATGCACAAATGACAAATGTTTAAAACATGTAAACATGGTTGACTGTTTTCTCCATTAAAAAAAATGTGTACTAAGTGTACTAACTTGTGTGCACAATTCTGTAAGAGAAAGTACTTCACAGTTAGTGAATTTGAAGTTAATGTAATCCTAAACCTTGTTCACCTCAGGGCCTGTGTCTAGAGATTGAGCAAACACAGCACGCCTCTGACCCCGCAGAACTACAAAGATGGAGTCGCCTGTCTTCAAGGGCCCGTGAGGAGCTGGGGACTCTGCAGTGCATCCTGGGTAGCATGAAAGACAATCAGGTAGAGTAGTTGTCATTTGTAACGTAGAAAACATGCTGCTACATATCAGGGGTTGATAATAACACAGTCACTTAATGACATCGTCAGGTGTGTGTGGTGCAAGTGGAACGCTGGTTGGATGCGGTTCAGGAGCTGTTGTCTCGTGATGCCACCGGGTTGGGCGATGCAGAATGTCTACAGGAAGAGCTTAACCAGTGCAAGGTGAGAGTACAAAACAAAACTTTAAAGCACTGATTTAAAAAAAAAATCTTTGACCTGAATTGATTGATATGGAATTGGGTTTTAATATTAATATTTATTTTCTAACAATTAGGAGCATGTGAATGAGATGGAGTCAGTGGAAGGTTCGTTGAAGCAGATGGGAGAGAACGTCAGTGCTGTACAGGCAACTACAATCCCTGGACTGGCCAAGTGGGGGCAGGATAAGTTGGACAAGTCCAAGGGCAGGTGGGACACACTCAGCAAAAAGGTGAGAAAACACTTCTGCTGTTTGCGTATGCATGCATTCATTCTCATAGTAACACTGATATGTGATCAATCAAAGTACAAAGTTCTTGGATTATAAACTTGAGTACATGTAAGCAGCTCTGGATATTTCAGAACGATAACCTGGAATCCATGTCGAGGATCCGTGTCTACTTATATTATTGTGATTTTTTTCCCCTTCTTTACAAACCTGATGGTGTTTGCTTCCCTCCAGCTGCTGAGCCATCAGGAGCGTGTGGCAGAGAGTCAGGAGAAGCAGGTGAATCTGAGGAAGGACTTGGCGGAGATGCAGGAGTGGATGGCCCAGGTGGACGAGGAGTTTCTCATGAGGGACTTTGAGTACAAGAGTCCTGAGGAGCTGGAGGCATCGCTGGAGGAGATGAAGGTAAGCTGACTGCTTGACTGTTGAGCGCTCTTTTTTTGTGTTGCTTTCATCATCTTCCTCTTCTCTTACCTGTCCTCATCTCTCACAGAGGGCTAAAGAGGATGTGCTACAGAAAGAGGTGAAGGTGAAGATTCTGAAGGACAGCATCAACATGTTGGTGTCCAGAACATCGCCCCCTGGTGGAGGCAGTGGACAGGCGCTGACCTCGGAGCTCGACGGGGTACTGGCCAACTACCACAAACTCTGTGACCGCTTCAAGAGCAAGTGTCACACTCTGGAGGTAATGTCATCTCTTGGTTCTACATTAGGTTGACATGTTACTTAATGCAAAGTGTCGCTTCTTCAGCCCCATTTTTGTTCATTTTCAAGCGATGAGAGAGGGGAGGCTGGAAGGGAATACTGGAGATTGTTTTTTTGTGCTAGTCTGTCAGTGTAAAATCATAGTTTGGGGCACTGTTTTTGATTATCATGCCCGAGACTCTGCAGAGTAAAGGTCAGACACATCACAAGTTTTGCTTATGCTCATGTTTACTCTTTGCCTGAAGTCTGTTAGTCACCATCCATTTGTCCTCCGAGCTCTGCTGTTTAATCTGAGCATTTAAAGAGACATTTAAACATTTTCATTCTGTAAAATGCCTCACAGTCAAGTGATGAAGTCCCTTTTACAAATAGAAAGCCAGGGCACACTCAAGTCGAGTTGTCACTTTTCAGCAACATCATATGTGTTTCTCTGGTTGTGCACAACTGTATTTAAATGTGTGTGTCTGTTGGGCTGGACTGTGTAGGAGGTTTGGTCCTGTTGGATGGAGCTGCTTCAGTACCTGGACATGGAGCAGAGTTGGCTCAACACTGTGGAGGAGAAGGTCCAAGCTACTGACAACCTGCCGGAGAGCACCGAGGCCGTCAATGAAGCTTTAGAGGTGCATACACACACACACACACACACACACACACACACACACACACATACACACTGTGACACTGTGAACACATTAAATTCCTCATAATCCCTTTTTCTCAAGCTAATTTTTTCCACCTAATTCTCTCACTCTTTAAAGGCAGGGTTCACTTTCTGGTGGGGATTAGTGTTAGTGTTTAACCCATTTACCCACACTCAGACTTACTCAGTAGAAGCCATGTTTTCTGTGCAGTTTGAAGGAATGTTTGAGGGTAATGTTAGCAATCTTAATTCAGTTCCTGGGCGTCTGTGGGATCAGTGGCAGCAAAAGGAAGGACATAAGGTTATTCACTACATAGCTATTTAGTTTGTGACAGCGAGACAGAAAACCAAAACTATTGTAACTGCTCGACAACTTCTGCAGAAGTTTTTCTTCAATATGCACATATTCATTCTTCGTGGCTGCAGGCACAGGCCATCAGAGAGTAATTAATAAATCTTACATAATCTCTGTTCTTACTTATTGTGGAAACAAATTACTTTATAAATATGTAAATTACAATGAATAGAATATCAAGACCAGCAGTTCATCTTTGACTTGTTCAAAATTGTGCTTATTTCTTTACTTACTTCTGCGGTTCTGCTCTACATAGATAGATAGCTGGGATAAAATGGCAGCCTATAATTAAACATGCATTCATATTGCATGGAGAGAAATTTTAAAAAAGGCCATTAGTTTAAAGAACAGTTTAACATTTTTCAAACCAAACAATCCATTTAATTTGTAACTGTATATTAATAACCTCATTGTCTTTGACTTTGCCCTCTGAATTTCTTCCGCTTTCTTTTGCTCTGCTGCTATATCTGTAGACTGCCTGCAGCGTCAGTGTCAGAGTCACTTTAATCACAGAGCTGCTTCTGTAACATCGCATAGGGATGAAGGAATCTGAAGACGCTTGAAGACAATGTTTCTCCTTCTCTTCTTTGTCCTCATGTGTTTTTTGGCTGTTTTCTGTCTCCCTCTCCATCCCTCTGAACCTCCTTCTCTCACCCTTCACCCGTCCCAGTCTCCCGGTTTCCTAATCAGACTCCCCCCTCTGGACAGGGGTGGGGGGTGTGTGTGTGTGTGTGTGTGTGTGTGTGTGTGTGGGGGGGGGGGGGGTGAGTGGCGCACTCTCATGTCTGTCCGTTACCTCCGGGAAGGAAAAGCACATTTAATGACCCCTGCATAAACAATGATTGTTGGATCCAAAAAGGGCCGTCACATGACAAGCCTCTCTCTCACTTGTGTCTCTTTTCTTGTTCAGTCATCTTTTTTTTTTTTTTTTTCATTTGGTCTGCCTCCATCTGACACACCCAACCGAGCAGTTTCTGCATCTGCACTCCATCTGTTTGCTCAGCTTTTCGTTTCCTTCTCAATCTTTCAGGCATATTAACATACACTTTGAGCCTTTTACTTTACTCCTCATTTGATTTCTTTCTACTCTCTGGTATTTTTTTTTCCTCGAGTGTTTGGTTCCAACCTTTAATCTGTGTTTTCATTCCAGCTGTCCTTTTTCAGTTTCTGTGGCAAATGCTTTTAACTTTGAAGTGGTTCTGCCTTTCTGATCTTTGACTTTCTCATGCTCACTTCCTTTCATTCCCTTTTTGTTTGATTTTTGAAAAACAAAATCTTTGCTGAGATATTTACCGACTTCTCCATCTCTCCACTCACCACCAGTCTTTGGAGAGCGTGCTTCGCCATCCCGGGGACAACCGCACGCAAATCAGAGAGCTGGGTCAGACGCTGATTGACGGCGGCATATTGGACGAACTCATTAGTGAAAAACTAGAGGCCTTCAATTCTCATTATGAGCAACTCAACCATCAGGTCAGGACCTTGTCTTTGTATGTAAGCAAATGTGGGGTTGGTCTTTATTTGTTCATGTAAAAATAGAAAATCTCTGCAAGATCTATGTATTTGAATAGTTGTTCTTCACTATGCCCGTAATTTATGTGATTGCTTTTTAATTAATTTGCTTTTAATTTTTTTACAATGTCTGCTCACTCAGCATTGTAAATGGGGGAAACCTCGAGTAGAGATAAAGATTTGAATGAATGAATGAATTTATCATTGAAAATGATGTTTGGCTGTAGTGTCATCAGTGTGGTCAATAATAGCGCACATCAGCCATTGTATTTAGTTCCACAATCAGAACGTGGTCTTCTCCTTGTTAGCTTCCATGTATGCTGACATTCCTGACTGAAATATTCAAACTCATGACTTGCTGTCCGCGTCCTCGTCCAGGCGGTGAACCGGCAGATCAGCCTCGAGCAGCAGCTGCAGACGCTAAAGGAGAATGAACAGGCGCTCCAGTCGCTGCAGGAGTCTCTGAGTCAGCTGGACCACACACTCACCTCCTACCTAACTGATCGCATTGACGCTTTCCAGCTCCCGCAGGAGGCACAGGTACAGGGCACATGAGTCGCAGAAACGCATACACGCCAAACAAAATTGACACCAAAGCCTCATGGATCTTACTTCATAGAGTTTTAGGTCTTTTTATTTAGGAGCCATAAGTAGATTTGTCTTCTGAGGCTCCAAGATATAACAGCAGCACATACAGTTTTGTATATTCACCTTCATGTACCTGTACATAAACACCTACTGAACACCCAATAAATGCATCAATAAACATAACGTAGGATCTGTGCATGTGCATATAACACTCTGCACTGCACTGCATGTCTTCATTTCCATTTTTTCTTCAGACAATCGGGGCTGAGATCGCAGCTCACGAGGTAACGGTAGAAGAGATGAGGAGAAGGAATGTGGCCAACTTGCCTCCCCCCACCGCTGATGGCAAGGCTGCCCGCGGTGGGACCATGCTGGATCAGCTTCAGGTAACACTGACTCCTATTGGAGAACATCAGAAACTACAGAAACTAATGTCGTACTGTTTTGCGTTGTCATGTCACTGACAAAACAACACTCCCATTAACCTCATGTTTGAAGTGTAATTACAAATTTGCCCAACTGATTTTACTGTCTGAAAGTCTTCCTGGAAGCTTCTCATTTACATATTACCATTGTTTGTCATTTAGAATGTGTTCACATGCAGGACAAATACAAATTAATGCCACCAGTGTAAAAGTATGTTGCAGCTGTTCAGGTTGTGAAACAGTTGTCTAACTTTGTGAACCCTCGCCTCGCTCACTGCAGAGGAAGCTGAGAGAAATCTCCACAAAGTACCAGCTATTCCAGAAGCCTGCAAACTTTGAGCAGCGCATGTTGGACTGCAAGAGGGTCCTGGATGGTGCCAAGGCTGAGCTGCACATTCTAGATGTCAAGGATGTGGAACCGGAAAAAATCCAATCCCACCTTAGTGGTTGTATGGTGAGAACCAGACCTTTCTCTGTCTATATATATATTTTTTACAATCTCTTAAACAGTTTTTTTTTGTAGTTTGTATGCATTTTAAATGCCTAACAAAGTTTAATGTAATTACAAGATAAGCAAAGATATGTACCAACCCAGTTACCTTTTTTCTGCAGACACACAGCGTCTATCTCACCCACGCTCATTTCCATTCTTTTTGCTGTTTAGAAATTATACAAATTGCTGAGTGAGGTGAAGCTAGAGGTGGAGACGGTGATAAAAACAGGTCGCCAGATTGTGCAGAAACAGCAGACTGAGAACCCCAAGGCCATGGACGAACAGCTGACTGCTCTCAAACTGCTCTACAATGACCTGGGGGCCCAGGTAATTTATTCTTGGGAAAATTTAAATCATATGAATTCTCTTTGTTCTACAAAACACAGCTCATGTTGGATTATAAGCGGTATTTACATGTATTCGAGACCATCTTAAGACACCTTTGTTTTTGTTCTTTTTACAGGTGACAGAGGGCAAGCAGGACCTGGAAAAAGCTTTGTCTCTGTCTCAAAAGTTCCAGAAGGAGAGCGCTGCCCTGCAGGAGTGGCTGACCACAAACGAGGCTCAGCTCCAGCAGAAGAACAGCTGTGGAGACATGCCAGCAGACATCGACGCTGAGATTGCGTGGGCTAATGTGAGCAGCACTGTCCTTTTATTAACCTCTTATGACACACCATCTCCCCAGCAGGAACGAACATGCGCTACTGTCTCAGGCCAGTAGGTGGAGCAGAGGGACTGTTTGATGTTGCAGAGAGCACCAATCTGGAGGAAGACAGGGCAGCAAAATATGTTGAACGTTACGGTCGTCTTCATGAATCACTGGCACTCACCTCCACTTTCTTTGACCCCAATTATGTGAAAAGGATTGTAAATTTTACAGGATTCCACACTAAAGCAACCAACTTTTTTGACCTCTTAACCAAAAAGGCTTAGCAGCAGCATTAAAAGTGAAGATGAATGAATTTTAAATGAGTCACAGGTTTACACCAAGTCATCAGCATCTGCAGCACTACAGCACCTTAAAACGTGTAGGAGGGTTCTTCAAGCGCTCTTTTTTGTTCTTTGTGTGTGGTTGTTTTTAAATATATGTCACATATAATGTGAATATATGAATATTTATATTCATGCCAAGCAATGGGAAATCAAAGCTATTATTTTGGTTTGTTACATGTAACTCTTGCCTTATTTATTTATTTTTTTTTTTACTGCAGCAGGTGTGTGATGAATCCTCATGGCAGCTGGCTCAAATGGCAGTAAATTATTGAAACATGGAGGTTTTCACCCGAACCTGTTTAATATATTGCATTGCGTGTGTGTGTTGCTCCACCAGGGCCTGCTGAAGGAGTCAGAGCGTCGTAAGGTGGAGCTGTCCAGCCTGATGGAGACCAGCACTGGGCTGCAGACTCTGGTGGAGGGCAGTGAGGCTCAACTTGAGGACAAACTATTTGGGCTCAATGAATCCTGGGGCCGCGTCCGCACCTGGACGGAGGACTGGCTTAGCGCGGTGCTGGTGAGAGCGGATATTTTGTAGAGTCAGGCTTAATACATAAAGAGCTGTTGTGTTCCTGTGATTTTTCTCACAGTAAGTAGAGTTGCTTTATGTTTTTATACCTGTGTGTCTTTACAATACATTTGTTTGCCATTATTTACAAGTAAACAAAAGCTACTTGAGAGAATAAAAGTTTTTCTTGTTATCCGTGCCTTTACCATGTTATTTATCTAGATAGTGAGAAATCTTTTGTCAGTTAGTCCTGTGCTTATCATATCATCATTTGTAATTTAAGCATGCACAGTAAGTTCTGAAATTCTAAAAAGTTCATCTTCATTAACAGTGGCAAAAATAAACATTCCCTCATTATTCTTTGAAAGTCAAGTGATTGCAGTAGTGAGGCAAAGAAATAAACTTCAAATCAAAACAAAACAAAGGCATGCAAATCCCCTCTGCGCCAAAAATATATTACCGTTTGAACAAAGAGAATAAGAAATGCTTCTTTTTGTAATTATGCACTGCAGCAAAACGTGTTAACGTTATGGTAAACTCGCATAATAAAATGTATTTGTTTTACATTAAATAGAAAATGGAGAAAACACAGGAGATCTTTGAAAAAATAATGAAAATTGTATTTATGTCCCAATCAGAACACTGAGCCACTGTTTTCTTTTGTGTTTTTGTGCAGAGTCACCAGAATGAGGTGGAAATTTTTGATGAGAACTTGGCTCACATCAGCACCTGGCTCTATCAGACCCAGATCCACCTGGACGAGGCCGAGAGGCTCGCCCCGACAGAGAGGGAGAAGGTGGTAAAGGTAACGGAGAGAGAGAGAGAGAGTGAGAGAGAGAGAGAGAGAGAGAGAGAAAGCATTGGTATGATGGCAGGGAGAATGGCTACAGCGCACCTGGTACATAAATGACAGTTACCAGGCTGTCCTTTTGCCTGTCAGCGTTATATATATATATACATTTTAATAATTAATGCTAAATTTCATTTACTGTAACTTCCAAAAATACATAAGAATTGGCATTAGAGGTTATTCCATGACAACCTTGAAAGCAGTTTAGAATTGCTTTATGGAAATGGCTTCATGGAAACCCTCAGGCAAGGAGTTGTATTCTGCTAAAATCCATAAAGGAACATCCTCCTGTTGCCTCCTGGGACAGAGGGATTCTAATGTGTTTTCATGTGAAAGGATTAGTGAAGTGATGATCAATCATCAGAGACCTTTGTGCTTGGTCTGGAGAAAATTTTTTGAAGAAACACACACATTTTGACACTATGAGGGCATTTTCGTTTAGTTATCAATAATAATTGCCCGATGTCACCATGCTCCACTAATTGAATTTAAAAAGAGGTTTGCTGAGGGATGGGAAAGAAGGTGGCTAAATGTGAAAATGTAAAAAGAGGAAGAGCTGAGCCCTACTGTATATGGCCCTGTCAAATAATATATCTTGCAGTTGTATTAAATTCTTAACTCGTCTTTTCCTCTGGCCACGACAACTGAAGGTCTCCACTAAATCTCATCTGGTCCCTGGGCCTGCTAACCTTGATCAGTACATGCTGTGCTAAGCTCTCTGGTCTGATGAGAGGCTGCGCTGCCTTCCTGTCTGAGAGAGAATGACTGATGGCACAAACTGATAAAGAGATGACCAGCGCCTCTGCGGTCTGTCCTCAGAGCATGCTGGAGGAGCTGGAGGACATCAGTCTGCGCGTGGACAACGTGAGGGACCAGGCCATCATCCTGATGACCAGCAGGGGGCCTGCCTGCCGAGATGTGGTGGAGCCCAAACTGGCCGAACTCAACTGTAACTTCGACAAAGTTTCCCAGCACATCAAAACTGCCAAGGTGCAAAAGCGCAAGTCGTTTGCAAACTAACAGTCATTAGCATCTCTACCGATGAAAGGCTTGACGTGTCCTGGTGTGCACGCAAATGGCTGAACTGTCAAATAGAAAGCAGTCTTTTCATTCATGTATCTGTTCTTTGTCTTTTGGCATTCAGATGATGACCAGCCTGGAGTCAAGCGGTGTTGACATGAACCAGCAAGCACCTCAGCAGGTACAAGAATCTCTCATTAGTACAATCTTCAAGGTCAATGAAGGTTGAATTAAATGTTCTATTCACCACAAGATACTTAACCAATAACAAAGGCAACATAATGGAATGTATCCAAACTAGATTAAAATAGCCCCCAGGAGTTTTTGAATTTTTTTTTGACAAAATGCCAAAATGCTCTGTTTGGAGTCACTGTCACTACTTGCTTTTGGTCTTTCTCATCAGGTCATTCACAGCCAGGAGATCCGGGTGGAGAGTCAGAGTCAGGCTCGACCTGCTGTGGCTCTGGTCCCCAGCGAGGTGAAGGACCTTCAGGCAGAGCTCCAGGATACACTGAGGGCTCTGCAGCAGCAGCAGCAGGAGCCAGTAAACATCCTGGATGATGACAAGGTACACGAGCTCACCTCTCAGTTTCTTTTTCCAACTTTTTCAGTCAGTTTTTATAACTTTCGAACAAACAATAATAACAATGAAAATGGATAACAATGCAGCAAAGTAGTAATTGCTTCATTAAAATGAAGCTGTACATACTGCACTGTGGGTAGGGGAATAGGTACTCTCCCTACTCTCTTATCTAGTCATTTTCCAGAGGAATTTGAAAACAGACAGAGAATTGCCCCAGGTCAGCTGGTTATTCTCTTTCTGTCTCTCTAAAGCTGAAGGGTTATGAGATTTTCCATGAAGAATATACTGGGCTACAGGCTACATTATATTGAGCTGCCACCTGATAAGACAAGCTTTGATTGGGCATTTCAAGGCCTAACAAGTCTGGAATTCAATCTTTGTTATCAAGGTTTATGACGTTATACACACCGGCTGAACAAATCTGACCAATCAAAAGCAAGGTCAGTGTGCCAGTTGGGGAGCTACTATTGTATTTCTAACAGTATTTCCCTGAGAAGTGTCTACAGCTGCACTCTGAGCAACTTGTTGCTTGTTTGGCAAAGGAGCCATTTACTGCTAATGTTAGGGTCTGGTGTGTAAGTTGTTCTTGACAGATGGATTGATAGGTTGGTAGATTTAAGATATGTCAAGATATATTTAATTGCTACAGTAAAAACAAATCTGTCAGCAAGGAATCTTGAATCGTCTTTGACCTCTTACCCTCCCTCTCTGCACCAGATGGACGAGGAGAAAGCCAGCGTGGAAGACCTGCTGAGAAGAGGAGAAGAGCTGCTGCACCAAACTTCAGACGAGGGCCAGAGGGAGGAGTTGAGACTTCTGCTGCTCCGGCTGCAGAGCCAATATTCTGCTCACAGGGTGAGATGCATAAAAAATAAGTTGTCTTCATTAGTCGGGTCTCATATGCAGTTTTTTGTGTGTGTCTGTATGCTGGCGAGTTCACTTGTGCGTATGTGTCTGGCTGCCTCAGGAGCTGAGGGTGCTGCGAATCAGGCAGGTCGAAGTCTCTGTGGAGTCGTCGTCTTCTCTCACCTTCACGCAGCAGACAGAGTTTTCAGCCGAGGTGAGGGATTTACACACAAACCGTACACATGCACACTAACAGAAGAGGTGTTCGTTTCAATTTGTAATTTTTCTCCCGCTCCTCTGCGATGTAGGAGATGTCTGCCGTGGAGCGCAGCAGTGCTCCTTCACTGAGTCCCACCGACTACCTGTTGGAGATCAACAAAGTGCTCCTTGCCATGGCCGACAACGAGTTACTTCTGAATTCCACTGAGCTCAGCGGGGGGCTGTATGAAGACTTCTCAAGCCAGGAGGACACACTGCGGGTGGGTTGTCTCTCATATCCCTATACTACTATGTCAAAAGATATCATTGTAAACATGTCACAAAAATGGTCCGTGATGCTGTACTGAATTTCCTTTTCTTATTTGCTTTTAAAAATGGAAAAGTTAAAAACTAATTAGCATGTATTTGCAGCAGAAACGGAATGTTCTTTCTCTGTGGTGAACAAAATATTAGAGCCACACTGTCAGATAATCAGCTTCCACAATTAAAGTGATTTTCTTCTCTAAGCGTGCTTGTTTCATGAACTTTCATCCTCTACTTTGACTCACTTTGCTGCCCCTTCCTCCTCTATCATTCATGTGTCTTTTCACAGAATATCAAGGTGAACCTGGAGCATGTGGGTGAGCAGGTTACAGGGATCCATGAGCGCCAGCCTGATGCCATCTGCGATGCCACCTCTGCCGAGGTGACTCAGATCGGAGACGCCCTCACGCAGCTCAATGCCGAGTGGGACCGCCTCAACCGCATGTACAACCACCGCAAGGGGTACGTTCACCAGCCTCACGCACAAACCACTGCAACAGTTTACATTGCACACGCACTCATCAGACAGAAATGTGAAATGGAATCAAACTTGAGTAAGTCCTCTGCAGAATCTGCTGTGACAGGGGAGAGAAGAGAAGATGCTGTTGTTTTCAGATGTGAAAGTGTGTGAAGTTGTGTATCAGGATATTTGGTTGAGGCTGCAGGGACATTAACTGCCAGCTGTCTGCTAGTCTGGAGACAGCAGGAACAGATGAAGAGATACACCAGCGCGCACATGATGAAGCTGCACACACGCACACTGACCTTGATTACCATCAAAATAATTCCTTGGGCATAAACAGTCTCATGCCTTTTCACTCACTCATGCATTCACTTTCTCTCTCTCACACACACACACACACACACACACCGATTGACCTTGACTGCCATCAACACTGTTCCCTGGGCATAAACAGTCGACACTTGCTGAGTACGGTGTGTTCATGTGCTAGAATAAACTGGTAAGCTGATTTTGCTGGTTGCACACACATGCCGGACTGCTCCGTCTGTAATCACAATAACCCCTGGGCATCATTAAAAATCAAAGACCGGAGTATATTTTGTAAAATTACTCATCCAAAACTCATTTCCTCACCTTGTCTCTCTAATCAGATCTTTTCATGCTCCAAGCAATTGCTATAAGAGGAAATGGCCCTCATGCAGACCATCAATGTGATAAAGATCTGTTTTCTGTATTAGGCGTTTTAAGTGCTCAGCCTCTTGGACTTTGGTGATTTATTCAGTCACGTCACTGTGAACTTTCCAGTGTTGTCAGGGGTCCTGATTTTTATGACACTTTCTAGTGTTTAATAGAGGTCAACTGTTCCATTTTTCCTTATCAGAACCTGTGGAATTTCCCAGTGGGTGAATGTGGTCTTATCCTTGGAGACCAGGATTCCTTGACTTTTTCATCCATTTAACTTAACTGCAAAGTGGGCTTGGGTTTTAACAAGGACATACTGTGTGTGTGTGTGTGTTTCCTTATTCTGCCGCAGGACCTTTGACCGTGCCATAGAGGAATGGGGTCAGTTCCACTGTGACATGAACGACCTGAGTCAGTGGCTGACTGACACAGAGACGCTTCTGTCTGAGAGCGTTGGCCCTGACGGACAGCTGGACCTGGACTCTGCACGACAACACCAAGAGGTCGGTGGTGGGCGGTGGAGCACATGGAGGTCTTAATCAGTGTTTCAGTCAACATTTCCCATACACAACTGGGGTATTTCACATGTTGCAGATGCATTTGATCATATCACTGTAAAACCAAGCAGACAATATTCATACTTTTTTGTGTCCTTGTAGATCATTTTTGACAGTATGGAAAGTACTCAACCAGTAATAAGGCATTAGTAATATAAAGCCACACTATCTCCTATGTTGTTAAAAAGAAGATTTGTTCCTGAAAAGGAAAAATGGCTGCTACTGTATTTGATAAACAAACAGTTCATTTCTGGCTGTTCATTATGCAGAAGGAGAAATGTCAAGAAGCAAACTGGAGCATAAGATGAGAGGAGGCCTTTGTTTGATTACTAAAGCGGCACTTTCATTTCCAAGGGGAAGTAAATTCTCTGAATCCGTGGCATTATCGCTGACAGCACCGCCGGCATTAGCACCTTTTATCAGTGTGATTTGCAGAGCTCGAGCTACGCTCCCGTCCACCTCGCTACACGTTTTCACGATCGCTGAGAACACGACGAGGGATCGAGAGGATGGTGGATTGAGTGATCAATTAGCTGACTCACCCCAACATTACAATCACTCACACTACTTTACGGGTCTTGTCTTGGCAAGTTAAATCTCTCTTGGTTGAAGTAGAGATTTTTGCAGCTTAAATCTTGATTTGCCACAAATGGTGTCGATGTGTCAATCAGAGATTGGCCTGGAGGGATGGACTGGGGCAGGGGATTTGGCCCTGAGTCAGTTGGCTTATGCTGTTTGATTGATCCCAGATTCCACTTTTTTCCTTTTTTCTTCCTCTTTTCTCTGTCTATCATACTCTTTTGTTTTTTTTTATCCACATCTTAGGAGCTGGAGGAAGGCCTTGCCAGTCACCATCCTGTCCTGGCTGTGCTGACCCACACTGGGGAGCAGATAATTGGGCAGCTGTCATCTCTTGATGGACCGCTGCTCGAAGAGAAGCTAGACGCTCTGGGTCAGCGCTGGAGAGCTGTCAACCGCCAGGTCCTGGACAGAAAGCACAGGTGGGGTCTCCATGGAAACGGAGGATGCAGTGCCTTGTGAATGAGGCTGTGGGGATTGAAAACCTTAAGGGGATGTGTTGAAATTTGCCAAAAATATGCAAAACATTTCTTCGCTGTGTCTTGATTATATAACATCTTGGTTTTACAGTACAATGTTGCACAGAGGCTAATACTCACTCTCCATCACTGTTAGAATTTGTTTCTTTATCTTTGTTTGGCAGGTTAACACTATCAGTTAGGTCAGTCTGTCTAAAACACTAATTTAAATGTAAATTTTAGGATTAAACCTGCAACCTATGGGAAATGGAGATCCTTATCCGAGTGTGTGATATACTGTGTATGTGTGTGCACGCAGGCTGGCTGGCACGGACCCGGCCCTGTCAGACCTGCTGAGAAGACGCGAGGAGCTGGCTGTGTGGCTGGAGCAGGCGGAAAACGCTGTCAGCTCCCTGCCTGTCACTGCCACTGACAAAAACCTCAAAGAGCTCAAGGTACAGCAAGGCCCAAAACACGCTGGAGTTAGTGTGATTCATAGGAGAGCAGAGATTTCTATTCCTGCTCTATAGCTGGTACATTCAGCTATTTCTACGGTCCGCTCTGACTCTGCTGCTGTTTCCTTTGTTCCCTTTTTCCCTACGTGCTTCACTGTATGCACAGTTTGCTCTCTGTATCTCAGTGGTAAGCCAAACCTGTCAAACTCAGCAAACATACCAAGAAAGAGCTTAACTCTCACATCTCTTGTTTTGAACAATCCAATATTGCAGAAGGAAGTAAAATCAGTCAATATTTTCTTTCTTCATTACTTCTTGACAATAACTGTAGCCAGACTTTTCCCCTGTGGAGACACAAAGTACAATAAATGACTTTATGTGGCTACATGGAGCAACTGCTCCACCGCTGACCTGCATAGCATTACTTCTCGATCTGTCGAAGGGTCAACACATCTTTCCTTGCAGGCCCTTGCTGAGGAAATGGATGCACAAAATGAAGGTCTTGGTTGGCTGAACAAGCACGCTCCTCAGATCCTGGCAAGCCCCAGTGTGAGCCCTCAGAGCCGAGACCAGCATGTTGGCAAACTGAGAGGCATCAACCTCAACTGGAGCAAAGTAAGAGTTGTGCCAACACTGAATCTAAGTTACTATTCCAACTTTTAACATTACCTTTCTCCTCCACCTTACTTCTGTTACTCAGTCTTTTCTCCCTTACCCTGCAGGTGACCCGTGAGTTGCTGGACAAGGTGGGGGAGGTGGAGGCCAACCTGCAGAGTCACGCACAGTTCCAGGACAGGATGGACAGACTCACTGACTGGATTGTCGTCACACACCAGACAATCTTGACCAGAGGCCTAAATCCTGGGCAAGCACAGGTAGATTGAATTACCACGCCTAACCTCACTGAAAGTCTGGTTATCAAACGCTGTGTCTAAAGTGAGCTCTGACCCGTCACAGGCTCTGGAGGCTTCCATGAAGGACAGGAAGAAGGACCTAGAGGAGTTGTTGGCTCATTCTATAGAGTTACAGAGACGACAGCAGCTGTTGCCTCAGGAAAAGGTCCCGGCTCCCATGGTTATATCATTTAATAAAGACCCAGATCTAATTGTAGTTTGTAATTATCCCATATTGTACTGTTAAAGCGCCACTAACTCCTCCCGTTGGGTAATTCAGTTTCCTATAATTAATCTAGGTTTAATTGGACGTTTATTAAAATCTGGATACACTCTGCTTCCTGTTGCTAATATTGTGTACCCATTATTAACTGTATGTATGTGTCCCTCTGCATCTTCATGTGTATAGAGTAAGGTAGAACAGCTGGCTGCTGATTGGAAAGCCCTGGATGGTCGACTGAGGGAATCCCTTCAGCCGCCCGTCTCTACGTGGACACAGCACCAACATGTCCAGCACCAGCAGCTTGGTAAAGAGCTTCTTTAAATCCACTTCTTATCATGAGCTCTGTTTTTATAACATATCAAGGCAAAAGGATGAAAAAAATTCAACACGGTCCATCCTTTAGGAGTGAAAAAATGAGACAGGACATGACAAAAATATAAACATGTACTGGTATTTGATGTAATAAGTACTCAGGTGGCACATTTGAAATTCTTTATTGCCGTGCCTTAACGTGAAGCATGAAAATGCATGATGAAATAATAAATACAAGGTGAGCAACAAAGTCCTGGTTGTGTAACGCTGAAACAAACCCTGATGCCTCATTCATCATGATTTAGTGTGATGCCGCTGTCCTCTGAGAGCCGTTTGGCAGCACCTCCTCTCTCGCTGGAACGTCTTTAATTTTCATTGCATCATTTCCTTTTAAAGAAGCTCTATATGTCAACATTACTTGCCTTTGAGTTCCTCGCCTCCCTTTTTTTCCCCCGCCCTTGCTTCAGTGTCCGCGGTCCCCTCAGCCGTGCAGATGGCCAGCCTGGTGAGCGAGGACCCCCACCACCAAACCCCGCACACGCCGGACACCGTGGCGCCCACCGACCTCAACGAGACAGCCACCGAGCTGGCAGACTGGCTCCTCCTCATCACACAGATGCTCAAGTCTAATATTGTCACCGTGGGGGACACGGAGGAGATCAGGACCACTATGGGACGTCTTCAGGTAATAAGTGAGGAGAGGGAAGGAGGATGGAAGGAAGCGAAATCGTGGACTCGTTTGTTTATCAACATTTTTCTATGGAATAGGAGGTTTTCTTGTGAAAATTGAACCCCCAGATATGATCATACAGTATGTACTCTAAACTTAGTGTTTTTCCATGTGCCTCATCCGGGCAGGTGACGAAAAATGACCTGGAGCAACGTCACCCTCAGCTGGAGGACATTTTCACCCTGGCACAGAACATCAAAAACAAGACCTCTAATTTGGACGTCCGCACATCCATTACTGAGAAATGTATGTAAAGAGCAGAACGATCACACCAGAAAGGATTAACAGGCACTGACCAGAAATACAAATACAGCAATGACAAGATTATTTTTTTTTGCAGAGGTTGTCTTGTTTTATCAGTATTCTTATTTACGCTTGTAACAGTGCATTCCTGTCACTTTCTTTTTTTTTTAACCCCCCCATACATCCGTCTCTAGTGGAGAAGGTTCGCAGCCAGTGGGACAGCACTCAGCATGGTGTTGAGGCACGGCTCCAGCAGCTGGATATCATGATCGGCCACAGCAACCAGTGGGAGGAGCAGAGGAAGGAGGTGAAGGCCCTTATTATGCACCACGACGGCCGTTTCCACAACCTTCTTCAGCAGTCCAGAGATCCCCTGACTAAACAGCTCGCTGACAACAAGGTGAGGGGAAAAAGTTTCAATGCCAAACTTTCTCTCCATGTCCTCAGGGGTGTATAATGTCTGTCCTTCCTCAGGTCATTTACTGTGACTGGGCATGCTTGTCATTAAGATACACTAGAAATTTATTCAGGGGAATTTGTCTACTCACTTCCCTAATAAAGAGAAAAATCTGAGACCAATCCAAACTTTACTTCCCAAAGTATTAGGGGCCCCTAATGCATCCGTATAAATTGGTACGAGCTGGAAATGAATAAGTCACCTCTCTGCAGTATCACTTTGAACCTTAATAACATTCTTACACCCACATCATCCATCACTTTAATTTGGGATGATGATTTGGTTGAGAGCATATCTAAACAAAGTTGGCTCAATGAGTGTTTCTGGTGCATTACAGGAACCCAACACTAGAGGGCAACTGAGTTTAACAGAATGCAGCACATGAGCTACACAGCTATCTACTCCTGGTTTGTGTGGTCTTGTAATGATGAGTAATTGCCCATTCAAAAAGGTGAAGTTTGCCTTTTTGTTGGCAGAATATGTGCCTTGAGGTCACATATGGATGATTTATTTGGTAATGCAAAATTAGAATAATAGTGTGGCCTTATGAATAACAGTTGTAGTCGTATGCAACCTGTTTGATTAAGTAGAGGCTAAATAAACAATGTCAGATGGCTGAGCAGTAGAATAACTAATTTTTTGTGGGTTTTAATGCCTGAAATTTTATTTCATTGCATTAACTTCAGAGAATATGTCGCTAATATCCTTGCATACCAATTTGTCTCAGTAACAGCAGATACTGAGCCGCGCACAAGAACATATAGAAAACAGTGAGATGCAAGTTATGAGCTGCAGTAATGCCAACAGGGCCCTTCACACTGACTCATGATGTCTGAGTCACAGCTGACCCATTTTCACAATGGTGAACCTCATGCCACCGGGTTGATCTCTTTTACAGGCGTTCCTCCAAGACCTGGGCCGAGGCCAAGGTGCAGTCACAGCCTTCAACGACCTGTCCAATCATCTTCTGCGGGAGTATTCTGCCGACGACACCAGGAGAATCAAAGAGGTCACAGATAAACACAATGCTGCCTGGAACAGCATCAACAATGGGTGTGTAGAAACTTGCCTGTCGAATGAGAGACTGACGTTGCCGACAGTATTTAAGAGTGTACTGACTCCTACTGTAGCTGCGTATCTATAAATCACGTGTTTTCATTGATATTGATTGGCAGGGCCAGCGACCGTTACGCCCAGCTGGACAGTGAACTGAAGGGTCTGCAGATGTCTCTCAGGGAGCTGGAGTCCTTCCTCAAATGGCTCCAGGAGGCGGAGACCACAGTCAACGTCCTGGCCGACGCCTCCCAGAGGGAGGACCTGTCGCAGGACTCGGCCCATGCCAAGGAGCTGAGGCGACAACTGGAGGTAGGAGGGAAACCTGTGCATCTCTTATTATGTCAGTGCCATCGTAATGCATCCCTCGCCCACAGAGCTGAGGCTGGGGCTGAGGGGCGTGTGGGTGCATCTGCTGGTTAAAGGTGTGTGAGAGAGGGCACACAAAGGGCATGTGAGGGCTGGTATGCAGTGCGGCTCATTGATCATCTTTCCTACGCTGCTCAGGAATTCACTGTGTGTGTGCATGCGAGTTTTTGTGTGTTCGTGCATCCTCTCACTAGCTTGTCATTTACCCAGATCTCTCCTCAGGGATCTGTTGACACAGACATTCCATCTTATGTTTTATGTAACATTTTAATCCCCAAACCACTTTACCTCAGTTCTCCTTTTTAACCGATAAAGCACCAATCTTTCTTCCTTAAGTTGGAAGGTGTTTTAAAGATAAAATACTGACCATGTCAGTCTTGTTCTCATGTCTTTTGGATTGTACACTGAGGGCCTTTTATTTGCAAAACCATGTTTTTTTTATTTCTTCTGCTCAGTGACAATGGTGTATATGCATTTATCCGAGCTTCCTGTTCAGATAAACTCACTGTCCTTGAGAAAACGCTGCAATGTCAACTACAACTTTCAGAACCAAACTCCTCAGTCCATTAATGTCATTGTTGGTTTCGTTGTCTTGGATGCCACAGTGCTATCACTCCCATCTGCACTGTCCAATTATTTAAAAACAGGCCTGAGACAAAAAAAAACAGCAAATCACTGGATGAATGGCCACAGAGTTTTTCTTCACGTTAGTGTGAACGTGAGGCTGAGAGAATTTTGCAGCTCATTATTGAGGCCTGGCTGTTTTCTCTTTGCAACCAATATAATTCTTATAATTGGGGAGAAACTGATGCTATTGTCACGTTTTACAGCTGTCGCATCAAACGTAATCCTTCACTGTAAGCCCTTCCCTAAATGTAAATGGGACAAACTGTAAACTATTGGTCTAAACAGTCCATCAGTCATCTCACAGGCCCTGTGTGTGTTAAATGTGCTGTAAGTAACTGTCATCTTTCAAACTGAGTTGAAATTTAATTCAGGCGTCAATCAAAGGGTAATTTATTACGAAACACTGGCACGCCAACATATCAGTGGATCTCTCTGAATTTGTTACTACCCACTGTCTTTTTTTCCGCTTCTCATTTCCATCTCTCGATCCCGGTTGGAGTCGAGCTTGATGGATGCAGCTCAAGTTTAGAAAGTGGGTTAATGAGACAGAGACAGACTTTGAGCCATAGAGGATGAGTGTTGGTGCCCCAACCCCCCAACCCCCCACCCACCAATTTTATTTACTCATAATGACTGCTCTGCTGCTGTTCAGTGTCGGGTTACTTGAATCACAGTTTTTGGCCTCAGGTCATTGTCATTCTGACTGCTGCTTTGATATCAAGCCCCCATGCAGTGAATCTTCATGAAAATGTCGCGGCTGATCAAACCCGGTATATGTTTCTTTTATTGGCTGTGGTCGATTGAAGGCTTTAAAGACGCTTGTAAATGTTTAAAGGTAGTGCTCTGTCATGAGCTTAGCAGTTCGGGTGGCAAATTATAGAGATAATCTTCCATTATGGACACATTTACGATACATGGTGAGTGGTCAGTTTTCTGGAAATTTAAACCATAAAATCTTAATGGTCCATTACAACCAGATACTTTAAAGGGAGAATTACACTGGCATTAATGAAATCACAAACTGACTAACTTTCTGTATTCTGATGGAATATAATACATGGTGGTATTTGGTACATGGTATTTCAGTCCCTCAATCATACCACACCACACACAGCAATAATGGCATCCGCCCGAAAAGCCTGAAGAGCTGCTGCCATCAATATTGTCTTTCTATGTGTTACGCTGCGGGCTGTAGAGTTGTGTGTGTTGCGTGTGTTGACCATGCCTCCTACAAGCTCTTAGTTGAGACCCACTAATGTCAGTGCCACTAACACAGAGCCAACAAACCACTCAGTCCCGCTTGTAACTCCCTGCGAAGCGGAGTCGATACTTTGCGGAAGTGGAAGCTGCCAGTAGCCAGTTAAACCTCATCTAAATAGTAAGCTCAGTATGATCCCCTCTGCCAGGTGATGTGTGGTGTGTGTGTGTGTGTGTGTGTGTGTGTGTGTGTGCGTGCATGCATGCAAGCCTGTCGGTAAATGGTTATTATTCTAGCTGGGGGGGGGTATAGCTGGGTTTTGGTTTAAAGGAATTTATTTGTGTTTGTTAATTTGCAGTCCTCTCTCCACTCTGCCTCCGAGTCTCCCCTCATCCGATGCAAACTGATGCAACATGCAGGGACCAATAGCGCAGTGACGCATCCCGCGGTGCTACGCTGAAGGCTGCACTCTTCTGTGTACGTGTGGCACTTTGCGCTCATTTTAAAAGCACCAGCGAGTCCTTGTTACGGGGAACGGTGTTGTTGCGAAGCATGCCGAGATGCAGAGGTTTTCACCCTCGCTTCAAATAAGCGCTCCTTGTCTTTTGTTCTGCGAGAAAGAGAATGTTTTTCAGCAGCACTTTAAATGAAAGTCCAGCTGAAAAGAGTCCTAGAGACCGTGAATGGGTTTAAAATACCCACCTGTGAGTGATAGCATGGTCAGCGGCTCTGCTTTATCATAATCTCTGCTGATTGTTCACCTATCTCGGGATTTTGCCTGATTGCCCGCTTCTTTTCCTCGGTGGCATCCTTGCAGTATTTGTCTGCCTGCAACAGTTTTATAGTCAAAAGATTTAGCGGTTTTATGCCCTGATATAAGACGCTTAAAAGTCTTTCATCTTGTCTCGACCTTGCTCTCCCTTCTCTCTCCTTCTGCTCAACTTTCCTCCCACTTTTCCTTGTGTTTTATGTTTTATCCCCTCTTTTCCGGGATGACCTCCCGCTTGCCTTCCCAGTTAATCTTTTGAAAGCGGCATTTGGACCACAAAAACATGTCACCTTACAGCAAGTGCATGTGCCCCCCCGGTGATGAAAAAAATCTTTATTTTTATTATTTTTGTGGGAAATTTTAGACCTTTTAATACACGGTTGACAGTAGAGAGAAGTCCGGAAATGTGTTGAGAGAAATGAGTCATGAGATGTAACAGTAGCTCTCGACCGTTGTCATCCCTTCTCCTGCATCTCTGTCACTCACTCACAGTAAATGGGTCACAGATGCATCTCACAGTATTCATTTGTAGTGTTTCTGCTCATCATGTAGGTAATCATACATTGTAGGGAGCTTATAGGGTTGGTTATTGAGTGTCTGCTGTCGTTAAAAAAAATGCAATAAATACAGAAGATTGGGCACACCAATCACACGCATTTGATTTCTGTGACTCCTCTAATTAAAAAGGGGACAGACAAGCTGTCAAATACAGTCACTCATCTTTTGTACTCGTAATTCATCCAGGAGGGTTTGAGGAACATCCGAGCTGTGGAAGTGCACCAGCTCTCAGCCGCTGCCAGTGCAGAAAATGAATGGGACCTTTACTTCCAGGATCCCTGAAATGACTCCTCCCTCGCTGTTACGCTGTTGTGTGTGTGTGCATCTCATTTGTGCCCTGACTTCTTTCTCTCTCTCTCTCTCTCTCTCTCTCTCCCTCCCTCCCCCGGTCTGTCACTCATTGATCTGTTGGTTACCTTGCGTAATGTCATTCTTCCTTTGTGACGGAAGCAGGGTTTTTTTTTTTATCTCTTACACTGCTGCTTTTGATCCGCCTCTCTCCATTTTTTTCTTCCTCTCTCTGTGGTCCAAAAGGATTACTGTATCTCTCTCTTTCTCTCCCCCTCTCCCTTTCTTTCTCTCTCTTACTCGTTCCCCTCTCTTCCTCTCTCTCTCTCTGAATCAGTGGCAGTTAAAAGTGAGCCGCGTACGACCAGCTTCTCTCCTCATCCAGTGCAACTCGTGCCTTCCTCTCTCCTTTCCTCCCAGCTCGCTGGCACTTTTACACTCTTCTCTCCCTCTTCTTCTTCTTCTTTTTCTTGTTCTTGTTCTTGTTCTTCTCCTTCTTCGTGTCTCTTCTCCTCGTCACCCTCCTCTGACTCTTGCAGGGTGCCGTCTCAAGTGATTTGTTTGATTCTCCTCTGGGTCTGCGGTCGGGGTGCGCGTGTGAATGTCCGCGTGGAGGAGAAAGTGAGTGTCTCGTCTTGTCCTGCTCTCCTGCCTCATCATATGTGTGTGTGTCAGTGACTGTGTGCGTGTGTGTGTGTGTGTGTGTGCATGCTGGGGCTCTGTCAGAGTGTCTGGTTATAAAGAGAGAGAGAGAGAGAGAGTGAGAGCTGCGCTCACTGTGTGTGGTGTGTGTGTGTACATGTGACGAAACGCGGGGGCATGCCGAGCTGAGTACGCTCGCGAGTGTGTGTGTGTGTTTTCTCTCTCTCGCTCGCTGTGTGCATGAGTGTGTGTGTGTGCGCGCATCACGTCAGCTTGGCTGGGGTCTGGTCGGCTGGCTAGGGAGAGGGAGAGGGAGAACAATATGAGTGGGGTAGGGCAGTGCTAGCATGCGGACCAGGAGCAGGCTGCTGCAGACTTGTAGCAGTCTTAAGATGATGGCCATGGTCCGGACCTCCCTCCAGAAAGTGGTGGTCTTCCTACACAGGCTCCAGAGGATGGCCATCTCCTCACCGCGCTACCAGAAACTCTGCAAGGTACGTGGACTCCGGGAGAGAGAGAGTGAGAGAGAGAGGGAGAGCAGGCTGGAGAACAGAGAGTTTCTGTTTCTGTTTTTTCTCATTTTTTACTTTTTTAAAATTAGATCAGAAATTGGATTTATATGTGAACATATTTTTTCAAGTTCATCTTTTTTTAATGATTTGATGCAGCCCTCCAAACTTTTTATAATATTGTACATTTTATAGTTTGCCTGAGGCTTTTAGTTGTTTTTTTACAAGTTACTGTATGTGTAGTTTTTCATTGTAGAAATTCTTTCTTTTCAGAAATAAGGAGCTTTTCCTCATCTGTTGTTTTTCCTCTATTTCTATTTGAGACACTCTGTTTTGGGGACTGTATCACTGCCACAGTATTTATATATATATATATATATATATATATATATACTAAGAAATATACACATATATAATGTATACAGCTCACTGACTTTGGGACTTGGCAGTTTTTCCCCCTTAGCAAATACTGATTCCAACTGTGCATCCCTGTTGTTGTGGTGTGTGTGTGTTTGTGTGAATGTGTGTGTGTCAGTTTAGAAGTGATTTTTGACTTTACAGTGGTGCAGGAATAAACAGCCCGGCTGGATATATTGTGCTAGTGAAAGCAGACTACAGTTCCTCGGTGGTCAAAGGACTGATGACAGTTTTCACTATAATGACTGTAATTAACAGTAAAGCCTGTTAATTGAAGTTCTGAGCTGGTATTGTGGTGGTGAAGTCATGGAAATGCGTGTCTCTGCTACACGAAAGAGCAGAACACATGTGTTCTCAGTGTTAAATAAACAAACTCAGTAGTATCACTCTGTAACCTGTTACAGTAACAGTCGTTTGTAAGCTATATCGATTTCACCTCAGAGGAAACAACTACAAGTGCGTGGTGAACTCGGCGTCATCCCGCACCCCTGTTGATCATTATTGATCGTGATCTCCTTGGCTGTCCCCCTTGTGTTGCACAGCATTGACTCACTCTCAGTCAGAGGGCAGACGTGGCCAGCTGTTGGGATTTGACAGCGCTGTGCACAGAGAGAGAGGGAGAGAGGGAGAAAGAGAGGGAGAAAGAGCGAGAGAAAGAGAGAGACTAATGCACCGGACTAGTTTTCAATCATGCCTCAGCAAACATGTGGCGGTTCAACTTAATCCATCCTTAATCCATAAATCCATCGCTCTTCAGTGCTCCGCCCTTTTTTTCCCCTGCTGTGTGTGTTTAGTTGTTTGTCAATTCTTCTTTGTAATTTTACCAAAGAGTGATCATAGGTAAAGTCTATTAAAGCTTACATCTCTACTCTCCAGCACAGTGAAATGCATGAAGCAACAGGGAGATGGCACAAAGATGAGACTTGGTAAAGAAACGAAGCGCTAGAGAGCGCTGCAAGCAGAGCATTGGGTATTAAGAATTTCCCCGCTGTTTCTCAGTTATTTATCTTGCATACGCCATGTGTTCCCCCTGCTTGTTCCACCAACTCGGGGCAAAAACAAGTGAAATCTGATATCTTCTGCACCCTTGCACATGTGCAGTATCTGCACAATTGTAGCTCGCTCATCCCTTGATCAAATCTGGAGTAGATTCGCTAATTTGGCTCAGTTAGATGCCAGACCTCCTTGGATTGCGTCCCTAGCAGCGGGGGACATCAGTCATTCCACACTTGATTACCCTCCCCTGGGTTGCATCAGTCATTCCGGCTTCGTTTGGCCTTCCCTTGGGGGAATCAGTAATGCCGGGCTTGTCCTGCCTCCCTGGGGCACGCTCACTGGCCGCCAGACTGGAACAGTGACTTCTCCATGATGGATTTGCTCGGGGCTCACCCTCTTGGTCCTGGCCATTCTTGCTGTTTCAGGAAACTGCTGGTCCTGAAACAGCCCACCTGGCAGTTGTCTGATTTAGGATTTAGGTAGTATTGGTATTTGAATAAACACGTGACTTTTCTTAAAGCACATTCAAACAACTTGAGTTGTGAAAAACATCATATTTGACGTCCTTTATTTTTCTTGATATCAAACCGTATTCATACTGCCCTGCAAGTGAGATAAATTGCCATCCATAGTTTCTAACTGCTCCAACTGACCAAGTCAACAAGTCTTCTTGTCAGGCTGCCTGCTGACATAAAAGCCTTACATTACATGCAGGCTGTATTTTATTCTTGGCAGTCCAATTAAGCTGCAAAGCCAAGCTTATCTTCTAAAACATATTGACCTCCGTCATATTAGTCCTGACAATGTCTGGACAGCAGCAGTGCATAGCAGAGTGACCACTGTGCCAGCTGTCCATGCTAAGGATAATGACAAGTCTCTAAAATCTACAGAGTCATAACCTTTTAGTCATCTTTTTCTGTTAATCGTGCTTCGCCGCGAGTTTCCGGGTGGATGTGTGCTTGCACGCCCCCCATTTAACGGCACTCATTACGTTGATGTATAATACTGAGCTCTGCAGTCTTTGCGAGCAATAGCCATTTAACTTGAAGTGTTTTTAGAATTGCATCTATTATTTGCCGTGTAAATCGTTCCCTTCTCCCATGTTCCCGATTCACAACAATAATGTTTAATGAGGTTGTACGCTATCAGAGAAATTTTGCATGTACACAGTGGTCCCTAAAGCTTTGTTTATGTATGTGGTCCTGCGGGGCATTTAACCCAAACACACACTCTCGCTCACTTCGGTTAAACACGTCAGCAACAGTAAATGCCTTTAAATGTAAACTGGAAGTTCACTGAATCCTCCTTCCATTTCTTTTCACCTTCCTCTTCCCTTGTGTCCTTGCTCTCTCTTGTGTTCTTCTTTGCTTGCATTCTTGTGACATGAGACGTTTATGGGTGGTTAGGAGCACTTGAGAGTAGCATGGCTGGTTAGTTGATACCGAGGCATACAGAGGGGCACCGGCGGCTCATTTCATCTCCTCTCTCTTGCTCTGCTCTGTCTCTCTCTGTGTAATCACTAGCTGAGAATTGGCTGAAGGGCCCACCTCTCTCCTGAGGAGTGTCCTCCTACTCTCATTACTGTGGCATTGGCTGCTATTCTGTGTGTCTCCAGCCCTGTTTAGAATCAGCCCCGAAGCAGTGACAGTGTGGAGTCATGCCTTGTCTTTCCCACTGTGTGTCTGGCAAATACTTTGGCCTTCGGGCTCAACACTCCATCCACCTTTGCTCCTGACTCGCTGCTTACCCCAGGTTTGGGTGACTCAGGCGTGGACATGGAGGCCAGCTGCCTGACTTACTCGTCCTTGAGCTCCGCCAGGGTCACCTGGGTTATTAGAAAGTGTTAGCGTTAGCGGACGGATCCTACTGGGAGATCCCCCCCCCCCATTCCCTCCCCCAGTAACCTGGCTCACACTCAAATCACAGATATTTTATTTCACGCATGCTGAGACCCATTTAGTTTCCACACACACACACACACACACATGCCCACAATGCATTCTATTCTCCCTCTCTCTCACACGCACATGCACGCATTTGCTCGCTCGAGCACAAGTACACACACTTACTCCGCAGCCAGCCTGAGCGATGACTCACGGGCGGGGGAATTATGTGGCAACATATTCCTAAATGCAGATCATTTAAATTCATCAAGACGTTATAGGAGAGAGCAGGGACAATAAAATACAATGAAGATGGGACTCAGCTCCCAATCAACATTACATGTAAATCCCTGCAGATGGGCTCCGGCTCCCTCTTGGTGGTAGTGGTGATTTGATATAGTACTTAAATCAGTGCCACAGCCCAGAGTTAAGCTGCTCTCCTGTTCTCAATCGCCATTATTGAAGAAAGTGACCGTTCCATTAGGATCAAATGAGGAGATGAGGGCTTACAAACTGGTCCTGGTATATAATATTATTAGATGTAAATATACAGTA
The DNA here is from genome assembly GCA_016785225.1 of Psettodes erumei. Classification (NCBI taxonomy): domain Eukaryota; kingdom Metazoa; phylum Chordata; class Actinopteri; order Pleuronectiformes; family Psettodidae; genus Psettodes; species Psettodes erumei. Next base: position 546,964 of record JAFBJZ010000635.1, on the reverse strand, counting down.
AATGTAAGAGAAAGTCCTCCCTGCCTCTGTCTCTATCTCTCCTGTATTGTCTCTCAGATTTCCACTAAACCCATTTATTGAGCCAGTAATGTGTGTGTGTGTGTGTGTGGGGGGTTGTTTTCTTGTGCACAATAGCGATGGATTTTGCTTGCACACTTCCATTAGTGGCTTTCAGGCAGTTCCCAACAGCGAGCTACACCTGCTAATGGCTGCGCGGTTTATCATCAGATGGACTTTATGGTGCTGGAAAGCTCTGTAACCTCTCAGGCTGTGGACATGTGACGGTCAGAGCAAACAACAGTTTGTAGGCGGGAAGGAGAGAGAGGAAAGGAGGGAGACAGACATAAAGCTATCTGTGGGGAATTACGCAAGTGTATTTACATTGTGGTTGCATTAATATTGCTTAAGTGACAATCACAGTTATCTTTATAGCAAAAGGTTAGATCACTAGTTTTCAAATGGGTAAGTGGGAGGAAGAGGAAATTAGCTTAGCTTAGCATTTCAGTACTTCTGAAATACACTTTCTTGATTTCTTACCATTTGCTATTATGTCTTAGTCAGCATTATTTGACTGTACGATACGTTTTCAGTAGCAGACTTTATATGTGCTAACAGGCACTGAGGTTCAAGACCTGGCCGTCCAGGAGGACTGGTTTGCTTTCAGACAGCAGCCTTAGCCAGAACTCCCTAACTCACCTGACACGGTGATCTATGGCCCGTCAGGTCTTCCCGAGCTGCATCGCACCAAGTCAAAACAGACAAGGTAAAGATTATGGTGTCCTGCATGCTCAGTGGACAAAAGGCGCATACAGCGATGCCTTCAGCTCCATCTCCTCCTTTCCTTCAGCATCTCTCCCTCTAATGGGGCATAATTGCTGTGAAAATAAACCGTAGAACTCCAGGAAGGTCTATGATTTTACCTGGAAGCAGAAAGAAAAAGGGGATACATTGACCCAGAGGCAGCGACACAGGAGGCAGTCATTTTGGTTGCCAGCTCAAAGTCTCTGTGACCTTCCAGCTCCCGTTCACCCTGCCTTCATTGTCACCCACGCTGCTTTGCCAGACCTAGTCGGGGTGCGATCCAGGGGGCAACCTAAGTGGGGGGGGGGATAAAATGCGGGGGGGCAATAATTTACCTTTGCCACTCTGTCTATTCTCGGCCTGACAATCAATCTACGGGGACAAGGCCTGAGCTCTGCGCCCCCACCAGTGTCCCTCCCTGCCAATATCTATGGAGAGCTGACAAACACGGTGCTGACTCACAGTCTATATTGTGTTTTCCCTCAGTGTGCCGACAGACATCAGTGTCAGACTGAAGGGGAGATGATGGCGTGTAATTCTCACACCAACACACTCGGACACATAGTGTGCCTCGCACATTCAGTCGATAACATTAGCCCAGAATAACAATCAGTGGAGGATCGATCCAATTATTGTTCGATAGATTTTAACACAGAATTTGCTCTATCCTCCTCCTTGCTGCTACTTCCTGTTACATCTCTCCTCTATGACCCCTCCTCCCTCTTTGCCTCCTGTTTACCCACATCAACTTGAACACCCATTCTTTCCCCTTTGTGATTCTGTCCTACCTTTGGCCATTTTTCCTTTCCTGTCAAGGGTAATTAATTCCTTAAAAAAAGAGCTTGCACATCTGCTGAAAGATAATGTCTGCTCCTGCTACGTGTCAGTGGTTCCGTGTTCCATTTCCTCAGTGCACTGAGCCCAAATGATTTCTGTATTTTTTTTTTCTGTTTCTTGGAAGGCGCGGTGCACATTTTTACAGATTTTATCACTCAATTCTCTTATTCACACCTGGCTCCTTTTCGCTGTTGTTCTGCTTCTGAATGTTGCTCTCTCTGTAGCGACAAACATTTCTTTGATCAGTTGACGAACCTTGTAGGCTCTTCAGTCATCCATTTAAAAAAAAAAAAAAAGGCTTTGAATAGAGCAAACTTTTTTTGCTGTCAAGCATGACGCCACGCTGTCTTACTGCACCTGTCATAACTCCTCTCACTACCAATTTCCCTGATACTGCTCCTCAGTAAGCCATATGCAGCATATGCTCCAGCTCATATCCTCTTTCTATTTATGCCGTCATCTGCTCTTCACACGCCGCCCTTAAATCATTCATGCTCTCCCTCTTTTTTCCTTCCATCCTCCCAAAACTGCCCATCTTTTCCCCAACTCTTAGACAGATGGCCTACATGCTACTTCAGCCTGCCTTGATGCCACGCTTATGGAGCAGATCATTACATGCTGCTAAAACATTGATCAAATGCTTTTCTCTGACACAGGCAACATCTAATCATGCAGGGTCAGATCCTTGGAGGGCCAGTTTTCATCACCGAAGCTACACCCACACAAATCATACGTGATTTGCCTTAAGAGCTCATGGTTGGGTGCAATGTGGGTGTCGTAGGGTTTTTTTGGGGGGGGCATGCTAATTGAAATCAAGTATCTATCTTTTAGCAAGTTCAATTTAACATTTTGACAGGCAGATGTTTGTAATCTAAAATGATCTCAAAGCCTCCTTGATCCAAACTTCGGGAAGCTCTCTGCATGTTTTCCGTGAAGGGCAGATCCTGTCTTGGGGCCGTCCGTGGCAACAATTATAATTGAAACATTTCTCAGAGAGAAGGTAGAGGGATGACGGAAACAGCAGTGCGCACTGGATGAAGGAGGGAGATAGCATTGAACATGCCCTCGGAGGTAAATACTGAGGTGCAGCAAAAACAAAGAGCTACTGAAAAAGGTTTCTACTGTTCTATCACGGGCAAATTAAAGAGAGATTGTGCTATATATAGTATGTAATCTGCAGCAGGACACAACCAGCTGGAGGAGCCAGAGTCAAAAGCCACAGTAGAAATACAAGTGAGTGAAATCATGCGGGAAAAGTGTTTGTTGAGGGATGATGGGTACTCAGATTTGCTGTACAGAAATATTGAGCAGAGTCTGTTCAGAATCTTAACTTTGCCCAAAGGAGTTCTTGCTGTTGACATGCAGTTTTTTTGTGCTGAGCGGCTTTTGGGCAAAACTAGAAAGACACGTTAAATCAGAAGGGTCCTTTTCGCACAACGCGGTTAAAAGATTAGACACGAGACGGCTCCATCCGCGAGATATTCCCGGAAGTTGAGAGAGGGATCAGAGATGACGGGAGGGGATCAGTGTAAGCAGTGGAAAATGTTTGTGAAAGACAGCGACGTAAGCCGCAACTCTGCCTGAGTGGTACCTTCACACATCGGACCGGAGACATCAAAGAAAATTCGGAGCAGTTGGACGCGCAAAGGAATGAAATTACATTCACTACAGCGCTGCCAGTGTGGGCGTTCATCGGTTCAGCATATTTCATAGTGATCACCCAAATGCCTGAAAAGAGGGACATTTTCACTCATCACCCCAGAGGAGATGAGTCTGGTTTCCCTGAGAAGGAAGCAAGGAGCATGACTCAAATGGCAGGAGAGGAAGAGAAACACATCACCACAGAAAAGAAAATGGCTGCCAGGCTTTTTTTTTTTGTATAAAGAACTGAGATGAGGAAAGAGAGATAGAAACATCACATAGCCGAAGTACTGAAGTTGAACAAGAGAGAGAGTTGTTGTGACAAGAGGAAGTGGGAATGAGATCTGGGGGAAAGGTCTGGGAAAGATGGAAAAGAAAGAGACGGAAGAGACGGAGGGAGACGGAGGGAGACCGGGGACTGACAGAAGGGGAGAGGGAGAAAAGGTCGATACAAGAGTACGATTGCCTTCTCCATCTTTGAGGTTTGGCCTATTTGAGGGTCACCGGAGAGGAAATCACACACACATCCACACAGGCACGCACGTGCTGTCCAGGATCGATCCGAGAGCTCATTTTCAGTGGAAAGGATATTCACAGATTGGGCATGGGGAGAAAATTCATTTGTAGCCTCAGTACATGAATAAGTTCATTTTCGCCCGTCTGGCCTCCCGTCGTGGACAAAAGAGGAATACCAACAAAGCCTGTTACGCATTTGTCCAATGCACGGACGGGTAGGTCTTGTGGAGCTTCTCCGTCCCCTCCTCATTGTCTGACAGTATGTATGTGCGCGCCAGTTTGTGCCTGCTAAATATCATTGGGATTAGCACCGGGGGCTTAATTAAAAAGCAATTACCTTTGGTCGCTGTGGGCGACGCTTGGTGGAGAGTAGCTCGACTAATCTGGCGCGGTGTGAGGGACCCTTGGCGTGCAGCGTGCGCGCACACAAACACGCGCACAAATTGTGCAATTGTCTGCAGAATTAGAGGAGGATTAAAACAATTGTTAATTAGTTAAGTGGGCTGCGGGCTGAAAGGGGAGGGGAGGGGCAGACGTGCTGCGTCCCCCTCCCCCTCTCATAGCCTCCGTGCATTCATTTATGAGGTTACGGGGGCAAATGATATACCCAGGACCCAATTCACTTGATGTGATCTCTCCCATTCCCTTTGTCAGTCCCCCTCTTTGTCTGAAAATTAAAATAGGTTAGCACAGTTAGCGGCGGACAGGGCTAATCTTTTCATTTTAAAGCTCCAATTAGATGGAGCTAATGACACTAATTAGATCATCTCCCTGAAACTCACTGCGAAGTGTCCTTGAAAAACCCTGTGTGCTTGAGAGAGCAGAGGGGAATCTGCCAAAAGTGTGTGTGTCATTTCCTTTGTCGTAAGACAGAGCTTTCTGAATATAAAAGATGCTCTGCTCTCACTTGTAAAGCTGACAGTTCATGTATGAGGGTCTTGCGAGTTCCATCCATCCATCCATTTTGTTGACTGAAACTAAAGCGTTTACTAACCTGTGAATGCACATGTCCTCCTGTGATTGCAAGCGCTCAATGTTCTCACGGTAGCAGCCCAAACGGGGCAAGCCTCCGAGTTCAGATCGATTTCGTTGGTTTTCGGCGGGGTGGAGCGTTACTTCTGGGCGTGGGCTTACATTTAACAAGTGAGGGTCAATTCAAGTGGAGTTTGCAGTGAGAAACATTTCATCTGTATGACGGTTTTGGTCCTCACAAAGACGGAGCAACGAATAAGCCATGTGTGCCTGCGTCTCTCTATTCCGTGTTTGCCCTCAGGATTGTCGATTTGTGGTAGTTCATCAAGATTTAATTTTGGATTGATGTTTTCCATCCCGGAGAGAGACCATTAATTACCGCTAACCACTCTGGGAAAAGCACACCACACACATACAGGCACACGCACAGGAGCACACCTGGCTGATGCCTCATAATTGTCCTCTGTCCTCCTCCCACCCTGCCTCGCTCTATTTATAGCCCATTTTACGCTTCATCCTGCCAGACAGCAGCATGGCAGCAGGATGATTGACGGGGCAATCGACGAGCACTCTCGATCCGGGTGACTCTCCCCTTCCTCCCGTTGACCTTCTCCCCTGAGATCACTCCAGTCCGACTGTCTCGTTTCACCCTGCACCGACTGCGTGTGATCATAACTTACACCTCGCTGCTAAACATCCCCACTCATGCACAGATTACCCATCTCCAAGAGTGGACGGAGGTCATAAAACATGCACGCATGCACGCGCGCACACACACACACACACACACACACACACACACACACACACACACACACACACACACACACACACACTGGTATTATTGAGGCCAGACCACAGTTTACTCTTTAACCTTTGTCTCTGTCTGTCTTGTTCTGCAGTTGGGGGTGTTTGTTATGAGTCACTGCATCCCTTGTTGCTTTCCGTAAACTTGACCATTGTTGATTTTCTTTAAATAGAAAAGAAGAAATGTGAGGAAGCATTTTGGCGCCATTATAAATATATCATAAACAGGTTTGGATCCAAATTAGTTAGTTCATTTGACTTGAAAAAACAGATACAGTATTTTTTTGCCTTCATATTTCTAGCAAGCTTTTGCTTTTACGTTTTTGTAGAAATTAATTTTTCTTTTTAAAACTCAATACTTTTAGTACTTGATTTTTGAGAATATTACCAGTCTTCTTGTGTCAAATTCATGAAAAGGTTTCTCAGAAGGGCATTTGACATTTTCATATGTTATCAGTATTGAATGCTACTGTATTTGGTGGAAGTTTGAATGCTGCTGGTCACTTTTTTCATCACAAGCTCCCATCAACTTAACTCTGCTCCAGCAGCTCAAACGTCTCCCCACCCATGTCCTTCAGTGTCTCCTGTGGGATCCTGAGCTGTTCCAAGACCAGATGGGTTACGTTATGTAATCCTTCCATCATGTTCCCAGAGGTCCGCTCCCGGTTGGAAGTGCCCGCCAAAATACCCACTCCCCCTGCCCCTGAGGCATCGTAACAGCAGCACAAAGCAACACAAAGCAGTAGTACTTGTACTGTTTGTGTATAGGTGAGCCTCTTACCATCTTAACTATGACACCCTGTGAAGGAGCTTTGACATTTTTGGTTCGGGCATGACCCAAACTTGTGATCCTAACTCGAAACTGGGAACATGCATCCTCTGCTCACATTGGCTTTGCTGTGGATGGCTTGGCTTCCTCTCCATTTGACAGTCCAGTTCCACATCCATGTGCCTGAGTTTGCCACAAAATCCCAACCTGTTGGCCTCACACTGGATCGCACTGATCCCCGTTCCTTCACTTGAAACAACAGCTTCCTTCCGAGCAGTTTGTACTGTTCTGTCGCAATAATTAAGACGTGTTTGTATGAAAACAATGTCAGCGTTAATACGTTGTAGGCTGCATTGTGTAGGGGCTCCAGTACTAAACACCGAGCAAGCATGAAGTGCAGATGCTGGTTGCCATGACAGTGTCACTGGCAGCCCACTGGAAGTGGGAAAAAAGACCTGGAGCAGGCAGGGGAGATGAAATGAAAAGGAAATATAATGAAGGAACGAGAAATGACATGAGATATACTGGGTAGTTGGTCACAGCTAAAGTTTCATAATGCAATATACAATTACAAATAAGGGGCCGAGTAACAGAGGCCAAGCAGAAATACCCGCAACTCAGGAGACAAAGGCCAGAAAGCTCAGCAACCATGTTACCTGAGTGCGGGAAATCAATCCAAGTTTTTATGTCTGAGTCTGACAATTACGGGAAAGTTTCCATTTTTAGGACAAACGTCAGTCAATCTAAAAAAAAAAAAAAAGAGCCAGGTTGCCAGTAAAAGTGTTTTGTTTTTTTGAGAGGGAGATTACTCATTTATAGTCTGGCTTCAGGAGCTTGTCATTTTTCATTCCCAGATATTTCAGTGGCTTGCATTATGATAAGACTGGCTTGCACTAAATGGCATACATCAGGCTAATTGTATCTGGCTGCAGTAGTTTTGCTTTGCTTATGAGCTTTGGTTTATTATTAGAAACAAGGCAGTGTGAGAGTCTGGTGTTCTCTGGTATTCTGTGTATACTCATGAAGTAGATATCTGTTTGACCAGCTTGACTTAATCTTTGATAGAAATTGATGAGGCAGTTCTGAACTCGTGCTGTAAAAAAAAAAAAATACAATAATACAAAAGTGTTCTAAAAAAACTACCTCCACAGCTGCGCGATATAAAATGCACTTAGTACTTGGATGTGAATTCTCATTGAATTGAAATGTCCAGCCAAAACTCTCTTGGGCATCGCTGGCTATATCACTGCCACAAAGCCATTTCATCATATAAAACAGTTGTAAGTGTGATTGGATGGCTCCCAAACCAGAGAATTGTATTTTCTCAGTAGTATGAGGGATATCAGGCTGATGTGCAGTGTATTGCTTCTGGAAACTGCATGTATAAAAGGGATTGAACTGGAGGGGACAAATCGTCAGTGTAATGGAAGATGGCCTCAGGCTGCGTCTGTGGTGTCGCTCCTTTTTTTTTTTTTCCTCGGCTGTTGTAGGTTTTATTCACTTCTACTCTCCAATTTCAGTACAGAGCAATCATTCCAGGTAGTGGAGTTTTTCTCCATTTTTCGTCTGTCTGCTTTTTTCATTTTTCTTAGAAGTTTTTTTTATTTTTTCCTCCAAAGTAACCCAGTGGCTTAAAGCACCGGCAGTGAGAGACTGCAGATTTTCCCTCTGTCTGAGCCTGCTTGTTTGTGTTTGTACACTTGTACTGACAGGCCTGGGCCTTAAGCAGGTGGTAAATCAATTTAGGGCTCCAACCTTTCCATAGGCGTTCCGCTCGTCACCTAATTGCTAAGTTCACTAGTTTGCTTTAATTACCTTTCGCACACATCGGCGTGCACACACAGCAGCTGTGCCACTCTTTCTGCTTTGTCACAGAGGAGTCAGGCTTGATAAATGGCCTGAACGCCGGGCGTGCTGACTGGTGTGTGTGACTCCGAGGCTGATTGGCTGCACAGTTGAGACGTCACCTACGCTCTGTCTCTGACTTTCTATTTCCGTCGTTTTTCTCTTTCCTGCCTCCACCTCGCCCTCTCTCTCCCTCCGCAACTGGACGTAGTGCACCGAGTGCCTTGTTAATGCTTGACTGACATTTATGAGTGGCTGCTTTCTTTATTTTAAGGAAGTTGTTTCAGACCATGATTTACTGGAATCACTAAAATAGCAATTATATTCTAGCCATAAGTCGCTTAAATGGCTTACCATAATGTTTTGGGTTTTTTTTTTATTCTAGCGAGATATGAACTGAAAAGATAAGCAAAGTAAATCCTGTCATACTTAATTATTAACCTAAACTTTATTTTTAAAAATACAAGCACTTGTAGTTTGTCAAAGAAGCCAGTACATGCCAAAACATTCATATTAATGGAATTTATTCTCCAGGTTTATTTTCTATGCATGACAACTGTGTCTCAGCGATATACAGTGTGTACTTTTGAAGAAGAATCTTGTGATTAGATTTGACTTATGAGTGTGATCTCAGATGTTTTCCCCTTCATGCATGCATTCGCTTTATTTTTCACGGAAATCGATTTGGAAAGAAAGCAACACCCACAGCAGGAGCAGCACTGCCAGCACCAACCCCAGCCTGAGGAGAGCAGTTTGTTATCTCTGCTCAGCTACATTTTCATGGACAAATACTGCTTTGGTATCCCAAAATAGACGCATTTGTAGCAATGTTTGTGAATTAAATGCACTATTAAGGAAAACCTTTGGAGCTTATCTCCGTGCAGTAGAGCTGGTACGTGTCCATAGTTCATTTCACCAATAAAAACATAGTAAGTCATTGTTGCTCCACTCCCATGACCTGAGTTCACGAGCTGCATTTGCAGATTGTATACAGACCCACATTACACAAAAAGACCCATTTTCCTGCTTGAGCTTATTCCTTTTCTCATTGAAGGACTCACCTTCCAGCTGTCTCCCTCTCTCCTTCTTTTACTCTCCTTGTCATTTCTCTCCCTCAGTAGAGGATTTTCCTCAATGATTATAAATAAATACCTAAATTGATTTTATTATTTTTCCATTTCAGCCTTGGGCTAATCTCACATTTTTCTGTGATGTTGTAGGTTTAGCTGAGGTGAGAGCGTTTGTCATGCTGCCATTCTGGGGCATTCTGTTTTATTGATGCAGTCTGGTTTTATGGGGATCATCTTTATGATAATATTATGTGCCACATATTTCTGCTGGCAAGTGACTTGCTAATGCAGTGGCTTTCATTTTATCAGATCAGCTGACCTGCTTGCTCCTCTGGACACTGAGAAAAAATGTGTATATATATATATATATTGGATACTATTAGAAACACCTCATCATGAAGCCACAAACAAGGCGGGTGATTCTTGAAAAAACAACAACAATCAACACATAGTCTTCTATTGCATGTCAGGACTATGGTAGTTCAGGGCAGTTGGAAGTCAAACATTTATTAATCAGCATAGAGTAACCTTTGCAGCAACAAAGAGAGAGAGGTTTTTAAACCGCCCAACTGAAAGTTGTATAGCGTATGACCCTGGATTTCTCCCACAGTAGCTTGTAAGATCAGAACCCATCAACCATGACATTTACTCCACGTATTTTCTGAAAAAGCTCCATACAATCTTCAGCTGTAATTGCTCTCTGTTGTCTTGATCCAGCAGCAGCCCGGGGGCGTTCGTACGACTGGCGCAGATGTTGTGGCGTCACAAGGCTGCCGTACATCTTGAGTCTGCACCACAGCGCTGTGATATGAACATTAACCTGCTTTTAGCCTTGAGGATGCCCCGTGGTTCAAAGTCACGAACTGGAGGAGAAATGTCCCATTAACATGAACTGTACTCACACTATGAAGTGTAAGAGTACAGCGGCTGAGGACAGTCTCATCTTCCTCACTGACTCTTCTAAAGTCTCTTTTCCGCTGTGCCTCTCAGGGACATGGTCTCATCAGTTCTTGGTCCATTTTCATATATTGATGGTAGATTTCTAAATGTCAACATGGCCAGCGTCAGTCAGACTCGCCGTCGCACTGCACAAAGCAGACGCTGCCTAATGTTTCTGTACAGATCAGCGTGTTCTGTTCTGTGACTGTTTTTCTCCAAAATACGTACCGCCAGGAATGGGAGCTCTTAATTTGTCCTCGCTGTGTTGCGGTGCTGAACCTGTGCCTCCGCAGAGCTACAGTACGTCAAAACTATAGAAACAAGTAAACAAGTAGAGAGAGATGAGCCTCACTGCACTTGTCTTAAAGCTTTTAGAGCTGCTTTTGACTTTGAATCAATACTGGCCACCCTGAAAGAGAAGCTCTGTAACACGGATGCTTTACTCCAGACCATAGCATTTAGTGCATTCACTATGTGTGAAATGCACTTGTGTGTTTGCTGCTTGCTCGTGTGTGTGTGTGTGTGTGTGTGATAGACAGACACGGAGCTCTCACTATGGGCTGATATCAGCGTCTTGTCAATTTTGAAGCCTTGCAGCAACCTAATGCTTCTAAAGCGTGCTGTATCAGAGAGAAGTGGTCAAGTGGAGAAAAATGAATGTCTGGAGACTGTGCGTGTGTGTGTGTGTGTGTGTGTGTGTGTGTGTGCGTGCTTGCAACATGATTTAGAGATTGGGCCTTAAGTCAAGCCAATTACTGCACCACAGCTCTTGCAGTCAGGGTTAAGTGGACTAACAGAGGTGTGAGGTGTACATCACATCCTGCTGTCGTTTGATGACAGGGTGGGGGGGGTAGGGTATAATGGAAAAAAATAAGTGCGAAGTTGGAACTTTAGATTTGGTTCTAAAAATATAATCAAATAATGTTCTCCTTTTGAAGCTTCCCTCAATCCGATTGTTGAGTGGAGATTGCCCTGACATCAATGGTAACTGGGTTTTTTCTTTAGCTTTGTGTCTTTTCACCCGTGCCGTTCATTCTGTTTTGAGCCCACACGCTCAGGGCCATCACACAGAGAGTGCGTTTTTTAAAGACGTGCGTGTTTGGAAGTCTTGCGATGATAAACATCAGTCACCGGGATGTCCTGGATTCTTCAAAGCGTGTTATTATTTCATTGTTTTTAGCCTGGAAAAGTCGGATCGCAGCCACATACTGGGTTCAATTACAGAGGCTGCGATCATCAGGGAGGGCGGCTCAGCAGTTCTGGCTTCATTAAAAAAGAGAGACTGTGTCAGGGTTTTTTTTTTCAGCATTGACAGTCAGGAACACACTTATGCCAAGATAGAGTTTACACTTACATACGGAGTTGCGCTGCTGTTTGTTTGAAGGACCTGTCATGACCCCATAACGCAGACTGACACTTTTATGGGTTTGTAGTGTATGTGTCGTGTTATGAATCTCCTCCGTGTGAAGTGGATTTAAACACTTGTGTTTGCTGAGTAAAAGTAGACGGTGAGATATATGAACATACCTCCCAGGAATGATCATTTCCTCATACTACCCGGTGTGTCTGGACTGGAGGTAGCTGCCTTTCTCATTCTCTCTACCTTCTACCTCATTTATTCTGTGTGTGATAAAATGAATTTTAAAGGCCTCATGTTGCAGCTGCTGCAGCCTCACTGTTTTATACTTTTACTTTGTTGTTGCTCTCATTCTTTTTTTTTTTTTTTTTTACTGTGTTTCTTGCCACTGTACGGTTATTAGTTCCCATCTTGCCTTTGGCTGGCTTCTGTTGTCTCCAACCATCTGTTGCAGACTTTTGAGTCAAATCAACAAACAAAAAATGTAATTTTTTTTTCCTGTTTCAGTCTTGTTACTTTCTGTTCATTCCCTCAGTACAGCTGATAAAGGTACAGCAGAGGTTAGAGTAGGGGTTAATTTGGTATCAGAAGGTGAGCAGCCGCTGACACCACTCATACCCATAAGCACTAAATGGATGCAAATCATAGGCATGGAAATGGATCTTAGCGGTCATCTCGCACTTATCCCAGATGGATATTACTGCCACTTAAAAGGATCTGCATTAAATATGCTGATGCATTTTTTTTGTATCATGTTCTACATTAAAGAGCTCATCGTCGCTGAAAGAAATGATGTATGACCTGGAAGGTTATGATATGACGTGTAAGGTTATTTCATTTATTGGGCTTTTCCTGTTGGGAGAGGCACTCGGGAGATGAGCGTACGTCTTGAGTCTAACTGCTACCCGCTAATCGAGCAGTTTTATTTTACTGTGTGGTTTTAGCTGCTCCAGCGGCACGGTGCCCGGGATGGAAATGTCAGGCGGTTGGCCCATCACTTTGGTCCAGACTGAAATATCTCCTCAGCTACATGTGATGGATTGTCAGCAAATTTTGTACAGACGTTCGTGGTCCCTGGATGAATGCTGATGACACTTTTTTTCTAACACCATCAAAAACATTTGTGGTTTCGATTTGAAAAAATCTCCACAAATATGATATATATATATATGGCCATTAAATTTGGTATGAACATTCAGTATGTCCTCTAGATTAAATTGTAATAATTTTAGTGAACCCGTAATTTTTAATCCAGCCTCATCACATGTTTTAAAATTTGTTAGACACTGTTCAATTAATCACATTCAGAGATTTTTAACAAGCATTTGTAAAAGATCTTGACATGTTGTGTTAATCCAATCAAAGAACAATACATTCTAATTAAGTGTAACATGGATGCCCTGCCAACAGTAGCATGTTATTTATAGACAATATTGTAGAAACTTATTGTACATCACTAGTGCTTGGGTTCTACCAACATATCTGTGTTGCTTTTTCTTTGCAGTTAAAATGTTCTATATAAATCATGTGTCAGACCATGGCTTCCGTCTATTTGAGCGATTAACAGGATTAATTTCCAGATACATAATGATTTCCAACCTCTGCGAAGCTGTAAACGTGTTGGCGCACAGACTTTTCGCAGCGTATCAAACTAATGTGTACAAGTGTTTACGAACAACTGCATATTTCAGAGATTGCATTAGTTCACCATAATTGGACAGGCCTTTCATCTCTCGCTCTTGCTGCTTTTGAATATGCGTTTCCTCATCGAAGAAGATCAAAGGCACCGCTTACAGATTAAAAAGAAGACAGTATAAATGTGTGCGTGTGTTTTCATGCATGTGTGTGCTTGTGAGCACTCTTCCCAAATAGAATATCACAGGCAACATTGATACCAACCCCCTCGTTTATCACTTTTTTAAATCTATTTGTCTTAATCTTTATCTAACTGAACTGCACAGCTATGAGCGCAAATTATGACATATCTGAAACACTCGTTTAACAGCGGGGTAGAAAAGCCAGATTTGGTGGTTGGGTATTTAAAGTGGCATGGAGGGATTTTGACCAGTAGGGGACGATCCCTGATAGACTGTAGTAACTTGTCAACTTTGTTTTGTCTTCTTTCAGTAGATGTACATTTCTGTACATGTAGAAATGTTTGCATTCCCAGCATTCTCACCATTTGTATTGGATAGAAAAATCCGGTTCAGGGTCTTTCTGTGTAATGAACTTGATGGATGGCAGGTGAGTGGGAACTGTGAGTTGTGTTGCTCGGTAACAGAGCTGCACATTTAGCTCCCACATGTTAATGTAAAGCACAATGAAATAGCTATAAGACGTCAAGCCCTTCACTTGTCAGCAGTGACTGGTAACTTTGGGTTTTTGTCAGCACTCCAAGGTTGTTTGACAGGCGTATAATATCAGGAAATCAATATTTAGTTCAGATGCAGTAATGATCTAAAAGTTCCTGCTGGCGCATCTATTAGTGGATTATTCCCCCGCTTCTGGGAAACTTACCAAGAACATTGGCCCAAAGTGATGAGTAATGGTCCGAAGCGTGGATATGAAACATGTTAATGCTGTTTTTCCCAATAAAAAGAAATTTGAAGACACCGGAAAGGCGGTGGGTCAGACATCATTTTAGTTAGACTCATTAGATGCAATATCCGTCTCTCCTCTCTCTAACTTTGTCTCATTATCATTTCATGTAATGTACTTGGCAAAGTATGAGAGTTACACAGTCTGTGGTTTGCGATGTTATAAATCTGTGACAGTCAAGCTGACTGACTCGTTATCCTGCGATCGGTTCGGATCGGTCTCACTTCGTCACATCTTTGGCTCATGTCATGACCTGACATGCCTCACACAGATCTGCCAGGCACGCAGAAACATGTCTAACATGTATATTTGCATCTGTCTGCGGCTTCTCAAGTCACAAGACATACTTACATAACATTTGTATCTCCTTCACTGCTGTTTGAGAAGTGTCTGTTGTAGCCTCCGTGGGGCTGGCCCAGTGTGTGTGTCTGTTTGCCACTGTTTTCGCCCCGCCCCCCCCCCCCCATCTTTATTTGAGGCACTGAGCCACGGCAGACACCACAGAGGCCCAGATGAGCACAAGCAGCGCTCCTTTCTTTGCTCCTCATCTCGCTCCTTTTCCTCCCACTCCTCCTGCTCTTACTCCTCCGTACTGGAAGCAGCTGTTGTTTGTTCATTCTTTTAGGTGGCTCGCACAAGTGGCTAATCTGCTCGTGCGGTCACACACAGACACACGTGCACTGCCACACATATGTCCACACAATCAGCTTCTTTTTTTCCTTTCAGCACACCTCTCCCTCGATCTTGCTCTTGCGCGCTTGTTTGTGCCTGTATCTGTCTAATTAGACTAATTGAGTTTGTTTGCTTTGAAGAATCTAACTCGTCCCGCAGCAGCACTCTTAAGAGCCTGGCTTTTGTTTGATCAGTCAGAGAGTCTGAAGAAGAGACAGGGCCCAGACAGATGAAATTGGGGGGATGAGTATATTTTTGTGCAGACTCAAAACGATTTCCCTCTGTGCGAAACCAAGGCAAAAGGAAGCGTCAGTCTTTTCAGGCCACACACTGTCTCTCTGATCTTCATGCCTCTCTCCCCACCTCCCCTGACCATCTTGCAGATTCATTTGAATAACCCTCTGGTGTACTTGTAAGAGCAAGTTCAAAGCTGTGTCACCGTGTCCTCTCCTCATACACCGGATTGAAAGCGGATTGCATTCGCCCTGACTTCACACAGCGAGGTCGTGTTGGTTTAATGCAAAAAGAGAGAACAAGGATGAAGGGGGTTATGCTCTGGCCCCTTTCAGTCTGTTTGTTTGTCAGGGTTACCGTAGAATATCACGAGGGGATCCGCACCGACTGAGTTGAGGCAAGGAAGGAGCAAACTTCTCATTGATTGATCAAAGGGGTGTGCGACTTTTGATTAAAAGGCGTGTAACTTCAGAGCAGATTAATGTAGCGCCATCAATTTTTGCAGGCCAATACACAGAAGAGGCATATCCTCTATAATTGGCCCTGTCAAACACAGTGTGGCTCCTGGAGATCTCATTTACTGCCTGCCGATTTTTTTTTCAACATTTGATACTGTACACTAGTTCAAAACTGCCCTTAAAGGCCGACTGAACGAATATGCGCTGATTGGGCACGTACTGTTACATATAATGTAAGCCAGAGCATGAAGCCATATCCAAGTATCTGAAGCTCCTGGACAGTCACCCCTTTGTGATTTGTTGTCGCACAAACCTTTTGTTTCAAGAGGAATCGCTCTGAAACCCTGAAAATGCCATTTCCTCAGGATCCCAACGATGAAAAATGGCTGTGAAGACACCCACATGACAGGAGACGGATGATATTCTCCCAGAAAAGATGCATTTTGCATCACAGCAATTCATTTGAATGATTCGGGCGTTGAATGTATTGATGTTCCCATGTTGATTTGACATCTGTTGTGTGTGTATCTGCAACCTCGTTTGTCCTGGGCTAACCCTGTCTCCACAGGAAAAGTGAGCGATTTCAGATTTATCTTGAACACTGATAACGGACTTTGTCCTGTTACTTCGGTGCATAATCTGTGAGGGTGCGCGCGTGTGTTGGTGTGTATTTCATAATGCAATTTCACAGAGTGGCAGAGATAAATGACTTTCAATTTATATCTTTCCAAAGGAAACACTGTCACATAAACATGCCAAACCAAGGGATGAATATTTGAAGCATAAAAAGATAACTTAAAGAGACAGACTGTCTGGCCTCACAAGTATGATGTTAAGTGTCTGTCTACAGTTGGTCACTGTTGAGCTGTCAAACTGATGTTTCAGTCAAAGTTTGACTCAAACTTTGTTGTTTCAGATGTTATGTCCCACCGAGTTAATGGGCTCCAAAAACTGATTGGTTGTTAGATTAATGATAACCTGTCCCAGCCTGGTCTCTTGGGACCCAGCCATTAAATAATCTCAGCTCCCCTTAATGATTTGCAATGGGCCACATAACAGAGTTTTGATGTTAGGAGTTGTTCCAGCTCAGTGACTCTTCGGGAACTTCATTTGCGCCTCAGTAAACATCAGAGGCACAGATGAAGAATACATCTCATTTGCAGCAGATAAAGGTTGTTTATGGAGTCAAGTGTGCAGCTAATTAGTGCATTTAATGCTAAGAGTTGTGTGAAGCGGGAAAACATGTCAGCTGCAGACTGATGTCTCTGCATGTCCGGATCAATCTCCATTTTCATCACATTGACACCCCCCCGTATCTCAGTCAGGCAAAAAGAAGCCACGTTTGAGCTGACTCTGATCCTAAGGAGTGCTGAGGTAATATTACACTCACTAAGTAGGACATATCTTAGCATTTGGACAGCCAGTGTAACTAACAGCTTTGGAAAGGCTTACCTATACGTAGTTTGGAACACATTGCCTGAACATTTTTTTTTGCTTGTTCAGCAGTTACCATGTCTTGAGAGCTCAGGGAAACTGCTGAATGCTGTGGCCGTTACAGACAGCAGAGCCCGAGGCGGCTGGTGTTGGTGGTTGACTCCTCAAACTCCCATGGAGGTGTGTAGGCTGAAAAGTGAATAAAAAAAGTTCTTTGAAGTCGTCCTGATTCCTCCTCTGGAAGAAGTAGCAGTACAGGAGAGGAGGTGTGTGTGTGTGTGTGTGTGTGCGCTGTCCTGCCTTACAGGTTTACAATTATAGAGTGGGACCTAATCCCATGGGAGAAACCTGATGAGGCTGTGAAGACACGGCGTATTACCTGAGCTGGCGTTTCTCCCCTATGGTCTGTCTGGGTGAAAGTCAACAGGGAACAACCAAGATCTGTTTTAGTGAGAAGGGAGAAAGATGGGCACAGGCGACTTGTTTAAGGATAGGATTTTCATGCTGATGACACTGCTTTTGTCGCTGATGAAAAGGAGACATGTATCTCTGGAGACAAAGAGCTCTGAGAGAGAGACCACTGGGACAATAGGCAGCCCTTTCCTTTCACTTTACTTATTTTCACCTCATGCCTGGCAGAGTGAAAAATGCTGCTCAGTGCTCATTCACAGGAAGAAAATTAAGCGATCTGCTAAGTTGATGCATTTTGAAAACCATCTTCAGGGAGTAAAGTGGGACCATACGCTGATGACTTTTGTGAAAACTTGGAATGGATTCAAAGGGGGGGGTGGGTTGAATATTAAACTGTACATGAGAACTGCAGCAGATGAGACCAGGGTGAAAATGTGCTCCTGCTGAGGCAGCGAAGATTCAAATCTATTCTAAATCTGACGGGTACACTGGATGGCAGAGCGCTGTAGATCATACACCATAAAATTATTAATTTTACTCAGGAGTGGCAAATACAGATTGGTGACAAATTAAAGGAAACCCAGCCACCATAAAGCATCTCAGTGAGGTGTTTGGCTACACGAACCAGCAGGACATATTCGGCGCGCCTTGGCATTAATACTGCAAGCCTCCGAACTCTACCGGAGGGATGGAACACTGTTCTTCCAAAAGATATTCCCTCGTGGTGTTTTGATGACGGTGGTGAAGAGCACTAACACATCGATCTAAAATTTCCCCATAGGTGTTCAACATCTGGTGACTGCAAAGGCCGTAGCATGAGTCACATCATTTTCATACTCATCAAAGCATTCCGTGACCTTGTGCCCTATGGTTGGAGGCATTGTGTTTCACCACAGGATGAAGGTGATCACTCAGAGCAACTTTGTATTGATTTACAGCGACCCTTCCCTCCAAGGGGATGAGTGGACCTAAACCGTGCCAGCAAAAAATGCCCCCCACAGCACAACAGTGTGTCCGGGTCCCCTCGCTGCGGGGTCAAGCATTCAGGCCCGTACCCTTCCCTTGGTGCACGCCAAAAATGGACTTGCCCACGTGTCGAGAATATAGTGAAGGATGACTCATCTGGCCATATCATATTTGTTCCTCACCTCTATAGACCAGGGCCTCTGGTTTTTGCACCACTGAGCTCTCAAATTTGAATTTGTCTCCGTGGGGCTTGTTCTTGCTGAGATGCCGAGTGTGATCACGTCCTGCATTCACATACTCGGTCACCTGAACAAGAGTTGCTCTCCTGTTTTTCCTCACATATCGCACTAATTCACGAAACATCCCGGTCTTTGCCATAGATCTAAATTCAGACGTCACTTAAGTTTCTACTGAAACACTCGTCAGCAGAGCAGGAAGCTCCCGCCATCCACGCTCAAACAAAAAACCTTCTTTCAAAGTCACTTCGATCTTGCCAGCTTTGTACATAGTGCCACACAGCATGATGGAACGTTAACAGCTCAGCTGTATCATGCAGTACAAATGTGTGGAAGCGTCTGCATTTGTTCTCTTTCTGCACTCACTTGTGCAGGTTTTTCCTTTAATTTGTCACCTCTCTTAATGCGAGGGGGGAGGTTGAGGGAAGCAGTAGATGGGAAAGGGGGTTGAACAAATGAAGACAGAAACTCCCTGCTCCCTAGTCGTGCGCGAGTGGCGGGTGAAGTAATTTAGCACAGCACGACAGACAACACCGCGCTGCTATAGGCCAAGCTCCTACAGTAAACATTACAGGAGGTAATAAACCAACCATCAGCCAGTTTAGATGATGGGAGGAGGGATGAGCTCAGCGAGAGGATGACCTGTGGAGGTTAGATATCTCACTCACCCTCCCTGGG
Organism: Psettodes erumei; assembly: GCA_016785225.1. Classification (NCBI taxonomy): domain Eukaryota; kingdom Metazoa; phylum Chordata; class Actinopteri; order Pleuronectiformes; family Psettodidae; genus Psettodes; species Psettodes erumei. The sequence continues at coordinate 527,723 of JAFBJZ010000635.1, read as the reverse complement.
CAATAAACTAACTGGGAGGAGGAGACGAGAGAAAAAAAAAGGAGGAGGATGAAATAGAGGTGCTGAAAGTGAGAGATAGAGGAGGGAGAGGGGAGAAAGAGGAGTCAGAGTTAACAGGAGCAGTGGAGGAAGACGAATTTGACTAAGCGAAGGGATGAAAAGTTTGTATGAGGGGTAGGATGGAGAGAGGCAGGGGTGTGGAGGAAGGCTGCGTTACTAGAAAGCTGCACTGTGATAGAAAAGAACTCCTCATACTCTCATACTCTCTACACAATGTCAGCGTCATCACTTTCTCCTCAGAGCATCCTGTCCTGCATTCACTGCCACACCAGCAGCTAATAATCCCAGCGTAGGACTGGAGGGGAAGGGGAGCTGTGGCGTGTTCTGGTGAGCAAACCTTTGCAACCCTGGTCAGACATTCTCAAAAAGCACTCGGTCAAATTTAGTGCACTTGGGTTGCCAGCATGATGCACAGCACGCATTATTACGTGCTCATGTATCTTACCCCTCATTTCAGCTGCACGTTATTGGACATTGACCACGCACCCACCAGGGATTTGAAAGTTGTTCTAATTCTTATGAACGGCTTTGCTGTCAGGCCAAGCAGCTGCTGTGTGGCTTGTTTTAACAGTCCCGTCTCCTCGCTCCTTCCTCCTCTCGACCCTTTGTTCTCTTTCAATTAAAACTTTGTCTGCATGGTTAATCCATCAGAAATGCTCGCTGTGTTTCTTCACCAATACAGAAAAACAACTGTCAAGCTGTCTGACTTTTTTTTGGATGAGACTTTCCTTGTGCATCTCAGACCTGCAAGGCATCCAAGGATTTACATTTGTGGGTAAAAACACAAACCCATTGAACATAAATTCAGCCATTGAGAAAAGATGAATCAAATGTTGTTTTGTTTCCTATGAATGCATAAGTCAGAACATATTTGAAGCATATATTTACCTTGAGGAGGTTTAAATTACACAAGTATATTAAAGCTCTGTTGCTGTGAATTTGGTTTGGTGTGCCCAAGTGGTCAAAAATCTAATAATCTATCTTTAGAAGTTATTTGGGCAGTTCTTGCCCATGGTGCTTTCGTCCCTTAGGCTACAAGGGCACTCAAAAGTCCCCCAAGTATTTTTAATAGAAAAACAGCTCCGTAGTCCTTTCTTTCAAATGAAAAAGAAAGGATCGGTGTTTGGAAACTCGGGGGTCTTATCTTTCCCCTGAACTACATCGCTGCTGTGTCCCACCCAGTGGTTTGTTCCCGAGGGGCTGCACAGGAACTCTGTCTGTCGCTCGCAGGCGGTCACACGCCCTCACGCCGTGTGGCCCTTGTTCTGTGGAAATGTGCATCGTCCATCACCAATCAACGCCGCTTGTTCCCTCTGTGCTGTTTTAGTGGCTGATTACAGTGACATGGTATTTACGCTCATTACATGGAGACTGACAGGGCGAGGAGTGGGATGCGGGTTGTGGTCATCGATCTAGTCGCTGTCCAATCAACAGGAAGTGTATTATATATAGATTTTTAACTGAAATGAAGCTCTAATTCTCATCCAGTCGTCATCTCAAAATCCCAGCAGGGCTATCTGTAAGATCGATATGGCAGCTTTTTTTTTTTTTTGAGGGTGCACAGAAACTGTCAGATAATTTCATCTCTGCACGCTCAAAGCTGCAGCAGGCCAAACCAGCGGGGCCACTCCAATTGGGAAGCTCTTCCCCTTCACTGAACGATGTGAACTCTCGATAAATCGCCGCACTGACGGAGGAGAAGTAAATGTCACGCCAGAGCCCAACAGCAGGTCTGAAGTTTCAGCGAAAAAGGACCTGTAAACAATATGTGAGGAGTATGTCGGTTTTTACGAATTCACAGTGTCCAGAGATTTTAGGGTTATCCTTGTGTGAATGCTGTTTTTGTTTTCCTTCGGTTTGGTGCTTGAAGGCAAAGGATAATGTTTGAAGCTGAGGGTGAATTGTGGGGCAGAATTAATATTTATGAAGCAAACGTATCAGCAATGAGTCCATTCTTTCCCCCTTTTAAACTATCTATGAGTCCGCTGAGTTGATGTAGGGAGTATATTAAGGAGGATGTGTGGGTGCCAGTGAGGATTTTGATGAATATGCGACTTCCCTGGAAAGTATAAGATTACCAGGTGGATTCTGGCGTTGTTATCAGAAACTTGAGTGGAATGTTTTTTTTTGGTGGGGGGTGGGGGAAGAGGAGGATTTGAATACACCCTTTCCCACGCTACCTGTTATTCATCGATCTGTTTTTTCTGGTCCCGGCACAAGCAATTTAAATGACTGAAAAATAACCTCCAGTAATCCCGCCCTGCCTTTGGAAGTAAGCGCCTTACTTTCTGCACATTTATCTTCACTGTTTCTGTCCTGAGGGTGTTCAGATGATGCCATCTGCTCTTTTACTGATAGTTTCTCTGTCTTTCCTTCTTCTTTATTTTTCATTATTAGTTTTTCTACTTGATTCGTTTACGCCTGTACTAATTCATCTTTGTCTACCTACATCCATCAGCGTCATCTTGTCTCTTGCTCCCGGCCAGCCCACAGACCACGGCTGTCTGTCTTTATATCATGATGACGCCTGTCGTGTCCTTGTAGGGCATCTGTGTGCTTGAGTGCGACTTTCTTTGTATATGCGTGTAACATTGTTTGTGTGTCAGCCCTTGCACGTCTCTCTCCATCTGGGTCGTCTTAGTTCTGCCATGTGATGGCTCGTTATTTTGATATCAGCTGTGTCACTCCACAGGACCTTCCTTCTGAAACAACACTTTATTAGCGCAACGTGCTGATTGCTCCTGTCACCTAACCTTTGGAAGCCCTGTTCCTCCCACATCAAACACAGCAGGTGGAGGGGGAGGGCGCTCATCCACTAATTGTACCCGTATCTCCAGCCGCGGTGGAGAGGTGACAGCAGCTTCAGAACCAATCGCATCACAGCAACTTTATGTTTTTATTTCGACTGTGACTTACTGGGGCTACGTGCTGACAGACCACCCACCGTGGTTAAGATTCTCAGTTTCCCAGGAGGCAGAGCACTTCAAATAGTTGTGAGGAGAGAATAGAAAGTGAAAGAGATGCCCTGATGGAGGATGGCAGTGATAAAAGGAAAAAGGGAGGGGGAGAAGTCTTTGAATGCCAGTGAATCACAGGGTGATGACAAGATAGAGAGCCCCTGGTTTGTAAATTCAGTCAATTCAGCAAGTTGATTTTCCTCATAATTCAATGACTTCAAATGTATTTACTTAAAAAAAAAGTCTATTATCCACGAATTACTCATTTCTTGTTTAAACAGAGACCTCAGTTTTGGTTGTGAACCATGATAAATGTATAATCTTTAACATTTTCATGGAGTCAAACCTCATTTTTGTTGCTGTTTGCAGCCACCATTTTTCCAGTTTCTACCGCTGGATTTAAATACGCACAAGGGGTTCAATTGGTGTGTGTATGTACTCCGACTCCCAAGTGTCTTGTTGACACACAAAAACACAAAAGGCTCTCCAGAATCAATAGCTGATTATCGGGCAACAGCGCACAGCGCTCCTAATCAATTTCAATTTTCCTGTACAGGATCGTGCATGGGAACTTGAAGATGCCCTTTTTCCTGCCTGTGATGACGATGATGTGACTTGTGGCCCATTAATGGATCCCCGGGATAACTTATTAGCGATGTGCATGACCTTTGACTCCAGTTATCCTCTCTTGTGGCAGCTCTGTCACATCACCAAAGGTCAGGTGTCAATTGACTATCAGGCAGTGGCTTCGTAATATGCGTGTTGGCACTTTGCAGTTTCTGGGACGTGCCTTATTGACATCACGTTGTGTTGAATTCCAGTAAGCCAAGTTGTTGTGCTGATCTGGACCTGATGTTCTGATTCAGACAGAAAATAAGGCCTTATTAGGTAAGGCCTTCACAAATGTCATGTGGGCAGGCGTTGTCAGATATAACATGTCATCCTCGCAGTGACGTCTTTCAGCCTCGTGATTGGTTTTGTCCTGTCAGCTGGTTTGTATATATAACTTATGTGTATGTGGTCTGGGAAAATCGGATGCTTTCTTATTTGAGATGCAGCGCCATTTTGTTAATGCTGCTGTATTCTATCAACATTTTTTTCCAATTACACTGCAAGCTGCACTGACCTTCTGTTGACAAAAGCAAATTATGTGCAGGATGTGAAGGCTGGAGCTCCACGTCTCTCTGTGATCGTATTCTCTAAAAAAAAAAAAAAAGGTTCCATTTTTGTGTTTGAGTAAAATCCTCTTCAAGTGTACATTTGAATGCAGAGCATCATAAAGGCCTTTAACGTTAACAGAGATGGTTCTTTCATCTCTACGCCCCCACAGCGGATTGTTCCACAGTTTGACTGGTTTGTTACACTGCCAAATGAGCAACAAAGATGAGCTACTCTGTCTGCCAGTCTCTCTCACACACACACACACACACACACACATCAGGGCCCTGATCGGTGCTGCCGTACCAACAGGAAGAGGAGTGTCAGTGATAACCTGGGGCACAGGAAGTGATCTCATTGGATGGGGCCCATTTGAGGGGGTGAGAATTATAGTGGAATGCTGCAGCTGCATTGATTTCCTTTGAACACTGTAGTGTCCCAGAACCTGGAGGAGTCTTTGATTCTGGGGAATGGCTTCAGAGCTACACCGTGATGAGGAGGTCTGCTGTTGGAAATGGGCTGCGGGAGTATTTGTGCATCTGTGTTTATGTGGCCGTGTTTGGCTTTGTGTTCACTCTGGTGTTCAGTCGCTCTGTTTGTGATACTGAGATATGGCTGCCCAGCTTTATTTAGACAGCACGGCCTCTGCTCCCTCTTGACATCATCTGAGACAGCAAACTGTTGTGCTTCTTCCTCCTCGCGTCTCACTGTTACTCTTTGACTCTCCCATTTTCACTTTTGGCAGTATTCTCTCTGCTTGGGGTTTTAAAGTCAAAGCAGTTCATAGCGATTCAGGGTTATCTGCATTTGATTTTATTACATAGACAATATATTCAATTCAATATACCTGCTTTTTTTGTGGTGTGTTTTTTGTTTTTTCCAAGTTATTGTCTCTGAAAAGTGTTTCATCTGTTCTGGCTTCTGTTAGTATTAGACTGAAATGCTCATTGACAAATAGACAGATGCAATCAGCCAGACTGAATCAAAAAGTCAAAAAAATGTCTAATACAATTCAAATGACTCCTCCTCAACACAGTGAAATGATCTTAAGCCACAAAACTCAAGGTTACCTCAACCTCCCTGGCCTCTCTAGCTCATAATTACCGATTACACAACGACATCACACACAAGCTGAATGATTTGTCAAAGGTAGCTACAGTTGAATATGGATTTGTGCATCTGTAAAGGCTACTTCAGCCCCAATGACTTTTCAGTATCTTTTACTTTTGTATTACTTTTGTGTCCTTCTCTTGGTATAAATGTTCGCTCTTGTCGTCATTCAGTCGACTTTATTTTTTCTCTCGTCGACTCTTTTTTTGCCAGAGGGACTGGAAGCGTTACATTCTTACCCCTGTAATGGTCCTAATCCGCTTAGCTTCGTAATGGAGCCCAACATTAACCCCCACGTCACTCGCCTTAGGCGCTGCGTATGTTTTTGCACTTGCATCTTTAATAAGTGTCTGTCTTTTATGAGCTACAGTCTTAGAAGATTTAGAAGTTTGAAGTTCAAGTATCAAAACCTCTGGTAACCCAAAATTGCCAAACATGTCTGCTTGTTAATTTCTTTTTCTCCTTTAATCTCAGTTTCCACTCATTGCTGAATTAGTTCTGCTCGTCAAATGTGCCGATTCCAACCGGTTAATTTTACATCCTTCACTTGAAAGCCCTCAAAGAGTATATATTTATCGGCATACATCAGAAATGCTGTTTAAGGGCCTTGGGTATGTAAATGTTTTTAATTAGCTAAGCACACTTCAAAGTCTTTGTCTTATGAATATGTATCGATGTATTGTTTTTTTTTCCTCTCTCGACAGCCATCTGTCTTCGTGTCTTTGATGCACACCACATGTCTACCCTGCTGTTCGAAATGCCAACAAAGCTTCACTGTCACTCAAAACACACACACACACACACACACACACATACAGGTTTAATATATGGAATGCATATTAATGCTCTTCAATATAGCCCCTTAAACCACAGCCAGAAATGCAGGACTCATCCCCATCATCCCAAACTTCCATCACTTTCTTCTTTTCCAGTCGTTTAACAAAACAGCCACGTCTTCATCCCTCCATCAGCTAGACAGGTAGAAAAGTCCACCAGTGAAGCCCCGCACCCTTGGCCCCCTGCCCTCACTTTCCTTCTTTTAAACCTCCCGAACATCCTTTTCCTTTTCATACCGCAGTTTGTCATGTTGCACATGCTCTGTGCGCACTTTCCTACTTTCATTGCTTCTATCTTGCAGCGTTGTTCACGCTGAATACTGATTCTTATCTGAATTCCATCTAAGTCTTACTTTTTTCTGAAACTCCCCTCTTTCTGCCATGATCTCTGCCAGTACAGGCCTCAGGAAGTGGGTGTGTAGTGTGTTGAGTTAGTTTAGGGGAGAGAGAGCAAGAGCGACACTGAGAGAGAGAGAGAGAGGTAGAGAGAGGAGGGGAAAGGGAGGATACTGATTAAAATAATAAACAGCTGTGTGAAAGAGTGGGGCCAGTGGCCAGAGAGAGCAAGAGCAACAGAGGAAGACGAGAGAGGGATGGGGACACGAGTCTGGGTGTTTGTGTGACCCCTCGAGGGAACAGAACGCTACAGAAGAAACATAATTTTTTTTTTAAAGAGAAGTTTCCTCATCCCAGGAGGGGAGAAAGGACGGGATGACAATCAGATCAACCGAGTCAACCGCTCAAGAGGAAAAAAGAGCTCCGGCAGAGCTCCGGCAGAGCTCCAGAGAGGCCGGCCAGTTTGACTTGCTTCCCGGGATCGAGACGCTGAAGCTCTGAGGCAGCTCCCTGCCAACACGTGGCTCCAGAAAAAGAAGAAGGCATTCTTTGACTAAGTGGCCCAGTCATGGCACTGATTAGGAGGGTGTGACGGAGCAAGACCAGACTGGGGCTGGAGACCCGAGGGTCAGGTCGGAAGGCAGACACTGAGGTGACTGTCTCTTTGAGCCCCGTCTTACCTTTACTCAGGGGAACAAGGGGGTAAACCATGTGCGTTTTGTGCCGCCGTCTCTCGCTTGAAGTGTGTAGGGCTGTGTGACTGGTGGGGATAAAGCGCTTTTTATCTGAGCAAGTGAAAACAAACGCCCCAGCCCTGCCCTGGGTTGGGCTGCTGGACAACGTGTAAACAGCTTCCTTCATACCCAGAGGGGAAGTAGTGGAAGGGAAGAATAGCAAAGCTGCAGGAGAGAGCCAGACCTTTCCTGGACCACTTGGCGGTTCGTATCAGTCTGCCTGTCCCTGAAGACACAAACCGTTATCTCCACTTTGCAGTCCTCCACCCAAGATTTGTTGGATTTCCCTCCCAGTTTCGGTGCCCCCTTCCTGGCCAGAGGAACTCCGCCGTCAGCCTCCTGCCACTACTTTGTCAAACCTCCAGCGGCACCAATCGACCCGTTAATCCCAGTCGCAGCTCTGAAGCATGACTGCAGGGTAGCTTTGCCACCTCACACACACCCCCACCCAGTCCGGCTGCCCGTCTGAAGAGGATGCTACGAACATGTGGTGGGATTGGGCGAGCACACACACCGGCATGCATGCCAGAGTGCTGCCAAGGGGTGTGTGAAGTGTGTAAATGGCCTATTCTTGGACTGCGACCTGGATTTGACCCACTTGTGCTGGTATTTCTTTCAAGAGCGGGGCTTCTCCATAGTTGGATTCAAGAGTGTTCGAACTTTGGATTTACTGTTGAGCTGAGCCTGGAAGGTTTTGACCATAACCACTGGAGGACTTACCTGTCTGTCCCGGCTCCTTACCAGCCTTTCACCTGTACGACAGAAGAGAGGATGTAGGCACTGGAGGAAGTGGGAGGAGTCAGAGCACACACTCAAATATGATTGGCTTGAACTTCAGCTTGCAGGAGTTCTTCCGAAAGTTTGAGCAGGTACATGTTAGGAGGCATTTTTTTCTTTCAGCGCCTTGTGAACACACTTTCTTTTTCTAAACAAACATAAACACTGCATATCATGAATATAAACCAAGCTGCTATTCAGCCCCTCTCCCCATGTGTTTGTAGTTGTGACCTAATGTAGTCAGCTTTATGAGGTCTGAGAAGTAATTATTGGACTCATTAAAATGGAATAATCGGTTCTGTATTGCTTTGCTACTTATTAGGGAGCACTACCATGCAGAGAGCAAGAATTAGAACAGAGTAAGACCCGGAGTCTTGAATTGCCTAATTTGTCAAAGCAGACCTTTACTGTAATTGTGTTTTTTGGGGGCTAAATACAAATATGGATTAGCCCAGTAAGGGCCATTGTTGTATTTTCGGTTGAAATTATTTGCATGTTTGTGTTTATTTTTGCGTCAGCCACAGCGGAACTGGGTGATGTTTTTATCCTGCATAACTTTGGTTTCCAGGGAGACTGTGTCCCATCTTATCTGCACTCCAATGAGCCCAGAGCCAATGAAACTCCATCACTCATTACAACGTGTGTGAGATGCAGAACCCATTAACCTTTCTGCACAAACATGTGTGTGTGTGTCTGAGAGAGGTAGCAGGTTCAGTTGAGTCAGTAGTGGATTGTGTGATTTATATATGCATTCTTCTTTGTGTGTGTGTGTGTGTGTGTGTGTGTGTGTAGACCTGGCGTGCTCATAAATATGTGTCACTTGCATCCATTATCTCTGTCTTCAGCATCCTCACATTTAGCCTAAAGCTAAAAGCTTCCCTGCTTCCCACAATATTAATTAATTAATTTCTATCATAAATAAAACGTGGTGACCTGTGTCACATCAATATATTTTTTTTTCTTAGTGTGAGTGTGCGTCTGTGTTCGTGGATGTGATTGCTGATTAGTCCCCACACTGAAGCACCTCAGGTTGCAAGCTGACGTGCATAAACCGCAGGCTCAAAGTGCTCTTTCACTGAGTGAAATGAGATTTAAAGGGAACTTTTGTGAATGAATATGTGCGCCTCTATATGCCTGCACGGTGCGTGCCTCCCGTGTTGCGTGCGCATGTGGCGATGTGTGCAGCCAGTGTTGCTTCCAGTGGAAGTAGAAGTGCTAAAGAAAAACAAAAAGGGAAGCACTCGGGTAATGACTTGAAACTCAGCCAGCTGGCTCAGTGGCAGAATGACTTTCTGTCTTTCACTCTGCGTCTGCCCTTCTGTCTTTCTTTTTCTGTCTGTTTGTATGTGTCTTATTCTCCTCTTTGACCCTTCAGACATATTTGATTTGTGTCAAAATGCCAGCAGGTGATTATCTTTGCAGATCACACAGATTTGCTTCAGCCTCTGTGAAACTATCTGTCTATTGGCATTCAGTGAATTGGAGCACAGTGCCATGGATGACTGTGGTAATTGATAGTTGTTTTGCGTGTAATCTGGTTCCACTGTAGCTGGACTTCACTTTGTCCAAGAACACAGTTACAAGAGAAGCGGAGCTGTTGTCATGTGTTCCACTTACTGCACACATGGTATGTGTTGTCTTATCCCATGTGTTTTCCCATTTCTCCAGTATCGTGCTTGTGTGCATGTTGGTGTATGATGGGGTTCTCCTTTATAGTATTACCCCTCCGTTGTTTAATGTCTCGCTCCATGTGTAGTGATTTCTGACGTGTGTTGCTTTGGCTTTGTTTAACAAATATTGTTGCACCGCGTTGACGCATTACAGCAAGTTTCCATTGCTGTACACAGTGCACATGCAGTCGGTGATGTTTAATGTGTAATTTAATATCCAGAATATGAGCATTTTAACTAAGAAGACTGGCTTAATTTCGAGATTTGCGCACTGAGAACAATCTTCTAAGTGTGAATAATTTCTTTTTATAATTGTAAATTTATTTAATAATACAGAGACTTTAGTAAAACAGTGCAGCATCATTAATAGCAGTTTCCTAGATAAGGCAGTTTTACGGCGGTTGTAAAAATGAACCTCGGTTAATAGCATCATTTTCAATCTGTAATGCCACGATGAGAAGGATACACAAGCAACAGCTTCAGGCACTGAAGACGGGCCATTTCACACGCAATGTTCTTTTCTTATTATTACTGTATAGGTCTCATTACATTTTCCTTATCTACACAAATTTTCTCCCATTTGCAAATCCATCTCTGTGCTGCAGGCAGTGTTACACTCATCCATACGATGTTGGAGTCGTCTTTATCTGCAGTTGAAAGGGGTTGAACTGAAGGGAGTCCCAGCAGAGAGAGACAGAAGAAAATGGAGCAGTTTTACACATCTAAAAATAAAACATTTGACAGGATCCTCTGCTTGCGTCAGCCCCCCTTGTGGTTCACCCTTACACACAAACACACACCCCTTGAGAGGTGGTTGTGTAATACAGCTGCCTTGTTAAGGAGGCTCACACACACACACACACACACACACAAAAATGGTGCTTCATAGCAGCACTAAATGTGATGGCCTCCTGTAGCCACACATACTTTAAGTCTGTATTTTGGAATGCTGCACTACATTAGCAAAACACTTTTATATCCCATTATAAAATTAGCAAGGTTTTCTGAGGTGTAGCCCTACTGAAACTTAATTTAGTATTAGTATGAAGAAAACGATCCATCTAGTTGGGTCCAAGGGTAGAACTTAAAATCTTTTTTTTTTTTTGTCCAAGGGAAAATGCACGTTGGGGACGTTTTATGAAAACATGAACTTCTCTGCTCTCTGGAAATGTTGTGAGCAGCATACCGTGAGCCCCCTCAAGACTCGTCTTTGTGACAAAATCCAGTGTTATTTTACGGTTCACGAATGATTAGCTGTGACAGCGTGGAAGACTGTGACGTCCAATTTTGTGATATGGACTTACTTTTGCTGTCCTTGGCTGTACAATTGCAGAGAATTTTTTGTCACCTCCAAATAAAATGCTCAGCTGTGACAATACTTTATCCATCTGTGTGTTTGCAGGACATCCAGGCTGAGATTGATGCCCACAATGACATTTACAAGAGTGTGGACGGGAACAAGTCAAAGATGGTCAAGGCCCTTGGCAGCTCAGACGAAGCTGTGTTCCTCCAGCACAGACTGGATGACATGAACCAACGCTGGAGCGACCTGAAGGCCAAATCGGCCAACATCCGGTCAGTAAAACCACATCCACAACTTACAAGTAGAAATGTTTTTTGCATCCCTTTCTCCCAGTGTTGGGGTCATGTAGCTCAGATTTGAAAGAGAAAACAAAGATCTTTAGCATGGATCAAGGTCTCTGCTTCAGTGTATTATTTGAACCAACTATTACTATTTTGTATTTTCTTTGTAAGCTGACCTATACCCTGTATGTGCCTAACAAATAATATATGTCTCCCCAGTGTTGGATCAGTTTTTTCAGCACATAGTCCTATCCGTAACGGAACATGACTTGCATGTCTTGGAATCATGGAAAAAAAAATACACGTGACATAAAGTACAGCATGTCCTGGAATATTTATGATTGTGCTCCCAGCTCAGATTGGAAAAACAGACATCAGATACAGTAGCTCCTGTTTTCCACTTTGTCCACGATGGGATGGAAAAAGAACCTGAGCCACCGCAGTGGCACACAAACTTCTGAGGACACAGACAGTGCCGCGTCAGCCGCAGCCTTGGCATAAATAAATATGATTGGTGGTGGGTGGCGACGTCCAGGGTGAAGAAAGTGAAGGTGGGAGTGAAGCTGACAGGGCCAGGTGGAGAATTCCAAAGACAAAGAGGAGAAAAGAGGGTAGAAAGAGGCAGCGCAGCAGCACAGCTAATCTACAGGGGCAGGGTGAAAGGTCAGCAAGGCTGAGGAGAAACGGGGGGGGTAAAACAAGTGCGAGGAAAGATTCTGTGCTGAAACTTGTTTGTTTTGAGTGGTGAAGAATAAATGGGAGCGAGTCAAGTTCAGGCAGTGCAGACATAATAGGCTGGACTTGTTCCACAGGAAGACAAGCGAGAAAGAAATAGACAGTTAGAGAACAGTGTGTGCGTGTGGGAGGTGTGGTACTGTGTGCTGATTGTATACAGCCCATTATGCCTTAATTGCAGTACATGTGTAATTAAGGTGAAATCAGCACGTGGCAATAGGAGGTCTCTGTACACAGTGTTCGGATACATTATGCCCAGATGAAAACGAAAGTGCTTATCAACACATATTGCACTTGTGGTACCACCCACACAATTAGCAGCCAACTGTTCTCCCTTTTTACAAATAACATGTCATTCAGAAGGCAGCAACTTCTCTCGACCGGTCGGTGGTGAGGTTTCTATGGAGGTTTTGTAGTAATACTAAAAGCTTTTTAGTCAATTTCCCTAAGTTTCATCCTTTTAGCTGATTGGTTTGCTAAAAATAAAAGAATATATGTGGCTTTATTTCTGTATGAATAGAATCATCAGCCTTTGCTAGGCACATAATCTACCTTCATATCAATGTAAACCTGCATGGAAATCATGAGAAGCATTGGTGTAGCATAAATGTGTCTTTTGAGCAGACAGCCAATTTGTCAGTACCAGTGTGTACGGACAACAGAAAGTGCATACAGTGTTCAAAGTAGCTGAAGTGGATGGTCTGTGTTGGCAGAGCTCATCTGGAGGCGAGCGCCGAGCGCTGGTCCCGTCTGCTGGGCCTCCTGGAGGAGCTGTGGAGGTGGATCTGCATGAAGGACGAGGAGCTGGCCAAGCAGATGCCCATCGGAGGAGATGTGCCCACCTTGCTGCAGCAGCAGAACCACTGCACGGTACGTACTGTCGCTACAGGCAATGTTCCTGCCACACTGTGCAAAATTTATTAGACCTTGTCCCTCACTGTTTTCATCAAGTTTCTAAAAAGGTAAATTTTCAAGTTTGTCACAGTTTGAAACTCTTCAAAAATGAGGAGTAAATGAGGTTTCTTCTGTAGCATGTTATCTACTGTATAAGTATTAAAGGCCCAACTTTAATGAAAATCTTTCATGCACTACCTTCATTATACTCCATAATATTCCAGACTGCTGTTGCAAGCCATCATATATAATATATTACACATTTTTACTGTGTTAACTTTATACGTATATGCTGAAAAGTCAATAGTAAAACCACCAGGAGGAATTGTGACATTAAAGCAGTCGCAGTAATCACTGTCACATTATCAAGCATCAGGCTCGTGAGTGGTGTGGCTACAGTACATTCAGCTCAACTGCACATTGCAGCAGTCAAGCCTAATCATGTTTTATGTCTCCACGGTTAATAATCAGCAGTAGCCCAGCGCAAAACTTGTATCAACGGAGAGTTAAGGACCAACATCAGAACCACTACTGTGCAATCAGTGTTATGGTTATTTTTCACGCTCATAACACACTGTATCACTCACAAGCTATCAATACCGTCAATGTGCCGACCCATTCATACCTTTGTCGTCACTGCTGTTTGTCATTCCTGTTCCCTGCTGTGTTATTTATTTTATCCACTGCTTATTGTGATGCTGTGTAATTACTTCAGACCGATGACTCAGCCTGTGGCTACTCCTTGTCCAGATTTGGTCCTGACATCGTCATGCGTTCCTCCGTTCCTCTCCATTCACATCACTACGATTCCTCGAAATGCTTTTAGAGTTGACACGTGTGCAGCCACGCATGGGAGCATGATCACACACACACACACACACACACTTAGATGGATCAGCAGATGCCCGCTGGGACACGTGCCCACACACCACAGACACACACACTCAACCATTTCATACATGTGAGACTGTATATTGTGTGACGCACGAGACCTCTGTGCAACAAAAGCACGTTTGCGTCTGCGTGCAGCCTTTGTGCACAGGGTGCGTGGGTGCGTTTGTTAATGTGACAGATGATTCTTAGCATGAGTGTTATTACATTTTGTAATGTATTTATATGTTGCGTTACATTTTCTTATCACATTTTGGTAGAGGCAATACAAATCAAGATTCCAGTGTAACCAGTTTCCAAAAAAGGTGAAATGAGATATGTCCTCAGCAGATAAATCAAACAAATCTCAGTGGTATCACATACTGCCGAAGGAGAAAAAGGAATAAAGAAGAAATGGAAAAGGAGACAAAACTATCACATGGGAAAGGGAAAATGTATACAATTTTTAAAAATCTTGGTAAAATATTGGAATTTTAAACCCTGTCCTAACCCATTTGGTGCTTTCTTGCAGCATTGAGAGAGAGAGAGAGATAACTGATCTGCTGTGGAGACAGAGTGGGGCTCTTTCCCATGGCAGATGATCAATTTCTTGGCCACTTTAATACCTGCTAAGTATAGTCTTTTAATGATTTCATGAAGAATCATTGTTTTAAAGCAGAACAGATCGCGAAAAAGAAGAGCTCCCCCCTAGATTATGGCTAAAAACCTATTAAAATAAAAGAATATTGCAGCCAGCACCATGTCAGATCCTGTGAATATATTGTACACCGGGGAGCAGGCGTTCTCAGACCTGAGAGATGCACTCTGTGTAAAAAGAGACAGATAATCTGTCATAATGTCTCCCAGTTAAGCCCTGGAACTGAGAACTCTATATCTAAGCATTAGTCCTACCTGTACTTTGAGGGATGAGACAGTTAGCGGTTGCCCCGGTTAATCAAAATGTGTCCTCTGAGGTCTGAGGTGATGTTGAGGCTTCGCTCCGCGTCTTTGTACCCAACACCTGACGGAGAGCAAAGACGGGCCTCAGCCCAGCAGATCAGACAGGCTCCATTACAGGAGGAATGGGGCTTAGAGCACACAATAACCGCTGGAGAATACAATCTCCCTGCATCTCCACTTTCACCTTCCTTTTCTCATTACGCTCTGTCAGCTCCTCTATCTCATTTTCTGTCATTCTTCTCTGTGGTGTCCAGCCCAGCGTTGGGCTTCTGCCTCTGCATCTCCTTTCTTTACACTCCTCTCTCGTTCTCACGCCATCCTCTCCCCCTTCCCTCGTTCGTCCCGAGGTCTTCGGCTTTGAGATCACCGAAAGAAAAATAATGGAGCAGCGGAGTTGAAAGTGAGGAAAGCTCACTTTTCATTTGGACTACGTTATGTTTTTTCCCCTTCGCTTCCCTCTGCTCTGTATTCTTAATAGATTGGCCTGGAGGTCTCTCCGACCCTGAGAGTTATGAGGGGGCTGAGCAGCACAAAGAGCTGGGGCTTTGAACACGTCATGTTCTATTACTTGCCGTACGCCGTCAGAAACGCACATTCAAGTCCCCGCTTCAGTCACTCAGTGATGCACAGAAACACCAGCTGCTCCGTCAGAGAGATGAGGGAGACGTGCATAGCTACATCGTATGGACATTGGTATCTATGAGGTAGGGAGGGCTCAGAAGGGCTAAGCGGAAAAACCTGTTTTGTTTTTTTTCCTGATTTTTTTTTCTGGGAGACTTGGAGAGATAAAAGAAGAAGGCTAAGCCACTTAGCCCAACAGAGAGCGACGGATATTGCTGTTATTAAAAAAATCAGGGGGAAGAGAAATATGAGAGAGCAGTGGTCCGTGCAGTCAGGGAAGGGAGTGATGGACAGGAGGCAGCAAACAGAGAAACAATTAGATCGGGGGGAAGAGGGAGGAAAAAGGTTAATGTGTGGAGGAGAGGAGGTCATTGGAGTTACAAAAAGACAAATATGGCTCCTTCACCTGTTTATTTTTGGATATTCAGTTTCTACATGACTGTAGTTTATGTCTGAAAGAAGTTGTTTTCATGGCAATGCACTGTGTGAGAGGGAGGGGAGGGGTGTTGTCCTGTCGTACTTGAGTGACCACTTGCTCCCTCCTCCGTGTATTGATCTGCAGCTTGTGTTTTTCTCAGCTAAAAAGGCCATAACAGCATTTATTAATCACACATTCAATTATCCAATAAAGGGCCGTCATCAGCATCCATCTGATTAAACTCATCAGTCTGCTCTATTAAATTAACAGCTTTTAGATCAAGGAGTAGGAACAAGGGACCAAATGCTTGTGGGCATTTTTAATGACTCTTATCTTTCAGCAACAGTTGGCGTTTTTGTCCACATTCTTAGGACAATCCAATCTGGTCTCTTTTTTTTCGAGCTCCTCCTAATGTTTCAGAATGAATAAATAAAAAGACATACAGGCAAAGTGTGAGTCTATTTAAATTTCGACTTAATTAACTTCATTTTCTCAGTAGTCTGAATATTCTGAAATAGTGTACAGTTGCCCTATCTAAAGTGCCGGGGGGGGGTCTAATAATCTGCCACAGAGCCCATCTTAATCATTGTGCCTGCGTGATTGATTAGCACCATTTGCACCTGAACGGACAGGTCGTAAAGGGGAATGAAATGGATTAAAGTGCTGCACTGGACTTTACCTTATCTGTTAGGAGAGGAAGGACTCTTTTTTTGAACTCACGATTGAAGTAACTTTTAATTGTTTTTGTCTGCTCCTTCACACTTATAGGGAGCAGTTTTGTCACTTTGTTAGAAATTTGTCCTGACAGCCTGCCCCCCCCATCCCTAAATACTGTTATAATGTTGTAGTCGTGTCATGTGCGTGCTTTGCAAAGCAATACAACATTATTGTCCACCATTAGGGAAATATGTCTACAGCACACCTGAGCAATATAAAGCATTACAACATTAAAGCTGCTGTAATTAATTTTTTCATAACAATGGTTCAAATGATTGTGTGTAATGTGAAAGGGGTCGCTGCAGTTCTCCTCAGTCTGACAGAGCACCCAAGGTTGTTGTTTCGGTTGTTTTATGGCGCACAACTTTACTGTTTCACCTCATTGGGTTTCAGCCACTCGCAGCTGTTTCACTGAAACACAACTACAGACCAACCTTACCAGCACCAAAGGATGAATATAGCGGCTTATGAAGACAGAAAAGAGCAAAAAGGAGAAACAACATTGACCTTGCGTTTTTCAATTTGCCAAAATCATGATTCCAAATGATCACCGATGTTGCTGCATGTCTTCTGGTAAATGAGACACCTACAGGGTGAAATTGTGTCAGTGTTGTGAACGCTGTCAGTGACTTGTAAAATGATAACGTCAACAAATATACAAATGACATCACTGTGTGGTGAGTAGTAGTAATGATCAGTAATGACAAATCGGAGAAAAGGGAACCATGAATTCATGCTTAAAATTCCACTCGTGCTGTCAGAAGAATCAGTAAATGTCTCTCGGTGTTCCCTAAAGTCCACGTAAATCACTGTGGCGGCAGCGGCACATCATTATGAAATAAACATAGCCCATACATATTTTAAATAAAGTCATAAAATAACTCTTGTGTCTGGGAGCTGTCACCAAAGGAACTTGTGTATACATTATTATTTAACCGTGCCTTTCTGTTTTATTAGCTGCAGAGCAGTCCCAGGTTGATTTTCTGACACATCTGTTGGCATTTTAGAGTCGGTGGGAATTTTACTTATTTAAGGAAGGAGAAAAGCTGGAAGCAGTAGATTTCAAACAGGCACCACCTATCACTGGCTTTTAGCTGATCTGAGATAACAGTGGATGTTAGGGGCAAAGGAGCAATTAAATTCCCAGTCACTCCAAGGCTCCTTCTTGATGACATTAGTTCAGTTCTCTAAAAAAAACTTGTCTTTTTACTTATGTTTAGAAAAATGAGCAATGTGTCTCTTCAAAATTTGTTTGGATGTGAGTGACCTCCTGTTTCAGAGGCTCCTTGAGTCCCCATCAAGTGCTTTTCTGATGTTGAGAGCCGGTGTGTTGTAGTAATCCTTTTGGGAACTTATTTTGTTCCCCTGGAACAAGATGAGGGGTGTGGTAATATTGCAAAGAGGCCGAGATAGCAGGGGCTTAGAGAGCGGCAGGAGGGATGTTTGGCAGAGCTCTGAAAGTAGCTGTGTTGTGATGTTATCTTATCAGCGCCACAGCACAGGGCACATGGCGATAAGGAGATTGCTGTGTCGCTGCGGCCACACACCACACACACACCGGACCTGGACACAAACTACTCCCCCCATCCAACCCCCCTCAAAAAAAAAAAGAAAAGAAAAAGCACATATAGACACTCATTCAGCCAAGGTCAAGGTCACTCATAGCTAAGACATAGATGCTGAAAGTATTGCGGTGCTGCCAAGAGTCCTTTCGTCCCCTGGTCTTCACAAAGCACACGAGCCCAGAGCATATTCTGTTGTGCCAGTGCTGAAAACTATTAAAAACAAGACGAGCAAAGTGAAGACCTGCCCCTTTTATCTTTGACATAGGCAGCCATGTCTTTATCACTCATCGGCCAGCTGGGATTTGCTAGTTAAAAGAGTCGCTTTATCCTGAGCGTGAAAGCTGTACATGTCTTTGATATTTACCTCTCATGCTTCCCTCTGAAAAGTGTGTCCCCGTGTGGCACTACGATGATGTGAGCGCATTGAAGTTTCACTAGAAAGACTTTTTTGCGTGTTAGGGAAAGGTCTTTGGTGTTGTCGTCTGTCTCAAGTGCGAGGATACCCGGTGGCTGGATGACAGACAGTTTCTAAACACAGGGAATTACTTGGCACTACTCGTGTTGCCATTGTGACAGCCTTCTGTGGCTTTGTTTGTCTCTTTGGAGCCAGTTAACATGAAAAGATGACATTTGGGGTTACCATCACAATACCAACATTTATTGTAAAAGACAAGTAGTACTTTTACATTGAACAAACTGGGGCTGGGTAATTTTATTATTATGATAATAAGAGTGAGCTTCAGAGTTCACCTGCTTATCAGCAGTATACCAAATACTCCGACCAGATCTTTCAGTATGCTTCAGCAGTAGTTGGAGTTTGATCACTTGATCGCTGTGGTCAGTCATTTTCATGCAGCTAAAACATCTCTGGTACTATGGGAATTAGGAAAGACATATTTTAGTGTGGTCTGCTTGATGATTGGGCCTTAATCAGGAATCTCAGATTTATCCAACCAGGGATGTTATTTGTGCTCAACCTGAAATCGCAGGGAAGAATTTCATCGTGAAAAAGATGTCAACATATTTGACTTGCTAAACTGCTACACTCTGGGAATATCTTTTGAAGAAACAGCCTCTTTGTGCTCAATTTAATCTCAGCTATAATCTAATGAATGCCACTGACAAAAGTGTGAGTGCAAAACAAAAAGCACGGAAGGCCGAGAAGTTGGTTGTGACTGGTAGTTGTCTGCGCAGCTGAGCTCCCCACCCTCCTTTTCTTATCTCCGCTCCCCATGCGCACCTCTTCTTCTCTTCCTCAATCACCTCTCATTTAGTTTCTATCTCTCAAGGCTCCCTCTCGGAGCTACCTGCCCCTATTTCCTCCACCTGAGCTGGGAAGAAATCATTGGAACGGAGCAAACCATTTATTAGCTGGGCTGATTTAATTTGTGTTCGGCGGGATGCTGCGTTTCAGCGTGAGGGTACATTTGTCCGCAGGAGGCTTTGTGAAATTGTCACTGCAGTGGTCTAAACTCAACTTTTACAGGAAGTTTTTTCTCTCGAAACTCGAACCAAAAAATAGTGAGTATATCTCAAAACCCGTGAGACTGTTACTTTCCATCCTCCTGCTCTGCCACTCTTTCCCTTCCTGTCTCATCTCTTACTATCCCATTGAACACAACATGTTGACATCTGCTTCTCAGCTAGTCAGTGTTCATGAGTAAAAAAAACTTTTTGGGCATTTTTGTCTGTTTGAGAGAGACTGAGACTTTATCAAACTGAGACGTCCCATCTGATCTACTTGCCACACATTGCCTTAAACTACACTGTCTCCTCATAAAGCAATCACACACTCCAATAGGCATCGACGTCCCCCGAGGTCACGCTTATATTAAAACAAGAATAATCTTACTGTTACATGCCATGCCTGCACCCTCTGTCTAGTTTTATCACCTGCCAAGGGCTGTGGCAGCGGTGACTAGTTGACATATGGGTAAGAAAAGTCTGTCAGATTGCTTTGTGAAGTTTAAGCATCTGTTTTCTCCGTGCCGTACAGCCTGGACTATGTGCGTGTAAGCATATGTTTGTGTGTGGCAATTTGTCTATCGCGGTGTGAGCTGCTTTTTGAGGGGATGAGCAGGGTGAATATGTGGTATTACTAGCCGGCTCTGTAATGATAAGTCCTGCAGGGTTATGGCTTCCAGCAACTCACTTTATTCTGACGATCGCTCAGCTAATTTCACAACGACCCCAAGGAAATGCCCGGTTTGACCCCATACTCCCGCCTTCAATCTCTGCTCTTCCCTCAGAGCCCTCACTCCCATTGACACTCTTAACGTAGCTTCTCTCTCACCTACTGCTTTTTCTCTGAAGAAGGAAAGACCGGGCAGGGAAAGTGTTTTGTTGTGGAGCAATCACCTCAATAGCCGTTGAGAGTGTTGTTTATCTCCTCCATGAGCTGAGCATAAACATCTGCAATCGCTCTTTAGCCATATGCGCGTGTGCATGCACAAGTGTAAGTTAAGTGTCTTTTATAACATTATGATAGTCAGAGCTGAATTAAGCAGAACTGATTTATCAGTAGGTGTTGAGATGCACATATCTGCAGAGGAAGTGCATTAATTACCCCTTTACCCCCCCATTCTCTGTTAGAAAAACTCCCTGCTTTCTCCCTCTCTCTCTCTCTCTCTCTCTCTCTCTCTCTCTCTCTCTCTCTCTCTCTCTCCCTCCCTCCGTCCCTCTCTCATTGTGAAAGCTTGTTCTGTTTTAAAGACCATAGGGATCTATCAGCATGATCACAAAGTGACCTTTGATTCCATCCACTGCTTTCCAAAAGAGCAAATCTCACATATTACAGACTGAAACTCCTCTTACTTACTACGATGTGTTTCACCTGCAGGTGCTACGGTCGGAGCTAAAGGAACGTGAGCACTTGGTGATCAGTACTTTGGACCAGGCCAGGATGTTTCTCGCTGACCAGCCGATCGAGGGTCCTGGAGAGCCACGCAAGAACGTGCAGCCAAAGATTGGTACGTTTGCGCACTCCTTAAAAGCCGTCTCTCTATACCAGAGTTTGGCACTGGAGAGCAGCTTCAGCTCTCATCACACTGTGATCTCAGTTGATGTCTCTAACTTAATCTCTGAGAGCTGGAAATGCTATTATTGCAGTACCATTTGCAGTTTATATTGACCATTTTTCATGCTTTTTCTGCTTCCTTATTACGTCAATTTCTATTACAATCAGAGCTCATACTTAGCATCAGGAGGTCTGTGCAGTGAATCTTCCAGTGTCAAGTCAAGGGCAGCAGAACCGGCTCCTGCATGTAGTCTTTACAACTAATCATTTAGCACCATCCTTGCCATTGACTGGTAGAAAGTCCTATCACTGAGTCCCCCACACTTTACCTATTTCTGCAGTCACCGTGGTAACCAGATTTATCAGGGTGACTGCACTTGTTTATCAGGGGCAGAGGTTGAGGCTGCTCTGTCCCATCCCCATGTGCTGCATGTATCAAGCAGTCGCAGGGGGCTGGAGTCACAGTTTGCATGACATTTGTGCTACTGTCTGTATTGTGCACCTCAGTCCTCATTGCATATGCATTTATGGGCAGATCTTGCAAATAATAGAAAGAGACCTGTTAACAGAGGATGATTGTTTATTCTGCTGAGGTCACGCTGTTGGGGCCTGTAAATTTTGCAGGGAAACACGACACCAATGGGATTAAGTAGTGGTGGAAATAAATTTGCATTAAGCATTATAGCATTGCATTATATATAACTAAAGCCTGATTATTCAAAACAAAGAAGTAATTATTAATGAATACACACGTAATTACCTATGTGCAAAAAAATAGCCTTTCTTTGTTTTGCTAAGACACCAAAGACGCAGCTTGGTTGCATTTGCCTCAGTATTAACATCCATATCCATCCCATCTCTACTTCCACCTGCTCCACTCTGCTGGACCTGCTGTCTTTCACACCACATTTTAGTTCCGTTGTGTGAATCTTTGCGGGCACTATAAAAAGCAGTAATTTCACATTGAGAATTCGGGCCCCAAATTGAAATGTTGCAGGGTAAAATTAGCACTGTATATATAAAATAGAATCTCCAGTGACCTTTTTCATCATGTGAATGATATTTGGTATTTAGGGATTTATTTTCCTTTATGGGATAAGATATACAGTAGTGAGCTACCAGGAAATAAGGGGAGAGTAAGAGGGTGATGACATGCATCTCAGGTCCTTGGCACTTCTTAAACTGGAGGGGCACTGGATTATATGCTCATTGTCTTTCGCTCCTAAGCAACAGAAAGTAGAGTCCTTTTTAACCTGTTTGTAATACTAGATAAGAAAGGTACATTCTGTGCCAACAAGTACTTAGACACAGCAAACCTGTCTGGTTGTCTTCAAACAAAATGCAAGGACTTACTTGGCTCAGTTTTGAGGTTAAGTGCCCTTGAAATGCAATTCACTAAAAATCTGAGCTGGCGGTAATACCAATATGTGACAGAGCACCCGAGATTCAAATATGCGCCGGCTCATTCAGCATTTCCTCTCCGTCTCTGTTGGATGCGGCAGGGAAGTCTTGGTTAAGTCAGCACATTTCCCTTCAAACTAAAACCCCACTGTGTAAATAATTAAACCAACCCAAGGGGCTGTGTGTAGAGGTGCGGTGAGACTTCAGAGCGCGGGCCGATCGGCTTGTTGTGTGTGATCTTTGATACGGATATCAAAGCGTCCTCTCATTGTATAAATAGATAAAAAGCTGACTCAAGATCAGAGGCCACGCTTGTTAGGTAATCAGAGGAGATGGGATTTTTTACAGGGACACTGTTGTAAAGTCTTAACAATTTAAAGGTTCACAATCCTACACTGTCTTTAGTATTTTGGTTTTTTTTTCATAATGGACATTTACTGTTTTGTTAATACTGTATTAATAAAACAGAAAAAAAACTTCATTACAAGAGACAAACACCATCACATTGTGTTTCTGAGCGAGGTGCTACCTGCTGACATTTGACTTGTGTGTGTGAATGGGGAGGGATGGAGAGTGTGTAAAAAGAAAAAGGACATTGCAGAGATGCAACAGGTTAAGATGATAGTTCAGTCATTACCCCAGAGATCAGGCCTTAAGACTCATAATAGCTGCTCATCTTTCTTTGTAGGAAAAATGGGTGGTTGGAGAGCAGTTTTCTCATCGGCCGCCCCCCTTTTCCAATATGTCACAATTATCCCGCAGTCTCACCTTTCCTGCCGTCATCATTCCCTCTACCCTCGTTCCTTCCTTTTGGCCACTCTCATCATGCCTCAGTCGCCATCACATCCACCCTCATCCTTTTTTCTTTGTTTAATTACCTTGTGTGCTCAACACTCCCTTCTCCCTCAACATTTTGAGTTATTTGCCCCAAAAAATCAAACATACAATTAATGCAAAGTGATGTGCAGGAACCTTAAATATGCAAAACGTTTGCAAAAATGTTTGCAGATTATGTAAGAAAGACATTGATAAAAAAAATATGAAACAGGTTAAAGCCTGTGTTCTGTATGCTTTTAGGGAAGATATAATTTTAATGAAATGACAGTGATTGCACTTGACTGGAAAATGGAAGTGACTTTCTAATTGAGTAAGTGGGTAAAAGACTGGAGTTATGTGAAAATTTTGCTTCTCTCACTTGTGTATAAAGGTGCATATTTGGAGTTCAGCTTTTTGAAATAAAAAGAGCCAGGTGGGTGAAAGGCTTTGACTGGGTTGCATTTGTAACACTTGCAGAGGATGTTTATAGAAAATATCCCCACCGATGCCTTGAAACTACATATTAAAGCATGATAAAGAGCATAAAAACTGTCTTTTTCAACAACAACAAAAAACATACTTTTCTCTCAACCTGTCTGTTTTCTCTCTTCGTCTAGACCTCACCCCGGAGGAGAAGGCCCGAGGGTTGGCCCGCGCAATCCGCAAGCAGACAGGCGAGGTGAGGGAGCGGTGGGAGCGTCTGCGGGGACACGTTGGTGGCTGGCACAGTCAGGTGGAGCGTGCCCTGGAGCGACTCCAGGAGCTGCAGAGCTCCATGGACCAGCTCGACCTGCGGCTCACGCGGGCAGAGGAGGCCAAAGCCACCTGGCAGCCCGTGGGGGATCTGCTGATCGACTCTCTGCAGGACCACATCGACAAAACCATGGTGAGCTGAGGAGACAGCACTGTTGCATCAGTAACGTGCTGGGATGTCACGTCAGGAGTTGGACAGCCTGCTCCTCTGTACCTCAGCGTCCTTCAATCCCCTTCAACAAATCACATATTTTCTTTTACACACCAAATCTTATACGCGACCATTTTACTGATTTAACTGCAAAAACTGCACATCCATGAAATTAGTGTGTGCAAGAATGTGAGTTAGACCTGGCTGTGAAATTTCTCACAATCCACACACGCAGACCAAAAGAGTGTTTGATTTTGTGTAATGATTCTGTCTGGTTTGTTTGCAAGTGCTAGTCATCAAATTTGAAGAGGTCTTCCACATGGAGACCTTGCCTACGAGCAACACATTTAGTTAGCGAGCAGAAAAATGACAGCATTTCCTAATAAACTGTAAACGGTGAATGAGGCAGCGACAGAGGAGAAATGGAGGACGGACTGGCAAATTAAATCATGGTTCACGAGTTGCATGATGAAACGCAACTGTTGCATTAATTTAGATGTCTGTTACACCACAGCAGATCTCAATGATCGTCTCCCTGTGGTATGGACAGACTGTCTAATTATATCTCTTAATATGCATGTCACGTAGGGCCCAACTTTGGACAAAACTGTCTATTAAAATATTACATTACAAGCAAAGCATGTCGGAAATAAGTATGTAGTGAGCCACAGTAGAGACTGTTAAAGCAAATTATAACACAACAGAACCGGACTCCAGCTAGACCATGATGAGGTCAACACACTAAACAAGAGACAGCAAGCAAAACATCACAGAAGATGACCAAGATTTTTTTTTGTGAAAGCAAAAATCACACTGAAGAGATTAGTGAGATTAACTACATAACTGTCATATCAGTGTTTTCGTACTCCACCAACATCACACCGTTCTGTCCAGGTCTTCAGAGAGGAGGTCGCCCCGTTACGTCAGGATGTCAGACTGGTGAACGAGCTTTCTGCAGAGCTGACGCCGCTGGACATCCAGCTGTCGTCCACCGCCTCCAGACAACTGGACCAGCTCAACATGCGATGGAAACTCCTGCAGGTAGTTTAAATTCCCCTGAATGACCATGTGAAAGCAGACATGGCTCCCCCGTCAGTATTTTTTCCACACTTTGTCTACACTAATGCTGTTTTAAATATATGTTAATCCTCGTCCTCCCTTTGCCTGCCTGTGTGTCTGTCTCCTCTGTGAGTCTCTGTCTCGCTCAGTCTCTCTCCTCATGTGCGTGCCGATTTTACTTTGTGTCAGCTGAGAAACACAGGGGACTGAGAGTTGTCCCTCTACCTGTGTACCTGTTTTATTTGAACACAGCTCCGTGCTCAATGCGACACTTTGTCACTACACATCAATGGGCACTATTCTCACAGCACACCAGTCACATTCTTGGCTCTCTTCGTGCTTGAATTTCTTGGTCTGATCCGCCGTGGGACTCACTCTTTGTTTCTCAGAGTGGAGCGCATCTCAGCCCTAGAGGGAAAGTCGTGGAAATGTTTTTTGTTTCTTTTTACGAGTTGGTTGATGTTGGTGGTGAACTATGAAATGAAATTCTCTTGTAATATTTCCTCACTTTTTTCACTGTGTTGTCGAGCTTGGGGTAAACTTAAGGTCTTGTTTTCTTCTCCTTCTCTCTGGGCAGAGACAGAGGCAAGAATAATCAGATGTAATCAGATCAGGTCTATAGGATCTGTAGACTGCTTTATCCAGACAGAAATGTGATGTCAAAGTGTTTTCTCCTTCATCACTGACTCTTTCACCCTTTGAGATCCTGGACGAGGCGGGCTGGCGATGCCTCCGGCGGTATTCTAGGACTAAAGGCAGGTCACGCTGCCCAGCTGTGAAGGCATCAAGCCAAGCAGCTGCAAACAGATTGTGATTTCAGAGACACTGACACATCAAACCTCATTTTGATGTCACTTGTATGCAGCCACGCAGCTTCTTTGCGGTTGATAAATGAGCTGGGGATGTGAGCAGACAAAAAAACAGAGTCGTGCGGGTAGGGAAAAAAAGGGAGCTATGTTTTGAGAAAAAACTGAAAATCTTGGAAAGAAACCTAAAGTCATCCGTTTTTAAGTGTGACACTGCCGCAGAGTGAAACCGGGTAGCTGGGCTAATTTGTAGCCTTGTGATATTTCCCATGTAATGTACAGACACCCATTAATAGTCTTACTGCCTGGAGAATGACCATAACTCAAATACTGAGTCAGACTAAGGCAGCGATTCAGTGGACTGCACACTTTGTCTCTCTGTTGTCGGCTCTTTTTACTTCTCCCAGTCTGCGGGAAAGCGACAGCTTCACTAATAACCCAGGTCTGACTGTGTAGTTTGATGATATGCTTTTCATATGCAGGCAGCTCCCATCTTCTTCTCGGTGGGGCGGCGACCATAATAACCATTAGTGCACAGAAAAAGACCGAGCTATTGCCCCTCCTGTGCCTATTTTCAGGTTCCCCGTGTGGACAGCTGTGGTCCAGCTGCAATAATACCTGAGGTGTGTGTGTGTGTGTGTGTGTGTGTGTGTGTGTGTGTGGCTCGGTATTACAGGCTACCAATACTGTGCTGCCTCTCAGACTGATGAAGGAAAGCAACCCTGCAGCCACATAGGGCACAGGTGCACCACCTGAGAGGTCAATGCACTGCTGTCATATGAGCGCAGGATGGAACACGTGCGTGACTGATAACTCAAACCTGTATGAAGTTTCACCTTTCGCTGAATGCACTGCAGCTCAGCTGGCACGATTGTTATCACAACATTGAAATGCAGTTTTGCGTCGGTAAAGGTAACATGGAGTATAAAAGGGTGGTGGTGGTTTTGAGCCTTGTTATTGTTATATAATGTGACATGAGACGCCACGTAATGCCAACGTTATTCAGGTTCATGATCTGTGTCACTGTCGTCATTTTTTTTGACACCTTCATAAATCATTCTGTCAGTTACCTCAACAGTAGAAGATGGAAAAAAGTTGGGTTTCTGGGTGCCTGGATCCAGCTGCGTTTTCTGCTCTGACGTATGCTGGTGGTGGACCACATGACGATATTCACCAAGACACATTATTGACCGTCTGTATAGTCGCTGTAAATTAATCCCAGATATGATATGTACTATGTATTTATACCATTGTAAGAAAAAAGAAAAACGTCCTTGAGCCTGGGCTTTTACAGCAAACTCGCTTATAGCATAATTGCCCTGAAATTGAATTCACCCCAACCATGACGCCAGCTCCAGCCACTGTAAAGTCCTGTTG
Source organism: Psettodes erumei (assembly GCA_016785225.1). Taxonomy (NCBI): domain Eukaryota; kingdom Metazoa; phylum Chordata; class Actinopteri; order Pleuronectiformes; family Psettodidae; genus Psettodes; species Psettodes erumei. The sequence continues at coordinate 500,342 of JAFBJZ010000635.1, read as the reverse complement.
TCAGAGTACACTGTTCAGGTCTGTATCTGACTGTCTCTCTCTCTCCTGTCTGTCTGCTCATCGTACAGGTGGCGGTTGAGGACAGACTGAAGCTGCTTCAGGAAGCCCACCGAGACTTCGGCCCCTCCTCCCAGCATTTCCTCTCCAGTGAGTGCAGAGCTAATTGCCTCCCTTTCGGAAATTAGAACATTTTGGAGGTTCCCCGGTTCGCTCCCACCTCAGTTTCGCTGCTTCACGTCCCTCGATTCCGTCGCGTCCCGTCTTCTCATCTTTCTCGGCATTATGCTTCACTGTCACGCATGCCGAGTGGATATGTGGGTGCACGGGCATACTCGCACGCAGTTTGCAGACGAAGCATTTTACTCTTGAATAATGCAAGGCTTAATTACAGCTCTCCAATGACTTGCTCCTCTCCTCTTTCACTTTAGAGTGGTCATTAGCAGAAAGAGAGAAAGGGAGATGAACAGGGAGAGCCGGACAGGCGAGCTGGAGAGGAAAGACAAATGCAGGAGCGTGAACATTAAACAAAGCAGGCAGTCTCTCGCTCTCTGTCTCTCTCTCTCTCTCTCTCTCTCCTCTCCCTCTCTCTGTCGTCATTTTCTATAATCATAAGGCCATTAGTGTTTTTTCTGCTCCACCTGATTTGCTTTGCTGGCTGTCAGACACGGAGACAAAATGGATGGCGTGTGGTTCAGGGCAGGTGGTAAGCTCGGCCGCCATGCTGCGTCGCCAGTAGACACGAATTTACTAAGTAAGCCCCGCTGAGAGCTCAGCAACCGCACCAGACAAAACACCATCCGCTCTCTTCTTTCATCTTCCCGGCACTATGACACTATCTACTCCATCACACATTCGCTCTCATTACACTAGTAGCTTAATATTCCCTCAGGGATCAATAAAGTACTGCATTCTTATCTTGTCCCATCCATCACGTATATCTTCCAATCTCACTTAATCTCTTTCTCTTACTGTCTTTATATCTCTATATCTGAGCGTAGAGCTGTGTCAAGGAGGAGGGAAAGTGGGAGGGCGATAAATCAAGCAACATTTCTACTCCATATTGTTCTTGAGAGCTTCTCAAGTCTTGCATTTGGCTGGTTTTAACAGCTTGTCATTTTACAGTATTCCTCGCTCTTCTTTCAAACCCACAAAGATTAACATAAACCTGGGCGAGGGCCACAGTTCCTCGACAGTTTGTTTTTCTACTTTAATGTCTTTTCCCTCCTCCCTCTTTCTTCCTTGGAAACAACATCCGTTTGCCTTTCTCTCCCCCCACAGTTTTAATGGACAGTGAGATTCTTCCTTATGTAACAAAACTGTGAAATTAAAGTGCAGGATGTGATAATTATTTCAAGTCAAGCTCCAAATGGGAAATGGATTACTTTACTGGATGGTGAAATTGTGAAGTGTTTATTAAGATGGAGTTTGGATCATGACTGCTTGTCTTTTGTCTCCCTTTTGACTTTATCTCCGTATTTCTCTCCGCATCTGCAGCTTCTGTACAGCTTCCCTGGCAACGTGCAGTTTCTCAGAACAAGGTTCCATATTACATCAAGTAAGTGTGGAGAAAGCTCCTCTTTGTGCCTGTTTGAATTGTGTGCATGTTTGTTAGTGTTTGTCAATGATTGCTATACACTGGTAAGGTATTCAGTTGAACCGAGTTGACTCAGAAGGAGTCCTTTATCGCAAACATTTTCCTGTGGGTAATCTAACACCATCCTAAGACTTTTTAACCTTTCCATATCAGAGCCATGACCCAAAATGACCTGTCATATACATCAACCAGGAAAGGTCAAATGGTAGCTGTAGATTGGTGTACATTCCTTTTGCATACATAATTTATTTGACTCCCACTTAGGAAAGTCTTTGTGCTGATTTGCTCCTTTGCGTGCATTAAAATTCAGGTGGTTTCACCCGCACATTTCTCATTCAGTCCAACACGAGCGCCTCCTTTTGAATACGTAATACCTGGCTGAATTCCTGGACAGCTTCCCACGCTGTTCCCATAGTCGCTATAACAACTTTCGCTTGACATGCTGCTTCCCATCCTAATTTGGGCCAAAACATTTTCAAATTGTTTTGGTTTGGGTTTTTTTTTTTACAGAGGTGGTAGCTAACATATTCAGGATATGTCAATTCACAGACTCAGAAAACTGTGTCAGTGAACTGCTGACTAACCAAACCGGTCACCTTTATTTTTTGGCTGATTGTTGAAATCTTTGGAAGGCAGTTTCAGGTCATTTTCATCCTGCTGTCTTTGTTCCACTCTCACATTGCTGCTGTGACACTGTTGCAGCCAAACTTTGTGATGTGATATAATGGGTGTATTTTTCTTTTAGGGCTGCCCCCCTTAAATCGACCGTCTCCCTGAGTCCAACTGTCGCTGTCTCAGTTAAATTGCCAATTGGCCTTTTTTAAAATTAAATTGTCCTTGAGCCATTGTCCACACAACAGCTCACAATAAAAGCTTTGAAGCTATAAAGATTTACAAGTTTACAAAATTTAAGTTTGCAGTGACTTGATATTTTGGGCATAAAGTTGGATTTATTGGGACTGTTTTTGAAGAGTTGCTTGGTGACGGTGCGTTCAAGTGCTTCTAGAAATATCGTAATACATTTCATCAACCTTGAAACCAACTGTTCAAAGTAGTTGATTCAGTTTATTAAATTGTATTGAAAAATGTGAGTTCATTTTGGAGGAGGTCAAGGTAAAGTGTTTTCAGACAGAGGGAAATGGAGAAAAATAGGATTTAGATGGGGGGGGCACTTGCGTGTTGTTGTGTGGCCCTCAGCTTGGCACTACAGCCGCATCCTAAATGAAAGCCAGAGAGCCAGTGACTTAGAGGACGGCCTTATAACTTGAGAGTCAACAACAGCTTGTGATCGCAGATGTGCCCGGCCAATGAACCTGCGTCCACCCACTCGCACAAAGAAAACGCCTGTGCACGAGGGCATCTGCACAAAACAATACACACACGAGTACATTTACACACACAGATGAAGATGCACACCCTCACACTGGCAAGGAAACGCTGACACACACCCAACAAACTCCAACTGGAACCAAGCTGAAACTCATGAACGCTCATTGTGAGCTCGCACCATATGTTCTGTCGAAGCCTCTGGGATCGTTGGGCCATTTTTTTTGGGGTTATTTTTTTTCTCTCCATGGTAGCTTTCGCACCGACCTTATGTTGCCTCTCGGAAACAGGAAGAAGAGAATCAATCCTCCTTCAACCTTAACCACAGTGCGTGGCCTTTCCTTCATTTCAAAATGAAGATGGTTGTGCAGTACCCTGCCCTTCCTGATCCGCCTCCGCACACATGCACATGCACGCACTTGATTCGCAGCTTGAAAACTGAACTCGAAATCCTTCTCGAGGAGAAATTACAGGTCACATTCACTTGCTGTGACATCTTTGGGACTCCCGCATCAGTCTTTGACACAATCATTTCCCCAAACCCCTCCTCGTCTCCTCTCGTACTCAGCCTCTTTTCTTTCGGGCTGACAAACTCCCCTGATTAGAACTGTGCCTTTTCCACCCCCTGTAGTGAGGAGTTCCGGCGACATATCGGGGGAAAATCAAATGGCCAGCAGCCACATGCTGTCCCATTTCACCCATTCTGGCGCTTTTCTCGAGGGCTTCCTGAGAGGAAAACTGCATCTCTGCAAAGATTAGAGAAAGTCTCCCCTACACTTCGAGGCTTTTCTGATTTGCACTGTCTCTTTGTGTTTTTGTCAAGAAACATATGGTGCTGCAAAATTATGAGTTTGTGCTTGGTTGTACAGAGCAGAGCTGACAGTCTTCCTGTACACAGATGGACAATGTGCATCCCTTCTTCAAGATGTCTGCTTTTAAGTGGAGTCACACACTGTTTGAAAAGCAGAATTACTGATAACTGTGGGAGAGAGAGGGTTAATTTTTTAGGAGCCAAAAAAGAGGTAGAGGAAGAGAGGTGAAAGCTGGAAAAAGACAGAAGTCAGGTGGTGAATGCAGGCACTTAACATCTGCCAGAGACACTTTGTGAGAAGCCTGGCAGGTCGCTGTCACTGACGGGATAAAAAAATCCTTAGATCTTCCTCTTGCTTACTCAGATATTTGACTAATTCTGACTCTTTGGATATTCAGATAAGCAAGTAATCATTCGTTGCACGCTCATGTTTATTCATGCTGGTCTCTCAGCGTTTGACACTGACAAACTCCTAGCAGCAAAGAGGAGGGTTGTGCTGGTTGGCAGCCAACTGTTTGATGGGATACATTCACCCCGTGCCCCGTGGTCGCGGACGGGCTGGATGAATCCCAGATTTAATATTTTGTCTTTTTGTAGGAGCGGCAGCAAAAACAGCCCCAGTCTCTAGTAGTTGGAAAATGATGTTATGCTTAATTATAGAGCAGCAGAGAAAAAGTGAGTCATTAGCAAAAACACTTTAACCTTTTGCTGGACTGTAACATTCAGCAATGACAGCTCTGCACATAAAAGGTTAAAGGAAATGGCAATTATTTTTGATTAGTTTAATTGTTGTCATGGTGATCTGTTAGCCTAAGATTTCCCAACCGCTTCTACCTCTGTCGGTGGGCCTCAACTGCCTGCCATGGTTGCCCGCTCATACGGAAATCTCATAAAAACATCTTGTAAAAGGTTATTCTCCCACACGCAGCATCAAAGAGCCGCCACATAAATTCCATCCTTTTTCTGCCTGCTGCAGTATCCCCCTCCCGTGACCCCATTTGATTTGTTGATTCCTACCCTGGATGTCCTTAAATGATGTTTATGAAGGAAAATGCCAACTGCATTGCATAAAACCCAAGCGGCAAGGAAGGACGAGAAGTTATTACCTACTTGGGAGATACTTGCCCAAGAAAAGAAGAAGTGGAGGATCATGTCTGATAAAGTACAGATACAGAAATGCTATCATGTATAGCCCAGCACTTCAGTCTTATTAATTTTTCAGTTATTTGTTTAGTCCAGGGCAAAGAAGTGATCTCATTGAGTGATTTGTATAAGCAGCTTACATTAATATACTGTACACTACCACTCAAAGGTTTGAGCATACCACAATTTTTCATGCAGTTTTTTTTTTTATTTAGATAATTCCATACATTAGTGATTCTGAAATGAAAAGATATAAACAACAACAAAAATAAAGAATCTTGAGATTTTAAAAACAGGAAATCCTGAATCGTCTTGTTGAATGAAATTTAATGTAAACTTTTGACTTATTCAGCAGCCGAACACACTCGAGACATTCTCGCCACATCAGAAATCAATAGCAACATCTTAATATCAATAGCACGCGCTGCTTCCCACAGTACGCAGACAGCCAAACCCCACTGTATACATTATACATAAAGTATACAATTCTGTGTGACTTCAAGCTTGTGGTTCTTGGCCTGTTTGTTTAAAATCCAGCATGAACACAAACCGAATAACAAGTGTGAAAGCGCCCTTAGGTTTTGTAATACTGCACACTGTGCTGAAGTTCACCAGGGATGTACGGCTGTATGCACTGTACCTCCAAGAAGCAAGTATCTGCCATGAAATCATTTTTTTGTCCACTACTCTTTAATATTCTCTGCCGTTTCTGCCCTTGCCTGTGAATGTTTCCCACCGCGTTATCTAAACTGTAGCAGCTTTGTAGTAAATGTGTGTTTTTTTCCAGGACAACAAAAAGATTGCTTAGGCATTACAAAGGGAATGTGATGAGGGGGAGGCATTGAGGACAGTTGAACCTGACAACTCAATCGTCCTCATTATGGCATTCATGAGCTGTGGATATAAGCACAAGCTGTCTAATCTGTTTGATGTAAACACCGCCTGCCTTGCTTTATCTGGTCTGTGATGTCTCCTCCTACATTCGAATCACAAAAAATGTTTTATGGGCCATAGCTGTCAGACTGGATAGCCACTATTCTCCTAGTTATGTGTTTGTTTGCAGCAAATATCGGCGAGTCCCCTGACTTTGAGTCACTGAAACCTTTCGTCAATTCAAGCATGTGCTTTGTGGTGTGTTTAAATAAAACACAAGCCCGTCCTCACTTCAGACAGGCCCGGGCATTAGCGATGCCTGTGCGGGTGTGGAAGGGTGATCATTGGGCCGCTGGATAGTGACCAGCATCTGCAGACAAGTTCATCCACTTCGCTGCCTCATTTCACCGACAGCGCTCGACTTCACTTCCTGTTGCCTTTTCAGCAGAAGGCGAGCCGTCGCAGAAAAACCACAGGGGAGCCGCTGTGTGGAAAACATAAAAACAAACAAACGGGGAAAAAAACTGAACACCTTTCAGAAATTTTCCACACAGATCTGAACGCAGCTTCTGACAGCCTTCTTGAAATGTGTACACACAAAACCACATCAGGGCCAGCAGAGCTCAAATAGATGCACTGATTGGCAGCTTGAGAAAACGTCAGATACTCCGTGCTGTCCTATGTGTTAACGCAAACTATGTTTGATCTTTTTTAGCACAGGTTTTATTTTATTTATATTAGCCGTGTTCAGTAGGTGGGGTTCATTTTGTTTGGTGTGTGTGTGTGTGTGAGTGTGTGTGTGCATGCGTGTGAGACTTTTCTCTGAAGTAGAAATGTAAACAGGGGAGTTCAGCCTTGGTCCCCCTTATATTTATGTCCCATAGTTTTTGAAAAGAAGGCCGCTGTGGTGATGAGAGGGATTCACAGCATGTGTATAGCTGTGTGTGTCTTTCTTGCTTTCTCATTCAGAGGACATAGGTTTCTCTGTGTGTGTGTGTGTGTGTGTGTGTGTGTGTGTGTGTTTGTGATTCATGATTCGTGGAGGAATCTGTTGCCTCTGTCTGGGTGGCATCAACAGAGTGCGTAATGAAGCTACCGACAGTGTTTGCACAAGTCAAATGGAGACGATGATAGAGGTGTTTGTTTGTTTGTAAGTCTTGTTTGTGTGTGTGTATATGTGAGTTGTGTGGTGTGTGTAATCTAATGATTCTCTCTCTGTGTTGTTTTCAGTCACCAGACACAGACAACCTGCTGGGACCATCCAAAGATGACAGAGCTCTACCAGTCACTAGGTAGGTGACACACACACCGTGGCCGTTGATGGTTACGACTAAAGATCATTTTATTTCAGGGAACAAACTTGAGGAACTTGCCTCATGTTGCAAATGCCAGCTTCCAAACATGGCTGGTTTCTGGTTAGTTTACGCTTTACGTTTTAATGACTGAAGTCTGCACCCTGATCTGATCTCTCCAGCTTCCCTGCTCATGTCCGTATGCAGGTCTGTCTCCTGGTGGGGTGGCCAGTATGCTTGTTCTCAAATGAGCAGCCGGATAAGTAATAAGCTGTGAAACTTTGGGAGCACTTGCTGTAGGCCAGCAGCTCAACAAATAGCACCAGCCCCCATTGAGACAGAACTCACTAACCTAATTACACATTACACAGTCCACATTACACCCCCCCAAGTCATCTCCATAGACAATGACTCAACGGAAACTGAGCTTTCACGACAGCCGTCCTGATTGTGTCATCCAGTTGGCAGATTTATGTTGCCATGTGTTTTCTGACTATCTGCCTGTCTTTCTTTCTATTCTTTCCCTCTGTCTATTCTGCCTGTGTTCTGTTTCTGTCCCTCTACCTCTCATCTCTCCATCTCCATCCCTGCCTGTAGCGGACCTGAACAATGTGAGATTCTCGGCATACCGAACGGCCATGAAGATCCGTCGACTACAGAAAGCACTGTGTTGTAAGTAAGACACACACACACACACACACACACACCTTAATACCTACAGACGTGCTCCATTTCTTTTAAAATCCGGGTGCAGCGAGGGGATGCAGTAATGATTTGAAGCTTTGCCAGATGCTATGCCAGAGCGGTGGAGGAGCCAGAAATATTTTGGCTGTAAAATTGCACACACTTGGTCGTGCGTGTGGATGTGTCCATGCACAGTCACAGCTGCTGCTTGTGTCAAGCCTGTTGGGCAGAGCCTCATTTGGTGTGCACAGGTGGGATTTTTTTATTTTATTTTTATTTTTTTTTACATTTTTCTCAACATGAGAGCTGCTGGGGTTTTTTTATTTGTTTTTTTATGACGGAAGCTTTGATAAAGGCAGCTATTACCTACTGTCTCAGGTGGCTATCAACCCCATCTGCACGCACACACACAGACTGCAGGTGCATGCAGACATCCCCCCGCTCCCTGGTGAGGTTTCAGCCAGTTACAGCAGCTACTTGGGCTCAGTGCAGTGTAATAATGGTGACAAATGCTAACTATTATCCAGCTGTTGACACTATTATAGCAGCGCACACTGCGAGGCCACACTGCTCATTTACATCCTGCTGTTTGGAGGAAGCTTGCTCTGTCTGCATGTATGACACACACGGAAAATAAACCTTGTTTGTGTGTCTGTCTGTGTGTGCCTGTGCAGCATTGTACATGTGCACTTGAATAGTTGTGGGTATTTTTGTCGGTTGTTCAAGAGTCAGAGTGATTTGGGCATTGCTATCTAATTTTGCCTCTCTGATCGAAAGTGTGCGTTTGTGATGGGAATGCATTAGCTTGAGTGATTTTCACTTGGGACCCTACAATTCATTTTCATCCATTAGATTAGAACAGTCACAAAACAGTTAACACGTGCGTGTGTATGGGTGTGTGTGCACGTGCAGCAGGAGGATCAGTAGTTATTAGTCATTAGCCTGGATTCAAGAGCAATCCTTGCTTGAAGACCTGAGTGTGCCGTCTGAATGTATGTTTGTGTACGGGGTTGTGTGTCAGAGAATCATACACACACAGGGATACTATAAAACGGATAATTGGGTTATGTCTGTGCCAGGGGGGCTGGAGACGCACAAATGAGCTTGCGTGGCACCCCACTAGTGTGCCACAGCCTCTGAGCTTCACATCCACGTGTGTGGAGGGAGAAGTAAAGTTGTGATTTCTGACGCCGTGTCTGCCCTGCCGTGCCGCCTCCACGTGGATACACCCCAGCAATTAGTTCTGTCTGGGGAACTGGGGTTGTGGGGGGGCAAATAAGGAGACTCAAGTGAGGAGAGGAGGGATGAGAGTTACAGAGGAGGGAGTATAAATGTTGTGAGAGGAAAGTTGGCGAGGGTCAGGGGAAGATTAAGAAATGAGAAAAAGTTTTTGAACCTTGTGCATTTCAGCATTTGTTGGATAAATCTGAAATAATGCAGTGTCATCGATACCCTGAAAGTAGAAAACATGCATAAAGAGTATGTGGAAATACTCGGAATGTCATTTGTGACATTTATTTTAGCGGTATCGATTTTACCTGCACTGCAATGGCTTTTATTTTGCTCCGCCAATTAACCACCGATAGCAGACAACACACTGGGTGCTTGTTCAGTCAGTTAGACATTACCAGTATTTATCTATGTTTCTATTATGTTGTTTGTCTGTGTGAGTGAATAGGTGTGGCTGGCTCGGTCCTTCAGCTGTGTTGTCCCAGAGGACTTGATTAGCCTGTTTTGTTCACGTTTCTCTCCCTCTTTTCCACTTTGTTTTATTCTGACGAGTCATGAGTGAAAGCTACAATACAGAAGACATTGGAAGTATGATTGAGATATTGAAATATAACAATCCTCTGTGTTCATTGTTTCTCTCCTATCCTGTCCTCTATTTTCTTTTCTAACTCTTCTCATCCTGCCAACTCCTCCCACCATCTCCCTCATTCCCTTCTCTTTGTCTGCAGTGGACCTGCTGGACCTCAGCGTGGCCCAGAACACCTTCGAGCAGCACAAACTCACCAACAACAATCAGCTGCTCTCCGTCCCCGACGTCATCAACTGCCTGACGTCCATCTACGACGGCCTGGAGCAGGAGCACAAGGACCTGGTCAATGTGCCGCTTTGTGTCGACATGTGTCTCAACTGGCTGCTCAATGTTTACGACACGTACGTATGCCAGGACAGAGGATTATGCATTTTTTCACCAGTTTGTCACTTTACAAAATGTGAAAAATTTGTGTGTAAAATGTGTCAGAACTCAGACATCTCATCACTCTGGACTAGAATTTTCAGATCCATCTCTGTTGGTGCTATCTGTGCATAATGATCATGTTTTACATGTTGACGAATTATTTTCCTTCACATATTATTACACTGTTCACAAGCTGTATGTACCAGCATGAGCCCCATTTGGCATGCAAATGGCTGTTACACCCCGCGTTTGTTTGGGAGTAGTCACACAGAGGCACATGTGCAAATATGCGTTGCACTGGTGCGAACAGCACAAACACACAACGCTGTGTGTGTACCCACACGCGTGTTCACATGCTGTAAAACCATCTGGTCTAAGTGTTGTTTTTGGGTACGCAGAAAGCGCAATTACCATCTCTGACAAAGACTCATGCTTGACGGCTGTTTTTCCAAGCACATCATGATTTTTTTTTGGCGCTGCTGTTGCAGGTAATTCAGATTTGTGCTGAGTTTAACATATATAAACATGGACTGTTTGTGTGTGTGTGTGTGTGTGTGTGTGTGTGTGTGTGTGTGTGTGTGGGCTTTGCAGCGGTCGCAGTGGGAAGATCCGTGTCCTGTCCATGAAGATCGGCTTGCTCTCTCTCTCCAAGGGACACTTGGAGGAGAAATACAAATGTAAGTCCCAGTGAGTGCCAACGTACACATGCACTTTAACACACCCCTACATAGGCCGGTCTGTGATGAGTCCATCCCATACTGCTCCAGCACAGCTGTAATCCCAGCAGTATTAATCAGACTCGCAGAAATAACCAGAGAGAGGGCTGGAGAACGGGTCGTCTAATTGGATGTGAGACCTCCTACGCGTTTCTCCTGTTTTGTTTTGTTTTTTTAATTTAATTTTCTATTCTGATTTATTTTTGAGGATTAAGGAGTGTGAATGTAGGCCTGCTGCACTGGGAGGAGACTTTTGGTTCTTGCTCTTTGTTTCTGCTGTCTTTTCTCTGTGTCTATCTTCCTCTGCTGTCACCGCTCACGCCATTGTTCAACAGTGCCACTTTGTCTGCTGTCTTATCTTACTTACTTTTGCTTCCTTTCTTTTCTCCCTCCTCCTTCCCACTCTTCCTCTTTCTCTTGCACAAACTCCTTCCCTGAGCCTATTCGTTCCACTGGCAGTTTCTATTAGCCTGAGAAGGGTATCAAGCACGGTTGATTGCATCCTTCCTCCTTTACTGTTCTCAAGTCTCATTGTCTGTCAGTCCTATGTATATAGCTACACAGTGACACACACACACACACACACACACACACACCTAACCAGGCATGGTGCCATCTTTTTTTTTGGACAGTGGCATATGTTGAACGTCAGCTCGTAGCAGAAAGTAGTGAGTTGGAGATGTGGGGGTGGATCGGTCAGATGACAGAAGTGTGTGGATCATGGAGATCATGAACACGTCATTGCTGGTGTTTGAATGTCCCACACACTCACACACACACACCAACTCACTCACACATGCATATATACATAACAGGAGCTGGCATCAGGGCCAGGCCTCATACAGAGATCAGAGTCAGCTGCAAGCAGAGCAGAAAGACCTGTCATGCCCTCGGTTTCTCCCTCCCTTCTCTCGCAGCATTACCCTCTCTGCTCTGTTTGCACAGTCTATGCCTGAGCTCTGGAGAGGTTTCATAACTCATCTAAGGCTGCATACATGTGCACTGTCCGAGCCGCCGCGTCACTGGGCAGGCATCCATGTTCAGCACAGCTCTGTCAGTCTTTAATGAGGATACGGTGGAGGGCTGGAGCCAGGGAGGGAGGGATTATGGGAGAAGGAGCGTAGCATGCAGGACTTAAGACAGAAAGAATAAAAATGCATTTCCCCTGCCCCCTCCCCACTATATATACACTAACACTTTCCCTCCCACTCCCCTACTCTTTCTCATCTATTTATACCTACACTGTATCCTTTACTTTGAATAACAACCACATGCTGTGACTCTTTCCCTCATTCCCTCTTTCTCATTTTTTTTCTTTTTGTCCTCCTCCAATCGGCCCCACCTCAGACCTCTTCAGCCAGGTGGCGTCGGCAGGTGACACGTGTGACCAGAGGCAGCTCGGCCTGCTGCTCCACGAAGCCATCCAGATCCCGAGGCAGCTGGGGGAGGTGGCCGCCTTTGGAGGCTCCAACATTGAGCCCAGCGTCCGCAGCTGCTTCCAGCACGTATGTTTACACACAAGCACACGCACGCATCAGTGTGCTCGTGCAAACATCCAGAGTAAATAAGCTTAGGAGTTGTTTTTTTTCCACTGATTGAGTAATCACATAATGTTCTTAATACTGGATGGATTACTGGCGGGTGGAAGAAATCTGTTTTTAGAGAACAGAAAAAAATCCACATGAAAAGCTTTTTTTTCCCATTATAATAAAGTCATGTCAATCTTAACACATTATCACTAAAAACACTGATTTCATGAACAAAACTTGTTGTAATGGCAGAGTTTTTGGAAAGTAATCTGTACTGCAATTCGCTACATTAAATACCTCAATCTCATTCACATTTCCCAGCCATCCACCACCTGCCACTTTCAATTCTGTAAAAATGCTTTAATATTTAAGCTGTGCTGACCAACCATGAAGCCTCGAATGGCCTCCAGGCTTCTGATGGCTGTCCTCTAGTGTTTTACTGCGGCCAGCTAACCACTTTCCCTGGGTTTATCTCTGGACGATACTGGCATGTAATGATGTCTTCTTCCCCGCAGGATCACTGTTTCCTTTTTTTTCCTCCCTATTTCTCCACCGGCTCATGCTACGCTAGCCGTACGGGAGTCAAACATTAAAGTTTGGCAGCTGTAAAGTTCACTGATTGTCACTGTGCCTCACAAAAATAGTAACTTCTCTATCTCCCTCTCATTTCTTTCTTTTATTTCTAGCCAAAGACAAAGGGGTAAACACCTTGCTTCTTTGGCTACAATTCACTCCCTTGATGACATATTAATATACACACACGTGGAGATGCGATCAAGCACAAACACACACACACACGCAAATTGCTCACAGACGTGATCATTAATTGCTGTGCCAGCTGTAGTCCAGTTGCTCATTAATCATTCAATCGTGAAACCGAGTTGGCAGGTAGAAGACAGGCAGACACACACACACACACATCTTTGTGACTTCAGAGGACATTACACTAATTGCATTCATTTCCTGGAGACTCATTCTAACCTTATTCATAATAAGTGGCCGTCTAATTCTAAATCTAATGCTGTCCCTTATCCTAACCTTGAAACATGTCTCCACCTTAAAATGTAATCATTTTCATTATGGGGACTTGTTTTTTGTCCTCATCAGGAAGTCCCCATAATGTAACTGTTTGAACAGATTAAGGTCCCCACAACATGAGTAAAAGCTGCACACACACACACACACACACACACACACACACAAAGGCTCTGTTCCATCTGTGTTTCAGTCTGCCCTGCCAGTGACAGTGCAGTCACCCAGTCCATTTGGTTTAATGGGTCTGTGATGAACGGGTTGCGCCCGCCATAAATATGGCCCCTTCACTGTTCCTTTGTCACTCTCCTTCATTTACCCATCCATCCATCCATCTATATAGCCATCCTTTCAGCCATCTCTCTCCAACAGTAATTAATCTGTAAGTGCTGTGATTCTGCCATTAGATAGGAAGGAGCAATAGAAGGTGAGGTTGAGGCTGGCTTAAGAGAAAGCAGAGACGGGTGAGGTATTCAGATTGTGTAGGGGACGGTCAAATGGAAGGGTCAAGGATTTAGAGATGATATAGGATGACTGCAGTTCACACATTTCACTGGGGGAGACCTAAAGACCTCTCAAACAACAACAATTAACTTTTTCTGGTTTTCAAGTTTCCAAAAACTGGCCTAAAATGCACTAAAAATGAAACATAACTGTTGAGTGCTCCTGCCTGAAATGCATTCACACAGGTTATCTTGGAGGCTGACTAACATTTGAAAGTTTTTAACTCGAAACATAAGCAGCTGTTCAAGAACTTGCCTAAAACATATGGCGTACATTTAGCAAATATTAAAGTAGACACTTCATGAGCAAAGAAATCTGTGTAAATATTTGATTCCAGCACTTGGTACTTGACTTTTTTTGATATTTTGTGCTATGAATACATTTTGGTCAGCAACCAAAAAAAAATAAAATAAAATCCTTATCTCACACTCACACGCACAAGAGCTCACTGGTGAATGTTGTTTTTGAGAACCGACTGTGAATATTAATTTAACAAGCCAGTCCCTGATTCCAGTTTTCAGCCTGGAATGTGCTTCCTTTTAGTTTGATTTGTAGCATGAATTTTATATTCCAAAGGATATGCTAATAAAATCAAGACACTCTGCAGTCTAACACACCATAAGCCTTGAGAAGGGGACAGGGAAATGCACATGCACATGTAGCACACACACACATGTGCTGCGTTCCTTTTGATTAGTTTCTCTTCTTATTTCCAATTCATTCAGTCGTTTGCCGCATTTGCTGCCCTTTCTGTCAGGGATGATGGAAAGGTCGTCTTTGATTTGTTTTGCAGTAACAACAGTCACGTCAAACCCCACCCTGAGCAGGCTATTCCAATGGGCTAATTATAATCTGCAGCTGAGCAAAGATTCGGCGGAAATACTTTGGTGAACGCTGCTGTTTCCAGGAATGTTTCCACTTGTCGGTTATTTTTAATAGAGATACATGTTGGAAATTGTTTCAGCCATATTTCTGTGCAAGTGCACAGGGTTACATGAACTGGTACATCCTCCCAATGTTTAAAGTTAGAAGTAGGAGTATAGGATGTTTTTATTTTATAGCAACCTGTATGGAGCAGTATGGCCATGGTACAAGCATGTAGCACAAGGGCACTGAGGGTGTTAAAGTAAATCAATGTTTATGGTGAGATATTTCATCCAATAAACATGAATAAGAAGCTTGTAAAAGTTATTTAGTCATGTCCACAATTCAAGACCATAATGCGCCTGTGAAAATCGTCACTTTAATGCGTGTGGTCATCTTAAAAAATGTTTGCATCTTTATTAGGCTTTCAGTAACAAGCAAAGAGTTACACCTGTTTAATCATTTCTGAGAAATTTTCTGAGTGCATGTTTCTCTATCATGTTCATGCATTTACAGTTTCTCAGCCCTTTTTTTGTTGAACTTTATTAGAAACTGTAAAACTTCACACTGGTTCCTAAACTTGTGATTTAAAGGCAATAAACATTTGTCCCGCCTCTTTTATGCCCCAGGTGACCAATAAGGTGGAGCTGGAGCCCAGGCAGTTTGTTGACTGGATGCGTCTGGAGCCTCAGTCCATGGTGTGGCTTCCCGTACTGCACAGAGTGGCTGCTGCAGAGACGGCCAAACATCAGGCAAAGTGTAACATCTGCAAGGAGTGTCCTATTGTTGGCTTCAGGTATGTACAGACACACACACACACATGCACGTTCATATTTAGCATTAGATTCAGCATTTGTGGCACACACATAATAGACACAGGTGACAAGTCAAGACAACATGTAACGAGCCAAACGCACACACACGCACACTAAATGTAGCACCGTTCTGTGTTGTTCTCGCCTGGTTGAGCATAAAGGGCAGATCTGCTCTGGAGGGCAGGCATTTATCTAAATGTCAGCAGCTGATACACCACCGACTAAATACCATCCCGAGGTTTGCAGTCAAGCACAACACGCACACGCTCCCGAACAACAAGGCACTCATACACACAAACGTACATTCACAAAGTTCACAGGGAGCAAGCCACTTCACACGATCCATAACAGACCACCCTCTGATACTGTGCAATAACACACAAACATACACACATTCATGCAGCTACTGCTGCCTTTGTTTCAGTTGGTTCCTGATCAATTAGACAGGATCCAACCTTTTTATACCTCTTACCAACAGGTATAGAAAGATGTGCATTGCTGTTCAACAGCTTCAGTCAGTTTATCATAAAATTCACTGACTAGACTAACGAGGGGAAAAGCTTTTTTCCCGTGGCTGGAGATGGGTGTAGTGCGTGAGGTACGGTGGCAGAATTGTCCCCCTTCAGACCCCTTGCTTTGCCAGCAGAAAGAGAAATACAGTCAGACATTTGATGAAGCACACGTCTCCCGGGTTCTGTCATTGATCGATGAGGGAGCGCGACGGAGGGAGGGGAAATGGCAAAGAGCGAGAGAGAGAGGGAGGAAAATGCATAGCAGGCATTTTGTGTGGTCTTGAGACATGACACCAACCTTGTTATACCAGTAGATTTCTTCTTCTTCTCTTTTTTTCTTGTAAGGAACAGTAGTTTCCAAACTGGTGTGATACATGGGGGTCATCCAAAAGCCCAGAGTTGAAAGGATAGTGTGTCAGCAGATATGTTTATGTGCGATAAATGCCAACTTAAAATTAGGGGATAGTTGCATGCACCATTTCCCGTGCATTCATGCAAACTTGTCCTGTGCACGTGCTACATTTACATGTTTACTTGCAACCTCCCAACAATAATTGGCTTTAATGTTTTTAATTAATGGCCTTTGCTGTAAAATGCCAGTGATACAAGAGACCTTCCTGGTGTTCCTATGATAATTTGTGGCATTGATAAAGTAAAACTGGATGCTGACCTTTTATTTTTCATGCAGTTTTATTTTTCTTCTTTTTGGCCCTGTCATTTGCTTTTATTGTTTTTTGGTTTGGAGACCTGAATGGCCTCCTGGTTATACAACATTTAACAGAACTGTTGCTGGCTTTGTACAGGTTGAAGATGGAGTGTACAAAAAGATTTTTCTAGGTACTGAGAAGAATTTTTGCGCATGAGAGTTGGTTACAAATCATGGATCATCCAAATTCATATCCACTATTTAAAGAAGAATGTGCCAGGCTATTGCACAAATGGTGCTTTTTAATATGTGGGAGGACATCACCTAAGAAGAGCAGACAAAAATGAATGGAGCCTTTAGCTCCATTCATTTTTGCCTAAAATTAGTGGTGGATAAACTCAATAATTAAGGGCCATCTTGGCACCTCTCACTGTGAAGGTGAATTAACCTCCACCCCCCCTCACAGAAATATGCTACGTGTCAGTATGGGATGGCACATTTGACTTGGTGTTGTCATGTGCGCTGTGCATCCTTTGATATATGGCTCTCTCCAACAGCTCATCAGTCAGCTAACCTTGGGAGAGCCGCAGACGAGAGAAAGATAAAAGACTTGAGCTATTACGTCGGAATGGCTCCTGTCTCAATTTAGCTGCTAAATGGCCGTCTGGCTATAGCTGCTGCTGCTGCTGCTGCTGCTGAGGACAACACGCCAACGCTTGTTGTCACATTGTTGTATTTTGGTAGAAATCCAGCTGTCTGTCACACTGTCAGCATATAGAAGAGAATGTGCATGTGGAAGATTGTGTGACAGTGGAAATCGACAGCTCTCCAGGAGGGGCCACAGTGTGCTCTGAAGATGAGTTATGATTTAATGCAAACGTGCTTGCACTTGCACACACACACACACACACCCTGAGGACACGGAAGTGACATCTACACAACATACTTCTAACCTCAACTTAGCTCACTTTTCATGCCCCCCTCTCTCCAGGTATCGCAGTCTGAAGCATTTCAACTACGACGTGTGTCAGAGCTGCTTCTTTTCTGGGCGAACCGCCAAGGGCCACAAGCTCAACTATCCCATGGTGGAGTACTGCACACCGGTGAGGGAGTCGCACACACGAGCGCATCCACAGACCCATGCGTTGCTCGGCAGCTCATATCTCTTTTCCACACGCTCACACGCTCCGCTCATCCATTTAATGAAAGCGCACATCCCAACTTACAGACTTTGGTTACCTCCTATCCCATCTTTAATTAAAACTGCCGCTCTACTAATGTCATACAAACCAGTCTCCCACTCCCTTCCAACCCATGCATATTCACACTTATGTTTTTTTAACACTTGGGGACATCTTGACTGTCACAGATTTCAAATTTGAAAACGTGCTGTTGCTGTGACTTCCACCTATTTTGTTATTCTATGATTTGCATATCAAGTACAGACCATAACAGCTACTCGCCTCACCCTAATCTTACACTGTGAGCTTACTGTTGTGAAATAGGAGCTGAGTCCCTTTAATGTGACTGAACAGATTTTTATCCCCTCACTGAGGTTAATACAAGTTGACATTGCTCATGCCCCTCGCCTCCATGAACCGCTTCCCACACAGTTGATTCCTCCGACTTGTTCCACCAACAGCCCTCGTGGAAGACCTCTGCCTTCCTTTGAATTCACATGAACAAATGGTAAAATGGTCATGGCTCTCTGAGGTCGTTGTAAAATTTCTGCCGGAAAGCTATATTTCACCTAACTGCCTTGCAGAGGGAGAATTATTAGAAAAAGGGGAGCTTGGCGAAACCGAACATTGCACTCTTTCTCAATTAGGATCGCACTCTGGCGGGCCAAGTCGCTTCAGTATTGCTTAACATCAAATTTTGAGTGACTTGAGTGGAGACGTTTCTCATTTCTGTCTTTTAATTTGCTTTTTCAATTTTGCAAATGGGATAGATATTGACTTTGGAAGGAGCAGCTGTAGGGAGCGGTGATCACTCTTCCTGGAGTTAAGATGCCCAGCAGCTGCCTGCCACAACTTTGAAAAAACATTACCTTATCTTCAGCTTTACTGCAGTAGTAAACACTCAAAAATGTTGGTTAAAGATTAGTACTCAGCTCTGGGGTATGTTAATCTCTCAAGATTTTACTGATCATCAGCTTTATCAGAAAGGATGAAGAAATAATCTGTGACTTCAGAGAGGATTCATCTATTTCTCCTTGACTTTTCTCCACATTTTGTTGTGTTGCATCTTAAAATTTGAAGTGGATTTAATCAGGGTTTATTTCACAGCTCTGCACACAATAACCCACAGTATGAAAGAATGCATCATCAGATTCATACAACCAATCAAAAAAAGGAACTTATTTATTTTAATTGGCCTAGAATTCAACCTCACAGTTACAATTGAGTTTCTTCCGAATTCTTGTAAATAGTCCTGAGATTTTTTTATACCCTGACCCACACTGTGGCCAGCACAGTTCATTAGATGTGATTTCAAATGACTCATTTACGTCTGTGTATATTGATGAGTCTCTTAGTTGCCCAGTAATTGCAGCTTTACACTGTCCTACGCTTTCTTAGAAAAGGCTCATCAAGATGCAAGCAAGAAGGTCTTTTTTTCAATCACAAATTGAAGTGCCACACTGATAAAAGTGATGGCAGATCTCTCTGGAAGGACACTAATCAGCGCTGCAGAGATCTGATTGGTGTGGCAGAAAAGATGCTCATGACAGCAGCCTGGGAGTCGTAGAGGAGCCCCATGAAAGACGGAGAACATAAGGCAAAAGGCTGTATGCAGCGATTAAATGAATATTTGAACTTATCTGCCTTAACGTTCAGCTCTCTGTCTGCCAGAAACCAGTCACAACTTATCACCATCACTGCTTTGAAGCACGGCAGGGACAGCAAGCATGCTGTCCGCTGGCTTTTCAGCGCAAACATTTGGAAGATGTGTGAGGATACAGGAGCAATGAATGGAGCCAAATAAAGGGCAAATTATAGAGGACAGCTTGCTTTGCGGTGCCAAACACTTTAAACTGGTGCAACAGCTAATGTTCTGCTTGAACAATGACTGAAAGCATAGAGCCAGATCAATACCTGAATGGCTGTAGAACAAAAGTAAGAACATTGATTCGCTTCTCCGTGCATTGGAGAAAAAACTGTAATATGATGTGAATCTTGCCGTTCATTGCATATTTAACTTAACAAAGCTTTACTGAAGCGCAAGACACTGTAGATTGGCAGAAAATGACCCAAAACTCGCAGCTCTAACTGACACGTGTATCTGAAACCCAAAATCTGAAGTTCCCATTCGGGTGAAATCAAATGAAATCAACTTGATCAACCCCTTGTGTCATTTAAAATCCTCCAGTTCAACTCAGTTCTTTACTGGCCCTTTGGAAGTCCTTTTGGTTGTTTTTTTCTGCTTTCTCAAAAAAAAATGTCAGTTTTACATAGAGTTTTATCTTATACCAAATTGCGTTTTCATTTTATGCGTTTGAAAATATCAAGTCCATGTTGAATAATGATGCTGCAATAAAGAGATTTTGCAGAGTTACAGATTAATAGTGGCTTTTGTGACACTCATTGCGGCCATTTAATAAGATTTGTCCTCTCGTGTTTGTCGTACTGTTTATTTTATGGCCACAATATTGCTTTTTTATTAGGTTTTTATGGGAGTGGCATTTTCATAGTTCCAGTGGACATTTTTTCAGTGGTATTAAAGAAAGAACAAATTTGGTGCTGTGCTGTATTGATTTCTGTAATTTCAATGTTTTTACCTTTCCTAAGAGGAATTGGTTTGACTGTGAGTTGGGTCTCTGGTGCCATTTTGTTGCAATGAAAGTTTTTTTGTAGCTGTCTCAACACACCAGGTGCCGTCCTGGTGGCCCAGTGATTAAGACAGATATCATATTACTGCGACATATCTGATTTGATTCCAGCAGGAGGCCTTTGCTGCAGGTTAAACCTCTCTTGTCTCTCTTGTCTGAATACAAGACAGTTATCTAAAAAATGTCGGGAACAAGCTTCCACAAAGACAGACACTCACACATATATATAAAACCTGCATAAATCCAACTCCAGCTTCAGTGTAACTGTTCTGTAATTGCTGTTGGCTTGCTCAAGCTACCATCTTAAATTGCGTGGATTAGTCAATAAGCCAAATGAACTGAATAGTCTGTTCATTACGCATATCTGTCAACTGTGGGAGTTGTGTATTTGTCTGTGTGTGTGTTCAGCAGCGGTTGTGTGAATCCTCTGCGGAGGGATTTTCTCACCCTCTGGTCAGACTGTTGTGGTAATTTGTTGTTTGCTTGCAAGGCAGAAAGTGCTTCTGCGGGATGGACACCTTTGCTAAGTGTCCAATTATCAAAACATGCTTTCTTCCACACAAATGCATATCCTGCTTGTGTGTGCACAAGACCGCGCTGCAATAAATACCCTCCCTCTCCGTCTCTCTTGTAGACAACATCGGGCGAAGACATGCGAGATTTCACCAAAGTGCTGAAAAATAAATTCCGATCGAAGAAGTACTTTGCCAAGCACCCACGGCTGGGTTACCTGCCGGTCCAGACAGTTTTAGAGGGCGACAACATGGAAACGTGAGTAAAACTCGAGTCTCTCTATGATTCAAAGCGGTGCTCGCATCTGTTTCGATTCCACAGAGGTCGAGACTCAGGGTCTCAGAACCCTGGATCCTACACTCCCCAAAGTGAAACTTTGTTAGAACATCCCTGCTCACCACATGTAAAAATGGTGGAGTTCCCCTTTAAATATATATCTGTATATACATATTGTCACTCTCTGTCACAAACATGCTCAGGTCACAAGTTATGAAAAGTGTCATACATGACAGCCATCACTCCTCATTCTGAAAGTTTCACACTCTCTTACTGTTGCTCAAAGTTGTTTCGCATGTTTTGGGCGAGATGAAAACTCTCAAAGACATCCAGTGTGTGCACACGCACGCGCGCACACACACACACACACACACGGTGGCTCACCTGTTCACTTACGATAGATGTTCCCCGACATCCAGCTGAACGCAGCCGCCTCTCAGATGGATTGCACTCCCTTCCTTCATCCCTCCCATCCTTGCCTGTCCTCCTGCTCACCTCCCACCTCGCTCCGTTCTCACTTCCCTTCCTTCTCTGAAAAATTGCTCCTGCAGAGCTGCCTGCCTGATAAATGCCTCTGAAAGTCAGAGGAATTGTGGGCGAAACGTGGAGATCTTTTCAAAATATGGCAGAAGGGAATGGAGACTTGAAGAAATTTAGTACTATTTCATGGTCATCATTTTCCCGTCTCTTTTACTGTATTAGGTCTCTCTTTGAGCCGCGGGCTATCCACATGTTGCCTCAGGTTGTGTGCTCGAGAGACAGCTTTATGTGCAGGAAGAAGCCTGTGTGTGCAATCTGTAACTTTTGAGGTGTCTGTAAGACCTGGCTTAGATCAGTGTTTAAAAACTGGTTAGACCTATGGTTCAATGTCATCGTCATGTCACTGAAAAAATAGTGTGACCTAAATTGAAATAGAAATGTTTTTCTGGAACTGGAACAAGGTCTCGTCCCTGTTTCAGGAAGGAATCATACAGATTAGGTAACCATCATAACATTTGTTGCCATGCAGGTTGTAATAAGAGTAAGATTAGTCCCTTCACTAACGGACTGAATACCCCACTGAGAGACGCATTCGGGTTAGGGTTGAAAATTAAGAGATTTCATTTGTTAACCCCCCCACCCCCACCCCCCCCAAAAAACCTTTTTAATGTGTTGTCAGACTCCATTTGTCGTCTTAACAAAGGAAAGTTCTGAGAAGTTCTCATATTTAAAGTAATGTAGCAGCAGAAAGGAAAATTAGATTGTCTGCTCCCTAATGCACTCACTCCCCGCCTCTCTCCCTTCTACCCATGTATCATCATTTTTCTTTTTTTAATTCCACCCACTCTGTTTCCCTCCACCTTAAGAGAGCTAAACACCACCCACTCTCACCTCCCTCTTATACCTTTGCTTAATTTCACGGCAGACAGGATTTTTCATTTGTCATGGCTGTATTTGATAATGTGAAAGAACAGTTCTAATGGTTTCACACACAGCATCAGTTCCCCTTTAGGATCAAGTCCTCTGATGTTTGTGTTGGCATGTGCTTTCTCAAGGCCTATGCCAGCAAAGTAGTTATTGAATTTAGATTTTTTTACATCAGGGAAACATACATGTTTCATGTATGTATAGTTAGCACATGTATATGTAGGTAAGTGTACTGTATGAGAGTAGGTAACACAAGGGTGTCAGATGCACTTTCACAATCTGCTTTCACTCATACCTACATCAGACAGCATTTACATCAAGGAAGAATTTATATTTATTATTTATACAGTATATGCACATAAAAGCATCTTCGGGAGACTGCCTTATGCATTTACTTTAACACACATGTAAACGATAGAACAGGAGTATCTGTCTGTATCTGTATGGTACAGTCAGTCACATGCATGATTGACAGACAGTAGAGGTGTCAGCTTGTGTCAGCAGATGGTCTTTACTCCTGACAGAGGAAACGGAGGCGAGGCAGAGCAGAGAGAAGCTGTGCTAACTGTGACAGAGTGACTACTGCAGCACGATCAAGTAAATAGATTTTTAGGATCCTGTCAGGGACAGTGACAACGCCACCCACCCCCCCAAAAAACCCTGAAAGTACAATGAAAGACACACTGTATGATTTTGACAACATAAAGGGAGAACAGAAGCCTCAGATGTTTTGGCTGTTTCCTCAGGTTTTTTTGAGGTTCCAAGTTTTCTAAAGTGTTCCAAAGTGTAATGTTTGGTATTATTATTGGAGACAGCTTTTTAATAAAACATGCCCCCACCCCCACATGGCTTTTACAGCTTGTGAGTGGGTGTTTATTGCATAACCAAGGTTTCTTACCGTTTGTTTACTCCAGACTCGACATTCATCCGACTGGCAAGACGTTGACTTCTATTATGAAAGATTTTGATTAAAATGTCACCATCTTCGTACTGATGGTGTGTTTGTGGTTTTCTGTCTGGAGTGGGTTCGACTTGCCCTGCGTGAGCTCATTTCTGATCAACAACACATCGAAAGGCGGAGAAGCAGAAGCGTCAGATTTTCTCCTTTTTGAAGACCTACCCCTTGCTTTTTTCGTTATTTATTTATTTAAAATATTTGTACAGATTGACCGATGTTAATCTGTTTTTGGTTTTTGGTTCAGCATAGCCATGAATTTTCCCTCTGTTCAGACTTCTGGCGCAACACTAGTGGATGTGAAATGATAAGACAGCCCTGTACTGCACCCTGTTATGGTACTTCAGCAGGTACATTCGTCAGACCCCAAATACTCCCAAGGTCTCTGCTGTCGTGATTTCGCCCCGTCTCTCCCTCTCTCTGCTTCAGTCACCTTTCCTTCACCCCCCACCCCATGCTGCATTTCCAATTTTGTCTCCCTCCCTCCCTGTGTTGTTCTCTTCCCTACAGACTTCTTCTTCCCAAGTGCACCCATCTGAAGGTTAAAGCTGTTTCATTGTACGTGGGGTTGGACAAATTTGAGTGAAAGGAAAACAATCTACACTCTACTATGTCCTATCGTGTTTTTTGTTTTTTTTTGTCAAAGATGAAAACTGAAATCAAAAAGAACACTCTGAATGTTCCTTCTGGCAAAGATGTCGGTGGGGGCGCTTGAAATGCCACAGCCCTGGCTCTCAGTAGTTAGCTCGGCCTGCCCTGCCGACCCCGCTTTTTCTTTTTCTCTCAGTCCTTTTTTTTTTTTTTTTTTTATAAAAACCCACTCTTTTCTGTCTGAATCCTCTGCCACATTTAGAATTCTCCTCGCAGCTACAGAAGTGCGACTACATTTAGCTGCCCCGCTGTGAGAAACACAACCACCACTCCGCACATCTCCCTTTGAATTCTCCCTCCTTTTTAATGTGGGAACAAAAGTGTGAGGCGATGGGAGTGTCAACCTCAACTGTTATCTCACCAGTCTCTAGCCAGTCTCCACCACGACAACAACACATTTCTTTGTGTTTGTGAGATAAGGAGGGGTCCCATATGTTAACAAATCACACTTAATACTGGGCGTCTCTAAGAATAGCAACAGTTTCCATGGACTAGCAACCAGAAAGTTTAAAAGGCTTATTGACATCACCACACATACCTCTATCATCCTACTTTGTCATTCTTTATTTCCAAAAGCTCTAAAGACTGGTAGCTTCATTTGCAGGGTTCTCATACAGAGTTTTATAACGTAATGTTCTCTGTAGCAGATTAACCAGAAAATAGGTTCTGCTGGTATATGTTTTTCTTTTTTTCTGGCATGCTATTTCAGTAAATCCTGCAGGAAATAAAATGAGAAAAGGGATTGAATTCGAGCCATATAATTCTGCATGCAGGAGAAATTGTAAAGAACAATTCAGTGAAATATGTGTGACAGCAGTGAAGTCAGCTGACGTCCTCAACCATTTTTTCCGTGCGAGCTTTCACCCACGCAGCCTGGGCATATTGCAGTGCACTGTCAGATCCACCTGCACATTTGAACCCTTTCACATCTCACTGTCATACTCTCTGTCACAAGGCTTATTTTGAAGCAGGTTTTACATAATGTCACAAGGGACCACAAGTGTTGTGTACATACACTGTATATATTGGTGACTCTTTTACATGTCTCACATACCTTCCCTGTGTGTTGAGTCAGCTCTTATACAGACTCCTGTGTTTTGTTTCTGACCCACTGAGTGGATTTGACCCTCAAATGTTTTGTGGTGCCTTTACTCCCCCCTCCCTCTTTCCCCCGCCTCCCTCCCTCCCTCCGGTTCTCTTACAGTCCCGTCACCCTCATCAGCATGTGTCCGGAGCAGTATGAGTGAGTATCTATGCCACCAGCAACCTCGTCTCCAGACTGGAATGCCTTTAAACAGCACCTCCTTTACTCCCCTCTCTCCCCGTTCATCTCCCTCCTACACCCTCACACCGACTTAGCCACGACTGCACTTGCATGTTGCCTGCCTGCCTGTCTGCCTGATCCACTGGCTGAACATGCAACCGAAAAGAAAAAAAAAAACCTCACCCACTGTCTGCTCTCTGTCACCTCCTTCTCCTCTCTAAAGCATCCAACTAGCGTTCAGTTGCTCATCCCAGCAGTGGCTGTCAAAAACCATCCAACCGCTCCGTAGATCATCCTGCTCTCCTATTTCTCTTTCTAGGATCGTCAGATTTGTTTTCTAGGTGACGTTGAGAAGGGCCATTAGGTTGTGTGCGAGCCAGTGCGTGTGCATGTGCCTGTGAATCCGTGTGTTAATGAGGTTGTGTGTGCATGCCGAATCTCATTCGTCTCCATTACCCCATTCATTTCCAGGCTGTCCCAGTCACCTCAGCTCTCTCATGATGACACCCATTCCAGGATAGAGCAGTATGCCAGCAGGTAGGCACCGCATCCACCAATCACCATCTCATCACGTCAGAAGTTCACATGCTACCTGCATTCAAATGTTGCACATTAAAGCCTCTCAAGCCTAATTTTAGTTTGAGAAACCAGCTTTTTAAGGGCCCACTTTTTTTGAACGAAAGGATTTTTCTGCAAAGAACAAATCTTTTCATAGTTGTCCAGGGAGTGTCAGAGTGATTTCAAGGTGTTATTCACACGCTCTAAGTCGCATTTGCCTTCAGTCGGCATTTAAAATGCATGAGTGTGCAACAATAACCTGAAAATAACAACAATAAGGTGACAAGATGACAACCAAATCAATTCTAAATGAGTACAGTGATTCTAAATGCTTGGAATAAATGGAAAACCGCTGCTGCCTGGAAGCTAGGGCAAATCACATTTAACAGTGGTAAACACTATATTATGCAATGTTAAAGGGTCAGCAGAAATGTAAAATGTATAAATGTGATTTGCAGTGGATGGAATGAAATTAAACGAAAACTAACATCTTTATTCGATATCAGAAGGTGCCTCTGGATTGCAGACTTATTGTAGAACCTTAGGGCTGTGATACTTGAAAGAACTAGCTCATACATGTCAGAAATTCAATGTGTGTATATACCTATTCTAAATGGCCATGCCTGAAGGCAGTGTGTAAAGCCAGCTATCATATAGACACCCCCCCCCAAAAAAAAGAATACCAATGTCAGAGAGAAGGGTGGTTTTTATCGCAAACAAAGCATATTCTGCCTGTATATATCAAAGCATCCTGTTACATAGTTGAGGCATTTGAACTGGCTATATTGAGCTGAGGCGTTACAAAAGCCTCTTTTGAAAAGGGATGGATTTGGATAACATGCTGGTGCTCCAGAGTCAGAAACGCGATGTGTAACTCAACAGCGTCTGTTTCTGTCCCAACATGACGTCTTTTACAAAGACATCAATCCCGCTCTGTCTCTACCTCCACTGTCGTCTTATTGCCCTTATTTGCAAAAGTGTCAGTTTGAGACCTGTTTCACCATGCAATGACAGTCAAATGAGAAAAGCATAAATGATTTTTCTCCTCAGACTGCACCTGATAAATACAACCGACAGTATCTGGATTTTATTAAAACTCTTCTGGAACTGGAATCTGTACAAAAACTGTCTGAACATTTTAATATAATGTATACATAATGGAAAAAACACTGCATATATATTGACATTTTTTAAAGCTCAAGTGCAGTTGAAAAATGTTGTTGTAGCACAAGGAATGTCATTATGTTTGACTACTCAAGTGATATTTTTTCTTTGTTGCAGTAAAAGTACAAACAACAAAAACAACCATAAAATAGACTTGTGAATGCTTTGGATCTGCTTTTCATTTCGTGACAAACGATGTTCCCATTAAATACATTAAATGTCAGATGACTGTCGGTCTTTGCTCTGTACGTGCATTCGCAAAACATGCATCCACCCACCACTGCGGAGTCGTTGCAGAGATCAGAGGAGCAGCAGATCGGCCTTGTGGCTGTTTCCAGCGACTTCAAATGACGACTGTTGCTCGCACCAACACGCCCATGTGCACGGCGCACGAGCTGCAGTTACTCATTACCAACATCACCGAACTAATGTTCTGCTGCACTGAGACCGAAAAACTGTCATGTTTGATTTTTAAGATAAGTCTAAATATTAAGATCTACAAATATCACAGATGCACAAATCCCATCAAGCCCCTTGAATGAATCTCTAATCAGCTCAGCGCTTAGGGCCACGATGTGTCCTTCCACACGAGGCTTTAATCATGGACAGTCTTCTGATGCAGCACTGCTCTGTCTGGCCTTGTAACCTTCCACTGGTCACACACCATTAACCCACACTCAGTGTTTCTGGCTGCACTGTTTTATCAGCAATGACACAGACGCAAGCCTCTTGAATTACAATTTTAAATGAACTATAGAGTCTGGCATTGCAGATTACAGTGCAGGAAAAATGCACACAATGATAAGATTTGACTCGTGAAATTCTAACTTAAAGTTTCTCTTCCCAGCGCTTTCACCCCTGTCTTCTGTTATAGTTCAATTTCATCTGCATAGATGGTGTGTGGAGCTGGACAACCCTGCTGCTGCTGCTGCTGTATAAAACTGGCTTTGATAAAAGGAACCAGCCTCATTAGCATAGCTTCTCTGTCAGGATCTGTGACCAGAAAAAAGTGACAAATTTCTGCTTTACATGTCTGCAAAGAATATGGTGTGCACTCATACAGTATACTATAGTATGTTATTGCTGGTGTGCTGCTGTGGTGTGGAGATCCCCATTTGTTCTCAATGATCTTCTGCATTTTAATGACATGAAGACAGCTTTTAAATGTTTAAGTTTTAGTCCCTGATGAAGGTTCCTCTCCTCTCGCAGGTTGGCCCAGATGGAGTGCTCCAACGGCTCTCTGCCCACAGACAGCAGCTCAGCCACAGGAAGCATGTGAGTTCCTGTTTGTCTCTTACGAGATTTTTTGATTTTTATACATGTTTTGACCTCTTTTACAACATGACTACAAAGTTCCATTAAATTAGTTATTTCACAGAATAAATTTTTCAGTTGCTGTAAACCGGCACCTGTGCAGACACATATTCCTCTTTATTTTCAGTACACAGCGGTTTATTAATGTAAGATAATGTTTTCTAGTTGAAGGAATTCAGATGAACAGCTCCTGAAAGCAATGAACACTTCCCTCCAATTTTTTTTCCTATACATATTTGCTGATATTAGGTTTCCTGTCGAAAACCCCAAAACATACCTTCACTTGCTTCTCTATCAAAGAAGCAGCCAAAGAAATAACAAGGTGGCTTTCCACATGAATCCTGAAAAAAGAACTGAGAAAGGTTTTTGGAAAGCAATACATGTGTTGAGTCAGTGGAAAAAGGACAACGGGGTGTGTTTGAATAAGGCAGGAAGGAGAGGGCTCGGGGAGCGATGTAATGGATTTGAGTGTCGACAGTGAGAGTGATTGGTTTCAGGATCGCTGATAACCACAAGTTATCTTTAATCAGAAGAGATGAGAAAATGGCAAAACGTGAAAAAGAAGAAATCAGAAAAAGGATGGAAAGGCTGATTAGGAACATTTGAAGATAGTGTGAGAGTGTGTGTGTGTGTGTGTGTGAGAGAGACACTGTGAGGACCACTTTGCAGTTTAAAGCACTGGAGTGAGGACATTTTGGCTGATCCACACCTTCAAAGGGCTGTTTGATGGTCACAACTTGGTTTTAGGGTTCAGGTTAGAATGAGGTTTAAGTTAGGGTCAGTAAGAGTCGGGCTCAACAGTTGTAATGGTGAAGGTCAGGGCAGGGAGCTAGGGAATGAATCACGATAATGAGCACCCTCACAAAGATAGAAGTACAAGTGTGTGTAAGTCTTCCCAAGGCCATGCAGGTTGAAGGGTGCTTTTGCCAACTTTTTTTTCTCCACCACTGAGATCCTTATCAGGGTAACAAGCTCATAAGGTTCAAACGCCCCCTGAGTCTGCAGAGACCGACAAACGTGTGTTCAAACACAAGCAAACACTCTCACAGACAGACACACACTTGTCACTGCGTTCTTGTCTTGTAGATCTCAAGATTTCCCAGACCATAGATCATCTCCATAGATTTGGGAATTAGCAATGTGTGAAATTAATTTGCACATGAGAATGTAACAGATACAGAGAGGCTGCAGAAGATTTCAAGGATTGCAAAGCAAAAGAAAAAAGAGAGAAGGAGAGCATCATGAGAAGATGGGAAACGGGATGGGTTTTGAATAAGTGGGAAGGCAGATGAGAACATGGTTAAAACCTTTTCAAGTCTTCAGTGAAGATGAGGTGAAGCATCAGCTTCATTCTGTTGTTGGCTGGTTGCCGGTTGCTGACGTGCGTGCACCATGTGCGCCACTGCTCCCACACTTGACCTTCATCTAACCTTGCCTCTCGGAATAGCGATTTTTGGAAACAGAAGTCTCCCAAAAAATGCATTTCTCCACTCTCTCTTTTCAGCTGATCAATAGAAGTGCAGGAGAATAGAAAGACAAAAAGTGTGGGTGAGCAGGGGAGGGTGGAAGCAGAGGTGGATTTATTTTCCTCTCAAAGCTTTCGTGACGCGGGACAAACACATTATCCCCACTCCTCCCTGCTCTCTCTTTTGTGCTCTGTCCTCGGGCTTATTTAAAAGAAGAAACCATTATCTTTGCCCGTTCTGAAACAACACTGACGCTTGTCCACAAGAAGTGTGTAGAGCGCTAATGAGGTGAGGGAGAGGATGGTTTGATGAAGGCTAATGGGTTTGGCGGCAGAGGGATAAAAAACACCCACCAGGGCACATTTAGAACATAATCATGGTTCTTGTGCTTTCACTCAATTTTTCATCAGTGTCAGTCCTGTAAGATTTGCAGTCCACATTTCTGCAAAACAACAACAGCTACAGTGCAGCTTTGAATATAAGAACACAAGAAAAGTGAGAATTTAAATGCCAATCATAAACAATAACTTGGACTAGAGTGTTTTTTTGTACAGCAGTAGTTTGTCCGTAGTGGTACATGTATACATTTGACACCTTAGTGCACATTGCATATAAAATTCAAGCAAGAAACTTTCCTTTTTTTGAAATAATGTAATGTAAATGTTTTGCAATGTAAATCCCTATTTGGCTGTTATTACGTGTTAAATTGACAACCACGCTCTCGGTCGGTAAGATTGGGGTGTGAGCGACGATATAAACTTTATTTATTGCAGTCTGAACAGTACCACTAACCTATTGGAGAGGAAAATGAACTACATCTATTCAATTTGTCTGCTGTTACAGATTGTTATTGCTGTTTTTGTGGAGGATAATTAACTTATTTGAATTGATTGCCTACACATCGGCCCTTAATTTAGACTAAAATAATCTTGAAATCGTCATGATGAAAATCGGCACTTGAAAACAGTCAGTCATTACAGCCAGCTTGAATACAGTTAATGCAGGTCTTTGCAGGGAAACCTTTTTGCTATTCATTAAATGGGATAACATTCATTTCACTGCTGTTGTGCTGCAATGAAATGCCATTCACATTCATTTTGGTTTTGGGTTTGAACACCAATGTGTCCATCAAGGTTGTTTTTTTTGTTTTTTTTTAAGGAAAAATTAACTGAAATCTTATGTTAAAAAAAGCAGTATTGTGCTTTATCGATAGCACCACAGTCGCCTAAGCCAGTATCACTTCTCAAAAGATGAAGCTGTCAGACTTCTCAGTTCCCTTCCTTTGTGAGGTCTGTGATTGTCTCTTAATTGTGAGACTTATTCTTTCCCCTCCTCCAGCTGATTTCACACACATCTCTTCTTCTATCGCTCCACTCTGTCTGGTTGTTTTGAGGACACGCGCTCACAGATATGATCCTGCGTGCATCACAGAACAGTTGAAGGCGTCTACATAGTGTGACATGGATGACCGTGTTAGCCAATTACATGCATGTTTGGCTTTTGGCTTAAATTTTCTGATACTTCAAAGCCTGCAAACAGTGATATGGACTCGCTGCCAGCTGAGCAGCAATATGGTAATAGTTAGTGTGTTAGTAACAGAGAGAGCAGTAGAGATAAAGTGTGTGTGTGTGTGTGTGTGTGTGTGTGTGTGTGTGTGTGTGTGGTCTCAGCGCTTGTTTCAGGGTTTTTTTTGCGTTGCTTCTATGCAAAAGGGAATCCTTAATTAGGAAGTCAGTTTTCTCTGACCTCCAGCTAAAGCACAATGTTGTCATCAATGGCTCGGCCTCTCAGGACTGAGATTCCCCCCCCACTCTTTTTTTGCCCGTCTTTTTGTTTGGTTATCTCTTGCTTTCCAGTCTTTCCCCAAGTGCTGTCTCTTTTTCTTGTCTTTTCATATTTTGCCCTTTAATTTCTCCAGCCCCTTTCTTTTTATAAACCTCTTTTCATCGTACGCCCCTCTCCCCTCCCTCCTTCTACGCTCTTCTGCTTTCATCATTTTTAGTTGCAGTCTAATCATGTTTTACCTTTGGGCCCAGGTAACCTTCAGATAAAACACTAAGCACAGAGGTAAACACTGAAATGCTTTTCTGAAGCCCTGAATCGTAAACAATACATTACACACAATGATCAGTCCCCAAATGTGAAAGTTCATAGAAAAATGGGTTTTAACATGTCCCCACAGGGGAGGAAATGAGAGACGCATAGCCTCTGCCCTTCTTTTATCCTCTCCCTTTTTTTCCCCTCATATCCCCAATTCCCTTGTTTCTCTTTCTTTATCTCTCATAGTTTCTCTCTGAGCTGAGAAGTGGTGCTTGCTTTGCGATATATTCGCCCGGCATCAGGCCCAGAGGCTGTTGTTGGGTAAAAACTGTAAAAATTCCCTCAGCAGTGTCCTCCGCTCACCCCCACCAAACACAACAGCCATATTCACAATGCATCACAGCTAATAAGCCTCGCCACTCATCGCCATTATTCACATTATACCCATTTAATTTCCACACTGCTGCTCTCCTCTGCTGTCATCTCTTTCTTCTCTGTATCCCTTTATCTTCCACCACCACCACACTGCCTTAGCCTCCAGTCTTTTCACTGCACTTCCTCTTTGTCCCAGTATACCAGAGCAGCTGATTTGTGAGTCAGCTCTACCCCCTGTAGTCCCCATTTTCACATGAAATAATCCTGGTCCGGCTGTCCTCTGAGTTCCTCCCTGCCAGCCATATTGTCCATGCTGCAATGTCCCATTTCCAGGGACCTGCCTAATTGGTCACTCACTGTGTGGGACTCCCATCCCCTGGCCCCAGCTGCCAACACTGCCACCTATTTTCCATATTCTCTACAGAAGCTAAACCCTTTTCTTCATTATCCATGTTGGTGCAGTGAGAGTGTGAAATTCATCGTCCTGTCTTTCCCAGCTTTTTTTTTTTAATGCCATTTATCAGTAACTCCAGAGTTTCAGCGTCGCTGCAGTCTTGTGTTTGATAGAAGTTGAATTGAACTACTGTATATATATCTACATGCAACGAAAGCGCTAAAAGTTTTTTAATAACTGGAAAAGTTACTTGTGTGGGGAAAAAAGTAATGACTGAATAAAGAACAAAACGGAACTTTAAAATAAAAGGCAAGGGAAAGCTACTGGTAACAGGAGATATACAAAAAAAACTGTTGAATGTTTTTGTCTTTGAAGGAGAGTGCAGAAAGGTTCAAAACATATTGTGTTCACTGCTTATTAAGTTTCTTTCCTTCTCTTTTATCAATGGTGCTTTTCTCTTAAGCATTTAACGCAAGTTTGACGCAAATCCCTCTCTTCTAAGAAGAAGAATGCTCTAAACTTGTGCTTCAAATCACAGAAGGAGCTGAGGCTTGTTAATGATAAAAACCCTTTTTTTCTATTCAATGTACATGGAAGGCGACAGGCTCGGCACATTGTTCCTTTTATGTGAAGAGGTGGAAAACTCTTTCATTACGTATCTGCTCATCCAAGTCCTTGGTCACAAAAAAGCACAAGGGCAAACATTCTACTTGTAACCACTCTTATTTCACATGCAGTGGTAATAATGGCTTTCTATATGATTTGCTGAATACTCACTGATTGTCTCCTAAGGTGCAAATCAAGGATGTCTTGAGTAAAACTTCAGGCGATGCAGTTCATCAGCCTGCTCTCCGGAGCGTATTTGATTAACTTAACTTATTACTATATATATATGTAAATCATTATTACCAAGGATTATCAAGGCATTCAGTTATGGTCCTTTTCATTCATGAAAAATGCCAAAGTTAGCTGGTAGTGGATAGAAAATCAGATGTGGAGCTGCTATCCCAGTAAACTTTCCCAGCCAAGCTCTTATTTCAAGCTGTCAAACCGGCTCTGAAAATAACAGACACTTTAGTGATGAAAAGGACTTTTAAATAACATTCTGACTTTTTTTTCTTTTGTGCATGTGTGGTTGTCAGTTTTTAGTCTTCAAGGCTCAGGTTGTGTTTCAGAATGAAGTGACAGCTGGGCTTCAGCAAGACTTGCCAGTCGCCTTCAGATCCCTGAGATAACACATAAAGAGATGGACGGACAGACACACACACACACACACACACACGCAGGTGGATGCCAGCAGCCATTTCTCCCTCCTTCCACACATATCTTTCCATCAGTCTGCCAGGCTCTTTGTCTTCTCCTCACAGCCCATCCCTTACTCCAGTTATCAGATAGTAGAGACTGACACATCTGTGTTCCGCTAGGGCTCATGCAGCTAACAGCACACTGACCTACAGTGGCTAAAGACTTTATATATCATGGCTTTTCTCATAAGTTCTAACGTAATACCTTTTCTGCTATTTGATGCCCTCTCAAACCGGTTCATGAAAGAAGACAATGAAACCCTGCTCATCAGTTCAACAGTCAAATCAACCACCACTCCCAAGTTGAGCAGAACAGGGACAAGGTGTTTGGGTCCAGGATCTTCACGTGACTCTGTGTTTCCTTTCCGCAGGGACGACGAGCATGCCCTGATCCTGCAGTACTGTCAGACGCTGGGAGGGGAGGGCTCCCCCTGCAGTCAGCCCCAGAGTCCTGCCCAGATCCTGCAGGCCGTGGAGAGGGAGGAGAGAGGCGAGCTGGAGCGCATCATCGCACGTCTGGAGGAAGAGCAGAGGTAGAGCTTCGTATTGTGTTTCTGTACGAGAAACTTCACATAATTCAGTGTGGAAGAAAATTGGGTCCGAAAATAAAATATGGGGAATATTGCCCATGTTGTGACAATCCTCTGATGGACAATTGTGTTTCAGTTGAGATTTCTTTAAGATTGAACAGAGGTTATTAATATCAAGAGTATTGACATGTCTGCTTTATGGAAATTGAAATGTTCGTACCACCTACAAATCAGTGTTTATCTTTTCTGGCTCATATTTACTGTTTACTCACAGC
This sequence comes from Psettodes erumei, assembly GCA_016785225.1. Classification (NCBI taxonomy): domain Eukaryota; kingdom Metazoa; phylum Chordata; class Actinopteri; order Pleuronectiformes; family Psettodidae; genus Psettodes; species Psettodes erumei. Next base: position 465,501 of record JAFBJZ010000635.1, on the reverse strand, counting down.
TTCCCGCTGTCATTTGTGCTCCTTGTCACACCTCAACACACAATACATAAACATCCACACACTGCCCGTAACCCCAGCCTGCCTCCGACGCCAAGCCCTTCCCCGGTTTGATTAGTAAATGTAAATGGCTCAGAGACAGTCATGGTGCGATCTGTTCATGTGGAGATGCTTTTTTTTTCCGGCCAGAGGCTCGACTGTGATTTAACACTGATTATCCACATACACAGACGCAACGTGAGAGCGAGGAGGAGGAGGAGGAGGAGAGAGAGAGAGCTTTACTGCCGGGCTCATAAATGCCAACTTAAGTAAAGCACTGCAGCTTATGGAGGGGGTGTGGGGAGGGAGTGAGGCAAGATATTTTGGTGGGGGTCTTTTGTGTTTGTCCACTTCAAATAGGATTTTGCTGAGACGGAAGAGGTAAACACGAGTCTGGTATTTTTGTGTGGCAGCCCGCTGTTGGGTTTGTGTTGAGGAAGAGGCTCTTGAAATTGAAACAAGTTGAAGCAAAGGAATCCAAAACCAAACAATAATAATAATAGTAAAAATATTAGTAATAGTAGAAAAAAAGAAAATGCTCGAGGGGAGTCCACAAGCCCAGCTCTCAGGAACACAAGTCCAGTGGGACCAATTTATACAAGGCTCCTGGGAAAGCAACACTGTCAAACAAATGGTTACATGTGGCGACAAGTATATAAAATGTTAGAAATATTATAAGGGAACCCTAAAATAGATATTGTACATACAGTACGCAGCCTCAAGTATAAGCATGTTCACATGCAGGAAAAAAAACATAAAAACATGTATGTATTAAAAGCTGTCTCAAAAGTTTCTGTCTCAGTGACAGCCAAGGCCACAACATGAGTCATAATTTTCATACTCATCCATTTATCATCTCCCCTGTGACATTTATTTTGCCCAACTGAACATACACTAGTACATAAAACATTTTAATTATTGCAGGTGTGGTGTTTACAGCCATGTGACAGATTTGTGCTGTGCTTCTAATCCTTATTTCCCAGGACCCTGCAGAGGGAGTATGAGCAGCTGAAGGAGCAGCACGGCCAGCGAGGGGCCGCTCAAGGAGGCACCTGGGAGTCAGAGGGCCCCTCCGCCCACCCCGACGAGGCCGATCTCCTCGCCGAGGCCAAGCTGCTTCGACAGCACAAGGGCCGTTTGGAGGCCCGCATGCACATCCTAGAGGAACATAACAAGCAATTGGAGTCTCAGCTGCACCGCCTCCGACAGCTCCTGCACCAGGTGACTTATCACCTCCACTGATTTGTTTGGCAGCTCTGTCCCATGAAGCCACAGGTTGTGGCTGAGTGGAATTACAGATAGATATTCATAGACTCGTGCATCGAAAAACAAAACAAAACAAAAGAGCACTCAGGGTTGTTTCTTGCTGTTGTGTGTTTCTCCTTGACAGCTGCAAAGTGGACCCGTTAAAATAGATTCAAACTGCAGCCGCGAAGAGGCCATTTGCAGAAAGAATGGCTGTAGTTTTGGTGCTTAGGAGACAGAAAACAACATAGACAAGGACTTAACCTCAAGTAGTGTAATCACAATAACATGATATAAAAGCCAGGTAGCAGCATTTGTCAGCTTAAAAAGGAGGATTTTCAAAGTTAAAAAGTCCTATTTTTTCAGAAATTCAAAGGTCAAATAGTCTCAAAATCACACCAATATATAACAGACATATTGTCTCAATAAAAAAACGATTTTGCCCTGGTGATTTAGTTACATGCACTTTTAAATAGATAAGTGGAATGAATATTTTTTTGAGATGAACTACTGTTTTTGCAGCCCCTTAGCAGTGCACACACACAGGTGTCATATAAAGTTTATTTCTGCCATAAGTTGCCTTTTAGTTCTTTTTCTCAATTAGGCTTGTTGTTGAGGAGCAGCAGGGCAGCAATCACAATTCACAGACGCACTTTCACATTCACACACACACACACAGCAGCAGCTGGCAGTGCTGTCTCAGTGCAGCTCATAAAATATTTGTAACAAAAAAACTAATTAAAAAAGTGAAACACTAACACAGAATGCTTCCAATAAATTAAAATGATTCATTCAAAGTCACTCAAATAATCATCGACATAAATATGTACTCGTGCACGTTTGAACTCCCTCATCCACACGTCTATAGGCAAAACGTGACAGCACATAAGTTTTTATCCTTAGTTTTGTTTTTACCTTCGAATAACAAAACCTGCTCATCAATGCTCAGATTAGATCCTAATCAAATCATTACGATTCCATCCAGAAGTCCGGCATCGCTCTCCAGTCCCACTATCAATAACTCTCAGGTTTGTTTATGCGCGCCCCTAATTGCTCACTAAGGTTGGATTGTTTGTGCCAAGTGAGAAACGCACAAGCCTCAAGCCAAACAAACAGCAATCCTGACAAATCAGGCTGAGCAAACACAGGGGCAGGTATTGGCTCTGTGGTAGCCGTGGAGCTGAAAGCACAGTAATAACTCACAACAAATACGGCTCCGGGAAGGCGGCTGACTTGACTCGGCAGATTTTTAATGGATGGAGATTAACATTTGTGCAGAAAAAAGTTGCTTGTTGCACCCAGCTTTTGCTATAATGGAGATCCCCACCCCCACCCCAGTATTTAAACAGTAGCTGTAGATTTGTTAACATCCTTCATATGCATAAATGGTATGCAACGTAATATTTTGGAGAGTGGAAGTATCAATACTACAATTATAAGTAAAACTTTTAAATCTTAAAAGATCTCGTTTGGCAGAAATAACGTCCCTGTGTTATATTATCATATATTATTGGAATATTATTTCTGATGTTTTAAGCTAATTATTATTTTGATTAAACCAATTTTCTGACTTCTCAAACTGTTAACAAATTCATTTATCACAAATAAATTAAAATATCATAGGTTTTCTACAAACATTTTAAATCTGTTCTTGATTGCTTACATACTGTATATAAGACACAGTTTCCCTGCATGTGTACAGTGCATGGCATGTGCCTTGTTAAGATGTTTCTGCATCAGTGCCACCCCTTCGTAAAATAAAGTGATTGTTTTGTTGAGTCTGAAAGACAAAAAACAACTACATCTTACACACAGTGGCACACACCACTATCTGCATCCATGCAAACACCCCCCCAGAATAAGGACTTCTGTTGTCTGACATTTGAATCCCCGGACCCCCGACGTCTTTCCATCAACCGCAGCGTTACTGCGAGGCTGCAGAATAATAAACCCACCCGGCTTTATGGCACACATTAAATTCCCACTCCTGAGGGTCTACTGAAGCCCTGACCTTAGCTATTCTAAGACAGGCCTCGAGACACTGGCTATGCTCTGGAGACATTTCCAACCTGTTAGCCTTTACTAGCGCCTAGGGGCACAGGGGTGATGCGGGAGGGGGATGGGGAGGCAACATTGATTTGGTTTCTTGCAGTTGACAGGCTAAAGGGAGGAGGGAATGTGTGAGTCTGGCGTAAATGTCACTGGATCTCAAGTATTTGCTTCTGTGCATCAGAGCAACAGAGCATGTTTTCACCAATTGATCAACTGTCCACAGTATTGTAGCTATAAAAGCCCTCATGTCTAATTGATTGATTCAAATGGTGTGTTATTTTGCTTTAAGAGAAACTAGGCTTTTTTTGTTTTGACAAATTGCTTCTTTTATCAGACTTTTATTATAAACCCTGACATAAATCTGAAGTGCCTATTTACCCTGCTTATTTATCTTAATGATAAAAAGAAAATGGGGACACACATTACCAGTTTATCTGTTAATGTCTTTTTGTACATGCCCAAATTCTCCCCTTTGCCTGAAACAGTCTATTCATTGCTATTCAAAACGCTGTGGGGGACACATTTACTGCAGGCCAGCTCAGTTTGAGCTCAGGAACTGATGTCGAGGCGAAGCTGCAGAGCGGAGACGTCACGCTGACAGCGGTGGAAACACAACAGGCAACACCCTGTCAAAAAAACATCCTGAATATCAGCGTTGTTTTTCAGATTAGTAGGTCATCTGTATTCCCTGTCTGCTTCTCCAGCACCAGCGGTAGCTGCAATAATGTCAGACAGATTAGCCTCAGGTGAGATGAATTTCTAAATGAGAGGCTGCAGCTACAGGTGTTACAGCAGAAACCTGTGGATACAATTAAAGGACACTTCCACGTCCTATGCCACCGAGTGTGTAATATTTCTTGTATTGTTTGCTAGAGGACTCATGATCTCAATTTTAATCTGTCATGTCGACACACCAGGAATTAAACAACAATTAGCTAGAACACTAAAAATCTCAGTAAATGTCCTTCGAGGTCTTTGAATGTGATTCATTCTGTAGCGTGTTAAATTCGCACGACAACAGCCTCATTGTGCCGCCCTCCGGTATTCCCTTGTCTCCGCCTGCCGCAGTGAAGCACAGCTAATTTCGAAGTTGTCGAGCTGATGCCAAGCGGAATAATTGTGTTATAATGATGGAGTTTTTGTTTTCTTCTCTCTCAGCCGGTGGTGGACTTGAGGGTAAATGGAGTGTCATCACCCACTGTGCAAGACCAAGGGCCACTTAGTGAAAACTCAGGTGAGATGCTCGTGGGCCAAAAAGACTTGACACTTGGACACAACCACTATTATATATAACAGCTACTATTGATCTTTAGATATGAAGGTCTGTCCTTTGAATTCAGGGACGTTTTATAGTGATTTGCAGGAAAGTTTCTGCACAGATTGAAACTTGTTGCTGACTGTGGTGTGGTACCATATTAAGGTGTGTTTGTGGTCACTGAAATTCAGCCTCTCTGTGCATGTGTGTGTGTTCAGATGAGCTGTTGGAGTCCCACAACAGCAGCTCTGACCTGGCGGATGTAATGGAGCAGATTAACAACTCCTTCCCTGCATGCAGTCGTAAGTTTCACGCTCCTCCCTCCCACCGTGTCTGCCCAGATTTGTGTTAAGCCCACAAGGTCGTTGGTCACAGCAGGAAAATAGTGCAGGCCGCTATGTTTAACTTTCCATAATTTATGATCATGAGTTGTATAAATTAGGCAGGTCCATGACCTGAAATCAGTGCACTTTATTTCAGTCACAGGAAATTCCAAATAAAACAGAAAATAGTTGAAAGTAACATTTTGCCACTGTATGGTATGCCATGGTATGACGAGTCTCCAGTGTGATATAGCAGCTAATACATACACATCTTTTGTCAATCTCTCTGTCTTCTTCTTCCTCTTTCAGAATCTCACACACACTCCTGCTTTTCCTAGTCTCTCGATATATTTTGCATTGTGTGTGTGCATGCTCACATGTGCGCTGTGGAGCGTCATGTATAAATGATGGCATCTCGAGCAGCTGTGCACTCATCTGTAGTCATGAATTCAAAAGGTCTGGTTCTGTATTTCAGTGATTCGTGGCGTTCAGGTTGTGGTTTTCAAAAACTGGAATTGTAAGCGTGGCTCCTCTGCATTTTGACTTTGTGGTTTTGATTCTCATAAAAAATGCTGTCTCACACACAGAGATATGAAATACAGTCCTGAAGGGTTTTTTTTAAATTATCATCTCAATTTAGTACTTGATATGATGAGGGGAAAAACTTAGCCTGTCATTACTCTTTGTAGCAGAATTTGAAAGATCCACCTTTGGGGATGTTAATGAAACAGAAGAATAAATACAAACCTTCAAAAAGTGAGTTGGATTGGTTTTCTAATTTTTAGAGTTCAAACTCCTATGAGGGCTTTAGTGAAAAATCTATTCTAATCTGGCAGACGCTCCAGCGGAGCGTTATTAGCATTCGGCTACTGCACAGCTCTGAGGCACAGGGGGCCGAGCACCACAGAGTTGAGTGTGCTGCCTGAGCATGAGGGAGGGGCTCAGAGGCTGATCGTTTATTGTAGACTTATAAAAACAGAGATGAACTGGGGAGATTAAGTGTTAAACTACTCTGTTGTCTCTTTGTTTTGTCTCCCACAGCATCAGGCCTCTCCTCAAGACCACAGGTAAGACAGAGATCCTCTTCCAGGCTTTCAGATGCACAGCAGTTCTGCTAATCTGTCCGATTATTTGAAGCCCCTGTTTTCCTTGCATCCGCTCCCCTGTGTGAGTTTTCCAATCAGTATGTTAGTAATTGGAAAAGGTGAGAGAAGCTACAGCAGAGCAAGATTTTTAAGGTAATTACAGCTGCTGCCACAAAAAAGTAGTCCCCTACTCCTTCACCTCCTTCATGCCTCCACATTTGGTGGCTGGTGAGAAAGAGACAGCTAATGGATCTCTGGGGAGCGCCATTAGCGGCCCGTCTTATTCCCCAGGTCTCAGGCCAAGGTGCATTTCGGGGACAGAGTTGTTGTGAAAGCTGTTGCCACTGACCTGTTCCCACTGTAATTATTTCTGCTCGCTCCCGTCCTCCTAAGCTTCTTTTTATACTGTTTTTTTTGCCTTTTCACACACCTCGAATAACCTTCACACGTCAGTTGGGCTGCCTGTTCGCTATGAATCCATTTGCGGCGACTATTAACATATTTTACTTTATTCTTCAATGACCATTGCACGCCCTCAGCATACCTCTTAATTTAATTCAAGTCAGATCAAGTTTTTCATGATACAGTATAATGCCCATAATATGCACTTTGTATTCAGTACATGCAGTAAATGAGTTGAAACATACTCTGCTTTTACTGGGGTCTCTTTTAAGTCACCTTTTTAATCGTTTCCTTTTTGCATTGCCCTTGGTGAATACCATTCACAGTGCACTCTACTGATTTTCATGCAAGGGCACACGTGAATGGGCCTAAGTGCCTGATTCCATTTCTAAGAAGACAGCTGTGTGGGTCTGTAAAATCATTCCTGCGTCATCCATGTCCACCTCCTCCCTTTCCTCTACAACAAGCTCCTAATGGACTGTAACTGGCTTGAGGCACTGCAGTCCATTTACCAGTTTTTCAACCAGATTACTTTGTTTGAGCTCTGGAAGTTTCCACACAGTGATGTCTCGATGAAGAGTAATGAGGCGGGTTCACCTGCCTCACCTGGAGTGCTGACGTTCAGTGGGTCTACTTGAACCCAAACACACCACACAGCTTGTTGCACCATCGTGATTTCAAATGTGCAACTTCACGATGACTTGATGTTTGCGTTCTCTGTTTTACAGGTGATGTGAGGATGGTCACCACACAGGATGGCGTGTGTTGTTTGTGTACGCACACATGAGTGCGTGTGTGTAGTGAACATTGGAGGAGACAGAATCATTCCCAAACAAATACCCTCCCCCCAAATCCCAAAGACGCACAGGACCGGACAACTTAACTACTTTTACCACCTTGTCTTGTACTATGCAAATTGTACATTTTATGAACTGTAGATTGTAACTGAACTTGGTTCAACATTTGTCAGTGATTTGTTTAGATATGCAGATGAGTATATGGCCACGGGGCTTTGTATAGTAAAACATGCTCTTTGTTTTTCAGAGGGTGGTTTGGGATTTGTGTTTTGTACTTGTTAAGTTTTGCTTCACTGGGAATCAAACTGTTACATTTTTTTGTCATTCCACTGCTTTGAAACCTCCAGCTCCCGGTTGCTATTGTCCATGGAAGTAGCCACAGATCTTGTTCCATGTTTGGGAGCACGCACAGTTCCTGAGTAGTAACATTGAAAGGATCACTTTGAAGATGTAGACCGTCACAAGCGTCCATTTTGTTTTAAAGATCTATCTTGTAGCATGCTTGATGTCAAGTTCCCCTTTAACGCATTAATATGCCGGCAGACTTTGTGTCAACTGCGATTTCTTAATGTAAAGTTTAACCCCTTCTGTGCCTATACAGTTTGTCATTCCACGCGTGGAAGACGAGATAAAGAGTTGATGAATTTAAGTGGGGCTGTGTATAAAGAGAGAGGTTTTGGAAAATATAGATTTAAATCTAAAGTTGTTCTGAATCTGGGTTTGTAAGAGGCCCACCATCATTATATAGAAAAAGTTTTTGGTTTTGTTTTTTAAAGATTTATGTTCAGAAAATCAGAGGAAAGCCATGATTGCCTTGCTACCTCAGACTCATAGACACAGTTTTGTTTTTGTGGTTCGTAAACTTGTTTGAAACAGTTGTGATCATTTACAGAACATGAACAACCTGGTTTAGCATTCAGAGCTTCAGCTTACTGTATTTGTGTACACTGCAATGAGGAGATACCAAGTTAAAAAAACGAAGTTATTATTACTGTACCACAATGAGTCTGTGGCCTGCTGAAGCTAGCCACCCGTTACGACGAGTATTACTTTATCTGTTGTTGGTTTTTCCACTGGCCTTCTAGCACTGGTCCCTCACTGCATTGTGTTGTTGTGCTATATGCTATCCTGTAAAACTTGTGAGACTGAACAACACTACTATAACCTCCTCTGACTGTAGACTGACGGTGATGTTGGTGATAATTTTAATGATTACAATCATGATGAACCGTACCATGGCAGAACTGTGTCGCTTCTCCTGAGGTATGTAAAATAGATTGACCACACTACGTGTAATATGGCTGTTGTTTTATTCTAAATAAAATTTTTATAACAATAATGTCCCCCAGCTGCCTTTTTTACTGACTGACTGCTCTGTTTAGTGACTTGATAGGAGTGTGATGATTGATCAAGACTAAGTATCTAAGGATCAAGAAGTCATCCCATTGCTTGTTACACTGTTTCACATGCAGCTCTTGCTCTCTGCATTTAAAAGCATCTTATGCACACACATCTGGTGTGAGGAATATAGGCCTCATTACTGCCATCTCCTCAGCATCATCCAAACCAAGAAATATTATTATAGGATTACAGGAAGATTATTATTTGTTGAAGGAACTGATAATAGTCAGAGGTTGTATCCTCGTTACATGTTGTGCAGTGAGCATGCTGAGCTGAAAACTCCAAATGAATGATGAAAGGTAATTAAACTCCTCACCTTTTTCTCCAGCCCTTTAAACACACACACAAAGCTTCTTTTTTCATCTGAGAATCATTACTCACTTGTAGCGGCATTAATTATTCTTAAAGGTTGTGTGATGTTCAATTAAAGACGTTTACCTCAGTCTTGCTTGGCTGTCCTGTCCCCTGTTGCTGGTTATAAATCAAATCTGACTGCACCAGTGATTTCATGAAGTAAAATCAGCTCATTTTAACAACCTGTCAGAGTAAATTGTGTCCCAATAGGAAATTGTCTTTACTCTTAAGGCTGTAGTTATTAGACCACACCAAACTCAGAGTGGTTGTTTATTTCCTTTAACTGAATGTTAAAAAGGAAGTTTTAGTTGTACAAATCGTATCCCTTCTGCCACAGCTTCAAAGAAACGGGATTACTGACATCCCCAGATCCATTTCAATCATCTTTTGCTGTGGCACCTGTGCAAATGCAACATAAAGTAATTCAAGGAGACAAGTTTTCCTTGCTGGAAAAGTTTTCTTCTTAGTAGCACTCCCTATCATCTATGGTCCAGCTGTTCCATAACAGGCTTCAATATACAACAGTAGCTAAGTGATTGTGCACCCTAATTGGATCTGGGGCCACTGTAAATAGTCTTGCTCCTTATAGACAGTATGTTCACAACCTCTTGGGCTCCCCCGAGGTGCTTTAATTAGTTTATCATTCCAACTTCTGTAATGCACTGCAGGAATCAGCTTTTTGTTTTGTAAAGGCTAAGAGGTTTGTAAGCAACAATCTATGTGACACAAGGGAGAGGTGGCACTTATTCCTTACTGGATCCCATTGCAAAAATAACTGTACTGGTATTTTCATTTATGCTAATGTTATAATTAGGCAATGTGTGAGGGTGGATTTGGTTTAATTGGTGTAACAATCCAATCTGCTCATGTGAAACTCAAGTCAAAGCAAGACTGCATGTTATCCGCAATCTTTCCAAAGCCTTTTAATCCTGCTTAGCTCTCTGTGACTTTAGCACAGCTCCCGTGAAGTGGTCACAAGACTGAGCAAAGATTAAAAGGTTTGGACATTTTAATAATATGATAACTAAGTAAGTGAAATTCTCTAGCCCCCAAAATTAAGGTCAAAGGTCAGGCTCAGCTACTGAACAGTGCACCTTTGGAGCTGGTAGGAGCTGATAGATGCTTGCTGACATGTTAGACTGAACCTTGGGGAACACTAACCAACAGCCTCCTGCCAGACATCCTCAGTCTTAATCAGACAGTGAGACGCCAAAGGCTGACTGTTATACTAGCCTCCTGTGGCTATAATTGTCAAATGCATGAGGAATGGTGAGACAACTTTACTTTAGCCCGAGGGTGCAGCAAGCTATATGCTGTTACCTATAATAAAAAGTTCATAGAATAACTTTAACTCAAGGTCGATTTAGTACCTGTTCTGGAGCTTTAATCGTTATCACATGATCGTCCACAGCAGATGGAGTTGTGAGGTATTCTCGTCCCTTCATCTGATATTCATGTTTTACCTTGGAAATAGCAGGTGAGAGAATTAACCCCACCACAAGCTCCGCTCAGCTGCTGGTGAGCTTTCAATTTCCTTTCTATCTTCCTCAGCAGATGGAGTTGCCTGTTTGATGTTCAAATTTCTCTTCTGCTGAACAAGTGAGGTTTTCTCATCCACGTTGGCTTTAAAGTCAAAATAAAAGGGCAAATTTATTTATAGGAAGGTTGATTAACAATTTAACATTTAGACATGACAACAAATAGTACAACTAGGAAGCTGATGTACACTGGTAGTTTATTAGGTACACCTCACTTAAACTAATGCAGCTTGTGTTAAAGTCATATTGAAGGCTTTATTCTGACAGGTGTTTCTATTATTTTGTCGGCTCCATTTATATCAGCGAGGGGAGGCTAAATAAAACAATCATGCAGCTCAATTATATTACAGGACTGTTGCGCTAGGCTGTACCTGTCAGTCAGCTGAGTGTACACCTTCATTTTGTCTGCCGTGTCGCTAAATAATGAGGCATATGCCCGCTTAACTGGTTTGCAGTATATTATTGTGAAGATTCTGCGCCATCTTGGATTTTATATTGGACTTGTGCACGTCCTTCAAATTGGATAAAATGTGTTTTTTTGTTACGTCAAGTCTCGGCGGACATTGTTTTCCCGCCTAACAAGCCGCTGATGTTCATTTCCTTGATCTTTAAATTCTTCTCATATGAATGTTCCAGTAAAAGATAATCGGTAAACTGCCCTCTGTCGTCTGGGATGAGTAATGACAGCCGGATTTTGGAGGATCCTCACGCGATTCTCTTTCTCCGGCTGGAAGTTTTCCGGAAAATAAGTGAGTGTGTGCGGGGCGTGAAACTTACTGTTCTCACACAAAGCTTTGTGAGAAGAGATGCGCATGAAGAGGCCCAGTGTTTGTAGCTGCTCTACCAAATTAATTTCCTTTTATGTAGAGGAAAACCCCAACCAACTGGAAAGACACCTTTTCCTTTCATCTCCGAACTTCAAACCGCACAGATTCTGCTGCAAGCTGTTGAACAGACCCACCACGCGTGACCGCAAAGGTGAGCGACTAAGCAGTGAACCTCAGTGGTGGACTGATGTGGCCTTTTTTAAGATGAGTCTGCAGATGTGTCTTTTTCAAATGGGTGAAATCCTATATGACTGTACAGCTACATGCAGGACATTGATTCGCTTAGCCCCTCCTTGCCCTGCTCACTCTCACATAAGCACATTGACACCTGACCAATCTGTGAATAGTTCCTCCTCTCAAAGCACACAATGAATAAAAATGCGATCGTGTGGGATGAAGGATAGTGTGTTGTCTTTTCCCCTGCGGGGAAGGCGGCAGCCATAGATGCTAGTCAGTATCAACAGCTCATGCAAGTGGATAACGTGGGATAACTCTGATGCTGAATGTTTGCTGCCTCAGTCCAGATAACTATTGGAAAAAGAGACAGTCTGGACTAAAGGTATTAGCAAATCAGAGTACCTAAACTTAAGAAAAACACACGTGGGGAAGCTGAACCATCCGGCCAGTGTGATCAGCTATCAGGTTAATTTGTTTTGAATATTTTCAGGCCTTGATCAGTGCTGCTGTGAGGGTTGGAAGGGATAGGTGTAGCTAATGAAGAGAGAGAGGTAGGAAAGGTGGACGGCAGCCAACATGCTGCTGTGGGTGAGCCAGATAGAGCAGACGCAACATATGAGATTGAACTATTGAGCTGTATATGTTATTCAATTACTTATTTGTCTTGGGAATGAAAATACTTGAGGCAGAACACCTTATATATAATATAATTTAATATTACCATACAGATATCTATGATAATGTATACAGCAGTAGTATATATATATATGGTACTGTTACCCCACCCCACCTCCACAATCAGCTACCAGTACAACCACTTCACTCCACTTTTCTGTGGGAAACTGTGCTGTGTGTGTGAGTGTATCTCAGGGTACCAGACAATATCTAATCTGTTTAATTTCCTTGTCCTGTTGTCTCTGTCCTCCTGAGCATCACCATCTGTGATCTGCAAATTATTCTCTTTGCTGTGGGTAAAAACGCACTATGACAATCCCTCCTGGCTTGGGGGGAAAGCTTCAGCCGTCAACAACCGATCAAAAACAGTTTTTCTGGATGGGGCAGTGTCGGAGCTGGATTTTATTTTTTTCCTTTCCTCTGCCCGTTTCTCATTCATGCAGCAACACTGGCTGGCATGCAGATCCGATCAGCAGCTGTCCCCCTTTGATCTGATGTTTGGCAGGCAGCGGCAGAGCTGTTGCCGATGGCATGGGTTTCTTGGCGGGGAGCTTCCCCTGGCACAAAGCAGGGATAGGGAACAGATGTTTGGTCGGGGAGGGGGGCAGGACACTATAGGGCCTGTGTGTGATATGGGATACGGGCCGGACCCCGGAAAGATGAAGTCAGGGAAAGAGAGGAAGGGATGAGTACAAGACAAGCAACCTGGAGGGGAGAAGCTAAAACAGATCAGGACGAGAGCCAGTTTTTGTTTTCATTATTGTTATTATGTCAGCAGTTAATCTCTGTGATGCTGACGCAGTAGACCTCTATGTAAACATCTTACAACAGCTTACACAAACTTAACTCAGACTTGTATCTTAATGAACCCTCCAGCTTTAACAGCTCCCTTGCAGTACTTATCTCTTAGAGTTTATTGACCCGTGTGCACTTCAGATCTCCAGAATATGCTGAGTGCACACGGTGAGTTAGCATTAGCACCATATTAGCTCTCTCTTTGACGATTAATTTTAAGAAGTTAACTGCACTGCACCTTCTTCTGGCAGGGCATCGACCTTGGGTTTTCACTGTGGCTGCTTCAGGGAATATTCTGGGCATTTGTCCCATATCCACATTTTCCTTTGTGGGCTTTAAAAGAAAAAGAAACAGTTAAGATATATAGTATAAGAAATATACTTTCTTATATCACTTTTATGTACTTCATTAAGAGCCGGACTTAGTGTGGCAAAGAGCAACCACAACTTTAAGAATTGTGACCCTGTACTGTTACTCGTTTCACTTTTAGCTTCCATCTTTTCTTGTGGGTGATATCATTCTTGTGTTATTAGTCTCTTGCATCCTCTATGCTCATATTTCAAGGCAGTCATCAGCACCAGGTCATTTGCTCACATTCATCATCCCTCTTTGCACTTTCAGTGCATTCAGAAAGTATTCAAACTTTTCAGCTCATTTTTTTCCTTACCATTCTACCATCAGTACCCCATAATGACAAAGCAAAAAACTGTATTTTAAATTTCTGAAAGAAGAGTGGAACAACCAAGATCGGGGAGAAGGGCCTTGATAAGAAAGGTGACCGAGAACGTGATGGTCAATCTGATGCAGAGTAACCAGTGTAAGCAAGGGGAAGTAAAGACTGGGCAAAAGAGGCTTGGTGAGCATTTATGAGAAAATCCCGAAGGATAAAAGGCAAAGGAAAAACTAAAGACGAGCGAAAGGAAAAGTAAAACAAAGGCAGACCTGCAAAATTTAAGGTACCAAAAGTGTCAAAGTGCCGAAGAGAGTTAGTGTGCTGCAGGACAAAAAGGGATGGCTCTTTAATCATTTGTGTTTTTGTTCCTGAACTGTAAATTTCCTCCAATCAGCATCCACTCCTTTGTTTGAAGCGACGAAGGGGAGGAGGAGCTGATTTTATTGTAACTATAAAGAAAGTTTTCAATGCTGTTAATACATAAATACGTGTTAAATAATACTCATTTTATTATGAGCATAATAAAGTACAGTCCTTCAATCTAGTATTTCATATATTCATATTCAAATTTATAATTACAGACGTACAGTATATACTCTAAGGGTTACATTAGCTCTACAGAGGCGTGTCTGTGCATATAAGCGAGAGAGAGAGAGAGAGGGAGGGAGGGAGAAAGCTGATCATTATGTGTTTAATTGGTGATGACTTTCCTTTGAAAAATATTTTCCAGTTCGTTGAATTAAAACATTAGTCTGTTTCCACAGCACCGTATCTGGTTTTGTCCTTTAGCAGAGTTCCACAGCTGGATGACCACAAGAGTGATAACGACAGCTCACAGCCTGCCGTTAATTGTATTATCAGATCTAAACGTCTGCCTCTCCAGGATGGAGATAGGTATTGTGTCCTCTGGCCTATGTTGATTTTTGACACTTTTATAACAAGGTGAGAGAGAGGGAATTGGAAAGTCTGAGTGGACCTCTTACCAAAATTTCTTCAGACCCTTCTCAGCGGAATGCCAACGAGGGATACAAAACCCTCACTACATGTGAGCTGAGAAGGCCAGTTAGCGAATCCTGTTGGTATCTGAACTTTTAATTGCCCATTGTTGAATTCCTCGGGGAGTTAACAAAAGGTGATGTGACCTCACGACAGGGCTTTATGAGGCCAGATGGAGGCCTCTCCTCAGTGAGAGACGTGAAGCCTGCTTGGAGTTTGCAAAAAAGCACCTAAAGAACCCTCTGGTCTTATGAAACAAAGATCATGTCTGGAGGAAACCAACACATGCCCGGTATCATCCCAGGTCTCAGGCTCAGGTCCTCAGACTGGGCTGAGGTTCCCCTTCCAGCAGACAATGATCCTAAGCACACGGCCGAGAAAACTCTGTGAATGTCCTTAAGTGACCCAACAAGAGCCCTGACATGAACCCAAACTTAAGTCTCTGGAGGGACCTGAACATGGCTGTCCACCGACGGTCCCCGTCCAGCTTGACAGGGCTTGAGAGGATTTGCAGAGAAGAATGGCAGAAAATCCTCAAATCCAGGTCTGCAAAGCTCGCCGTGTCCTACTCAAGAAGACTCGAGGCTGTAATCGCTGCCAAAGGTGTCTCAAATAAGTACTGAGTAAAGGATGTGAATACTTATGTCAGTGTCATATTTCACTTTTTCCTTTTTAATAAATTTGCAGTGTCATTATGGGGTATTGAGTGTAGATGATGGATGACAGAAAAATGAAATGAAACTATTGACTTTTTTCACCTGTCTTTCTCTCTAAGGCCATGAGCATTGTAATAGTTGGTTTTTTAAGACTGCTGAGTTTCCCACACCTGTAACTGCATGTAACGGCCTCACTCAGGATGCCTGGTCAGGGCCAAGGGCTAACGAAGGGAGACAAACTGAAATTGGTGTGTCTGAAGTGGGAGCAGTGGGAGGTGCACAGGTAATCAGTCAGCGTCTTCCCAGTTTCATTACAGCATGGACCATTAGCTGCAGGCAGGTCATTGGCATTCCTCCTCACGGGTATTTAGAGCCCTGCTGCCACGATGCCAGTATGAACCAATCAGGCCACTTGTAAACACAGAAGACAAGGCGCTAATGAAATTTGATGGGCATTTGGTATGTGCTGTAGAGAGGCTGCTGAAACATTTCTGTATCTGAATCGGACCTTGGTTTTGTTTTCTTTTTCCAAGGACTAAATCACAAGTCCATTTTCCGCAGCCAGTTTGATTTACTCATTTACTTGTGCAGTGTGTGCGAGTAGGAAAGCTGTGGCAAAGCATCCCTGGTGGGTTTTTTTCTCACCTACCAGAGGCAAATCTTATACTCATCACACCTCTGTGGTTGACCGGCTATGGTCGATGCACCGCAGCCCTTTTCCACAGTCCTGCAGATTGTGAATGAGCACAACACTCTGCATTATTAAAAGATTGCTCTCGGTCATGGTTCTCAGGGCCTGCTTGCATCAACACCAGCATGTTGATGAGATTATTATATTGAATGCAGAATCTGAGAAATGAAAAAACTGGTTGAATTAGTGAGGAGTCAGTGAAAGGAAAATATGACCCAGAGGTATGTAGTTCATATTTTAAAATTAAGCGTGGGGAGGGTACTGCAAAATTACAAAAGGTTTCTGGTACTGCAGGGTCTTGGATTTTTAATAACTTTTGCATAGTGATAGGTGTTTGGTATGCAGATGATCGTCTGATGTTTAAATGGGTCTGAACTTTTAGCACGCTACATGTGCTCGCAGGTGTTTTGCTTGATGTCAGCTTCATAAAATACCCCCCACAAAGAGTGATTGAAGCCCTGGCTTCACACCATGTTCTTCATGTTTACGAAAACAAAATACGCCTGATGGTGACAAATCTGCTGATGATTACGCCTCGGTTCTGGACAGGTTCAGTTACACGCTCTAAATTAGCCTGAGGTCGTGTGTATGAAGTGACATGTTGTCTATTTTCCCAATGGTTCTCAGTAGTGAAACCCATTTTGTCAAGGATCATCATTTTATGTCTGCCTTGTTAACGTGTTCCTGCCATAACGTGGCTTTACCGCCGTGTGAAAGAGCAGAGAGGAGACAGAGCTGAGTGACAGCCGGAGGATTCTCTGTCAGGTGTGGGAAGCTACTGATGCACAGAAAATACATCGAAGGGAGCAAGGCGTAGGCTGCGTCTTTTTAAATGATACTATTGATGATTATGTTCTATATTCTAGTTCTAAATTTATCTGAAAGTCAGCAGGTGCATCAGCACACGGCGCTGACTCCTCACTTGTCGACAGTGAATCTGCAGAAGCGCAGGAGACGGTCCAGACAGAGAAGAGGTTGCAAGGGGATAGTGCTCTCCTCCTGAGTGGCTTTTAGATTGTCTGTTATTTTTGACTAATGGGGTGCTAATGATCAAAACGCATTTTGAAGAGGCCTTTAAAGAGTCTGTCAAATCCAGCTGGCAGGTTGATGGGAGGAGGGAAATGTCACATATCAAAGGAAACAAATCACCTGAGAAAGGAGGGGGAAGGTGTTTGAACAATGTTAAGTAGGAGTTTCGTATGAAAGTGGTTTGATATGCTCATTTGGCTTGTCATGAAGGAGTCAACGAGCTCCTCCGACGAAAACTTAAGAAGTGCACTGTGGTCCTTCTGACGACGAGGCTGTTGAGATGCAACTCCACCCTCTGACAGTTGCAGCACAGGAAGAACAGCAATTAAACTGAAGAGAGAAACTGTGCAAAACCGAAGAACAGGGCAAAAAGAAAAAGCTTCTACGTTATGAGCAATACACCAAACCAAAAATAAAGGAAAGCTCAGTAGGGTATCAAGCTCACAGTTCTGATTCAGCCCTTTTAAATCAGTTCTATTGTGAATAACTGAATACTGAATCACTTGCGGGTCATACACCTCACACATATTCTTGGTTTTGTAATGGAGCATGTGAAGTTCTTGAGCTTTTGATTACAGCTAAAAAAGTTATGCTTTCAATTATCTGCCGGTGAGTTCAGGAGCTCTCCATCATTGGCCTCCATTGTTTTCATCTCCTCTAATTGGCATTGGTTCCAGGCGATCCTGTGAGGTGGTGAAATCTGAGGTGCTAAAACTCTGGTCCCTCTCCTTCTCCGGTCTGCTCTCTCCGGTCTGCTCTCTGCACATGTGCCCGAGCATGCCAACCTGCATCCTTAAGTCAGCATCCAGACGTTCTTTCCTATACTGCACTGCTGTTTCCCGGTACTGCTTGTTGATTAGGTTGATGACCTGAATGACATCTTGCCCAGCTCACTGTTATTTCATTCCCAGCAGAATTCACTATATACAGTATATCCTTTTGTCCGTCAGGTGTGACAAACAAAATAATTTCCCTTTAAGCAAGCCTAGCATGATGATCCATATTTCGATACAGTGCAGGAATTGGGAAGGAGCCTTTACATAATGTGAGCACTTGCATCGACACTGTGAAAGCCCATGGTACAGCAAACCAGTATTGTACAGCGTGAGGGGGGGAAGGTGTATGATTTTTGTTTCTCATTCTTATGATAAAAGGAAAAATGTCATGGCTGAAATCTCAGCCCTGTTCCCCTCCACGTCTGTACTGCATTATTCATGCATGACAGGGGATGCTAGGGGAAGAGTTGCCCCACTTTTCCCACCCCCCAAAAAAACATGCTGAAGAAAAGCCAAAATCAATCTTGCTTGTCCTCTCTGTACCTTACCTCGTCATCCCTTTCCATTGCTGTAGTCTTAATGAGAATTAGCTGGGAATTGAGCTTCTGTCTGTGATACAGATTGCAGTTGGAAAGCGGGTTAGTCTCCCACAGGAAGCGGCTCGGGACGGCCCGGCGCATCACCTTGTTTTTGTTCCCAAATCCGCAGGTGAACAATAGACACTGTGCACTGGCATCAGCTGAACCAGAGGTGCCAGCCTTGTCTGTTTTCTGCTGACAAGGGGCAGGCCTAGGCGCAAAAGTGGAGCAAACGGCTAAACATAACACAAACCTGTTTATGCTCAAAGATCAGTAATGTGCCCTGGTGTGAAAGCAATATGTCTGGCTGGGTAGGTGAGAAGGATTGAGTGCATTAGCTTACATGTTGTGTGCTTTGGTGCAACGCGGAGCTTTGTTTAGCTGTGTGCAATTGTTGGCCCAAGTATTGTCTAGGTGTATTACACGTCTGTTGCTTTGGGGTGTTGTGAGTTGTACTCTGGGAGATATCTGTTCAGTCCGTCCGTTAGCTATTAGACACAACATCTGCTTTGGAGAATTCATCGTTGAGCTCAGGATCTTGATTCAGTGAAGAGGTCTGAAGAACCATTAAATGTGGGCTCCCATTGCACCTAAACAGTCAGGATGTACAACTTATGGTATTGAGGATTTTTAAAAATGACAAATACTGAAGGCCCACGAGGTTTTTCAAAGTGCCAGGAGATTTTTACAGACAAAAGTTTGAACTAATAATTTCCTCCAGCTGAAGTTTTCGTACCTAGTAATGAACTTGGACAGAACGTGCAGATGGATTCAATTTGTACATTAGTTGATAGTCTTCAAGAGAGAGTTTAGATATGGATTTCTAGGGAGGGCTCTTGGAACATGATTCCAGCTTTGCAATTAAAATTTCATCAAGTAACGAAGCGGACCAGAGGCTAAATGAGCATAAAGGTTAATCATCTGTTCAATAGCCAGAAGGTCAGACTTTGTGTACTTTGGATTATGTGCGATATTAGGCGAATGGTGGCTGTGCACTGACATGAAACTAATGGCCATGTTAAGTGTGCGCTCTGACAAGCATTGTCGATTAAAGGTTAATTGTTAATTATCACAGTGCATTAAAAGAAACACCAATAACACAGCGGGATGGAAACAAAAACTGCGTATGACCTTGAGTTGTCGTGAGAGTGAGCTGGTGCGAGAGACTGAGACGGAGAGAAAGTGTCGGCGCCGTGTAATCTGTGTGCACGCGTGCCTCTGCATGTTTTCAGCAGAGATAGTCTCACCCCCCCTGCATGCTGATCACCATGCAGCCTTTGTGCCTGTGATCAAACCCACTGTAGGGTAAATGATTGCAGGTGAATTAGTCGGCCCAGAGAGTCTTATTGGGAGTCACCTAATGGGCCATATCCATCCCCTGCATTAATGAATCTCTCTCCTCTTCTTTACCGATTTTGCTTTCCTCCACCACCCTCAAACTCAAATCTCTTCTGCTGAGATTGTGTTAATCCCTCTCCCACATTTCTCACACAGTCTCGCACTGATTCCTTCACTTTCTCCACCTTTTCTTTCATTTGCACCAACTTCTCATTCTCTCTCCCTCTCCCTCTCTTAGTCCCCCGTCATTCCTTCATTCCTTCATTTTGCTCTGCCGTGCATGGACAAAATGCTGAAGGGGCAATCTCAGTGCATTTGTTTAAAGCCACCTTTAATGTACATACATGTACTTTCCATGATAAGACCATCATACTGCGATCCAAGAAAATGTTAATGTCTCTGGGAGAGCGCTTTGCTGTCAACTGTATGTCCTGTAAATGTGTTCAATTCTGCTTTTATTTTATTTTTTTCTGATGATAATGCAAGCACAGTTGAATATGGGCACTAATGTGTACCATAACAAGGGGGAGACAAACACTCAAATTTGCAGTTATCTATTGTAGGCAGCTCCAAGAAACTCTTCTGTGCTTCTGTGCTTGGCCTTTAATTTATCTTTAGTCCTCTTACACGTATCATATGTAGAAGTGTGAGTGAGAACAGTGATCCTACATTGCATGAGGAGAAGCCTCCATGCACACAACCGTTCCTTGATTGATTGTCGAATAAATGAGACAATATTTCATTTCACTGGATGCCAGACAAAAACCTGGACCGCATATATGAGCTGACAGTTTTTAACTGGCACATTTAACGCCCGATTATGACTTTAATTTTTCACTCATGAATGAGAATTTGTTCACTGTTGTTGGAACCGACAGACAAGTGAAATTACACATTGGCTTAATGTTCAAATCTGTGACAGAATGTGAGTCTTTCTATTGGGTGACCTCCTCATTTGTCACATAATCAGATTTACCTCTGCATCCTCAAAGCTAATTCTTCCCCATGATTTAGACCCCCCCCCCAGGGCAAACGCACCTGCACACCTCTGTTAGGTGCAAGCCAGTTGCCAGAACATGCTCACAGTGTGTGGTCATTATTGATTCAGGCTTATCCCTCCCTGTGTGTATAGGATTATCTCTGTCCGACACTGTACAAACTGCTGTTTACCGGAGACAACAATATGCATCAGGAAGCCCAGTTGAATTGAATCAGAGCAGCAGCTAACACTGATCTGTGTTAATCTGGCCAATGATGGCGTCCGTCAGAGCCGGTTGTCACGGTGACACCCTATATTCTGCTGTGGATCCAATTTCATGTGTGTATATGTTCACATCCAGAAAGAAGCCACAAATACAGACAGGAATACAGACCCACACACTGATGCAGTACATGTATATTTTTTAGATTATATAGTAGCTCCCCAGCTGCCCTCTTGCCAGCCACTTCTACGTGACAAATTGTTGTCTTTTTTCCTCTAATCCACTTCTAAGTGAAGCACACTTAGGGGCTTTCATTGCCCATGTGTGTGCATGATGCACTGTGTGGAGCATTTGTCTACCCTGCGGTGTGAAAACCTGCACACCCTTTGTGTTTGTGTGCTGCTTTTGTTTTCACAGCCAAGTTGTGGAGTAGCTCGGGATGAAGCCCAGTGTGTGGTGTGTTCTGGGAGGCGAGGGGCTGGCAGACCTCCTCAGTGATGTCACACGTCCACTCCCCTCACACGCCTCGTCCACTCCAGCAGAAGGATGTCTGCAAAATAATTAGTCGCTGAGTTTTGCTTTCTTTTTGAGTGTGAGTGTGGCTACATACTACAGTTGCCACTTTTACCAAAAAATCAAGTTCTGAAGAGCTAATAACCTCATACCAGAATAACCACCAGAATAACACAAGTACTGTTGTGAATGTGCCTTAGTTTTTCATTGCAGGTTGATGTGAGGTGGGAGGTTTCCCTGCACTGAGTGAGGCCACCCTAAATCCGACCAAATCCATTTCTCATCTTCATATTTACACACACCAAGACAAAGGCAGAGATGTATTGAATGCCCTTTTCTTTGCTCTCCCAAGATTACCTGTCAGGCTTGTCACGGTTGAACGTTGTTTCAATTCTGCCTTTGAATGTGTGTGTGTGTGTGTGTGTGTGTGTGTGTGTGTGTGTGTGTGTGTGTGTGTGTGCACGCGTGTGCAGTTGCCCCAGTAATCATGGCTAGGTGAGATCTTCAAACAAGTAGCTCGGTGTTCCTTTGGGTACAGACCCTGAATCGATCCTGCTGCAGGTAATCCTAGCCTGGTAACATTGTGCAACACCAGAGATCTCTTGAGAGTTGTGCGCTGTATAAATTACTGTAATTTACTGTTATATTCCTGAAACCAGACTCTGATTCACATATACAAATGTTCTGCATAAAGAAAAAAAATGTGATGGGTTTAGCAGTGCATACCGGTTTCAGTTTCCAGAATCACTTGATCACCCAAGCCAAACACTAATGGAGAGGGCTCAAGACTTGACATTACGTCCGTTTTGCAGTTCTAGCAAGTAAATATGATGACAACCCAAAGGACAGAATAAGAAGCAGCAATCCAAACTGCGACACGTTTTTCGGGAGAGTGTGAGTTCAACTTTCGCATGGTTGCATCCACATGAGTGCATTAAGTTAAACATGTAAAAACAAAATGAGGTGAGAGAGGAGGGGACTGGTGGGGAGGGAGGGCTGCACGGAGATCCTGACTCAGGAGCACCTGATGATGAGAAAGAACTCAGGCTGCAGGCTTTAAGACGGTGAAAGAGCAACTTGTTTTCAAGCTGTTCACAAATTGAAGGGTGCATTCAAATCATGCCCTGGTTCAACCAAACTGAGAAAGTTGGTTTTTGAAGAAACCTTAGTACAAGTGTGGCTGTTTGTGGCAGCTTTGTAGACTGGAGAGCAGGCCCAAGGCACTGACTAGCCTTAACAATCCAATTTACTTCCACTGGACGAAGCCCAAAATGCATCATTGCCACTTAATGCCGGTTCTGTTTCTTTTTGTTGAATTCCCCCAGCTCTTTCCCTTAATGAACAATTTATCTGCAAAGGTAGCAGTTTCAGGCTTTGTTGCTGCTGGGCTTCTATTTCATGTACTATAAAAAAAGATCCAGCCAAATTGCATTCTTCTGTGCAGGCATCACTGCAGTGTTCCTTCATTAACTTATTAGATGTTTTACTCTTAGTTGGCATGCGGTGTCAGTGAGAGGCCAGGAGGAGAGTGGTCTTAATCACAGTATCATTCAGAATAATGTTCTCGCCTGATTGCTGTTTTGCTATTCCAAACGCTTTGTAATACCTGCGGCAGCTGGACAGCATTGTTAAATACCAATGATTCAAAGAAGAGCTGTCCCCATTTCATACCGCTTACTCATCACAGACAGTGGCAGTCATTACACACCTCCAAAATGTTTCTCAATGAGCCCCCTAATAAATCAGACCCACAGACAGCATTCATTTTAGGTGCTTGGGTAGATAAGAATAATAGCACTACGCCAGGTCATTAAGTTAAATAAAGTTATCTATGAGATCAGTTGAAATGTTTTGAATGGCTTTTGCCCTGCTCATTAGCCAGAAAGCCAGAAGGGTGGCTCTGAACAGCAGCCAGAAAACCTCTGGTTTTAAGCTAATTTAGTTGGATTGTTTCTGGAAACAATGACACAGACATCGTGGTGTGGAAATAACCCAAGGTTGTTTGTGACACCTGTGCACGCCTGATCATAGTAGGAGCTTCAATTCACTCTGGTTTCATTTTGATATAATAACCTCTTACTACTGTTTGATCTCTACCAAGCTGCCTGTCCTCTGTTTCTGTTTATAATGTGTGTGTAGTGTTTGAATCATCCACCGTGTACAGTAAACTAGACAGATTAATGTTGTTGGACATTGACAGAGGTCGTTAAATGTCACTGATGTCTAAATACCTGCTGAATAATAATCTGCTGCTCTTTTCCTCTGTTGCTTGTCACCTTTAAAGTAAAAATGTAACATTGATTACAGTGTGTTTCTGAGGGGATAATGCCGTTAAGCAACTGCGCTAACAGGAATTGATGTTGCTGCCATATCCTCAAAGGTCCCCTCAGCATATGAACAGAAACATTCTGTTACTGTTGGTTTACGTGGCTCCGTCACAGAGTACTGTGCGCAGACGATACTCCACAAACTCTTCACTTTTAATGGGACGAAAGCACCACATTTATATTGCAGGTCAATATTGCAATACACAATTTGCACTGCTTGCCTTCAGCTCTTTTTGTGACATTTTCATCCTCTTGATACAAGAATTTTTTTTTTTCATTTCATTTGTTTTATATGATCCTGCAGCATGAAGGCTGTTTTGCAACCAAAATAGCTGCGGCGGTTATTTTGCTGTCATTTCTGTTGCAAATGCCACTGCCTGTTATTAAAAGGCAAACTGAAAAAGTTTGCAGGCAATTGTGAACAAAAAGCCACAGTGTATTGTGTATACTCACGCAAAGCACTTGAAGCTGTGTTACCTACTTTTTATTTTGATGCGTGGAACAAAAAAACAACACAAAATAAAAGCTGTCAGAACTCTAAGTTAGCATAACACGATGGCTGTAATACAGAATTAAAAAGCTGGGAATAAAACAGACCTGTTTTATTCATCGCTGTAGGAATCCTCAAAAGACATTTTTACCCACTTAAGAGTTAGATAGATTGCTTCCATTAAATGTCATGAATAAGTAATGGGAATCTCTGCTAGCATGATGGGAAAATTATGAGGAAACTGAATTAATGCAAGCAGCACATGCAGCACGGTGGCACGTTTGAAAACATTTTTAATTACAACTGTTACGTGTCTGAATCCTCCCACTGCACCTAGGGCATGACAGGCCAGTAAATAAGATGTGACAGGTCCTCTGTCTCTGTCCAACACCTCCAGCCCCGTGAAGGAAGGGAGGGGGATGATGATAATTGCAATGACTTTAGGATACTCGCTTCAGACATTATTGTGACCAGTGATGGCATTCTTCAAACCTCCAACAGCTGGTTTGAGGGCTGGATGCAAAAGGCCGTCAGCATCCACCCTGTTAAGAGCCAGAAATAGATTCCTAATGCAACTTTTGGACAATTTAATGAGATTTTGCAAACACTGCGCCAAACATGGCCCACCACGATCATTCGCCCTCCTTGGCTTGGTGTCTGTGCCGAGATGAAGCGAGACGGGGAAATAATAGCTGCTAAAGGTTTCACAAATAGAATGAAATATTTTCACAGTAAACTGGAGCCATTGGCGAGAGCAGGACTAAATCACAATGCCAGACTCGGCTCTAATAAAGCACTCTCATCCACACAGATGTCCTTTTCTCCCCCCCATCTCTAAATAAAGTCAGTTCCACCCACAGTGTGAATCATTTTAGCGACGCTTTTACACTCAGTGATCCATATCATGCCGAAACAGTCTTCTGAGAAATGGCGTGAGAGAAACACAGAATGCCAGCAAGCTCGCGGTGCACTTCATCCAAGTGGCTGAGTCAATGATGAACTCAGCTGCTACCTGTGCAGACAACATTTGTTTGGGTTTTTTTTTTAGTTTTTCTTCATAACTGTGGACAAAGTTGATCTGATATATAACCTAGAGACTAAAGCAACTGATATGTACAGCAGTCTACAGTTACAGGACACGACTATATGACCAGGACAGGTTAGAACAAGGGTCCAGGGTGGGGGGACAGTTTTTCTATTTGATTTATTTAACTTAATGTTCCTAAGATGTGCTCAGTGCACAGCATGACATTATTATATACAGAAAAAAAATTAGTAAAAACCAAAACTTATTTCAATCTCTTATAACACAATCAACAATTTGGCCAAATAAAGTAGCTAAGTGGCTAGTTCAGCGCAACTTCTAATGCCATCAAGTCCTACCAGATCAGGGTGTGTGACTATTGGGCCAGGTCCCCAATTTAGTTCCCATCCCAAGAAATGGGAGATTTTTTCATTTATTTATTGCATTTTTTTGGTTCACAGAGATGCATTGTGTGTGTGTGTGTGTGTGTGTGTGTGTGTGTCTGTCTGTCTGTCTGTCTGTGCGGACATTGTGTTCAGGCCTAGCTGAACAGAAATTGTTTCCAGTGCCCTGAGTTCATATTCACCTGCAGGGTACAAGTAGACTTCAAGTTTAAGCTAAAGTTAGTTTGCTCCATTGTGACTGACTGGATGAATTGCTTATCCCTCTCTGGCTTGAAAAAAAAAGGGAATACATTCATTGTAAAGGTCATTTACAACCCAGATAGCAACCGAATTTCGCTGAACCTTGCCCTCACAGCTCAACAAAATGCGTACATACGCGTGGCTCAAAACAGAAAAACGTAGACACATCCTTTTCACTGCAGTCGTGTCCACGGCCAAATCTGTGAGGAAAATGACAATTTGAGGACATTCGAGAGGAAAAGCATTAGCCAGGCCCTTCTGCTGATGAATATAGAAGCAGACTCCGTGAGATGGGGAGAGGGCAGGTGGAATTGAAGGTGTAAACTCTGACAAGCACAAAATGAGAAATCAGGGAAAACATTTCAGGCAGGAGGTGGCTGGAGGTGCTGATTATGCAGGAGAGAGCAGCTTTATGTCTGTATCACTGCATCAGGGTTGAACAGTAAAGGACCAAGGGGACTGAAAGGAACGACCATCGTGAATTTCTTCATGACTGCACTTCATGTTCGCCCCTGTCTGTCCTCGCTCCCTGCACGGCCTTGTGCGTCTGACTCACCGCCTGTCCCAGTCGCAGTTCACCTCGGCGTGTCGAAGCAAATGCTCATAAACACGTTCCGAATGAAACGGGAAAAGAAGCAAGACGCTCGCACACATACTTGTCCCAGATTTGCCGCCCACTCATACACCTCAGATGGATGAGCGCGGGGGAATAACCTCTGTGCTATCGGTTAACCTTCTTCCCGGAGCTTATCTGCTCTTAATGAACACAGCTACTTGTTAATTCCTGACAAATGGGCACCAGGTCACCTAAGGAGCACAGAGGCACATCTATTACCAGCCACACATATTCACCTGCCTAATGATAATAGGAAGAGAACTTTAATGAGGGTTGTCTTGACGTCTTACGGCTGGAGCAGAATTCATAAAAAGGCTTGTGTTTCACCTGCGTGCTTTCTCTGCTCCTCCAGACATTATTTATGATAAATACAATGCACTTTTTCATGCTTTACCCCATTTTCAGCACTCTCTCCCCCGCCTCGTGTAATGAGTTGCAAGCCCGCTTGAGTAACGTTAAATGGCCCATGCTGATGTAATAGGGTAATACAGGTTCAATTACTGCATGAGGTGCTCAAACTGAATACCAAACAGACAGCTTATTCACGAGCTGAGTGAGAAATACTTTACAAGGAGGGAAAATCAATGTATGTTATTTATATCTAGACCAAGTCCATATCTGCCATATACAGCTTTTCCAAATGAAACCAATTTACCCTGATGCTTGAAACCGCAGTCAAACCTGCATGTCGACCCATTTTCAAATTGTGCGCCTCCGCACAGAGGTTTGACCCGCGCAATTATTCAAGGCGGAATGGATTCAAATAGGCTTCTGATGAAAGTGGCACCGGGTTTAAGCAGAGGGGGCAAAAAGGAGCAAAAATGAGAAACCCAAGTAGGGCAGCGGGCTGGCAGAAAAGAGACGGGGATCCAAGCGGAATAAAGAGATCCTGCTCAGGGCCTGAGGGTGAGAGCGCAGCCGCTGTCCTGGAACAGAGGGGTGCTGTCAGGACACTGGCACACTGACTCCTGCTTTCATTACTCCGTGGGTGGAGAGAGGGGTCGATGCACACGGACTCTCAGATACCTGGGAGACGATTAACAACATCTTTCACCCGGCATTGAATATTCCTGCGTCAGCTGGCCTGCACTCACTGTACCCCAGGTGTCTTTTATTTTTTTCTTTTCTCCTCCGCCATGCCCAGACCACAGAACATCAGTCACAACTGCCACACAGAACCAGCACTAAGAGTAGGCTCTAATTAGGCAGCAGTTCCCCCAATCAGATGTTATGCATTTATTTCAAACTAATGTGGGATGCCTAAAATCCTGAGTAGGACACAGGTTTGTTTTCAACATCTGGGAGATCAGTGCAACCCAACTTCACTGTG
The DNA here is from genome assembly GCA_016785225.1 of Psettodes erumei. Taxonomy (NCBI): domain Eukaryota; kingdom Metazoa; phylum Chordata; class Actinopteri; order Pleuronectiformes; family Psettodidae; genus Psettodes; species Psettodes erumei. The sequence goes on along the minus strand of JAFBJZ010000635.1, from coordinate 437,656 downwards.
AGCCAATATGCAGTAAAGTCACTCAAATTAGTTTATTATCCATTCAAGGTTTCACTCCCATTATAAAATAAGAAAGCAGTTACAGGCATTGAGCTTTGCTCATCTTGTTTCAGTTGAGCCACAGAGCAGAGGCAGCAGGAACATTAGCCCCTGTGCAGGATGGAGCAGTGCCAGCTGCAGCACATAATCACAGGCTAAAGGGTAAACCAATATCTGTTTTTTGCTCAATATAATAGAAGCATTTGTAACACACTGCTCTGATTTTACAGCCATTGTTGTGGTCATGTGCAAATACCAAATCAAATCCATCAAACTTGACTTAACTCGACAATGGACAATGGATTTCCAATATGGATTGGCACAATTCTTCGCATGACGCTGCCTCTACTGAAGGTCCTGATTTAGACTTTGATTGAGGTCAACAGATGAGAGTGGTACAGTGAAGATAGAGGGGACCTCTGAAAATGATGAACTGTGACTCAGTGATGTTATGAGATATATATTACTACTTTATCCTCTGTGCACAGTAAAGATGACTGACCATTACTACACAGTTGCCAAGTCAGTGGTGCCTTGGCATCCCATTCCTGGTGTTGTAACTGTTACTGTGCACGAGCCGCTGTCCTCCTATTAAAAGGAGAGATGCGGCGTGACTGCTGCCAATAGGGCTCTGTGTTATTCAGCAGCATCCAACATCAATTCCTGGAACATATTCAGAGTTGAGTCTGATTTCCTCCCCAGAAACCGTAAAATATGATTTCTTATATCTATCTTTTCTCTCCCGCCCAGGTCACTACAGAACATGATTGAGTATTTGAGGAGCCTGGGGATAAACAACGGGCTTCACATAGACATCAGTAATATGCATTGCTGCAGGGCTCTGAGCGATAGGATGCACCAGGGGGTGATTTGTTGAGGATGCCATAATTTGGACTGTGTGCCAAAACACGTTTGCTTCCCTGTGCACTTAAACTGACAATAAACTTGGCTGCACATTTTAATAATCTGAACATCCACATCCTTATCGTTTGGTTTCTGCAGGTCAACAGAAGACACTTCATAAAGTGTGAAACTCATAGTTTGAGTTTTAATTCTTTTTGTAAGGATTGTGAAGTTAGAATTCTAAGAAGTTTCTCTGGTCTTTTACAAAGTATTTCTTCACAGAAATTAAAAGCTCTTTTCTTTGAAATAATTTCTTTCCTAAAGACTTTCTCTGAATCAGTTTCCCCACCGAGGTTTAGCTGTTCTATGGACTTAATTAGTCTTCTCTTTGTCTCTGTCTGACTTATACAATTCTGCATGTCATCCTTCATGCACCACCGCTCGTGATATCCGCACTTCAGCCCTGACTTTGTCAGAGGTCTATTCGGCTCTTGGAAGTTTGAATAAAAGTCAAACGTGAAATGTTGAGGCTAATCTGTTATTGTACAGTTTTGTTTTTCTTTTTTCTACTGTGCCAGGATGGCTTTTATCTCCTCTTATTTCTACAGTATTTGTTTTCATTTCTTTTTCTGAATTAGTCTCACTCCAGGTGATGCTAGCGTGTGTTTTAATCTGCGCAACACTGGTGAACCAAAAGAAAATGAATTAAGAAGGATCCTAAACAAAATAGTCTACATTAGCACTGTTCATAGTCCTATTTGTGCTTTTCTTAGTGGAAATCTCCCGCTGTGACCTTTGCTTGTTTGCGTGCATGCATATCAGCACGTCTGCTGTGTGTCTGTAATAACTAGCTCGTCCCCCTTTTTGCTTTGAAGATGTTTTTGGGTCATTCTCCACAACCTTGTTAGTTACCGTAATTAAGAGGCACACAGCTCAGAGCAGCTCACTGAAAAGACTTTTTGTCCAAAGCCAAGTTTGTTCTGTGTGTCTTTATGTCTGTGTACTGCATATGAAACTGTGTCTTTTTGTGTGAGAAAGAGAGAGCGCGAGAGAAGTTGCGTAATTGCCTGTATTGTCGCTTTAAAACACACACACATTCACCCTCTGCTTCCATTTCTACTGTACGGTGGCCTTCCTCAAAGCAAATGACAAGGTGAAGGATTACAGAATGGATTTCTGCTTCTCTTCTACATTTTCTCCTGGTTTGAAGATACTCGGAGAAATTATTATAATAAGCGTTTCCCCAAACAAACTCCACATTTAAATCACAGTTAGAATAATGAGCTTCAAGTATATATATGCAGCACCCAACAACAGCAATTCTGTGTTCTTTCTTGTCTGTAATTCTGTGTGAAATTAAGCTTTTGAATTGAACTGCAGTGTATTTATATTTAATAGCCGCCGTTTAAGTTTGATTATGCAAATCAGTGGCAGGAATTTGTTTGCGGTGGTTTGAAGAGAGCCGTCATATTCTGTGCTTGTTTTTCAAGTCAGCGAAGACAGTGAAATTAAGTGGGATATGCATGTTGAACAGCCTTGCGCTGTACAAGTGTTATTCAGTGCAGACAAATTGTGCTGTCAATTTGTGTATGTGAAGTGGCTATCTGTGGACTTTAAGCAGCGCTAATAGTTCATTCACATTAATTTACATCTGTGTGTCGCTTGCACTGTGTGTACAGCTAGCAGCTGTTGGGGTAATTGGCTGAGTCAGTGGCACAGCCAAATGTGGTCGACCTAATTAATTGTTAGTTTTCAGACTCCATATGCAACTTATGAAGAAAGAAGTAACAGTGATGTGGCTGTCACTGGTGACACAGACACACACACACACACACACACACACACACACACACACTGCTACAGGCTCTGGAGACTACCCAGATACTGTGTAGACTATGGTGTGAGTACTGAAAATTGGTTTCAGGCTGCACTGAGGGAATAAACAACTTCAGTCTATATCCTTATTTGTACCTGCAGTCAGTCAGGCTTTCTTACCTGCATCTTGCAAACTCTCCAGCATTGGAGTAATATATAGTGTGTAATATAATATATAAGTATAATATATGTATATACGTGTTATTACATGTTACAGTGTTTGCTCCAGATTCTTAATACAATATTATAAAATTTTACTGTCAATAGCTTTGAGATGTAACACCAACAGCATGGTGAAAAGAAAAGTTTGCCATCGCTTCAAATATTTCAGCTCAGCTTCCCTCCGTCCATGCTAAAAAGCTGTATTTGATTCTTGTCAGGGTCACAAGCCGCTAAAGCCTAACAATCGAATTCCAGGCAAATTATGACCAAATGAACGCATTACTAAGCAGTAGAGTTTACTCTGCCAACCCCACGTTTGCCTGGATTTATCCAATTTAAACGGCCGAATCCTCAAGCAGGGAACTTGGAGCTAATTTTCAGCTAATTTGTCACTTCACAGTCACAGTAAGACACTTGTTTCTGTTTCAGAATTCAACCTTCATCTTTTTTTTTTAAACCACTTGAAGGTTGTCAGGGTAACTGGAGACTAGATATATCCTAGCATGCGCAGGGCAGACACCTCAGCCATTCAAGATTCAAGATTCAAAGTGTTTATTGTCATATGTACAGTAAAGAAACACGTTTCCCTGTACAATGAGATTCTTACTTTGCTGTCCACTCAGAGTACCAGCAATAAGTAATATAAAAAGGAAGAAAAAAAATAGATAACACAGAACGTAAGTAAATACAAAAAAAAAAAAATAGTAACTATAAAGAAATAACTGTACATCAGTGCAAATGGCAATGTAAACTATACTTTACAGGGCTGTAAACACTGGACAGACATACATGGGTAAATAAATGCACAATACTGTAAGTCTGTATATGTCTTTGTTGATGGAACTGAAGAAGCTATATGTCAACATGCAACAGAAACCACAGTACTTAGTTTCTGTGTAACATATTGTTTGTAGCATAGGCATCTTAATGCAGTGGTATGATGAACCCCAGCTGCTCTGGTACACACACTGTGATGTGTCACCAGTATTGCTTTGCAATCATGTTTTTCTGATACACATAGTAGCAGCCCTGGTGCCTATTGGTTCATTTTTAACCCAAACCATAAAGAAAATATTCATTCACTCACAGACAAGACAGACACGTATACACCGTGTTACACTTACATCCGATATGGGAATTCAGGGAATGTATTGAATGAGTGCGTGTGTGTCACACGTGTGGCGTTAGTTACGGGAACTGGGTGCTGATGTGCTGGCGGCAAATGGGACAGGCTCTTCCCTTCTCGGCACACTCAATATCCTCCCTCTCTCACCCATTGTGTCCTGTCCGTGAAAACAACCAGCAGACAGATATTAAAACCTGATGCAATCGCAGTCCCCCACCCCCCGGAGAGCTGAAAACAGAATGACACCGATGGAAAGGATAATCAAATTCCGGCTAGAACAGGGCAGCATGAAAGCTGTGCATTAGTTACAGATGGAGCTCACTGGGACTGGGGTGTAACGTCTAATTTTCCTTGAATTATGTTTTTGGGTTGTTGTTTTTTGTTTGTGATAACAGCACAGTAATTTGCCTCAACATGTTTTGTTTCAAGATATTCAATTCTCAAAAATTATTTAAAAACATAACCTAAACCGCAAATGAGTGAAATTTTCACACCCCTTTGATACATTTTTTTGGTAAAGAAAAACAAGCTTTAATGCTTATTTTGTACCAATTAGAGCTGATATTTTTCAGAGTAGCAAATCATCAGATTTATTTTTTGTAAAGAAAAAGATTTTTAAGAAGATCTTTTGTGACTAATGAGGACTTTTTGTGGAAAAAATCACACCTGTTTGCCTTTGACTCCTTTGGAAAATTGCAGTGCTGAAGACAAAACGAAATTATTCATAATTGAACCGAAATCATTGAAAAGTCAAAAGCCATTAATAATTGTAGTAAAATACTGATTTTCTAATCAGTGAGGCGCTATTGAGTTTAATTATATGTTTTAAAAACACTCAAGTGCACAGCATAGCAAAGACTTCTGAGAGTAACCAGTTTGGACTTTAGGAGAAAGCTCAAACAAACGAAAAATTCTTCTTTGTTGTGCAGATAAGCGTGGAGAAAAATGCTTTTCACTGTCTTTGTAGCATGTTTGAAATAGCTCATTAACTATCGCTTTAATTAGATTAAGTATCACTGCCAGTGCACTGAGTCTTCTGAATATTATAGAGAGGAGATGCTAACTTCCTCTGTCAATGTGTCCACACTCTTAGCCTTTGCTACCCCAATTTATTTCCCTCTCTTTCTGCCTACTTTCCATTTTGATGCCGCTGCTCATCATCAGCCATCAGTATCTTCACTTAGATGAAATTGGCCGACAGCCCCAGGACCGAGCCCAAAACACTTGTACAAAATCGGTCCTCTCTTCTCCTTCTTCCATCTCTTCATTTCCTGTCGTCGCTCTTTTGGCTCCACGCCTCCCAGCAATCAGAGCCCAGCATTGTCTCATTGTCTCCCAAATTACAGAGCTCAGTGGGGGTGTGTGTGTGTGTGTGTGTGGGGGCTCCTGGGTGAACCTCTGTTTTCAAGCACTTCAGAAATGGGTAAAAGCAATCTCATCCTTGGGTTTCTTCACTTAATGTACTATGTATTATGAGAGTCTGGATTACTGAAGTACTCTCAATGTTTGGATTACTCTGCTTTTTTCACCATACCCTCAAAAGATTTGCATTATTTAACCATCACCTCTTTTAAATAGACTACAGTAGATACTCAAAACAGTAAGGTGTTTTAGAGCACACAACTGAAACCCCCAGTTGTTGGTTGTGAAAAAAAATGTAAAAACCTAATCAGAAAACTGTGTTTATCTTTTTTAGGCAAGTGAAAAACCTGTCACAGAAATAGCAAAAAATGCAAAAATAGTAAATGCTTGGACCAGCAACATCTTCTGTTCGACAGGGTGCAAAAGAGGTTATATAAATGTAAACCAGCCTCGCTCTGTAGCTACAGAAACTGTTGGTGGGAATTAATTTATATTCATGCTCAACTTGAACTGCTATCTTAATCCATTCCAAAATATCTGATCCTAAATCTTGTTTATGTTTTACTTAAAGCTTCATTGTTCATTTCTGATTAATGATTAACCTCATTACCCAAAAGGGCTCTCTGTTGTTCTCTGAGAATACGAGAACTACAACTACTTAGGGAAATTCATTCAACTTGCTGTGTTGCCTGCAGGATATTTTGGATGCTGCCACACAGCAGCTTTTTTTTTTTTTTTAATTTTTAATGAAGTGCTCGTGGTTGAGAACTGTTACATCAGAGCACGTAGTTCTGGAGCTGTTGTTCACATGTCCGAGGTAATAAAAACTTCATCTCATAGTGGTATGAGTGGGGACATTGGCCTGCAAATACATCTCACTACACGCCTGTGCTGCCTCCTTGTTCTTACAGCTGACAGCAGGGAATTGGACAGGACTGCTCTTGCATGGACTTGGACACAAATAAAAATGCTGACAAACGGTCACATTTGTAGCTTGAGACAAGTTAGAGCACCATGACACGAGTGCAAAGACCATAGATAAACACTTGAGCTCTCTTTCGTTCCCTTCAGCCAAATTTCCTCCTTCCTGATGCTGGAGGGGCAGCTGTTGAACCTCGGGGGGGCAATATTTGGCACGGCAGTGGGCAAAGCGAGTACGCGGAGAGGTGGACTGTCAGAGCAGCGTGAGTGCTGAAAAAGCAGAGCCACTCTTCCCAGTGGCCCGGCGAGATGGCTGTTAGCGAGAGCGAGCGTCAGGGCCAAGAGTCCTGACAGCTCAGCGCGTGGGCTCAAGTCTGCACTGGGCTTTTAAAGTCGACCTACCCAATATGATGCCCTGGGGTGCTCACGGTGATAGATGCTCAGTAGCCAGCTGGATTTCATCAGCACTGGCAGTTAGAATTCACACCTGCTGCAGTTTTTCCAGACCGCAGATATATCATAAAAATAATGCAGAGGATGCTCTATTCCGTTCGGTGTGCGGTGAGAAGAACCATTAAAAGACAAGTGCTTCAGGAGGAGGCTTTGTTTTATGCCCGCTAAGTTTGAAATAGTATACCATAAAACACTGGTGGGTGACAAATATCTCTGAGAAAAGACAACCATGCCTAAAAATGAGTACTGTCTATTTGTTTTTACCTGTCAAGGGGATTCAAAATGATGAGGTTGGTTTCCATAAATTAGGCCAGGGCATTTGTTGGGAGAGGTAAAACGTACACATAAATCTGGTGTTCACTCAGTATTATTTGGCATGTAATAAGATTTTTCCCCAACTCCACTGCATATTCAGTAGATACCACATTTCTACATCATTTGAAAAGCTTATTTTTTAAAGCCAAGACTGCCAACTGTAGACCTCTGCGTTTAACTGCAGGTCTTTCACATGCGGACTGGCATTTAGGTTGAGATCATTGTTTTGGAACCATTTAACCAAGTCCTCATTCTCCATTCATCTGGGCCCACTTCAATCATTTTCTTGTCCTCTGCACCAGTGAGCAAGTCAAAGAAATCAGATTTTCTTGGCAAAGAAGATACTATGAATGCCATGACAACCTTCATGCAATTGAGTGAAATGCTTGAATATTGTGCAATCACTGTGTGTGTGTGTGTGTGTGTGTGTGTGTGTGTGTGTGTGTGTGTGTGTGTGTGTGTGTGTGTGTACGTGTATGTGTGTGTGTGAAGGAAAGCATGGTGAAGTTCACGTTTGACTGCATCTGCTTGCGCGTGAGGATGCACCATTTGCTGTGTCCACTGAAGCACACATTTTCACACACACACACACACACACACACACACACACACTAAACATTTCCAATTTTCTACCCCTGAAGACGCCAAACGAAATTAACAGCAGACACAAAACAACGAGCCCGTGTTTTTTAGCCCTGGCAGTCAATGAAGCACCCACCGCTCTCGTGCTCTTCCTCACTGTCTCGTCACTAATAGACATTATAAATCATCTGTTTATTTAGAAAATGCACTTTTATAATGATGTGTTATCAGCCAGGAAATGCATGTATATCTAATGTCTATAATATAATGAACAATGAATGGCTGATGGGAAAGTGAAAATATACGGCAAGAGGGGAAAAAGTGATGAAACTGAAAGTGAAGACAACAGTGCATGAATAAGGCATGGGTAAAGGCACAGGATGAGAGGCAACGTGAGGGTGGGAATGATTTTCATTGTAAGGCAGCAGAGGGCCCGGATTAGACCCCACGCTGCAGTTTTACCCGAGCAATTTGCAAAAACACCGGAGAAAGAGACTAAGAGGCTGAAGCTGAATATAATGTATGCAGAGACCCAAGGGCAGAACGAGAGTCGAGAAAGTGGCTCAAGATGATTCAACCCTGTTCTCTGCGAGTGACATTTATATGCAGCTCCGTGATTGACATTCCGTAACAGCTGGCATTGCAAATACAGGAAGCATAATGGCATTGATATAGGTCAGCATCAGCGTAAACAGATTATACAACCTGAAAAGAATTCATGTCCCTGCCTCACACTAGCAGAAAGATGTTTTTTTTTCCTGTGCTTGTTTATGGGTTTTTCCGTCTGCATAGTGTATTCATTTTTTCATGCAGCACTCAGACAGGTGTACATCATATTAGACACAATCAATCATAAACTTAAAATGTATACTTGTTGCTTCTCTGCACATGGAGGTGGAATTGGCCAAATGAGCCAAAGAGAAAATTTTCACATTTGATGTACTGGAGGCTGGGGGATCTCAGTGCTAAACATCCCCCCCCAGATCTGAAAGTTAAACTGTGATGAAGTCCTTATCGGTCGCATAGATGGCTGGTAGAGGGACAACACACAGAGCTCATTATTTTTAATTAGCCTTCCAGTTTTGTTCCTGCTTTGCACAACAGTGAAACTGCATCTCTGACAGTACGTACTGCTGAAACTGGGGATGTGCATGTTGGCGAAAGGCTACTGCTCCTTGCTCTGGTTCAGACCCTGCCAGTGTCCAATGAGCTGCTTCGTGATTGAGCGTCATAGTTAACTCCTCCTCTTACATTTTAATACACACATTGTTGCACCTTTTGGTACCTTTGGCTATTAAATAAAATAGACATTTGTTCAGTTGTTCATATTTTGTACTAATGGTTCACCCTCCTGGGATAAAACGTGGAATAATGTTGACAGCAAAAGTTTCCCTTCATTACAGAAGTTGATCGATGCACACTTCATTCTGCCCTTTAATGGGGTGGAAACAAGTCCAGGGATGAGTGTGTTGTCGGCCATGCTTGGTGATGGAAATGTATTATCAGTGGGGGCAATGAGACTAGGGGGCCCATAATGTCAGTATTCAGAGCAACAAGCAAGTTCCATATGCCTATGCAAATTTCTAAATGTGGAAAAAATTGCAAATGCGCCTGGGAAAAAAAAATACGTCGCACCATTTCTGGAAATGTGGGGAAAAGTAGAGCATTTGAAGAGTAGGTTCACTGTGACTTTGCCTTTTCTTCCGCTGTGCGCTATAGGCTATTATCTGTCCAAAGAGACATCAGTCTGCTGGAAATGTGACATGAAATTACCCACAATCCCCTTCTGCCCTCCCATCAGCTTGGCAGTTTCACAGCCCCCCAGAGTTGCAGGATAATTTAGGTAGGGATTTCAAGTGAAATCGCGTGTGCTTGTGTTTGCATCTGCACGCGAGCGTGTGTGTGTGTGTGTGTGTGATAGAGAAGGAATGAGACGGAGATAACTCGTACACTCAGGCTGAAAGATTGACATTGCACAGAATGGAACTTTCTCTCTGAAGACAGAGACGGATTGGTGAAGTCCAGCAGTGCAAACTTCTTCCTGTTACTGCTTCATTTGCAAAGTCATTATAGAGCGGTCTTAGTCTGGCTTGGTGGAAGTGGTTTGACAGTGAAGGTAAACTCTTCAGGTGCCTCATTAACCACTGTATGAACTTCACCAACACTCCTCCCTTAATGTGTCAGCTGACTTAACAGTATATGACACCTTGTGTTATAATATTACTCTGCTTTGCAGGACTAATTCGCCTCTGAATATTGCCTCAAGCCTTTGCAGTCATATTCGGGCTCAACAACCAGACATTGAAGTCTCTAAGGCTCTGCTGGAGACCTTTACTCACACCTTTTGGGACTTGATGTTACCAATATACTTCTGTTCTGAACACCTGGCGCCGTCCCCAGACTAAAGACAGGCCTCATCTACTCTCCATCTGCCTTGCTGTGGGACCCAGATGTGCTGACGAGGAACCGTAATGAAGGCAAGGTAGAGAGTAGACATCCAGGACAGGGGTGAGCAAAGTGCACCAAGTGGTACAAAAACTAAACTATTCATAGCTACATGTAAAGTAAATATATTTTTTAGAACATTTTAAATATTAAAAGCTATAAATAAATAAGCAAATCATGTTTAACTTTGTTTTGGGGCCACATAGCGTACAGTGCAGCTGAATATTTAGTTTTTCTTCATCCTGGTCTTAACATATTCATACTCAAACACTGGTACATGTTATACATGTCAAACACAAATTTTCCTGTAAATATAAATCCCACCATCACTTCACAGAGATGATATAGAGGTGGGCAAACCAATCTTCTCTGATAGCCTTGCATTCATTATTCGTTGTCAGTGGTGATTTATGAGTCTGGTGGTCCGGGGTACTGGTAGCCATATGTCTGCTCATCGCTACACACACACCGGACCGTCTTATTAATGATGGTCGGATTCATCATCCGCAGACACAATAAACACAGTGGATGAACTTTTAATGGTATCGACAGCACCAGAGCATTTCCGCTTTTCAACTCCCAGCTCTGCTAAACAAGCATAACAGAAAGACTTCGATTTGGGGAAAGAAAAGGCCCCGCAGAGCAATTTCGGGTTTCTGTGAAGGGTGTTGTTGCCAAACATGGACAGAGAAATTACCCTATTTCAATTGTCCATCAGCCAGCGTGCTATTAGGTTGAAATAGAGAAAATCACATTAGGCCCAAAGACGTCCATTAGCTGGTGGGTAATCTAAATTTTCTTCCCATTGTGTTGAGTGAGTCATTATCTGCTTAGTGCCCTAATACCATGTAAATGATAAGATGAGCATCATCAGTTTTCAGCACAGTGAATACCCCAGCTATGACTAACACATTTGCATAAAACTAATGCCCCTTTGGTGGTCTGGTCAGTTCAGAGACCTTCCTTAAATAATTAGTCTAATTTAGCAGCTTTTTTTTAGCATCTTCTTCATGTGAATACAGAATGTATGAATACCCACAGTGGTGAAGGGAGGTCAGCGGATGTGTGTCGGACTCTGGTCCATCTGCGCTGGGCTGTTCCCCGCTCTGTAGCAAACCTTATCTGTTCTGGCAGGGCGTCTGTGTCGAATCGCGTGAGGGTGAGGAGGGTGACGAAGCAGGTTAGAGTTCCACTCTGTCCCCCGTCAACCCGCTTCAGGTCACCCCTCTGCCCTAGTGGCCTGCTGGGTCTCTTTGATCGGGGGCAACTCCAGCATACTTGTAAAGCTGTTGGAAGAAGTTTGCCTTCAAGGCGGAAAAGACTTTCTGGATTCGGTTTTCAGTTGCAGTTTGGTTAAGTTTAGGAAACAAGACTACTCTTCAGCTCGTACTTCTTCAGCACATCAGATAAGATCAGGGTAGCCATGTTGGATCTGCTGTCCATCGTGGGTTAATGTTATAAAAGGACGTTCTTGGGACATGGTTTCATTAGAGCTGTCAAAGCGCTTTGCTTTAATGTGTCTCAGATGAAATGTCACCAAGCTTTGGCTGACTGCATTCCAAAGATAAAATTAATAGAGTTGTGGTTGAAATCAGACATATTGATCTCGTTGTTTTTGTACCAAATGTCAGCACACAGTGGAAACACGACAACTTCATGGGCATGCATGGAATCAAGCAAATTTAGTGATTGTGATGTGTGCCATGTTTGTGTGGGGGTGTTTCCTTGGTCATGCAGAGGATGGTATTAATAAATATAAAGTTGCCATTCCAGAATTCAGAGCAAACCACTGATGCATATCACATGTTAGCCTTTTCTGTGTAGAGTCATGCAAAATGATGGACATATCTTTGAATGGATCATTCAGTGCTCATTGATCTCATGATTACCATGTTAACTGAGCTGTCAGATTTGGCATCCGGCTTCACTGATTCAGGCAGAGGGAAAGAAACCAGGGAGGCGGGCGCACTTATCATGCATGGCCACACAGTCCCTGTTCCCCTTCTCTTAAGGGTAGCCGGTTTAATTACATGCATAAAAACATCTTGAAATGAGCTATCCCAAAGTGATGTATACCTGTCCCAGCTTGGTTGGTTCAAGCAGGAGGAGGAGGAGTATGAATACAAACCGATTGTACAGAGGCACACAAACCGCACACGTACATTTCAGATGGAGAGATGGGAGATCTCTTTTCTTTGGGATATGTCACTGCTGTTGTTTACTGAAAAACCATATGATGGATTAGTGGATCAGGAGACAATTTATAAAAAATGAACTGAAGGGAAAATGCATTAAACGAGATTTGGAGAGTACAGACACTGAGTGATTGTTTTGTCAAATTGTCAAACGTGCTCATCCACCTTCTGAATCAGAGAGAGATGGTTTTGAATGTTTCCATCAACAATGGTTTAATGATGCTATTTTAGGCAATCTGAGGCTCAGCTCTATAATGCTGCAAATCTGCAGCACAGCTTTAAGAAAAGAAAGAAAAAGCACAGCATCTTTCCTCCTCACACACGAAGAGCTCACAGCATAAATCATATTGAGAAAAAAAATGTATCCAAATTTTGATTTAATATTCTAATCAAAATGCTTTTAGCTTGATTAGAACACACACAAAAAACAATGCAGGTATGATATTGGTTAAACAGATCAAAACCACTTTTGCTTTACTGTACTTCTTAAAAATGGTTGTTCTCTCCCTTAAAAGTAACATAAACAACAGTATGAAGCTGGGAACATTTTTTAAGCAAACACAAGCTTGTAGTTAATGAGGCAAATCATACAAGACAATGGTTACAGTCCTTTAATGATGCACCATCTGTGCCTGGAAAAAGACAGACAAGGGCTGTTGGTCATTTTACGTCAAATGCAGTGAACTTTCTTAACAGCGTTTTTGTGGGGAGCTAATAAGGTTAACAAATGTAGGGATTAGAGATTATAGTCAGCAAATTGGTGACTCTATCTTAACCTAACCAGAGAATAAGTCATACAGCAGCTCCTCGTTTGACTTTGCCTAGTTTCTGGTGTGAGGAATGAGATGTAGAAGGAGAGTGAAATACAGTGAGCCCAGTTGGGACTGTGTGCACGGACCCAGAGCAGACCTCCAAGTAACAGATGGAATTTATTGATTTGGGATGTATCTCCATTAGCCGAGTCCAAGGTGACTGAACCTAGCGTCTACCCGTGAAGAGCTGTCAGTCTGTGCTGAGCTTGATAAATGGCACCCTTTCCTTATAGACCTGCAGAATTTGACACATTGTCGTAACGGAGTGTTTATAGACAGTGTTTTGAACACACAGCCCTTAGACTGTCATGCTTTTCCTGTTGACACACAATTACTCCCAGTACTCACTATGGCGCAGCAGCTTTGTATGCCCATGCCTTGTTCATATCAGAATGTGCCAGGCTGACGCTGATCAGTGGCAGCGTGGAAGATGAAGGGAACAACAGAGGTATTGACAGCAAGAAATGGATTTTACAGGAAGCCAGTCGGTACGGCCGCGCTGTGACTTGTCAAAGCAAATGACTTACTTCATCCATTTCTCATTTTCCCCCTCACCCACCACTCTTCCTTTCTCGGTGATGAACAGTAATGTGTGGAAATTGAGTGCAGTGCTCGAGTATTGCAAATTGAGGCAATCATTACAACCACCAACAATCATCTATATTGCATGGAGTTGTGTTTTTTGAAATTAAAAGTCTCTTTGCAGTACAGCAACAGTGAGCAGTCTGGTGCCATTAATTTGAATAACTTCAGACACGCATGTAATGAGAGCGTAAGCGATCTTTGCGTGACAAAGATTAGTCTTGTCAAAACTCACACGCTGGGGCTTACAGCTCACATTTATCAGCCAAAGCTTTCAAATGTACCAGTCACTGAAACACAAATTTTAAATGCAAATATTCACTTCATCCGTAACAGAACACTTATGACATCAATTATGCTCATTAGGAGAAGTGTGAGCTGTCTGAAAACTACACCATTAAAATAAACTACTGATCAAGCAGATCTCTTTTTTAACCCACTGTTCACAATTTGACAAACACTGGAATAAAGAATTTATTGGTCATAATGTTCCAAATCAGAAACAACAATAGAGACAAACATAAGCAGCTTGTCTATAATGTTGCTGTTTGCATGAACATCTGTATTCTCTTGCTCACTGAGGCAAAATGCTTAAATTACAGCAATACATGAAAAGATGACAGAAAAATGCCCTGGTTTTGTAGCTTTTCAAAAGAATGGCTTATGATATATCTGCAAGAAAAAAAGAAAAAAAGAAATCCATAATGAAAAAGGCAACGTAGTGTCCTCCAAAAAATCTCAATTTGGTTCCTGATAAACAGGAAAGCACACCCAGAGTGAATGCTGAAGTCCATCAACTGATCAGGAAAATTAATTGGGTGCATAGTTCATGTGTTGCAGCAATAAATACTTTTCAGATTGTATTCACACAGTCTTCATGAGAAATGTCCCGTCAGCATATATCCGCTCAGTCATTGTAATGATCTCCCTGAGACAAAGGCTGGCTATTACTGGATATCACTAAGGCACGGCCACGAGCTCCTTGTGTAATGACTCAGGCTGTAAGTAATGTATGTATGTTTAGTTGGCCAATAGACCATTGAGGCAGATGTTGGCTGATTGGATAATCCCTCCATCTGGCCGTGGCTTCACCTTGGCTCTGTACCTTGAGTTACCACTTTCCGTTCCTGTTATGTCAACACAGGTGAACCAGCCCAGCTGCTGTAACAGCAGACCGCTTAAACTTAAAGTTTATGATTAGAAACTGCAAGAAATGTGATGGAAGTCTCATAAATTACAACATTCCCACTGGACGTTTTGAAGGTTGCTGTCTCCACATCACAAGCTCAGCTCTGAGCACTGCAATAAAAATGAAGTTGCTTCTTCCGGATTGATACAGTGGAGGTGAAATGTAGAGAATGGTCAGCATTTTCCAGCAGGTTTTGCTTTTTGGGAAATGCTGACCATTTGCCAGAATTTCACTGCTGTCAGAGTTTATAGAGAATCCATGTCTACCAAGTCTTGTGGGGTTGTTTGGAGGAATTCATGTCATATTTTGGCATGGCTCAAACATAAAAAATGACATCCAGTCTCACACAGTGGTTCTACTTATTGCAATCTCAGATTGATTCATTATTTACAATGCAGCCTCCCAGATTGAGTGAATTTTTTTTTTTTTACTGTATTTCCAACTGACATTACTCATGCCTGTTGATATTGCACTGAGTGCCTCACAGTCAGGTGTTGTTAGTAAACCTCCTGCTCTCTGACAAGATGGGCTGAAACAAACGTGGCAGAATAAGTCTGTAAATGTGGGGCTGTAGTCGGTACTTTTACAGTCAGTATCTGACATGGTCAATGGCAAAGTCAAGAGCGATGTCTTCTTTGTGGGATTTGCCTAATGCACATAGTGAGCTCAGACCATGCAAATAATATGGCTAGACTTGAAAACTCTTCAGTGAATTGGCCGAGGGCGGCCAGACTGGCGGGATGCATATAAATCATTTGTGGCTCTTTGTATGTGCGGCTCGTGGAATTGTCTGCAGGTGAAAACGTTTTACCTCTATGATGAATGAATGGCCAGCGCAGATCGGTCAGGCTCGTACAACCGCATGGAAGATGAATAGTAAGTGTTTCACTGGGCAGAGAGGTAATGTGTCTTGGAAGAATAAAGGCCTGTTGGACAAAATACAGTTCACTCTCAGAGGGCTTAAATAAACCGGCTGGCCATGTTTAGGTAATAACATAAAATAAAGTTAATAAGTAATGTCTTCTTGTGAGTGTGCCATACTGAATTTATATAGCTTAGACATACATATACACAGGAATCATTCATACCTGTAGGCATTGCAGGCAGGAATTTCACAGCTAGCTGTTGCAAATGCACAGCTTGACATATGTTTATTACTACAAAACATTAACAGCCAATTTCACGCTATTGAGCAGTGCATATTTTTAATGATGATGTGTAGGGCTGAGTGATTTAAAAAAAAGTGCATTTGAATCAACCTTCATCTGCACAATATCTGTGTTAGGCTGCAGCAACAGGTTTGTGTATCTGACTGTGTAGGGCAAAAAGCAAGGAGGGGAAAGAAAAAACATGTTGCTGGCAATGTGCCCACGAGGAGAGTCAGAGACGCACACAAGATGGGAAATTGAGGTGAAGAGAGATCGCACAACATCAGTGTTTGGGGAAACAGTCCGGATTTGTAAAGCTGGATGAACAGCAGAGCGCTATCTGCTGCGGGACGTGCAGGCAGCCTGCGCCGGCGGGACGGGGACAAACGTTTTGCGCTGTGTGAAAAGGTGCACGATGTAAAGTCTGCAGTCCCAGGCTGACAGCACCTGTCTGCGTTTACAGTAATCACCCTGTGTGATAAGAACTAAAAGTATGCTTTAGTTATGTGGCACATAAAAGTAAATACAGCTCAGTGCCAGTGGCCAATAGCTAATATGTATAAGCACAACATATTGATCTTTTGTCTGAAGTTTAGGTAAAAGCTTTGTTGCTGTTGCCTTGTTGAGGCACAAGAGTTATTGTTTATGGCTGTGGAGAGTAACAAGTTATTGACTCAAAACTAAGTGGTAGTTTAGAAGCGTAATAAACTTTTATTTGATTTATTTGGGATTCAATCCTAAACCGATTAAACCCTATGAACTTCAAATAAAACGGTATCCTGTGGCGTTTTCTCGTAAACAAACAAATTATATTTGCATTTAGTGTTAACCAAAACTTATGTTGTCTGTCTTGCTTATTCTTGGGCTCTAACAAACAAGGAAGCACATTCCTCCTTCCTCAGTAATGGTATGAAAGGTAATTGGTGAGAGTTATTTGTCTCATTCTAGATAAAATATGCATATGTGGCTGGAATATTTACTTGTTTCCTTGTGTTCTCAGGTTCATGTGACAGTCAGTGGGTCAATCTTCAGTTTCTAGTCGCCTCCTGCCAGAGATGCAGGGGCTTTCAGGTACTTGCCATGTAATGTATATGCAGCTAACAGTGATGGGACAGCGTCTTCTCAGCTGGTGAGATCTGCTCCCTCAGACACGCTGTTGACGTGGTCTGGCAGTAAATTCGGTGGAACAGCTCTGGTGTCTTGCTTTCCTGTTGGTTGTTGTCTCAAAACAAAACTAAATACTAAATATCACAATGTGTGTCCATTCAGTTTTAACGCGAGCCCCTCCCCTCACCCGACTGTTCTCAACAGCGCAGCTAGGATCTAAGATTGCTCCTGATTAACATGCCTACTGTGCCCTAAGCTGTTTTAATGGCTGAAATCATTAAGTTATTACAACTGGAACATCAGTTCAGTAGATCAGTCTTAATGCAAATTGAAAAGGTGTCCAATATTACACAGTCTGAAATGAAATTCAGAGCTGCCTTCTCTGGACTAATCCAAGGTTATGGTAATCTTTAATATTGTTGTAATATAATACACTTCAGAAAGTTATTCTTAAATGTTTAATTTATATCACAATAGTTCTTTTTTCTCAATTTATCGTCAAGAATTATGAATAACGAGACACAACATTGTCAGTCTCAGCTGATGGATCTGTTAAGGGACAGAAGGCAGGTGCACTACAGAAACAAATTCAAAGAATCGGTCTGTGATGCTTTAAACCTGCAGAATCAATGTGTGGGTAAAGGGAGGAGCAGGGGGAATAAATACAAGTTGATGTCTTGCAGGGACATTGCAAGCCAAAACAGTAGGTACGACAGGAGTACAGGGTGTATACTCTGCACATTCTGGATTAAATGGAACTTTAGACTTGTTTGTGGAACATCTTCTGCACTGTATACAACCGTCGCCGTGACAGTTGCAAGTGCTCTGTAATGCCTGCTCTTAATTTGAATGCGAGGATCCGGGGGAAGTGGTGTAGGTGATTGACAGATCCTGGAAACCATGTGGACTGGGAATACGTTCTAAACAACCCAGTGGGATAAATGCAACACGTTTACCAATTACATTTGAATCTCTTTAGTGACAAACCCCAGCAGCAACACTCATACAGTAAAGCATAGACAGGCATTCAAGAAAAGCACGTCACTCATTTCATATTCAGTCTTTGTGAGTATTTATAGAACATTTAGACATCCGCAGTGATTCACTTCTACTGGCACATATGCATGGCTCGATCCAACCACCCATCCCCACTGAACCCCTGGTAAGGTGCTGTCTTCTGCAGGGCCTCACTGAAAAGTAATGAGAAGACTCGTGCTTGAGGGGAAGAATCTTTCCTCCTCTCTGATCTGCTAACTTTCAAAAATCAGGGGCAGGTAACAAAAACACTGTATTTAAAAACAAATCTTCCTCTGTAGGGTCGAGGCAGAAGTTCAAAATTGACAACAAACAGCATTCCAATAATGTCTTATAATGTATGCATTAAAATGGTCTGGCAGGGGTGTTTGCGTTTGTTATTTAGGGGATGGGAAGGAATAGCATCTGTCAGGTAAATAAATAAAGATGAAATGCTATCAAGCCCTCTGAGAGAGATGGGGCAGAACTGTATTCTTTCCATGTCTCAGAGCAGAATACCTGTTTGATAGATATGGAGAAGCATTGTCACTTTAGAAACTGATTTGTTGCTTTGGCAAGCTCTGTCATTTCCATGCAGCATTAAGACTTATCTCCTGAAACAAGCAAACAAACTATTTTGCCTCCTAATGACACAAAATCATGCAATAGAAGAATTACAGTGAAGTAACAGTGAGAAGAGGAAGAGTTAATACTTCTTTAAATCGTTGACCTGCTTCCCTCCCACCTTGAAATGAGAATTTTTCACAATGTCTCTGGGTTTTTTTTTACAATCTGTTTTTTAGAAAAGTAATATTTGGGTTGTTTTGTGGTGTGTTCTCCACACATCAGCCATAAATTGCCTTTTCCAAATGTCAGCTCTATTCATCGATTATTAGAAAAGAGCAATATCTTTCCAAACACACCCCCTGCTAATGGTGTCCTCAGCTGACCCCGAGTGCATAATTTACTGCTCCACGTGATAAATGGCAGAGAGTAATTCCTGGAGTTAAAAGCTAACACATCACTGCAGGATTAATTGATTGCAACGCCCCTGCTGGCAGCCAGTAGAGCTCACACATCAGGATCAACCAGATTTAGAAAGCCACTCAGCTGAAGTGGGTCATTTACATACTTAAGTAGAAAGAAGTTAATTTTCTGACTTCTGGCACCTTTTACGCTGACGATACGTGTGTGTGTGTGTGTGAGAGAGTTTTCAAAAACTGTGAATTTCTTCTACTTCTTGATTGTGAAGACTTCACTACAAAGACACTCGGCTCTCATGTCTCCGGGTAAGCGATGGATGATCTCAGTCGTCCAAACTTCTGGAGGAAGTCTGCCCGAGCCTGGACCAAAGCTTCCTCATCGAAGTACACTGCCGGCCTCCTGGCCGCAACGAAGTACTGCACCTTCCTCAGGCTCCAGCCGAGGATGTACATGAGCAGGCCGCACACGGCTGCCGTTGACCTGCCCACTCCGGCGTTGCAGTGAACGTAGACAGTGTGACCGTTCTCCAGGAGACCATGAAGCAAGAATACAGCCTGGGGAAGCATCCTGACACGACCTGCACGAGGACACAGTGACACATAATACACGTAAAGGAGGCTGGTGATAATCCAATTTTTTGTTTGTTTGTTTTTTTTAATCTCTCTGACTTCCTCATTGTTTTTCCTGAAGTAAAACTTCATATTTTGCTAATTTTTATTTTTAAAGGATCATTTTTGGCTGGTAATGGTAGATCTTAACAAACATCATTAATACAATATTTCTGCTGTGGATTTATACACATTTTATACTCCAGTGAGTATTTACAGGAAGCAGGAGGGTGTGTGTGGGATTGACTCAGATTGAAGAAACATGTCACCTCAAGTAATGATGTGGCTCACTAATGTGTTTATAATAGTCTTAGGTCAACAGTGGAGGCCTGTTACACAGAGGGTCAGGCTTAGATCAGCTCATTGTGGGTGTTGGTATTTTCATGAGATTTGTTGACATTGGTAGTTGTTTAAATATATTGCAAGTAACCTCTGAGGGTGTTTAGTCATGGTTGACTGTGATTCCACCAATCAGATTCTTTTCAGGTGTATCTCTTGCATTCATCTTGCTCTAGAAACATTTAATAAAATCATTCATCTGCGCTCATTTTCTGACCCTTGAAAGTGAAGAGCGGAACCTTTGAATTAGCTCTCTAATGTGAAAACACACAGCACAATGAGTGAGTTAAGGAAGAAAATATTGAGTCCATACCAGCTCAGAGATGCACCTGCTCCTTCAATCTGACTTATGTATAAATACTACTATTCATTCCACAAAATCCGCCTCACCCTCAGTGCTCATGTCAGGTGTGGGCATCCACACATACGAAAGGCCGCAGTCTTTGTACAGATGCATCATGGTCTCTGGGGTCATGGCTTCCCCGGGGTCACGTCTGCAGCCATAGGAGTTGTTCACCACATCCCACTCTGTCTGGAAGTTCATCACTGCAGTGATGCCCAGCTCGTGCTTCATCTTGATCGTCACGTGCTCCACCTGTCGTGGGCAGCTGCCGAGCCAAACACGTGGTAGCACCCTGGGGGCAATAAACTAAACATTTAGCATTCATTTGTACGGTGTGTTAAATAGTCCATGTTGAAATTCATGGCAGGGTTTAGTAATGACTTGACAAGCCACAAAGAAATTTGCAAGATAATGCAAAGGTGAATATATCAGATAACCCACGATTAGAAAGGATCTACCATTTAAAGGCAGGGTTTAATAACATAAGATAATGCAGGAAGGCTAAGTTGTTTTTGGAGACTGTCTTACAGGCAGATCAGAGGAAGGCTGAGCTCAGTAGTTCACTAATAAGCAAAAGGCTTCATCTCCGTTTCTTTTATCCTACCTTCCCGCCTCTCTCCCTCAGTGCAACAATGTTTTATTGACCTCTTGTACCTGTAATTTTCCTCCTGACCCCTATGTTCTGAGGCAGACTCCATTTAGGGCTCATTAGCATGCACAAAGTCAACAACCAGAGGAGGTGACACATAAAAGGAGGAGAGGAGTGTTAATCTGTGATCTTCCAGAGCGGCACTGCAGTGAACGTCTCTGGTCTTGACTTGCTGTTCCCAGATGACCTCCATTTTTTACATAAAAATACACTGTAGGCGAAACAGCTGTCCTTTTATTGCCACTGAAGAACTACAGGCTGTTTTTTCATACTCTCACAGTGTCAATATGTATCAGGATAACAATTTATTACAAAAAATATGTGTAAGTTATGAAAAAAATGTTTTCTTATCACATCTCTTACACTCTTTGAGTAATTTGACTATTTCAGTCTGTTGCAGTGAAGTGGAAATGATGAGGCAAGATGGTTTTCTTGTTTTACATTGTGTTTTCAAAGAATGTAGGAGGGTATTAATTTTTGAAAAGGATGTCAGTTTTGTCCCTGGTGTTTAGTTTTTCCAAAACAATTTTAAAAAATTGACTCATGATTGGAAAAACAAGAATCTCAGCATGCTGAAACACCCCACTTGTTCAGCTGAACGGTAATAAAAACTCATTACAAAACCTGCTGCGTAACCCTTAGGCCTCCTCTCCTCTGAACAGAGCATAAGAGACCAGACACCGGTTAGAGTGAGTTAACGTCTCTGAATCATATCATGATTTACTACAGGGGTGAGTTTGAATCATACTTCGGGCTACATGGATGCAAGGTCTGAGAGACTCATTTAAAAAGCTATTAATAGGCAAGGTACAAGGGCACAGTGCTTCCTGCCGAACACGGGTCCTTGACATAAGCCTTGTTAGGTCTTCGGACACAAATTAAAAACTGACTGTACCGGTGCAGGCTGCTCATTCTCATTCAAATTCTGTGTGCACTGCTTCAGGGACCTGGGGTTAATTCCTGCTGTGCATGCCTGCTATGCCGTGTCGTTGTGTATACACCATACAAAAAAGGAAGGCATGCATGGCTAGGTTGATAGAGTGTCATCTCAAGCCCCACACACAAATTTCTTTCAAGTATGACCGTTGAACCTGCACACCCTCGCTTTTTTTTGTTGCTCTGAGCCTGTCACCACTGCTCATGCTTCATCATTGCTTTGACTTCAAAATCCTGCAAGTTTTGTCCCAGACATGCGTTTAGGAGGCTAAAAGGTTGCCAATAAGGTTCAGGAGGTAATTAACAACTGCTAGTGGTCTACTTTTGTTTTTTTTTTTAAAGAATAATCATTTTTAATTTGACAGCAATGGTAGAATGGAAGAGAGCAAGGTTAAAAAACAAAGGCATGAACAGACACAAGAGGGTGACTGTGGCTCTGTCTGCCCCATAACATTCATCCAAAGACGCGAAGGCTGACATGACTGCCGTGCCCTCTTTGTAGGACGCTGAAGTACGGCACAAGCTCTCTCTGACAGATTTAATATGGGGACGAAGTAGAATTCAAGTTTGCACTAAGAACATAGATTAATGCAGGAGCCACACCAGAGAAGATTGGTTATGCTTGAAAACTACAAGGAAGATAAGAAAAGAGGAGCCGATTTGATCCTCACACTTCACCATGGAAATTCCCAGGCCCCAGTGGACCACATTAGTATTATTATTATTATTATTACATTTGCTGCAAACGTCAAAACTTCCCATCACAAAAGCAGATAACTTGCAACAAGCAACGCATTTCACTGGATCTCCTTATTTCCTGCAAGGAGGGTACTTTGGCAGTTTGTGAGTTTGGGGCTGATTTTTCAATTGCAGATGTGAGATAAAGAATATATGAATGTCCGAACAACCACAGCATCCCCATACAACACCATGCAAATAAGGCTTTTAATTGTGTTACCTGGAAAAATGCATAGCCATCTGACCAGCTACACTGAAGTAAAAGTTGGTGGTGTGTCTCATCTCATCTGTGTGTCCTGTTTCCTCTATCCAGTGACCAATCGGGTGGCAGTGCACTCCATCCACCACGTTCCCGTCGTCGTACGTACACCACCTGTCATGGCTTGGACTGCTGCCTGGTGACAAAGAGGACAACCTTTGTGCAAGTTAGAGACTGAATACCAGGTACTCACAGAACAAAGATGTCTCTTCTAAAGAAAATATACAAACTCTTTACTGCGTAGAGCTGCATTAAACAGGAAAGCAACTGTTGAAGCATCAGGCAGAGAGGGAGGAGGAAAAGGTCTCTTAATAACAAGCAGTAGTGGAGAGTAATAAATTACATTTTCTTTTGAGGTATTTGTAATTTTAATATTTATATTTCTGTTATTCAGTGCTTGAACTCCAAAAGAATTCTGAGGGAAATGTACATTTTACTTCACTACATTCATCCGTCAGGGACCATATATAAAGCACCTCAACCAGCCACAGTTTTGCTGCTAGGTTGTTAAATAATCATCATGTAATATAATGTAAACAGTGCTCTGTCAGCCTGAAAGGGGCCATTTTACATTCGGTATCATTTTACTGATGATATTTGTCGAATTATATTTTGCATAATTGTAAAAGCAATTTAATAATGTAATATCATATTATGAAGTGGAATCGCTTTTTTCTTTTAACTATACATGTAAAGTGTAATTGATAAGCCGGTCTTCATTTAGTAAATGACAAGCGTCACTTTACCGCCATCGTGTGGCGGAAGGATACATTACACAGTATGAACCAAAACATGGCGGAGTTGTTATCGTCGTTTGCCAGAAACGTGACCTTTTGATGGGTATTGCATTAAATCGACGTGACGCCTCGAAAGGCACCTATTTCTACAACGTCACAGGGGTGGCGGATACCTTCCCAGATATAATCGCCTCTGACTCTTTTCACGAACTTGAACCACAGCGTGTCTTTGAACGGCTCCGCCAGCCGCACGTCGCCGATCCACAGGCTCGGTTCTTGTGTCGACAGCGGCGTCCGTGACGCTGTCATGCGGACCGCTCTGCCCGGGTCCCAGTGGCCCATCTCCTCACGCGAACCCAAAACAAACACCTCCACGTCCGAAGACTCCGGAGTGAGAATGACAGCGAATCTGAACAGCATGGTCGCAGCCCTGACACGGCGTCGCGGGCTTCGGTTATTACAGTTAATAAGTCCGTGCGGTCACATACTGTGTGGTGTCGCCTAAAAATAGCCGGGTCTTGTTTTGACTGGTGGAGTTCGCAGCGTAGATGGGAAAAGAGTGAGGTCCCACTTTGCCACAATTTCTACGAACCCCACCAGAAGGTAGACAAGCTGGTGCACAAATCACTCCCACTTTCATTTTTGCTTCCTCCGTTCAGAAGCACACGCATACTTCATTTAGATATTATTATATCATAAATAAAATCCTGAAGTGCTTAAGTCTTAATAGTTTAAGTGATACTAAACCTTTGGGCTCCAAGGCAGGATAAGTTTTTTTTGTTGTTCTTGTTCATATTCTTATTTGCCATTAATGTGCTGAGTAAAACAGTTCATTCTTCTACCTGGTCATCAACTGTACGTTACACATTACTATATTAATCAGGAGCCCTGCTTGCATTATTAGGCAGGTGTATTTTTTTTTTACACAATTTTAACTGCATTTGAGAAGGTTAAGATTTTTTCCAGATTTTTACTACCTGTGGATAGTAAATACAACAAAGTGTTTCACTGAATAACTGACGGACGCTTTTAAAAATACACAAACATGTAAAAGGCTGTAAATATTTTATTAAATGGTAGCAAATCACATGCATTGTTGGGCTGTTCTTCTATCAATATCCATCTGTCTCTCACATCCTGAGACCCAACCAAACCCAGACGGCAGATTTGCATTGGGTTAACATCCTTAACTGGGATCAGACAGACTAGTTCACCTGGGGTCACAGATCAACATAGGAGGGATTAGCAAATCTTGTGTAAAGTGCTGGCACGATTTCTGTCACACACAGAAAATAATGCAATATAACCACTAATCTGCTTGTTTCCCATGGCTGCTACTGAAAGGCAAGATAGTGAAAACATTCAAATCTCTCTCCACGTTCTCAGTATACCATATAGAATATTATAAATATATTGTGCATATTTGTCTTGAAGAAAATATACTTTATCTTACCAGAATAAGGGTGCATTTCAGCAAAAAAATCATGCAAAGATAAATGGTTAATGTTTTTCTCTCCACATTGGGATCACCCACAGCAGACCATCATTATGACAGTTAAGGTATTATTTCATTAAGGCTTCTTCATAAACTATAGTGTAATACAGGAAGAGTTAATAGCTTAAGCAGAAAAAGTTTTAATTGCAACATCCACATAATACCACAGCGACTCTTGTGCGATTGTGAGAGGTGAACTTTGTTTGGTCAGGTGTTGATGTGACGCAGGACGCGACGCAGCGAGTGTCCATCTCGGGCGGTGCACATGGCAGGAAGGGGTATAGGTTCCGTCTTGTGCTCCACTACGTTGAAGGGGCACTTCTTGAGATGGTCCGACATGCTGGGGAGATCGGTGAATCCCCATGACAGCACGGGGCTGAAGGCGGTGCTGAACCTCCACACCTGTGGCAGTAAACAGAAAAATGCATGTTGAAATGGCATTGCATTCAAAAAATATCTTCGCAAATTCACACATAAACTCACAATACATTTGAAGGTGTAGTTTTCTACTCACTCGATTTTTGATCTGCCATGACACAGTGCCACGAGCACCAGGGCCTTGTCTTTGCTCCCACTGCAGCTCCACTATGCCCCTGGTCTGGAGGAGGCTGGCACACACCTCCCTCATAGTTCGTGAAACCAGTGACAGCTGGCACAGGCTAAAACTGTCTAGGAATCCAGCTATGTGCCACAGTATCTCAATGGGCAGCCCACTAAATTGGTCAGACTGGGAGTCGCTTGGATGTTTAGCCCTTGGGCATGGCTGAACCCCGAAGGCCTTGAGGTGCCTGTCATGAACCACCTTGGCCCCCGGGGTGGATGGATAAAACCTCCGCTGGGAAAAAGTGCAGCCGTAATATGCCAGGGGACAACGGTGCTCCATCCAACCATTGAGGCCAGCGTGAATGTCACCGTGGACATTTGTGAAATGGGATGAAAACTGGTCCCGGCGGAATGACTGGCCACAGACGAAGGGGAACATGTGCTGGTAGCGAGGGTTGGAAGGGAGGTAGCGGTTATGTGGGACCGCCTCGACCTCCAGAGCCTCCAGGACGAGGCCGAGGCGGAGGGTGCGGAAAGGGCTGGGGTAGGAGAGCTGGGGGGCGGCGTGATCACAGGCAGACGCGGAGGCCATGTCCCCCACTCTAGTGTTTGTTACCAAGATTGCTGCGGGGAAAGTGAACGTCTGTGTGCCAAAGTCAACACGGTAGCCGTCAACAAAGACTGTATCAGAGATCCTTCTGCACTCTCTGGACTCCTCTAAACAGAAGAGCAGTGCCGCTGTGATCAGGTCGATCTCTCCTAGACCCATGGGGTCATCATCCTGCTCCAGATCTGAGGTATCCACCGCCTTGTCCTCCATTTTTGGTCGCACTCTGTACAGTGACCTGTCTGGGATGAAACCGATCCGTCCATGAGGTAATGAACATTGGCTCTGGCCCCTATAAAAGTAATGGTAATTGTGGAACTTGCGCTCAGACCCGTGGTTTTCTAAAAGGACGAGCCCTCTGTCTTCCAGGACTACGTGACCGGCCCTCTGCGCCACAGCCGGGCTGACATGCACCGGAGAGGTCATCTGAGGTGTCGCTGGCTCTTGAGAAGCATCGGCGTTCATGTCACCTCGCACCTCGGCAGGTAAAGCTGTCTCCAAACACGCTCCTGACTGTGGTCCGTTTGTTGAGTTGAAAATCTTAAGATCAGTTCCTTTAAAAGCCCCATTTCCACTCAGACAGTTAGAACAAACACTTTTCTCCTCCATCTCTCTTTGATTCAAAACATCAGCAGCAGGTGTTTTGTCTTCCAGTCCATTCTGAAGATCTCCATTGCTGCCCATTCTACCGTTCTGCGTAGCAGCTCCTTTGTTCACATGCTCTGTGCTGCTGTCAACAGAACTTGCACTGCTTACAAAGTCTAATGCAGCAGCTAAACTCCTTGCAGTCTCGACTGTGGCCTCATAAAGCTTACTGAAGTGCTCCTCGTTCAAGCCATTAATTCCACTGACAATTTTCTCCCTTGCCGAGCCTGGTGGGGGAGGTTGCGGGTGATGTGAGGATGATGACTGTGAAGGTGACTCAGTAAAGATGGAGGCCTCAGGGGCAGGTGTTGGCAAAGCTGAGTCCATTGCCCTGTTCTCTTTGCCGACTGGGACTAGTGGCTCTTCCTCTGCGGTAGGCGCCATGGCGATCAACTTCAGGGACTCGAGTAGTGTGCGCTGGTCCTGAAGCGCAAGTGCCATGTCCAGCTGCTCCACCTCCTCCACCCCACGGCTCAGGCTTTCATAGGAAGTATAGTCCAGGCAACTAACAGGCCATCTGTTCCACTCCATAGTGCAGCACACCACTCCAGCAGGGCACACCTCGAGGTGTCCATACATTTGGTTGCGCACCAGGGTGGCGGGGCAGCCATAGCCACTGTTTAGACAGGGTACCCTCGCCAGTGGGCACATAAGTTGGTGCTCGTCAACTTTGCAGGCGTGAAATACAGCTCCACACACCAGAGGACAGGTCATAAGATCACAAGATATGCCTGGCTCAGGTCTCACCATGCATCTCTGGTTAACACAGGACATACAGTGCACATGGTCCTCCTCCATCTTCAGAGCTGAGGGGGTGGAGAGCAGCTGTGGGTGACTGTGTGATAAAATCCACCGTCCTGCCAAATAAATGACGAGCAGAAATTCTAAGATGAATTATAACATGACAAAAGCTGATGATATGGATCTGCAGAGAAGGAGTAAGTCGTGTTGGGTGGATGATACAGAGGCTCCGATGCCTGTTATAATCCTCAAATATCCTCATCAACCGCTTCAGTTATGGTTAAATGAGATTTTATCCAGCAGCTGAGGCCTGCTCACTTTTCTTTTAAGTGTCCCAAATAAATGTGCATTCACTGAAAACAAACTGAGGCAGCTGCTCACCCGGAATCCACTGTGGCTAATTCACGTTCTTTCTAGCAAACTTACAACAAACTGCACAAATAGCAAAACAACCGACGATATCAAGAGCAAACTGTTACTCAAGTTTACAGTAGTTTGTATACATGCCAATACTGCAAGGCAGTTTTTTTTGTCAACTGTGGTGTCTCCATGAAATCAACTTGTTTTGGCAATAATGGCAAGCTAGCGTACACTGGCCGGCTAACAACAGATAGCCAGCTCCGAAGTTGAACGGTTCTCAATAAGCTCACCCGGCTACATAACGTCGGGTTAGCATGCGAGTAGCTTCTCACCTGCTTGTTGTATTGACGAGAACACGTATTATAAGTTATGTTTGAATGCTATATATAAATACAGCTAGCTGTTAACTGTAGTTACCTCTGTGGAGCAACTGCAAATGAGAGCTAGCTACATCTCCTCTTACTCAGCCTCCCTTTTTTTTCCTGTCAAAACTTTATTGACCAAAAAAGCGCAGGCACTTTACATCGATAAAAAAAAAAGAAAAGCTGCAAGAAAAGTTACGATATAATAAAAAAATATAATTTGTAATGTTATTTTAAATTTTAAAAATCTATGAAAAAATATATGCACATAAATTGCCTAAGCATAAAGCGTTGCCTAATATTGTGTTTGAAGAAGTAGCTTACTTGTATATTATTTAAAAATTAGATGGACAAATCTGACAACGTACATTTTTGGGTTGTTTGTGCAACTCAATTTAAATTTGCTTATTAATGCATTTAGAATCAGCAATAGATAAAGCACCTTCAACTTAAATTGTATCATCTAAAATACCATTACAAACATGCGAATTTCCCAGGTGACAGGGAAGATAGTCATAATTATACGCATGGCTGTTAATTTTAGGTGTATATACTGTATTCCTATTATGGATAAAGATATCAAGCACAATAATCACCTAATTATGGGACTTAATACAGTCTCTTGCTTTACCCGTTTTTTATTGCACGCAGTAAACGGTAACAAACAGGAGAGGTCAGTGTTGCATCGTTTCTGCCAAGCGTATTCCTCTGGTAATGGTCTTCAATTGGTTCACAGCAGGAGAAGCGACGTTTCGAGTCCGGGGTCACCAACAAAAACACCACCCATGGAGCTGGAGGACCTGACACATCAGCAGGACAGTGGTTAGCAGTGCTCTAAGCACTTGTCATGAGGTGCTGAAGCAAACCCATGTTGTCAGTGGGACTGTTTACATGATATTGAATCTTAAATTATTATTCTATGACTAGGAGTCAAGACATCCAACACATGGATGGATGTGTGGATGATGATAAAAAAAAAGCTCAACCTAATAAAGTCACAATGGAGAATAAATTTGCTTCTGGAGACTAACTGCAATATTTTCTGTAAAGTAGTTTATAATTTAGCCATACAAGTGGTAACTGCAGTTCAAGCATTTCTTTCTTAGAATCCACATTTAATGATAAATGATATGGCAACAATAATGTTTTTCAGGACCTGCTTTTTCCTTGGAGCTGCCAGGTGCTGACAACCATGCTTCCCAGTGCAAGTTTTCTAAATGTGGCATTTCAGACAAAACCAGGTATTTATCTAAGCTTCTTTGTGCTGTGTATGTAACCTGTGACATTTTTAGAAGAATGTCAGTCCAGACTTGATGAAAAAGCCCAACATTGCTATGGTGGTGACAAATTTTCTGGTTGCGCAATGCATGGCTTACATTGAAAAACAGGCTTGCCAAAAGGTTGATTGATAGGGTTTATGTTTCGAGTAAATAATTCTGGAATATATGTCTATTTGTTTTTGAATCACCCAGTTTTTCAAAACCGTAAGCAATGACAGTGACATATTACCAAGTAAAAGGAGGAACACCACAAAGCCTGAAACAAACATAGTGAAAAATTACAAAACACCTATTTATAACATTCCTTTAACTGATAATTTTATAACTGATTTGTTTGTCATCATCAATACTACATTATCAAACACTGCTTTGGTCACTGCTGGCGAGCCCTGAGGTCAACCCGCTCAGACTGCAATCCTCAAATAATCCAAGTACCAACGTCGCCCTTTGCCCTGAAGTGCGGCTGCAGCAACCAAGTAGTTTCTCCTTCTCAAACATGTCACTTTTATTCAGGTTCAATATCCGATGCTCGCTCCTGAAGCCCCGGGCACCAGCAGCTTCAGTGTTGCAGCGACTCCTCTTTTAAGTTTATTTGTGATTTACGCCACCTGGCACAAGTCACGATGGGACCCTGCGACGTAAGCTGAATGCCCTCCCTCACACCCACCTTCCTGTATCTGTGGTGGAGTTAAACCATCAAGACTCATGCACTGTCTCCACCGCTGAGGGCTGGAGTTGTTTCAGAAGTTCTCCCTAAGGGCTGAAGTTTTATCAGTGACCTTCTACCAAACACTAGGTGGCGCAATGCAGACTCTTGCAGCTGTCCATGGTGCTGAAAACACTTTGGCTCATGTAGTTGCCAATATAGTACCTATAGTCGAGAGCCCAGGGCTCGAGTTGATTTAGAACAAAGAGATTAGCTATAACTATAGGTTGCTTCTGTCCACTGGTTGTTAACGCAGTCCAGCATCCTGTAAACTCCCAGCAGTGAAAGCAGCTGTCACGTAATTTACTTGGTAGCTAAAGCTTGCCACCCTGACATCTCACTTTCTTTCCCTCTCAAAATTCCCAACACGCTGGATATTTAGTTGCTACAAATATTTATGAGGATAGATAGCAATAACCCCTTACACCATCACACGCAAAGGTTTTTACTGATAGTGCTACAGACCGACAGCATATTGAGACCAAACATCCCCACATCTGTTAATTCATATTTAGATGAGGCGGATAAAACACCATGCATGGTATAATGTTGTGATGACAGTGTAATAAACAAACTGAGGAGACCAGCTATCTTGCACAGATTGAAAGCTATCTGTTACACTTTTTTCTCTTTGTTTCCATTTATAGCCCTGATTAAACATTTTAGGTCTTTCTCTGATTAAACATTTATCATGCATCTATATATGACTTTCAGTCAGAAGAGGTTGCGGGGGAGGGGGGTGTTCATGTTCACGTTTCAGAGAGCGAGAGAGAGAGAGAGAGAGAGAGAGAGAGAGAGAGAGAGAGAGAGAAGAGAAACTCAAGTGATACAGCCAAAGACCACGCGCTACAGAAGAGGGATGAAGGCACGCGACATGTCTCGAGCGTTCTGGTAAGTTTTGATGCAAGAGACAGCAAAAGCAGACTCAAATATGTAGGATGTTGACAGGACATTCAAAAAATGTGGATATAAGGTATACAGGGTATTTTTGTCATGCTATCTTTTGTGAAAGGAATTAGCTTAGTTCGTTTTTATTGTTAGAGTTGTTATTATTCTCATCTCATCTCACTGTTCTGATAAACCGATGCTACCTTAGGTTGCAGGACAGAAAGGAAGAAGAACACACGGTGCGTTTGAAACAAAACCAGCCAGGGTAAGAGCAGGGTATCTTGTATCCTTTCCTCATGTAGAATTCAAATAGGACTCTACTGTGAAAGGATATTTGTTTCTCGGCTTCATCAGAAAACTAGCTGAGTCAGATCAGATCGTGAAGAATGGGTCTGTGTAAAGATGATGAGCCAAGGCAGCAGCCCCCCGCCTCAAAAGACGTCCTCATAATGTGGTTTGGAACGAGCGCTGTCCGCGGTGCTGAAATCTGGGTTCTGCCTGATTTTTTTCTCAATGGACCAGCACAGTGCACCGAGCCAGTCCCCACTCAAAGCGTTTTTCATAAAACACCCCTGGCCGAGGGAGTGTTTTAAAATACCTGTCTGCTCCCTACAGAGCTGATCCACCAGCACAGTTGGGGAGATCCCAGTGGACAGTAGTCCCTTTAGGCACTACTGCTCACGATACTGTGTGTGTGTGTGTGTGTGTGTGTGTGTGTGTGTGTGTGTGTGTGTGTGTGTGTGTGTGTGTGTGCCCTGCTCAAAGGCACCTCGATGGTAGTTGATAAGAGAGGCATTATTACTCTTGCCAGCAGCAGGGATTTAAAACAGGACGTTGATGGAAAGGAGCATGCGTGCTCAGCCAAGTCTTCCTACATAAACGTTGAGCACATCTGGCGTCCCTCCTCACGGCACTTTGTCTTATTCCTCTGTAGGTGTGCGTGGACATGCTCCAGGTGTGGCGCTCGCAGATCATGGTCTCTGGGATAAATGTGGACGCGCTGACAGACAGCGGATAGTATGCCTGCACACCTGGCGCGGCTCACGCGATGTGGCACAACATGGCACGCGTAAAAATGGGTCTCCTCGCTCTCCTGTGTCTCCCCACGTTCTTCTTCCGCGTCCTCGTGCTCACCCACAGCAGCAGCATCTACGAGCGGTCGGTGGTCCCTCGCGCCGCGTCCCGCTCCGTGGCTCGCATGGACGGAGACGTGATCATCGGCGCGCTCTTCTCCGTCCACCACCAACCGTCTGCGGAGAAAGTGGCAGAGCGGAAGTGCGGGGACGTCCGCGAGCAGTACGGCATCCAAAGGGTGGAGGCCATGTTCCACACGTTGGACCGGATCAACACCGACCCGAACTTGCTTCCCAACATCAGCCTCGGGTGTGAGATCCGGGACTCCTGCTGGCACTCCTCTGTGGCCCTGGAGCAGAGCATCGAGTTCATCCGGGACTCCCTCATCTCCATTCGGGATGACAAGGACGGGTCCAAATGGTGCATCGACGGAACCCCGTCCAACCAGCCTCCACCCACCAAGAAACCCATTGCTGGAGTGATCGGACCGGGATCTAGCTCGGTGGCCATTCAGGTGCAGAATCTGCTGCAGCTCTTTAACATCCCCCAGATCGCCTACTCCGCCACCAGCATCGACCTGAGCGATAAGACTCTGTTCAAGTACTTCCTGAGGGTCGTGCCTTCAGACACCCTCCAGGCTCGGGCCATACTGGACATTGTCAAGCGGTACAACTGGACCTATGTGTCTGCGGTGCACACTGAGGGTGAGACTCCCATCACTGTCCTCCATAACTTAAAAAAAACACTGTAATATTCATAAAATGTGCCAACAGCCATGTTGTCAGTTAATCTGACACTAGCTCATTGCCTGGAAAATATACAGGCTCACAATGCATCTTTTAACAAGACTTTATAGACATGTTGATTGTTTGATGGTTTGACTTGAAATTACTTGTCAGATAAGAGCATATTCATTTCTGGGCCTACATTCCCACACAATTCACATTAACACAGTCACAGGTTCGTGTCAACGATTACAACTTGACAGGTGCACTTCCATGTTTGTCTCTTGAGAAGTACTGTCTCTGTCGTGGCCTTCTGCTCTCAGGCCTTGTGGAGCAGATAGTCTCTTCCCTATATGTGCATGTTTAAGCACATCGTCATTAGGATTTCTATGCAGTTGTCGGGAGCTCAGTTGTTGCATGGATGATACTTTCAGCAGCGCATCTTCCCACACATCCCCTGCCTCATCACAGAGCTGTGTGTGCGTGGATTAAATAACCCCCACTACGTTATGGACTGTAAGAAGAGTGGTTGTTGAGTAAAACCAGGGCAATCTCTTTTTTGGTTTCTTGAAACCAAATGAAATGAAATGTACGTAATGCTACTCTTTCCTCTTTCTTGGCACTTTGTTATAATATGTTTTAGTTGATGGAGGTTCTTGGTTTTTTATCAGAGACGACATAGTCGAGGACATACATTTTAAAACCTGAAATTTTCCCAAGTACACAAGAGTCCATTTTAGCATTAACTATTTAAGCGTTCATCTAGAAATGTTAAATTAATTCCATGGTCAAATCAGGAAGCTGAGGCAGGGATGAAAAATGACATTACTGTTTCAGATTTAACCCAGGCACACACAAATTAAAATGAATGTCTTATCTCCTCAGAAACCCCAGGAATAATAGTGTTCAGTGATTGGCTCACTTTCCCTTTGAGAACTCTTTTGCTCATTCATTCATTCATTCGAAGAGCACAACAGTTACGGTAGAGGACAAGCGGTAAAAATAAATAGAAAAAAGGAGACAGCATAATTACTGCAAAGTGAATTATGTCCATGGCTTTTCATTAAAGTCTTAGTGAAACACAGTCAGTGACGTGCACCAAAATGATGACTGACAGGATACATTAACCAGGATCCCCCCTGAGGAGCAGTGGACTCACAGGGAGTGTAAAACATCTTTGGAAAATCCTATTTTAGTCAGTTTTTTTTGGGGGGGGGGCACACAGGGTGACACAGGGTGCTATTAGATAGATGAAGAGAGGGAGTTAGGGAGCTGTAGTACCTGGAGGCATAACTAGGTGGCGTCAGCTGTCTGACCTTCACCATACCAACAGGAGGATCCTCTGGGACTGAAGTCATAATTTAAGAGTAATGAAAGACCAGTGTGGGGAAGGAAGAATTTGATTGGAATCAACGCCACAGAACTATGCTGCAGTGTGATTGGTGGGCTATCCCCCCCCCCCAAAAAGTGAAGTTTAAAGCACAAGCTTGTAAGCTTTAATTGGAATTCTTTTTCTTTTTTTCTACATGCAGACCTGTAACTATGAATCCTTACACTGAATATATGTGCAGTTTGGTAAGAGACAACAGTCAAAAAGTTTGGAGCCACAGTCACTTTTTATATCTGAGGCTTCACAGTGTTATTTGCCTGCTGCCAACATTACCCTGACCTTTACCAAGTCATATGTAAATCCACTTGTTTGTTTTGCTCTATCTTTAGTTATCTCTGAAAAAGTGGTCACGACTGGCTTAAGCTCATGAGTCTTCCCTCCCCACCACCCTAGACAAGTTATAAATGCAGCCTGTTGCCCGTAGCAACAGCTAGGGCTGTGAAATTGCATAAATTACCTGTCCTGATTATCATCAGTCTGGTAGGCATACTCAAATGTGGGGTCTTTGCTGGTCACTGTCAAATGGGCTGTCAGGAAATGCACCACCACCACCCACCTGTCTCATAGCCTAGATGGAAAGAGTAAAATAATTGGATATCATTATTTCCATTTACCAGTGGGAGAATGAAACAAGGAAAATGAAAATATCATCAAAGCACTATTGGGAAACCAACACATGGGCCCATTGTGTGCTGTGAGTAAATGCATTACTGTGATGCTTATTTCAGCTGCTGTCTTCCTTCCTCTATAAAGCTGTGCCATGCACAAATATATTACACTTTTGATACAATAAGATTTTGTATTTGTCTTCATCACCCATATAAGGGGAATGCAGCCCTCAGGAGCTTGGCCTCTCATCACGGCTGTGGTGCAACAAATGTTTTTAGATTTTTATGTATAGTTTTCCTTATGACTATATGCACGTTCAAACATCCATGTATGCGCCGCACACACACACACACACACACATTACACATGCACCAGTGACTGGATCCTCTGTGTAATCCAGCTCTCATGCTGAAGAGCCGTGGGCTTTATCAACAGTCCAGACCGTGCCACATTAGTCAAGCGCTGCAGTCCACGCGGAAATAGAAGATTTAGACTCTGACAGCTTTGCAGGGCTCTTGATTGGGACAGCTTGATTGGGATGGTTAAACAAGGGATCGCTATCTTTTTTTTCTATCTATGTGCCTCTTTTGGCTTTGATTGCAATCAGTGGTCGGCAAACTCTCTGACACTCATTATCAGAGGATCAGAGCTTCAGCTCAGTCAGGGCTTGGTGTGCTGAACGACTGCTGGGGCCGTGTGCATTAAGCACAACATTGATTGAGCATCAGTGGAATAATTGGAAATGTATAGCTGAAAGCAATTACTCATGCTACTTAATGATGTCAGTGTGTTTTTGCAAGTAACAAGGCATGTAATGGTTGTTATTTCTTAAGCATTGATTGTGCCACTTACACTCAGAAAAGAATGCCCCATATTTTCATCTCCCAGTTACTGACAGTAACACAGTCAGTGTAATATTCATATTAAATGACTGATTTTTGAAATGAGATTGCTGGACGATGAAAATACATTACATTACACAAGGAAAAATGCTCTATGGTTTAACTCAAGCAAGAAAGGAATGTTTTTTTCTGGTTTGAAATCTCTTGAATATTACTGTTTTCTTTCACTACAGGAAACTATGGGGAGAGCGGCATGGAGGCCTTTAAGGAGTTGGCCTCTCAGGAAGGCTTATGCATCGCCCACTCAGACAAGATCTACAGTAATGCAGGGGAGAAGCACTTTGACCGCCTTCTGAGGAAACTACGGGAACGTCTACCAAAAGCACGTGTCGTGGTGTGTTTCTGCGAGGGCATGACCGTCCGAGGTCTCCTGATGGCCATGAGGCGACTGGGGGTGTTCGGGGAATTCCTCCTCATCGGCAGGTATGCACATGTTTGTTTGTTCATTTTAACCTTTTAATCTACAGTTGAGAGCATCATCTGTGGATGGCATCGGTTAACAGGCTGGAAGGCATCGAGATGCTGCATTGTCTTCCTGATGTGCATGTCACCAAGGCAACCAAGAAGAATTAGACCACATACCGATAGCACTGAATAGAAATGTTCTCCAGCAATGAATAATTGGTATTTCTGTCACAGACACAAAACTAGAGAGGGAAACAATACCTCTAGTCCATTCTCGCCCCTGTTTGCGCTCGCTTATTTGGTTTTTCAAGGCAATGGCAGTTATACCTTATCAAGCAATCAAACAGAAGCACGCACATATACTGCTTATGTGTACAATCGTACTGAGTCAACACAATGTGCTTTTGCAATTACTCTTTCCTCGTATTCACTCCATCTCTTCCTCTCCATATTTCTCATCTTTCTCTCTTTCTCTGTCTGTTAGTCAATGCTGAGTGACAGTGACTGACTGTAGCAGTAATCTTAGTCATTAGAAAAGGGCAAGTAGAGTCGTCTCACACGCTTATACGGCAGCATCATTACACCATGAAGTAGCCCTGGAGGAACGTTCACAGTTGTCAGTAAAAGCTCGAGCAACCTTGATGCTACTTTTCAGTTCATTCATGCAATATCTGTCCCCCATCATTTCTGAGAGGGATGCGGTCTGTGGCACCGGTTATGGTTGCTGCAAAGGAGTTGTCAGCCATATGTTACATGAGGAGGACATTAATAAGACAGCTGAGGATGACCTGGTCTTGTAGCCTAGCTAAGCAGTATTCATAGAGATTTGCTGAAGGCTGCTTGAATGCCGCTCAAATTGTGTCCCATCATCCTCCAGCAGAAAAGACAAAATATGTACAGTACAGTATCCATCACTCCTGCATGTTCCCACACATCGAGGCGTTTCGGATTTTGGCCCGTGGTCCTCTTGATGTTCAGAGATAAGGGTGTGCCCCTTTCTACATTAAAGTCTGAATTGTAATATGGAGACATTGACGATGCTCTGCGATTTGAATTTGATACAGAATTCAGTGTTCAAATTGAGGTGTATATAAGGTGCAGCTGTAATACACTTTACTTACGGTCAGCCCACTGTCTGTGGTCAATGGCTGTTGGTACAAATGTCTTTACAAAGAACCCTTAGCTCTTTGATTCTTACCATTGATGTTCAAATTTGACTTTGGACAAAGTATCTTGAGTTGGTCTCTTGTCGCATCTTGAATGTCTTGATGTGACGTAGTCCAACATATAGCACTCCATGCCATACACTTCCATTGATATCCAGAAGCTAGATCCCAGCCGATGTGGATCAGGATGCCTCGCTGTTTCAGCTAAAATCTGCAATGTTTTTTTTTTACATACATTCTCTGGTCTAATGAACACCTTCTGCTGGTTGTGTTTCTTGTCATCGCCCATTATCCTTGAAGAAGTGCTTCGCATTTCCTATAATACCTCCCAGTGGTGGAAATGAAGAGAAGACAAGCGCTGCTCTTTACCAGCCTCTGTTTATGTTACGTTATATTCCATGCATACATGAATATTTAGGTGCTTGGCAGGGCCACTCACACATTCTTTTCAGACGCAGAACACGCCTTTTAAATTATCCATTATAATGACATTCTAGGGTTATATTCCTCCCCATATCTCTCCTCCATAGGATGGGATTGGAAAGTAGGCCTTTTTTTAGCATTTATGGTAGTCTCCATGGGCAGAGGAAATGCTTCTGGGTCACAAAGAGTGAGAGAGGGAGGAAGGGAGATAGAGAGAGAGAGTGTGTGAAATGACGGAAGAACTCTGGGCCAACACAGATGCTAAGCCATGTGTGTGTTTCCTGGCATGTACCGAACAGCTGAATGATGCTGGCAGACAGGTATTAGCTCATCAATTGGGAGCTTGTTTTCTGAATTCGTGATGTCACCTCTAAAGAATCATCTTTCATGAAGTGTGTGTGTGAGTGTCTGTGTCTGTGTGCACAGAGAGCTACAGAGAGTTGGAAGGACACAAAATACACAGACAAACAAAGAGTGAATGAAAAAAGTTACAGAGCAAGAAGCACATAGACTCAGCAAACAACTAACCAAACACTGAGTCTGCTTTTATTATTGCAAATTTATTATCTTTTACTACGCCAAGTCTGATGTCAAAAAGAAAAATAATTTTGTAACAAAATAGGTAAGGGCTAAAGTTAAGTTGAATGTTTAGTGAGCTCCTGCATGAGTGTTAATCACTGGTAGAAAAAAAAACGTTTTAAATATCACCCTGAAAAAGTCCTCACAGCTTTAAAATCAGCTTTGGCTCAAATCCAGGTGGGACATGCAATAGTGTCTGTGAAAGGAAGCTGCTTGCAGCTTTTTAATTAAAAAATAAATTTAAATGTGAAAGCACCCACACCAAAATCTCTCACTTCTCATCACAGTCAGAAATGTTTGTGATATTAGATTTGAGGATACGGGTGTTTAAGTGGGGATTCACCTCAGGATAGTCGGTACAATTTGTAAGGATGTGGGGAGGTGTGGGTGGCAGGTTCCATAAAAATGAGATGATGAAGCAGTTATTGCCATTTACTGTACATTTCCTTAAGCATTGCACCTTATTACCTCCCCATTTTATTGCACTTGGCACAAACAAACAAAACCACATAAGCGATAGATGTACCAGGCCTAAAACAGATGTGGGAAATCTAAGAGCAGGCTGTGCTGTGGTTTTTCCACCTCATCACAGAAACCCTCAGAGGCAGACAAAACAGCAGTGGCTACATAAACCACGAGCAGACGTGCAGAGAGTTTGGAATCGGAGAGCTTTTGTTTTGTGCTGTTCAGATAACCGGCTCTTCAGACGAGGGCCAGGTGTGGCAGCGTGCTCGACCCACTTCATCCCCGACCTGCAGACTCCACTCTGCATCGCCTCAACACTTTAGCTCCACTCTGCTCTGCTATTGTCAGTCAGAGGAGCTCTTGTCTCTGATGTCAGCTGTGATTTGGCCAATCAGCTGCCTCCATTGCTCTACGACTGCATGCTGGCACATGCACATGCACTGGCGCACATAAAGAGACAACATCACTCCATGTATATACTGCACAGATTATCAGCGACACCGATATCCGTCTGCTTGTTGTGTGTTGTTTTTTTTATTAGTTCCTGAGTTATTGAAGTTATTAAAGTTCTGGTGTTATTGAGAGATGTACTTTGATAGAGCTTGTAATTACAGCCTGGGGGGGATTTAGTGGGTTGGCCTTCCTCTTAAACTTCATTTAATGTCACTGTACCTTGTTAAATGGATGACATTGTGACAACACCTGTGGTTCTTATATTCACCAATCTCTGCTTTAACTGCACAAAATTCAGTCTGTCAGTTTTGAGGAGATATACAAAGTTTGGCTTTTCATAAACTATGAAAGACTAAATTAAGCATTTGGCAGTCCCATGACAAATAGACCTTGCCAACATGAATCATGAACATGAAGCACAATGTTTTTTGGGTTATATTTTTCTCAAAGTTGCTCCTGTATAGCTTTCCATTGTATCCAGAGAATCTCGGACAGAAATCAGAAATCAGTCAGGGAGGAATAACTTTTATGTCCATTAGGGAGCGAGCAATAGATACATGCACTCAACATTATAAACCAAAAATATGCATGAAAACTAAGATAAAATCATTGATTCACATCACAGCCATTATGTTACAGAGCAGCCTTATTGTGTTTTGGTGTAAAGCCACATGACGCAGAAAAGATATTTACCATTAAGCTTTACTGGGCAGACCAGGAATGTTCTTTAAGTCCATATTAGAATTGATAAAACCATAATTGAATTTATTTATCAGTGAGTGCGTTGGGGAGCTCTTCCAATGCTGGAACATATCAACTTCCTGAGGGAACATAGAGTGCACTTGATGCTGTAAAATGGCCACAGATTCCTTGCCCATTATTTGACCAAAGAGGGCAATATACACAATGACTCCCAGGAGACGAAGGCCCACATTATTAGAAACCCTCCACCAGCACGTTCCTGTTTTTGACTCTTTGTTGTAACAGTAACTCCATTTATAGACAGTTAGTCAACATCTTTTACCGCATCACCAGAATCATTTTGGGCTTTGTAAAATAATATATATCCAATCCAGGATTTCCACATTATTAGGTGTGACTGTAATAGAACATGTGTGTAATCTGACAGGAATGCATCATATCCAGTATGTGTGTGTTTTTTAACTAAGGTTTCCCTGAGGCAAACGCCATTAAATTTCCACCTACTCAGTTATATAAAGAAACTGCCATGAAATACAAGTCCTTCTGCTAAGCTGTGGTTTTTACAGATTTAAAAAGTAGATATGCATCTGCTGTACAGCATCTTTTCTTTCTGCTTCTGCTGCCTGCTCTCCTCCACCAAGCCTAGAGCTGCTGAATGGCTATATGGAGTGAACCCCCCCCAATGCAATTAGCA
This sequence comes from Psettodes erumei, assembly GCA_016785225.1. Taxonomy (NCBI): domain Eukaryota; kingdom Metazoa; phylum Chordata; class Actinopteri; order Pleuronectiformes; family Psettodidae; genus Psettodes; species Psettodes erumei. The sequence goes on along the minus strand of JAFBJZ010000635.1, from coordinate 396,679 downwards.
GCATTCGTTTTCTCTCTCTCCCTCTAATGCTGCTTGAATGCTGTTATTACTAAACATCATTTGCATAAGCTGCTTTTCCAAATGTAACGCTCATTTCTGCCCCTGTCTTACACTCACAGTTTTGGTCTGGGTCCCATTTTAAACGTTCGATCCTCATTTTCTTTTTTGATTTTATACCTGACAAAATGGACACTGAGATGGGAACGTGGATGTTCTGCTGCTATAATGCCTTGGTACCATTCATTAGTAGGTTATCCCTGTGTCTTTTGAGACCGCGCAGAGGTGCAAAGAAAGCTGTGAACCCATATTGTTTGTGTCGCATGCATTTCTGCGTTTGGCAGTCCTGTTCAATTTTCTGTGACAAGGGGACTGAGGTTTTGCTCTGAGCTTGAATAAATGAAATGTTTAGGGTGCCAGAGAGAGAGAGAGCCAGAGAGAGGAGTTGTGGCGCGACACATTTAACTGCCTTTTTCCTGTTATCTGCAAGGCTTTCATCTACTCCCCATCTCAGGAAGGCGAGCGCGGAGGATGTGGAATTCTGCCTATTGACTTCTCCATGCAACTAATTTGGCAAATAACGGGGCATGAGCAGAAAGAGACCTTATCTCTGGCAACACCTCTGGCAGCAACACCAAAATAAATGGGTGTCTTTGTCATCCAGAATTGTTGATACACATGAGGTTAAAACTTTATTTTGGTTTCTGGCCTTTGGTGTTACCGATCCTTCCTCAATCAAATGTTTAAACAATACATTATGAAAATACTGGAATAACATGATCAAGGGAATGTGGAGAAAAGGATTTCTTTTTAGGACGGCTATACATTTTTAAAAAAAACACAATCTCAACTTATATTTGTTAGTCTTCACATACTGCAGAGCTGTGTTTAGACTAATCACAGGAAGGTTTTTCCAGATCATCCGTAATTCCCATCTTTGCTTCTCAGCATTATCTTGAGACATTATCTTGCGTGGCATCACACCGGTGACCAGCAGTGTGCTGAACTCTCTCGCCCGCGTTCATTTTCCAGAGACATCTTTCTGTCATTCGGCTTCCAGTTAGAGCACGATAGAGACTGATACATTAGTTATGAATGTAAGGATTTGAGAATGTGAGGCAGAAAGCATGTAGGGCAATGGAGGGCGATGGAGGGTGGAGGGCAGGGACCAAGACAAAAAAAAACAGAGGAGAGGTGATGTATCCTCCATCTTTGCTTTATTCTCTCTGTGCGGCTTGATTCTGTCATCATGACCCTCTGCACTAAAGCAATACGTGGACATTTAGAGAGAGAGCATGGGGGCAAGTGGCTAGAAGTCTTGTGTGCTGCTTGTGCTACAGTCACCATGGCAATTTTATTTGGGCTCGTGACAGAGTTGGTATGAGCGTCTCGCTGCGGATCCGTCATTCAGTCTGTCAGCAGGGCTCCAAACACAATACTCCCTTCTCTGAAAATACGGCTGACATCTGAGAAATTCCTCCCAGTAACAACAGTAATAAAGATTGTAATTATGAGATAAGGACAAACTGTCAATGTTCATTCAGCAGTGGAGCTCTGCCTCCACTACCCGCACACAGATGCGTGGCTCTGGAAAGTATATTCAAGTTTGGTCAGGATTCGTGATCACATCCGTTTGTGTTCCACTAAGCAAGGGAGCACAATGAGCTGCATCTGAATATTTATAACATGCCTCTGATGTTAATTGAAAGCAGCCACACATTGTCAAGGACATCTCTCGGTTTTCAATTGATGCCTTGTGTTCCCTTGTGCGAGGGGATGGCTGAATGACATTGGCGTGATCAAAAATAGCACGCTGGCTTTGCATCTGGACACAGTTGTCACATCACGATTGGCAGAGGCTGAAATGCTTTCTTGCACAGACAGCTAACATTGGACCAAAGTGTCCGGGTGTAACATGTACACACAAAGAGAATATAGTGCACAGACGACGCACCACAAATTAAGGAGGATCTGCCACGACAGAGTACTGTAGTGCTAAAAGGATTGGTTGAAAATGGAAAAATATCAGTCCGCTTTTAGCTACTGTAATGTGAGCAACATACATCACTGAAAATTAAACAGCCTTAGACAAAACAGCCATTTAGAAAGGCATCAACTTGTGGCTTTAGTAACACCACTTCTTTTCATTTCTTCTCTGTTTTCTGAACTCTCGTAGACCAAATTATAATTGTGACAGCACAGACATCATTGTTAACTGTAGCTCTGCAACAGAAGTCTGACATCAGTGGAGCTCATATCGTCATCTAACTTAAAATATAAAAATGGACCTTGTAGCCGTGTTGAAATAACGAGCAACCAAAATGCCAGAAAAGAACATGCAGCCGTTTTTAAAAATGTAGGACTCCTTCTGCGGCGGCGCTCTCTTCAGCCTCACGTAATGGCTTTACATTCATTTGACCTACTGATAGAAAGATCTCGTCATCCATCAGTCACTGCTGCTGCTGATATTCAAAGCACAGACTTTGCCGATGGGTTTAGTAGTGAATTGGTGTCCCTTGGTAGTAAAAAAGCAAAAAGGATTTTCTCCCAGCAGTGTTCCCTGTCAGTGTAGAGGAGACTGATCTCCCAACTCAAACTGGGGCATGATGAATAAGTAAAAGCAGCCTGGATGGGCTTTTAAAGGCTCCCCGGCTCACCCAGGGCCCTGTGTGTCACCTCAAGAGAGTCCTGCTGCTGCCACCATGTAGCGAACAAGCCACCACCACTCTTGTTTTAACTCCACAGAGTCACAGAAATAAGAGAAATGGAGGATAATGGGAAAAACTATGGAGAGAAAGAGAGAGTCACAGTTCCTCTGCAGTTGCTGGACTATATGAAGAACAAATGTGGAGCGGCTTAGCTACTGAATTTAAAAAGTAGAAATGGTGTTTTTTGTGAAAAATATGCAGTGTCTAAATATGCAGGAAGATAAACAAGTGAGCCCAATAAATTTAGTAAAGAGCCCAGTTGTGTTTTCTGCAGTTTGCAAAATGTGATAACGATGCCATTTGCAGTCTGAAACCAAGCAGTGGTTGCACATCACTTTTGTAAAAGTAGCCCTGTGGATCACTATGCATATGAGCAAAAGAGTATTGTGACAATATCCACTTCATGTAATTAATAGTCACATGTGTGGATGATTTCACCTTTGAAAAACACTATAATTCTTACAATTGGGCTGGTCCATATTGTGGTGGTTTGTGAATGACAGATAGATTAAAAGTTTTCCCATTAACTACCTGAACTTTTATTTTAACACTCGCAGAGAGCAATTAGGAAACTCTAGACTCCACTGTCTCCCCCTTCCTCTTTTTAAAGTAACTCTTCCCATTCATCCTCCAGGGGGAACAGTGCATGTGATTAAATTTCTGCCCTGCCAATTAATTCATGGCTTCATAAATATACAAATGTGCTATCAAACCTGAACTAGATCATCCAGGAGAGTCAGGGGGAGCTCTCTGTCTACTCATTGTTGTATACCACTCTATAAATTATCCAGCTGATGGCTCCTCTAAACAACGACATACATCCTCAAGTCTTGGTCAATCATCAGGATACGCACATCCTTTTAGCATATGCCCTTAAAGATATGCACTGATGGGAAATTGAGGGTAAAAGAAAAATTAAATTTAGTTTATGCTGTCAAGATAAGCCCCAGTGATTTCCTCTGTGACTTGGACCAAAAGGGGCACAAAATCAGAAAATGCTCATATTAGAAAGGCAGTGAGTGAAAGGCTGTGCGTTTGTGTACTATACTCAAGGACATTCAGTATGTTGCCTTATGTCACAGATCCCAGTCTTCATAAGTTAAAAGTAAAAGTAATGTTGTGAGTTCAGCCATAATCGTCTCAGGTGTGTGGCGCTGTGTTCACACCCACTGCCTTGTCCGTCTTCAGCACAACAATTGCAAAACTAATAACATACTTGAACAGTGTTGACTCCTTAATCTGCTTAAGCAGGCGTTCCTCCAGCATATCCAACTCAGGTTATGTAATAATGGGCCCTCCGCTATGCAGTGTGAAGCCGCCGAACATCGAGGTGACTTTAAATCAGATTTTATCCCATTAGGTGTCCCTCCGGTGGCACAGGGAGTTTTTGATGAGCTGTTTGGAGTTTTGCCAGACGGCCCGATCCTTTGAGAGGAGAGCGAGAGAAGAGAGGATGTCATTTGACTTCATCACAAACTCCACTGTGACAAACAGTCCAGCATGTCTTCGATGCCTCGTGCATTATTCATGGAGAGCGATGAACAGCCGCCCCCGCCCCTTTCTCTCTCTCTTCATCTAAAAACCAATCTGTTTTCAGCTATTCTGTTCAAGCAAATATGCAAAATACTGAATTGTATCAGATACACCACCTTAAATGCAGTTACCCTGTCAGGTGAAGACATACACAAAAATCTCCAGAACTGTCTGTACTTTACACACTGAATGAGAGAGGAAGGGACAGAGAGAGTATTCACTGCAAGTGAATGAACAAAATGTGACTCGGACCAATGAAATTCACGTGTTTTTGACTCTAAACTCAATTAGTGGAGTGAAAAGGGTGACTCAGCTGAACTGCTCTCCATAAGCATACAGCAAACAGCTTTATCCTATGTGAGATGTGATGTGATAGGAGTGTAGCAGTACACATGTTTACATTCATTACTAGTCATTTAACAAGCACTTTTCATCACATCAATCAAACTAAAAACACCTTTGTCAACTTTGTGCATGTACTGCATTACACCAAACACAGTTGTGTAATGTAAGCTCTTATGTTACCTTATGTTTGCTCAGGACTGCATTGCCAGAATATTTTAGGAAATTACTGAAAACATATTGTTGGTTGTTGTGTTCTCATGGGATGTGTTGACTGTAAGAACAATATAAAACAACACCAGCTTTGTCCAGTACATTTCCACCTCTCAAGGTCTTTCATACTGTTCAGTGAGCTGATGACTTTCTATATATAAATATATATATTTTTTGGGTACACCGGGCAGTTCTCTTACCTACCCTTACAAGTGATTACTGGTAGAGAACAGCAGAATCAGAGACAGACGTCATGGTTGACTGGAGACACTAACAACTTCTGGACTTCTTCCTCCTGCTGCCCAACATATGTATGAATCTATAAGGCTTTCTGCTTGAGGACGCACAGGCCATGCTGCCTGGTTTTACAGTGTCCTCTGTACATTCTCACAGATTTGATTGAAAGTCTGTGTTTTCTTGACAGGCGGTAACTCTGGACGTAAAGGTCAGAGACTTTGACCTGCAGAAACACACACACACACACATACAGAGACGTCCTTATCCATCAACCAGAACATCTCGTTTGTGCAGGGTAATTGGTTCCACGGTGAGTCATACCTAATTGGTGTGTAGCTGTCAATAGTGCAGGTATTTCAAACCAGCAGCCCTCAGCCCACATTAAAGTCAGAGAGGCACCGAGAGTAAAATACAGCCGGAAACCCTCACTGGCTCCGATTTAGAGAGCGAGCGGGACTCAGAGCGGTGCTGCTTATCTGTTAATTTGTTTTTCACTGCCGTTTTTCTATTTCTCTTCAGAGCCCACCGGGCAGCTGCGTGTCCAAATTAGCTTGGTAGGGTAGAAATTTCTCGCACAGAAGGTTACACAAGCAAACAAATAAGCAAGCCGAAAGGGGATTGTGTAAAGCCTACAATTAGGGATGAGGCACTATTGTCGAGATTGCCATCCTCTCAAATTGAGGATCGCAGCAGTGGACTTGAGATAAGCCTCCAACCGGCGCTGCCATGCTAATTTAACATTGTACAAGAGTTGAGGCTGTTGTCTACCTTACTTGTAGTGGAATCTCATTTACATCACAACAACACATGGGCTTGTGTTCTGCTGTTGCTCTGTCGTCATGTTTTCCATGTCCCTGTCCATTAGTCTCCATCTGGACACAAACACACAAACCATGAGAATCAACGCACAGCTGCTCAAATTCATCCTGTGTCACTACCGTTAATCTGTTTTCTAAAAATGGCTTTTGCATGCGATTTGTTTTTGCCTTTTAACAAACTTTCAATAAGGCACTGGGCTAACAACCATACTTTTTGTCACCATCGACGGTAGCTCCACTGCACATCGGTCCACTGACAGCGATGAGTCAGTGTAGTCGACTTGCTTGTTTGTGTATCAAACACCTCTTCTGCCCTGTCCCTCTAAGAAATGGTGATTAGTGAAATTTGTGGAACCGGTTTTGTTTATGTTGTGCGAAATCCAATTACTGAAGGTGTCTACAGTGTCACTCTTGAAAATGTTTTTTATGGGCTTGTCAGTCTGAATCAGTTGTTAAAGGTAATAATCCAATATAAATGACATGACAGGGACAAACGCAGAGTTTCATCACCGCGTGGCAGCTCCTCTCACTCTGAATTACGCCGACACTTTAGTCTCACTAAAATCTGTCTTTATGATCATTTACTGTTCCCAGTGCGATCGTTACATTTCATCCTCTTCCTCTTCTCTCTCGTCCCGCAGTGATGGATGGGCGGACCGTTACGAGGTAGTGGAGGGTTATGAGCACGAGGCAGAGGGAGGGATCACTATGAAGCTGCAGTCGGAGGTGGTCAAGTCCTTTGATGACTACTACCTGAAGCTGCGTCTGGACACCAACACCAGGAACCCCTGGTTCCCTGAGTTCTGGCAGTACCGTTTCCAGTGCCGCCTGCCAGGTCATCCGCAGGAGAACAAGAACTACAAGAAAGTCTGCACCGGTGGGTGACAACAAAGAAGAAGAAATATTTTTGTTAAATAGGAGGTGATTTTTGTAACAAATTAATAAGCAAGCAGATTTTTTCTCATGAAGTGCTCTAAGGCATCATCCTCCAACAGAGGATTACATTTGACCAGAGCAAAACTGAATAATAACAAAAACTGTGTATTTTTTTCCTCTGTTTTCCTCCCTGAATATTTTCTCCCTTTGCTGTCAAAAAGGTGATCACGGTAAATTGAGTTCTTGACTTGTTAATAGCATTTAAATTGCAATTCTAAATTACTCACAACAAAATCCAGTCACGAATAAAGTAATCAAATGAACACTGCAATTAAAATAGCATTAAAATGAATTGCTCAGCATGCTTTTAATCAAACGAGAAATGATTTCAATTAGTCGTTTGTGATGGGTATCTCGGAGCAGAACAGTCATAGTTGCTTTTCTGCTTTCTTTGAATCACACTTGTGCATATCTCTTGTATGCCAAAGACCTCCAAGGTGGTAAGTGCATTTTTGTGGCCACTGCTGGAATGATTATTTCTCATCAGAACTGCACCTGCACTCTGTAAGCATTCGATTCCTCCAAGGCAGGAAGAGTTTGACTGACGCTTTGCTAAATACAGCTGCGATTTAATCACATGAGGAGATGTCTTCACCCTGGCAGTCGTGGGCTCTCAGTCAGCGTGAGGTTTGCATCAGTCAAACTCCGATGCGGAGCACCTGGCCTGTCTGTACTGTATGAGGAATTCAAAAGGAAATGGCCTTACACTTTGAAAAGCTGCACATAGGAATGGCACACCAAGCGCACACTGTTCACCCAGACAGCTAGAACAGCTGAAAAAGTTGTTGATCTCTAATGCGATAGACCACACCCTTTGTTTTTGTATTTTGTTTTGTTTTTTTAATGTATATGCATGTTGATGTGGTAGACAAAAAATAATGAGTATTTTAAATGCACTGTCTAAGGCAATTCATTCTGAAACATTGGAGGAAGTATCTTCAAGCCAAATGCAAAAAAATAAACATTTTCTGCTTTTGTTTTAAATTTCCCATCCTCCAAAACAAAGTGTTTTTTTCTGTGGGACAGTGCCTTTAGATGGCTGATGGTGAAGTACAACTTGTCGACAGTCTTGGGACTTTCCCAGACAACGGTTGTTCTCCACATCTGTTTCCCAATGAGCTTTGGACATCTTGTTGTGATTTCCTTGTATGCTAATATATTTTGCTGCAAAAGAGGGTTCTATTCTCCACATTTGGTTCAGATTTTATCATGCAGTGTGGAAAACACCAGATTCTTTTGCAGCACAATATTTATATATTTATTTCCACATTCCAACTGCTGTTTGAATACAATACAAAACACCAGATGACGGTTTGATGCCCTCTTTTCTTTTCCTCTCCAACAGGAAATGAAAGTCTGCATGAAAACTATGTTCAGGATAGTAAGATGGGCTTTGTCATCAATGCCATCTACGCCATGGCACACGGCCTCCATGATATGCACAAGGAATTGTGCCCTGGGCAGACAGGTCTCTGTCAGGCCATGGACCCCATCGATGGCAGCAAGCTGCTGGACTACCTCCTAAAGACGTCCTTTAGAGGAGTCTCAGGGGAGGAGATTTACTTTGATGAAAATGGAGACACCCCAGGAAGGTAAGAGGATGAGGAGGGTGGTAAGAACGTAGAAAAATACAGACAATGGAGAGTTCATATCTTCAACTCGGATATAATCTCTGAATTTCTCTCGCCTCACACTCTCCTGCTCATTAATACACACGAACCAGTCTTGAGCACTAAAGGATGTAATTAGTTTGGACTGGAACAGATTTGGTGGATTGTCTGCCGTGGCGTACGCTTTCATCTCTCCTCAGTCCAACAGACAGGGTTTGACAGTCAGAAAACACAGCTTCTGTCAGCTGGAGGTCAGGTGGAGCACATCTCGGCTCAGTATTAAAAAGAGGCCACGGTGTGCGCTGGCATGAGTGCTTAATGTCACAATAACAGGGCTGTAAGCTGTTTAAGTGACTTTGGATAAGAAATAGAGGTTCACTAAACTGTGGAATCGTTATCACTGAATTACCTGTCACTCTCACCCTCTCTCCTCCGTCTGCATGTCCTGCTTCCTCACCCTTCTGTTATATTTACTCTCTTCTGTCCGTCATCTTGTCTGATTTTTTTCTTCCTTTCCTGCTTAATCAACTAATTTTTGCTCATTATGATCCTCCATTTCTCTCCCACTGTCCATCCAGGTATGACATTATGAATCTACAGAGTGTGGGCGATGGCCGCTATGACTATATAAACGTGGGCTCCTGGCACGAGGGCATCCTAAGCATCGATGACAACAAGCTGTGGCTGAACAGCAGCGACATGGTGCGCTCCGTCTGCAGTGAGCCCTGCTCCAAAGGACAGATAAAGGTAGGAGTCAAACCCTCCTCAGAGCCAAATCTTCGGTGTCAAACTAACTCTGCCAGTGTTCATTTAGTCTGTAGGACCTGAAGTCTGAAAATCAATAGTCATTAACAGCAGAGAGTTTGCAGTGTGACTCTGGAGAGGTTGTCAAAAAAACGATTCAGAGCTGTTATTTTACTGGTAGGAGTTTGGAGTAGTTTGTCAATTCCAAGAATGAGTGAGGAAATGAGAAAATGAGGAATACTTTTGTCCCTGTTGGAAGTATGTCCTTTCTAAATGATCTTAAAGAGAGTCTGCAGTTACCGTGATGGCAGCGTAAGGCTGTGCTCAACACAGCAGTGTTACTTACATCTCTGGGATGTCCTACATTTTGGAACCGTGCCTCATCGATTGGATAGTGTCGCTTGTAGTTTTCCACTGTCACTTCTGAGACGTCAAGTGGAATCATTCTATATTATATCACACTCCAAGTTTATGCTTGCACAAGGTGTGCAAATGAGCTCCCGTGCTGTTCACCCTACCTGGCTGAAGAGACGACCGCTTTGGGGTCAGCAAATAATAAAATCTGGCACTGAGTCAAGTTTGTGGAAATGCCCTGATTTGCTTCATCTGGGGCCAATTGTTGTCAGTCTAGCTATACTCTAAGTCGCCCTGAGGGAGGGTGCATCCTCTTTCCTGGCTGCTCACGCTTCCCCACCCCTATCTGCTTTGTTTCCTGCCCCACTTATCACCCTGCTTTACATATCAGAGTGCTGGTAACAGCTTCTCTGGGAGCAGAATGTAAATGCTATTGGCCTTGTTTTATAAACAGTGTGTCTGGGGCTCAAGAAGAAAAACAGCAGAGCACCGGCATATCCCCGTCTTTGATATCCCCTTGATGCTGATCCAGTATTTAGGTTGCTTTGGGTGTGATGTGCTTCTCGCTGTGGATTCGATCAGAGTCGTGACTGGTCACCTCGTCGCTGACGTCTGGCCTCTCTGTGTTGCAGGTGATTAGGAAGGGCGAGGTGAGCTGCTGTTGGATCTGCACCACATGCAAGGACAACGAGTACGTCCAGGATGAGTTCACCTGCAAGGCATGTGAGCTGGGATGGTGGCCCGATGATGACCTGGCAGGTAAGAGAGAGAAAACCAACTGCTTTTCTGAACAATGTTCATTCATCTTCTTCATTTTCTACCCCTTAATCAACACACACTTTTTTATTTATCTTATGCATTCCATGTGTTCACTCATGGCTTGCCACCCTCTGCACCCACCCCCTTGTCAGGACATTTTGTATGTTATAACACTAATCTCACAGAAATAGCTCAAACACCCCAACCCCCCCTCACTAGCCTCTTCATACATCACACCCTGACACCTTTTTTTGCGGACGCTTTTTGGGTCCTATGACCCTGCCCTCTTACCTTTCCCAACCTCCGCACTAGTCCCCCAAAAAGTGACACTTCTCACCCCCCACCCCCTTTCGCTCTTTTCCTTGTTGTGACCATAGTAGTTGTTTTGACAGTGATTTATAGAGTTGAGACGAGCTCACGGTTCCCAGGTGTAAAATCCTATTACTGCCACGAGAGGCCTGGGGAGACATTTCAGCAGTCTGTCAAGGAGGAAATTCTCCCTTCACTCTCATTACATGTCGGCCTGTCAGGAGAATACTAATAGAGAGAGTTATTCATAGAGTGAGTTTGTACTGTCCATATGTTCTCTCACATGTACATGTAGGACAGAATTTATTTTCTTAAAACACCTTCATTTTCTTTTACCATAATTTCAATATGCTGCTTAACGTCAGACATACATTTACTGAGAGAAAGTGCACAACGGAGAAGTAAGATTTGTTTGTGAATTATTTAAAGGTCTTCTCACAGCTTAGGTGTGACAGTATAGGTTTTCAGAGGAATATGGGATTTGAGGATCGTGCAAGAGCAGATACAGCTATAAGTGCCCTTCATCTTTGCCATCCTTGTCCGTTTGCATGCGATGCCTCTGTAAGCTGAGCTGGGTGGGTCGTCCAAAAGAAAACAGGCATCACTTCAGCTGCAGTGTGTCTCAGAAACATAAAAAACATACAAAAAAATACTTTAGTGTGACAACTGGTTTACACCTCGACATTCACATTAGTGCTTTTCACATTTCGTGTTGAAAATGTTCGAGCCTCCTGAGGTGACAAGCACTTTCCTCATGATTTGACATATTGAGAGTTAGCATGCAGACCAGAAGTGGGTTTTCTGAGCGCATAGCCTCGCCTGCAATGACACTGACTGTAATGCTATTAGTGCGGAATGTAATTTATGGAGTGTTAAGCTGGGGAAGTCTAAGGATGTCAGTTTTCTCTCATTAAGCTCTACAAACTTGCTCTCTGTATGTTTGGATGACAAGTGTGCAACTAGTGCATCATGACAGAGGTGGCGCACCTACCCCCGTGTCTGTGCATACACACCTGCATAATGTGAAAATGAGAGAGAAATCTGACGGAAGAGGAGCTCTGGGATGCGTATGATGACACATGCAAATTAGTTCCTGGGCAATTTTAGTTCCATCTTAGAAGACTATGATCTGTGCCACACACCTGACTTCCCTTGTGACTCCAACAACGTGCTGCTCTCATCTTTCCCACCTCCCTCTTGCTCATTGGTTCATTTCTCTGTTCTAATGCACATTCCATTCACAAAAAACACAAAAAAACTGCTCCAGCACAAATAAAACATTATTTCCTGATATCTCCTCATCTCCTTTGTTCTTTCCAGGCTGTCAGCCCCTGCCTCTGAAGTATCTTGACTGGGCGGATGTGGAATCCATAGTCGCAGTGGTTTTCTCCTGTGTGGGCATCCTAATCACCTCCTTTGTCACCTTTGTGTTCATCCAGTACCGTGACACGCCTGTGGTCAAGTCCTCCAGCAGGGAACTCTGTTATATCATCTTGGCAGGCATCTTCCTGGGCTACATCTGTCCCTTCACGTTAATCGCCCGTCCTACGGTGGCCTCCTGTTACTTGCAGCGGCTCCTGGTGGGCCTCTCATCTGCCATGTGCTACTCTGCCCTGGTGACCAAAACCAACCGCATTGCCCGCATTCTGGCCGGCAGCAAGAAGAAGATCTGCACCAGGAAGCCCCGTTTCATGAGCGCCTGGGCCCAGGTGATCATCGCCTTCATGCTGATCAGTGTGCAGCTCACTCTGGAGATCACACTCATCATACTGGAGCCCCCCGAGCCGGTCAAGTCGTACCCGAGTATACGTGAGGTCTACCTCATCTGTAACACCAGCAATGTAGGTATGGTTGCGCCACTGGGCTACAACGGCCTGCTAATCATGAGCTGCACCTACTACGCCTTCAAGACGCGGAACGTCCCGGCCAATTTCAATGAGGCTAAATACATTGCCTTCACAATGTACACTACCTGCATCATCTGGTTGGCCTTTGTGCCCATCTATTTTGGCTCTAACTACAAGATCATCACCACGTCCTTCTCCGTCAGCCTGAGTGTGACAGTGGCACTGGGTTGCATGTTCACCCCCAAGATGTACATTATCATCGCCAAACCAGAGAGGAACGTCCGAAGCGCCTTCACCACGTCCGACGTTGTGCGAATGCATGTCGGAGATGGCAAGTCTGCCCAGTGTGGAAGCAACAGCTTCCTCAATATGTTCCGACGGAAGAAGCCTGGCTCTGGCAACGCTAAGTAAGTGACTCTTTATGTTGGTTATCCTTTTATGCTGTTTCCTGGGGTGACGAGCTGGAGTCAAAATGATGAGATGCCTAAACGTTCAGATGCAGTGAGCTTTCAAAATAATGATCTATTCATTATTTGCAAGTAACATGCAGGTCATTTTTTAATGATAGGCCAAGAATATTCCAGTGTTTATGCATGATATTAATGGACCAATTTTAACCTCCAGTACCAGTCTATGCCAAACTAAAGTGATACAGTGATTGAGATTCAGTAAGCAGTGAACACTGCACACTTTATATGGCACATCTCCCTCCCCCCTGAGAATGAAATATTATCAATGAAATGAAGCTAAATTAAAAACTCAAGGTGGGACATACTGCTATCAATTATTTTAAAGCTAATGGGCCATGATGCCAGTGATTATTAAAGTATAGATTTCATAGATTTTTTTAAAAAAACTAGATTGTATATAACTTTTTTGAGATCCACAGCATTGACACGTGGACAGGTGTCTAAAGTAAGGAGTGAGGCAGAGTATGCGAGTGATCCCGATATGTTTGCGTGTTGTCTCTCACCCTTGCTATGCAGCCTTTCTAACCCTTCAAACTGAGCAGCGTGCTGGCTTTAGAGCATCAAGCCTGGCAAATGTTTTGGCACAGGAGGCCATTCACCTCCTTTTCCTGGAGAGCTGCACTGTCACCTGAGTCATATTTCATTATTATTCACAACCGGGGGGGTGGGGGGGGTTTAGACAACCGCACACAGGCCAGATATATCAACTGATCATAAAGAAAAGCACTCAGCTGCCCAAATGTCTTCACACTGAAATCCATAATTTTCCGTACACGTTCACCCTATGTGCACAACAAGGAGGTGTTGTGTGGAAAACTTCTGTTTCATTTACTTAGCTGTTGCATTGAATTATGCTGGTGAGGTTAAAGAAAACATGTCGGATAATCATTCTTTCTTTGGATGGCAGTCTGAGTCTGAGTTTGTTGCGTCCGTTTCTATTCAACGACAAAGACATCCAGACTGGTTAAAGTGGATTAAAGGTATCACCTGCTCCTGTGATCCTGACACTCCTTTGCTATAGCCAAGGGCAACAAAAAAAAGGTTGTTGACACTGCAGCCCTCCAAGAGGGAGATCTGCCACCCTGCTGCTTTTGGTTTATCCTGAATTAACCTCACATTAAACTTTTCTCAGCATGAACGCCCCCTCGCTTTCCCTCCCCACCACCCTAACTAATCACATTACAGCCAGTCCTAGCTCGTTCTGCGCTAAACTCTGTCATCTTCAGACCAGTTCACGCACCAGCAGAAATACCTGTTCCACATGCATGCGTCCCATTTGAACTATAGATGCAAATAGTTAGACGGGAGGAAATTGAGCTGGATGGCGCCTAACTCTGCAAGCTAAATGTCTGCAGCAGTTGGAAGATCATAATGCTGTCTGCAGCACATTATGAATCACTCTGTTTGTAAACTGCCACAGTTGTTAAATGTAATGCACTTTATAGCTCATGAATGAACTCCTCAGTAAGGCTGTTAATATCAAGTCATGCGGTTAAAAGTATTTTAACATGCATCACAAAAGTTGACATGCTGCTGCTCTCCTGTATCATGTTGCTGCTGCAGTATGTTGTTTTTCTGCCTCTGCCTCCCACCCTTCCTGTGATAGTAACTTGGATCTTTATCTCGTTCATAGTTCTAATGGAAAGTCTGTGTCATGGTCTGAATCAGGTGCAAGACACCCTCCGAGGGGGGGGAATGTGTGGCACAGACTGTCTGTGCATGTGAGGAAACAGGAAGCCGGCTTGAATCAGATGGCGGTCATCAGGCCCCTAACTAACACCCCCGACCCCCACAGTTGCGAGCCCCCCACCTGCGACCTTGGCACAGACCTGCATCGCCCCCAAGAACCGCCTGGCGCTAAGCCTCTGTACAACCTGGTGGAGGAGGAGGACGACGACGGGGGCGACGTGCAACGCCCCCTCTGGACTCCAACTTGCTCTGGACAGATGCAAGGGCTGCAGCCTGATTTAGATAAGCCGGCATCTTATTTGCCCTCTCACTTGCCAGGCGGCACTGCGGAGCGCTTGCAGGGGGCTGTGGTGGACACACACAGCTCCCATGTCCCTGCACTGAGTGACCACGTCCCTGCCGACAAGCCTTTGAGCTTGACACCCTCTCGGCTTCCTCTGGCCCTACAAGTGGGGGTGTTTGAAGAGGAGGGCCCCGAGGACGAGGAGCTGGACCTCTTACACAGCTACATTTACAATGCCAAGGAGGAGGGGGAGGGCGAGGATGGGGAGGGGGAGGATTTAACTCGGAGCAAGCCAACTCTGGAGGATTCTCTGGCGCTGTCTCCTCCCTCCCCCTTCAGAGACTCTGTGTGTTCGGGGGAGTCTGTCAGCGGCTCCCCCGTCATCGAGTCGATGCTCGGCAGCCCCCCGAGCTCAGTCTACACCTCAAACATGCTCCGAGACTTTGCGCACAGCTCCTCAACACTGTGAGAGCAAAACAGGCACTGACACAGTGGCTGTCAGCACAACTGTACGTCACACAGACATGCGTTTCCACACACAGGCGCACACACACACACACACACACATACAGACACACACAGCATCATTTACCTTTCAGAAACATTTATTTTTAGCGCTATCATTTGCCTGCTTGTATTTATTACTCTGCTTTTAATCGGTAAGGGGTTAATCCAGTCTATATGTAGAGAAACACCAGGAATCGTCCGTGAGCGCTTACGTTTCTGACGGGCTGCCACTGCACAAAGCCTTTCTGTAAAATGTACAAACTGAGAACAGTGCCAAAACTAGTCAGCTCTCGTGCCAAATTTTGTATGAATTAAGCAACGCTATGAGTCATCACAAAGGATGTAGCTGTGTTTTCCATAGTGGCAGTGCAGTTAAATGGTCCACAACAAGCAAATGCAAAGAAAAAGCCCAGTCATGTGTGTGCACACATGCACCATAAAAGACGCAAACCATGGACCACACTGGCTCCAAGGACAGCAGCAAAAAAACCCTATTTTAGCCCTCTGTCTTTTCTTATAATACATCATTTCACCTCAGTTTCTTCTCATCAGACCTCCTTGCAATTTAAATATTACAAAGAGGTAGATTAATGAAGAAAAGTGCACTTTTGTGTGCTCAACATCTCAGAAAAAAACCCTATTATTACTGAACTGAGATTCTGCTGAAGACTTTCGCTGTACAATGTGTGACATGGATATAATGTGCCAGTCAAGAAAAATATGTTATCAACCTACATCCCTGCTTTCAGTTTTTAAACAAATGATGTAGCTGATACAGGTAAGCGTGATTGTAGATGATGGCTGCGTTGTTTATTCTAGTTTACACTTGAATCGTAACCCGAAGAAACAAGTTTTACAAGCATGGGACGTGACAAAAGTGAGTTTGCTGTGTCATTGTAATGGAAAAAAATACAAAAACAAACACAGTACTTGTACAAGTTCTCAAAGTTTGTAATACTGTTAAGCCATCTCTTGTTTTTTCACACAGGTGGTATGTTTGTAATACTGATAAATGTTTCTATATTTAGAATGTCAACTGAGAAAAAAGAGTTTATACATTTTGAAACTGTCCTTGTCAAGGAGCAGTGTGTTTTTTGGGTAACTTTTAAGCTAACTTGAGTCGACTGTATCCTGTTGAGAATATTCAGTTGTAAAAAGTAACCGATGAATAGTTGCTTCTTGTAATGGACATGATACATGTTTCGATCTATTTATTTATTTATTTTTGCTTAAATCTTGCATTTTAAAACTTAAGTAGTTTACTTGAGGTTAAGTTTATTAGTTCTTTATCTATAAGAATGCTGATTACTTCAGAGTATACAAGACTATACAGTGCATAGTGCAATTGTATTGTATTTCCAAATGTTTTTAGTCTATTATAGTGTAAGTTGTTAACTGATTTTAACCAATGTAAAATATATACAAGGGTGCCACCTGTTAAAAACTGTCAGATCTAGAATGAAATAGGCATTTATGTTTTGGCCGAGCTGAACCAATGCTGTAAAAATAAAATCTATTTCTATTAAGAGGACTGGTCACTGCCTACAATAGCCTGGATAGCAAAAGTCCTTTACCTGCTAAGCTTGATCAATAGATCAATCGAGTTTGGGTGTTTTCCTAAATAGTTTGGGTGCCCCCCACACACACACACACACACACACACACACATGTTGGATTCCAGTTTCTCCATAAGAGAAAATAACGGAGATAAATAGATGTCAGGGAGCTTGAATGGCAGGGCAACACCAAATCACAGTGTAAACATGAAAGCCTCACTGTAATCGCAGTAGGAGGAGGAAGCGTGAACATAATTCAAGTTTCCCTGACATTTCCGGGTCCTGTGACTTATCAGGTGGTTGCTGAGCAGCGGCGGCAGCAGGAGGAGGAGGAGGAGGAGGAGGAGGAGGATCAGAAAAGAAGGGGTAGACAAATGTAGTTTCTGTTGCATCTGGCCCCTCGGCTCCCTGACCAGCCCACAGTTTCCACTCACAGCTCCCCACCGGAAGCCTCCATGAGCGAGAGGAAGCAGGAGTCCCATTGAGTCTCTTTTTTGTTTGTTTGTTTGTTTTTGTTTTTTGTTTTTTCGAGAAGAAGTCGTCAGTGTCACAGCATGGCCGGGGGATCGGTGTCCGAGTGCAGGGAGTATCTGTTCAAAGTGCTGGTGATCGGGGAGCTGGGCGTCGGGAAGACCAGCATCATCAAGCGCTACGTGCACCAGCTTTTCTCGCAGCACTACAGGGCGACGATCGGCGTCGACTTCGCCCTCAAAGTCATCAACTGGGACAGCAAGACGCTGGTCAGGCTGCAGCTGTGGGACATCGCGGGTAAGCAGGCGCTCGTGCCACGAGGTTCCTCGTTACACAACGAGAATCAGGTGGTTCGCAGCCAGCTTGGCTGTCAAGCTTAAGTTTTTGTTTTGTTGTGTGGCACACATGCTTGGAGAAGTTTCACTTTCACAGTTACGCTCTGGTCAATACATAGGCAGTTCACGGTGAAATGACACTTTTTTTTTTGTCGTGGCCACATTTTTAAAAATATTGAGCCGGGGGTGGTGATGTAAAATTTGTAAGAAGTGCAAATTCCTAGGCGGCCCTCAATTCAAAGAAACTGGATTGGAAGTTCCAGCCAGAAACGGACCGGTTGATCATGTCTACTCATTGTCCTTTCCACTTTATGATCATGGCAGCTCATAATTGTAGGAATGTAGGTCACGTTGTTATCACCGTGTGAGCGCACCCCCCTCCCCCCACCCCTCAAACCCCCATCCATTTCAATGAAAGCGATGAATAACGAATGTTATTGTATTCAATTTTTTTTCTTGGGATTAAAAATAGTGTTTACAGACTTATTTAGTGTCTTTACTGGCCTTTATTTTTATTTCTAGTATTCATGTTGCAAGGTCACTGTGGTGTTCTTCCCTCTGTGTGAACAGTCCCCCTGCTGTGCTTGTATATCTGGAGTTTTTAAGTCAACTTTTCCTCCTAGCTGCTGAACTGTGCGCACACACACACACACACACACACACACACACACACACACACACACACACACACACACACACACACACACACACACACACACACACACACATCAACCTGTGCATTCCAGCAGGTTTAGTAAGCAAGCTGAGGGAAATCAGAGCAGTGTCAATAAAAGTTTCCCACATGGCAGGCTTTGCTGCCTGCCATGTGTGCTGCATGCAAATATCACACTTTAAAAAAAAAAAATTGGTATGTGTGTGTGTGTGGGGGGGGTGTCTGAGAATGACACGCATGGGAGGACAGGTGAGAGAGGAAGTGAGTAAAGATCAGGGACAAACTATAAAAAGATTAAAAAAGGGTTGATCGCACTGGCAGATGCGGGCTCGTTACAGTTTGGCCAGCAGGAAGGGTGAGGGTGTAGGTGGGGGTGTTCGTGATATCCTGTTAGTCTCCACACCCCTTGATTTATCTTGCGTGTCTTCCTAGTCAGATATAGATCTGACATTCCGGCTTGTGAAATTGGTTGGTCACATATACAGGAAACCATGAGGCTAATTTACTGTGGATATGTTAATGCTAGGTTTAATGAGGTTACATGGCTTAAGGGGCCTTCATGTGTTTGTGGTTGTGTGTGAGTGATTGTGTGTGCACGTGTTTTCTGCAATTGTGCCTGTGGAATTTTTTTCTTTTGCTCTTGCTGGAAAAGTTCCAAGGATTGTGTCTGTCTTCAAGTTAAAGCTTTGGAACTTGAACCTATAAATCATACAGCTGTAAGACATTATTGTCACTGTGAATTTGCAAATGTAACTTTCACTGTCTGCTTTGTCATAAACTATAGTAAATGTACAGTCATGCTCTCACTTGTGCAGAGGATCAACATAGGGGTAGTTAATCATTCTCTGAGAAGGTATTATAGAAAACAGTGTGGCTAAAGGATTTCTAAAGATAATGCAAATGTCAGATTTGGAGATACTACCATCCACAAAACAAGCTTTTCCAGGTTAATATTTCATATAGTGTGCATCACAGAGAATAAGGATGTTTCAAGTAGTTGTATCATATCGTATGGCCCATAAAACGTTTTATTGCCCAAGTAATCTATCTTGAAAGTCAGCTGATGCGGGTCATATCCAGTGCATGAATACACTGTATGTAAGCTCTGATTGAAAGATATGTCTGCGCTTTTTTTCAACTCACATGCCCACGAGTACGCTGAAAGAGTTACTGGGCGCTGTAATTCTTTCCTCCTGGAGCTTCATGTCTGTGGAAGAACTGTGGATTTTGTTTCCCGTCTCATACATCCAACTCGTGTTAGGACAGGATCTCTGCTCAGACAGTATGGGTGGGGGAACAATTGTAGCAACCTATTATTCTTTCAGTTGGCCGGGGGTATTGTTTTAAGGCAGAGCTGAAAAATGTTAACCTGTCCTTTTAATGATATATTATTTTTATCAGCCTGGTGTAAGAAGAAGAAGAAAAATGATGAGCCCTCCCTCTGGACATGTTCTGTTCTTATTTTTGAACATGGTTGTGCAGGTCTGTCCCCTCCCTCAATCAAACAAACCTCATATGCTGAGACAGTTCAGGACAGATGGTGAGAAGACTGCTGTCTTTATATTTATTCCATCGCTTAAGGAGGCGGGGAGTTGTGTGTGCAGTGAGGGCTATGTGCCCCCCCCCCTTCCGCCATCACTTGGGCCCTGGCAGCATGAGCTGCATCTGGGGGCATCTGTGGCTGAGAGCCAGGGAAGGCGGTCTGCCTGTCGCAGTCAGACAGCAGTCGATCAGAGGCTCTGTGAGGGTAAATAAACACTGCCACACACACTTTGACTGATATCTGTCATGGAGACAAGGGAACCCACTTGCACATACTGGGTGAGCAGAGCAGAGCCATTTAACATGCACACGCTCTGACCCGAAAGAAAAGTTTTGAGGTTAGACGACACAGACACTAAAACCTCATTATTCACACCTACACCAAGGCCTGGCCTGAGGACACGGCGATGATAAAATAAGTAATGAAAACGCGTGTGGGTGTGAAAGCTGGAGGTATATTTGCCAAGTCATTAAGACCAGCCATTAAGCCATTTAATCGTGCAGGAAAGGAGGACAAATTATCTCTCCATACCACTGAGAGCGACTTCAGCGTTGCATTGCCTTTTACCAACCTTTAATAATGATTACAGTCTGGGAGGAATGATAGTAATCAGAGGCCTGTACAAGATGGGGGCACCATGGAAGTCAGTGTGAAGCTTGCAGCTTTCCCACCCCCTTTTCACCCAGAATTGCTACTCTCTCCTGGAATTGTCAAAGCCAGTGGACAGGATGATTACCACCGTGGCAAGGAGTAAAAAAAAAGGCAACACCTTGTAGGACCAAACGTTCTGTAGTAGCAGAAGGTGGCACATTAATGAGACGTGGGCAGTGCTTCCCATCACAGTGGAAACCTTCAGTCTCATCAGTTAAACTAAACTAACATAAAAACCAACATTGAGTCTCTTTGTAAGGCCACTACAAGCCACTTGAACAACTTTTTGCCATGCAGTGATCCTTGGCAATGGCATGGCATTTAGTGCCCTGTGTGGATTCATTGTGTCTTTATTTATTGAGTGAAGACTCATGGTCGAATTGCTTCCACAATCATCTGCTCTGTCATCATCTGTGCATGTAGTGTGCCAAACAATAAATACTGTACATTAAGATCACGAAACTTTCCTTTTGAAATCTTGAACTGTTAAACAGTCTCCCAAGAGGCTGGTCAGTCAAACTGTTTAAATGGGTCGTTTAAATGTGTAGTAATTCTGCTTAATATTCTATAACAAATATTAGCATTTGGAGCTAAATTCCTCCCAACCTTGTGCCAAGGCTTTATGTTGATTAACCCCCCCCCCAACCCTTCAGTTGAAGGTGAGGGAAAGCAAGGGTAATCCCACTCAAAGGGCCTCAATTCAGACTCTGTTCAGTGCTAAATACTGTAGTAATCTGTAGTCACTGCTCACATGCTGCTCAGAGAAATTTGAACGTGCCAGTCATGTGTTGTGTTCACAGTCTCTCTGTTGAGTCTCTCGCGCTGAAGACCGCCGTAACGACCGGACTCGGTGCAGTGTCTGTTAGTGAAGTGTTGTTGGGCGGGCGATTGGGGAAGTTTCACAGCCAGTTGCCTCCTGACAACAGACTGGAGAGACTGCTGCTGTTGCTACCGCCTTGTCTGGCTTGGACAGTTTCTATGGTAACCCACCCACAGGATAGCAATATGTACGACCGTAGAGGAAACTGGGGTTGCCAGGGCTATGGATAATGATGAGACTTTCTTTATGTTTCTCCCACACAACAAACACAGATGATAACAGTGGCTGTAACTGAACCGTTCCTTTTTTGCCCATTGCTTCTGCAGCTGAAGATTTGTTCATAACCGGAGTGCCTAATTGTAGTTGAGGTCATGCACCAGTATTCATCAGTACATTAGACTGAACTGAAATGTCCTTGTTGGAATTCCACAATAGTTCACTGTCTCTCTTTACGGACTGATCCCGACTTCTTCCTCTTTAGAGTGTAAGCAGTTTCCTCATATCGAGTGTTTTAGCAGCACATGTCTTTGTTCTCCCCTGCAGTCTCATGCTCCTCTGTGGCATTTGCTGGGTAAATACTCCATTGTTCGTACAGCTCATTCCATTCCTGTGTTTTATGCTGATTGGTTTAGCAGCATATGACACTCACTAATGCTTTTAGTATAATTTTATTTCCCTGTTACTTAGCAAGAAATGTGTTTCCTTTGCAAGGTTGATCATGACAGCATTGAAAAGAATGCACATCAATAGAGTAATAGAGCAAGACAAAAAATACACCAGAGGAGTATGAATACCATCAAAATGATAGTTAATATCAACTTAAATTCTCCTTTGCTGAAACTCAGATCATATACACAGGTTAAAGACAACAACTGTGCTGTTATTTCAGCTATATTTACCACTGGGAGGAAAATTACAAGCTCATTCAATTAGAATGTGATTCATATCGGTGCGTCTGTGAAGGGGAAACCCTGACCTCATGCTCTGGGGCAGTACTGTTGAAAAGTAAATCCAGCAGTCAGTTGGCAGTAATTTCTGTAAACACCCTCCTGATGACCTAATAGAAGGTGTTCAGGCCAATTTATTTTGAACGAGAAATGGCCAATGGGGGAAAGTCTAACACTTGGCTGGCAAAAAAAACAATTTTCTTTCACTATTTTCTGATGTTTCTTACAGAAAACAAATCCTTTAATCAAGTTAATACAGAAATATGAGCTGGGTTTATTAAAGACAACAGAACAATTATCAGGACTTATGACACTTGAAAGGTCAGATCGTATCAGATTCAGATCGGATTCACTGTCTTGTAATGTTACTGACTTCTGTGTGAAACCTCAGAACCCTTATCAATATTCCAAATTCATTACCCCTCGACGTCAGTCAGGTGTGTACATGTAAGTGTACGTGCACATGTGTATCTGCAGTCACTTCGGTAACACTGACTGATGTAATCACTCCATACGAGTCTTTCCCAGCTCTCTCCCGGGAGAGGTGAGGTTAATGTCCCCAGACCAGCTCGACCCAGCAATAAGGACCGGTCACGTCAGAAAATCGAGCGGAGTGTTGAATGCAGGCGATGACATGCTGTCACAGCCTCCTCAGCGGCACTGAAAAATAAATAAGTCATCGTACTTATTCTCAGCATTAATTAATTTCTCAAAACCAGAGTTAGACGATGTGGATTAAAGAATTATGCTGGCTGCATAAAGCACACGCAAGACAAGTCAGAGCAAGAGCAGGGACACCTTGCACTTCTCACTCTTTATGGAAACCCTTTCCCACTCCAATCAAACAGTAATTTTCAGTCAGTTGTCCCTCTCTTCACTTTGACTCAAAAGTAATTTTTGTATGTTGTGAAGGTCAGTACATCAAAATGGGTCTGCTCTCCTGTCCTTGTTGCTCTGTTCATGTTTACAAGATTACATTTACATGTAATCACATCACAGGGTGATCTTTGCCTCTGTTCTGGTCTTTTATATCTGAAAATGTCCACGTTTTCCTCTGTGGTCAGTATTGTTTGGTCTCTCTATTCTGGCTAAGTAGTCATGCTGGGCACAGTCAGACCTTGCAATAGAATAAAAGAAGAAAAGTACTGTGGAAATGATTAAGCCAGTTATTTCTACTATTTATTTCTACTGGGCTTTTGCCTCCACTCTCCTGCACTACCAGGACTGGAAATGAAAGCCTTATTTCAGTCTATTGGCTCTTTATCCCACTGTGTCGTGTCTCTGGTGAATTCACCTGGGGTTATAACGGCTAAAATTAGACTCTCAATTATGAGCAATTACCGTCAGGCCCGTGGGCCCCACGGTGTATTCGCTCTCTCTCTCACACCCGCACTGCGCCACGCCACTCCAGTTTCTTGCGTGGCTGGGCAAGTACCTACTGCAAAGTGAAAGTGCACTGGGAGAAGCTGTGCTCACCAGTTCCTCAAACCTCTTCTTGGTTCTCGTATTTTGTAAGTCAGCTCTGGTGGAGGCTGTTAACTGTGCGATACATGCTACGCTCACACTTGCCCCGTAGGCTTTCTTAAAGTGGAGCAGCATAGCAAAGATATGTGCTCAATCCGTCAAAATCTTCCTCAAGTCATCGGAAGCCTGATATATATATATATATATATATATATATATACACACTTTTAATTTCAGGGACTGAGTTTTAAAATTTGTCAATGAGCAGGTGCTTTAAAGACACAGTCTGTGATTCAGTGTAAATAAATTGTAACCTTGCTGGACACAGGAATGTAATTTGCAGGCACAAAATCAGGCAACAATTATGATAATCCAAGTCCCAAATGTATTTGGTTGTTACAGATGTGTTTACAGGAGGAATAATAACAGACCTATATTTTTTAATTATACTTGAAAAACTCACTTAAATGCCTCAGTAGTTTTAAAGGACTAACTGATGTTGCCAGGCAAAAGCTTAAAAACAGGAACAATATTTGGAAGCTTATGCAAGATTTTGTGTGTGCGCGTGTGTGTGTGTGAGAGAGAGAGAGAGAAATAAAAAACAATAGTGTGAAGAAAAAAATGAACTGACCCTATAGCAAGTATAGTCTGTTTAGCCAAAGGTTGAAATAGCTTGTTCATCAGTGCCAAAAATCTCCCCTGTTGTCCCGAAGCGATTAAAAACACATCAGTGTGATATTCTTTTCTCCATTACACTGAACATGGGCACCCTGCATTTATTAAACATTACCCTGCTGCTGTAAATACTCACTGGCACAACAAATACACAGCTAAAAATCCCCCCCCCCCAACAAAACTGCAGTTTGCTAAAAACTACAGTATTCTGCTGTCTAAAAAATGAGAAAGTACATGATCTGTCTTAAATTGGCTTGGAGCTGAGAGCAATACACAGTTTGGAGACAGAAAATATTGATTTTTTTTCACCAGCCTTATACTAAAAATATAGGAGCTATTTTTTCCTCCAGGGAAAACTAAAGATTAAAAATTATGTGTAAGTGGTGCAAGTTGGAAGCTCCGCGAGTCACCGTTGGACAAGCTGCACAAACGGAGAAGGAGATTTATGGGTGGGAAAATGAAACGGGGAGACCCAGCTCCATGTTGTTCCATGAGATCTCGATAGGTCAGTAAAGTGATATGATGCAGAAAGGATGTTTTAGCCGGATGGATATGTTTGGATGTGTGATGCTAGCCAAGTGTTACCAGAGGTAACTTACGCCAGTTGAAGTGCTAATCATAGATTCACCTCCCCCTGCTGAGGCACCGCTCCGTACGCCTCAGTGCACAGTGAAGATGAAGCGATGTGAGCAGATTTCGAAAGCTCAGAGAGCTGTTCCTGGAATTAGTTTCTCACCTCAAGAGTTTGTTTCCTCTTTGATTTTATGAATGTGATAATTAAAGTATGAAAACTTCCATGGAAATTTGAATTAACTATATCTATAGTTATTTAACATTAGACCTATTTGGAGAAATGTCCCATGATGTGGTGGCATCTTAAGAAAACCTCAGCTGCAACTAAAATATAATCAGTGTTAAAATAAATACTGCAAATAGCCTTGTACACCATTGTTTGTTAGATGCAAGGAAATGTCTTTGAAGCCTTTGAAGAGATGATGTAATGTATCTATGATCACCAAAAAGTGTAAAACAAAACCTAAAAGTGGTCCAGTTGTGTTTAAATGGAGGCCTTCTCAGATTGATAGTGACACTGAATATGCCTCTGGTAAATTCCCCTTGCTCTGACTTTGTGAAATATCATCTCAGATTTTCTAAGAGAACGACCACAGAAAATGGACTTTATTATTATGGCAGATTACTTCTGCTATTCTCTGTGCTGGATTAGGCTCATGGCAAATTGGGGAAAGTAGGTCGAATAGGAACCATCTCTATCCTCATCATTGTTTTGGCCACATAAAGAGGAGGAAATGAGAATGAAAATGATTCTGAATGTCTGGCCATTGACTGCAACTGACCTCAGGGCTCAACATTTTGGTTTCATCTTTAACAGCTTGTTTTTTGTGTTTTGGTTCAGATGTTTTATCATTATCTGCTGATTCATCACATCCACATTTTTTAAATAATTCACAAACCCAAAGCCCTCATCTACTCATCCAGCTTGTATGTGCTTTGAAAAATGAAAATACTTTACTGAATTCTTTCCATTCTCATCCCTTAGGTCAGGAGCGATTTGGGAACATGACAAGAGTGTACTACAAAGAGGCTGTGGGGGCATTCGTGGTGTTCGATGTGACAAGGGGCTCCACGTTTGAAGCTGTATCCAAGTGGAAGCATGACCTGGACAGCAAGGTGAAGCTGGCCAATGGCAACCCCATCCCCTCAGTGCTGCTCGCCAACAAATGTGATCAGAAGAAAGAGAGCTCCAACAACACAGCCCTAATGGACAATTTCTGCAAAGAGACCGGCTTTCTGGGCTGGTTTGAAACTTCAGCTAAGGTGAGAGGTCAACACATTTGACAGAGAAGCTATAAGCAGCACATATGAATGAAACAGACCCCATCTGACTTAACATACATTACATTTCTCTCAATATACTGTATCTGTAACAGGTTTCTTTTTTAGATAGCCTGAAATTACAAGAGTTAGGGCTCATGTTAATGCTATCTGAAATATCTTGCATCATGGGACATAGATATTTTTCTTAAAGCTTCTCTAGACGTGGTCCAAATATGACTAGAAATGGATTTAAATGTTTTTTCCCTACACATATATATGAACAGAAACAGATATTACGGGTGCTGTAAAGTGCACATAGCTGAGTGTAGGTAAAACGAGCCACTGGACTTATATTGTGAAGATATTTTTGCCATTTTACTCAATGGAGTCTTTGCTTTTCATGGCAAAACAGGAAATCTTCAAAGGCTACCCTGGCAGGAAGCCAGACCCTTTTTTAATGGTGCAATCACACTGTGGTGACTGTGAAATAGTTACATGTTGTAATGGGTTTATTAAACACTTGGGCATTCATCCAGCAGTTATTTAGCATTGATTCTTGATCCAAAGTTCAGTTTTAATTTTGGAAATTTGCAGATAATAATATACAAACAAATGTTGAGTCTGGAATTTTGGAAATAGAAATTTGAGAAAAAAATATTTTTTGTTGTTGTTTTTTAATCCCGCTGTCTTTGCCATTCATGCACAACATTCATAGGCTTTATTTTTCCCCTGACCAGTGAAAGATCTGTCGGACAACTGGTTTGATATGGTATCTCAGGACATTGATTGATGTGGCAGCTTCGAGCTGTGAGGGCTACAGGGTTAGGGCTCTGAAAGATAACTTTCTGTTGTGCTTTGGTCATGGTATCACAATGTTTGTGTGTTAGCACTGTGCTCTTGTACTTATGTGTTGGTGAGTAAAACTGATGAAATGACATCCTTTTGGCTGCCACCCATTCCTACAAACATTTGGTTTGGAGATATATATTCCTACATGTAACAGGTATAAAAAAAAACTATTACTAAAAGACTGTTTTGCGAACAGCGTTGGAAGAAGCATTCATTTCTTTCCAAAAACAGAAGTGGCAGTTGATCCATACATTTACTGAAAGTATCAAAAAGTAGAAAGCCAAAAAGCAAAAAGTAACTTCTAACTGGTTGGGTAGTTCAATCTAAAAACTGAATAGTATTTACTGCAGTGGAACAAATATATTGTAGTAAAATATTTCCTTCTAAAAAAAATATATATTGAAATGCAAACTCTGCAATATTGTTCATATCAGACTCATCAGCAGCTGACTGTGGGAGGGCACCAGTGTGACATGAACAAAAGGTTGTGTGCCAACTCATGCGTGATGATAAATGACTTCCCTTGAAAATTGCAGTTGTTCCTGACCAGCGTTTGAGACACAGAAAGTCAAATGCTCATCTCTCTAACAAGGACACTCCAGGGAAAATCCAGCCTGGATTTTCCCATCACAGTTTTTGTTTTTTTAAAAACATTTTTTATTCAGCTTCATTTGTCCATCTAGCAAACTTTTACAGATGTATGCAACCACACTGCATCTTAAACCGTAACCACTTTTTTAAACTTACAAGCTGAAGAATGCTTTGATGATTTGTGGCAGACAGAGTTAATGTTATTAACTTATTTCAAATAACCTCAGGCCCCGCAGATCATCTCACGTGCTATGTCATGTGAAGTGTGTCAGCGTGATGTGTGCAAAGCCTTTCCAGCCATTTTCTTTCTGAGTCATTTTGTTGTTGTTGTCCTGTCATGCTTGTGTTAAATATAACCTGTGATTGGAGTTTCGTCAAGGAGTAAAACACTTTCTTTCTGCTAGAAGTGACAAAACACAGTTTCCCTGAAGTCCAATTAATGGTCTCATTGTGATTGTCACATACAAGGTCACCGTCTCAGTTCCTGGCCCAGTGGGTTAAATCTGAGAAAAAAATGTAAAAGTAGAGCTTGCCTCTCCCTCATCAAAGCCATTATGATACCTTTTAACCCTTCAGTGCACAGTGGCCATCAGGTCACACTCTGGTTCTACTTGGAAGGTACAGTAACTGTGTTAATATGATCAGGGTCTTCCTGGAAAAGAAAGGTTGTCTCACAATGAGAATACAAAAAATAAAACCCAATCTATTCCCAGTTCCCAATTCCTGTCTTTTGCAGTTCAATATTTCTGGATTTATAGTACATAGTGTATATATAGTTTTAGTTTATATAAGTTTTGTTACTTTTCTTTTAAAGCACACTTACTTTTTGCCTCTACCCAAGATCCCCAGGCCTTTTTAATCATACATTTCATAGAAAGGCCATTCATATTCATTACCTCTTCAACCCAGGGGATGACAGCTTTTGGCAACACTGTGAAGGACAAAAGCAAATGACATTTTATTTTTATTTTATTATTTTTCCTCATATCTGCTGGCCTCAGATTGGCTTTCTGGAAACCGTCTTTGTCCCACAGCTGTAGCTTTAACAGGCTGGTTTCATATAAAAGGGGTTAAGTGGACTTCCGAAGCAATTTTGAAAAGAAGCACTGTTGTGTCTATAAAGGCCTGTGGTGCCTCCCATTAAATGTAGTTTGTTACAAGCTTTGAAAGCAGAAGCAAGGGCAAGGACTAGTGTCTGCCCTGTCACAAAGTATTTTATCCCCTCTCTGACATACTGTTTTGACCTTTTTCATAGGACAACATCAACGTGGATGAAGCAGCGCGTTTCCTGGTAGAAAACATCTTGGCGAATGACAAAGGTTTGCCATATGAGGAGAGCAATGGAGACCGGATCAAACTGGACCAGGAGACTGTGGCTGCTGAGAGCAAGTCAGGCTGCTGCTAACGCTCAATCCATTCACATTAGCCATCCGCCTCCCTTCGGCGGGGTCCAGTGCCTGCGCCCAGCCTGTGGCTCTCAGCCCTCCACTGCAGCCTCTCAGAGGAAAATGAATTTTTGGGTTTTCAAAGCTCCAGGGACTTCTCCTCCCTGCACTGCTGCCCTTTTGACCTGAACATACAAGTTTCTCACTGTAGCCTACCCTAGGCCAGAACAAAAGCCCAATTTTATCTCACTGTTGTGATTGTCAATACGTGCTGTTTCCACCTTTGTCCCACATCTCAAAACCACAGGATATTTTGTATTGTCTGCTGCCCTGACTGTGTATTCCACCCTGCTAATGCTCCTGTTGCCCTGACAACCTCTGAAACCCTGGACTGTGCCACACCAGATAAGGGCTGAAAAAGAAAGCAGAGCACTTTTAGACAAACGCTAGAAAAAAACCCTGTAGCCTCTTAACTTCTGTCACTTGGGTCTGTTTTTCTCTCGGTGTCCTTGTCATTCATTCAACATGTGCCTATGAATCATGACACTTTATCATTTAGTCTTTCCAAAGTCATAGAAGGTACTTGCTCCTTAAACATTCGTCTTACAAGACATTCATGTTTTTGCATGCAGTCAAAGTGTTAAGGTATCTTATATTGTTGTCATGAATTGTCTTTAAGAAGCCATTTCCTCTTACATAATGTGCCATAATACAGTTTTTTCATATTTTAATAGGAGTATGGGTCACACTTTTCATTGTACACTCGAACCTTTACGGGGACATAGGTGGACAATGCAGTATTTGAGAAAAAACCCCAACTCTAATGATATTAATATATGAAACACTGAGAAATCTTTGTCTGATTGTTCACTGATGTGAAAATGTAGATCTCACTTACATGTTACATATGTTTTTAATATTGGGTCATACATTATAACAGCTGGTGAGATAAAAAGCAAAAAACAAAAACAGCATCACACAGAGGACTACAGTGTTGTACATAGGGATGGTAATCTGTTCTAAGTGTTAAAATGAAATATGAAGGTTTTTTTTCACACTGAGATGATATTAAGTTTACATGTGAAAATACTTAAATTACAAGACCAAAACAGAATAAACATTTTAACAGATTTGCATTGTGTTCTAGTAATTAGACCGTCTGATCACATGTATTTGTCTAATTGATTAAATGTGTCTAATGTATTTATATGTGTAACAATAAAACACAGGAGTAATGTTGATGTTGCCCACATGCTCCAAAAATGATACATAATTCATTCCACATCATAACCTGCTGATCACTGTGCTATTTCAGTCAGTTAATGAGGTCTGCACTACACAGTATATGTGAAGCACAATATTTGGCCCAAAAACAATTTAAACATTAGTTTTCCTGTTTGTATTTCAACGGCTCATTGTCCCCGAGCAGATGTTTCAGATTATAAAATTAATTGGATTTTACTGGCATGTAGACATTGTAGGATCAAGATTTAGCTGGGATTATTCTCATATTTGCACATTTCTTAGCATATTGTACACGCACTAATGCCTGGTGCAGGTGACAGCAGGTTCTTGGGAGTAACAACTTAAAATGACGTTAGATTAAAAATTTAAAGAATATGTGCATATCTGCTACATGTCTACAACCCTACAGGATACCTACATTTTGTCGTGTCCCTCAAAGAAACTTCCGATACAGTACAACTCACACTCTGTGCGGGTGTGTGAGAGACAGGGGACCATGTGACTCCACATAAGAGACAGTGTGTGATAGTCATCAGACGTTATGCTCTCAACACTACAGCTTGTGCTCTTCCACACACCTAATTGTTAGCAGGGCAGGAATGCAGTGGAGGAGGCGTGCCAGTTTGTGTATTGTGTGCAAGCTTTACAGCAATTCTGAGCCACTGCCATCCGTCACTAAAGCATTTCAGCATGCGTTTCAGAGAGGTTAAACCTCGACAGCATGTCACCCCCCTTTTTTCTTCTTTTTTTAGATTTTGGACCGTATTTCTGTGTAAGTGGTGCAGCAGTAAAGCCACATATACGTCACATGGTCTTCAGGAGTTGACATTTTTGTAACGGTTTGATGAAGATTGTCTCTGGAAAGGTACTGACAGCTGTGCAACGTGTTTTGAAGTATTATGTTGTGGTGGTAGCCTATTATATTGGATAGCAGTCTACTGAAAGGTGTTATCTAATATTTTGTCCACCTGCTGTTTGTTTAGATGTAGAGCCCGGATGTTTAACAGACCAGATGTTTAATTTAATATATTTGCGTTTTGCAGCTTTAAAGTACTGTTTCTGTAAATAGATCTAGTGTGAAGGGGAAAAAACTGCCCGTCTCTCACTATAGTAACAAGTGATGCAACGCTCCCTCCACAAACCCCGCCCACTTGAGGCTCCGTCTCTTAGCAGCGCGTAAACTTTCGAGAGCAGAGACGTTTCCAAACAAACGCACTTCTCTGAGGCTGCTGGACCTCTTTCTGTTTTTTTGGTCACTTAGCTGTCAGTTTTATTTCACACCAAGGCCAATGGCCAAGGCAGGGCTAAAGAAAAAGGAGTCCACCTCAAGCAAAGTGTCTTTAACCGACCGACAGACGGAGTGAGTTGCAGTTAATATTAACAATTAGCGCTAATTAAGGGCAGTTGTAGTTAGCATACGCGTTATCTTACTATCATTAAAGTAAAGTAACATTAACCGTGCCAGAGGCAGAACATCATACTTGTAGCTGGTTTCACTGGCTTGTGTGACGCTCGAGATGGATGTAAACAACATGTGGTGTCTATGCTGGTCCCCAGTCTGTGATAATCACGACGACAACAGCCAGCAATACGAGCTACCTAATGGCGCTTTCTCTATGAGGGGGTGCATTCGGTGGCTTTAATCTAGACTGACTCCCTGCGTCTCAACTGGCTCATTTTGTCGCTTAGTATTGACAAACGGGAAGCCAAGAGCAGATGAAATGAATTTGGATGTGTCATCGTTTCAGAGCAGCGTCCGTGGTTACAACGTCCTCTGACAGCCTCGGTGGTGTGTGGAGGTGCAGGTTCCCCATCTGGCCGGAGTGGAATGATGCGGAAGTCAACAAGGAGAAATGGGATAAAGGAGCCGAAGATGGAAAGCCGGCCAAGAGCCCCAGTGCTGTAAATCTGGAGAAGATAGATCATTTAATAGTTTGCACTATAAAACAATGCACGATTTCCTTCAAGCCCACTTTACTGATATTAATTACTATTCAACACTACTTTTTGATCCCTTTTTCCTGAATTTAACATTCACAGTATTTTCTTGCATCTGCAGCCATTTTTTGAAGATCCTGAAGGAAAGGTTTCCCTGCCTCCGTCTTTGAAAGTGCACTCCTGGAAACGCCCTGCAGACTTCATTGTCAACAAGGTAACCTTCATGCCTCTACAAAGATCATATGCTTTCTAATGTGTCAAATGTCTGCTTGCCCTAACTTGTCAGTTTTGATCCATGGTGCTGTAAGTTGATAAAATTTGACTGTTAAGCTGTTACTATACAGCAGTTGAAATACACGCTATGTCCTCTCTTTCAGCCTACTGTCGTCATTGAAAATCAAAGGACGTTTGACCTAATCTCCCCCAACGATAATCTGATTTGCAGTGAGGTTAGTATTCAACACTTTTGTACTGCTCTTATAAAGATTGCACTGACTTTTGGCTAGTAAGTATCAACCAGCACTTGGGTAGTTTTATTCCGACATCAGACAGGGTGGCTTTGGACAGACAGAAATGAATTAGACATGGGCAACGCAAAGTCCCGATTGATTTAGTGAACAACAGATCAGACATTGATTGTACCTATTGATTTAAAGATTGGTTGGTAGTTATTAGACCCTTGATTGCTTTTATCTCTCTCTCTCCTCTCCCCCCTCTTGGATCAAGCTGATGAGGTGGATCATCAGTGAGATCTATATTGTTTGGACACTGTGTAGCCGTACATCGACAGAACACGATGGCTGGAAACCGTGGGAGCATATCTACTCTCTGTGTAAGGTGGTGAAAGGCCACATGCCGCTTTACAACAGCTATGGGAAATACTTGGTCAGGCTGTACTGGATGGTAAGCTGGACACAGACGCATGAATGCAAACATCCATTCACCCGTAGTCACTTTGGTATCTCTTACAGCAAGATGCTTTTTGTTTTTTTTACACAGTATGAAAATACAAAGTGTGGTAGAAAACAAATCTGATATCCTTACAGATGAAGCTGTTGTGTCACAATGCCTTTTTTTTAAATCACAGATTTTCTGGGCACACTTGAGGCCGTGAGAGACATAAAATGCCATTGTATTGTTTGGCAGACCCCATAGGGTGCATCACATGAGAGGGGATGGACTGAGGGTTGGGGTTGGGGGGTAAGAAAGCCTTATCCACTCAGAGCTCAAATCAATCTGTCTCACTGCAGTGCCAAAAGTGGCTGAGCTTCATACATTGCCTGATGAATAGATAAGGCTTAACTGGAGTCAGCTGCTTCTCAGAGAGCAAGGCTCGATGCTTTTCTCAGTGCTTGATAAGTAGAGGTTATCATTGCATTGGGATACAGCTTGAAGTTGCTGGCCTATAGGTTTCAGTGCATGTGTTACTTGCCACAGATCTCCTGGTAGTGGACACTACATCATTGTGCCATTTCAGAGATGAACTTCTCTCCGGTGCCGACATCTGGGTCAGAGAGCGAGCGATAGAGACACAGCAGAAAGTGGTGGTGTTCTGTAACAGTGTGACTCGCGCCTTGACAAGCAAGCATGGCATGGTTGTAGGCAGCAGTCCCCGTGCCAACCAGAGCACTGTAACAGATGGTTGTTGAGATGGCATTAAGCACCCAGCCCCCAACTGCCATCCCCGTATTCCTAGCCTGTTTTCACTCATAGGCTACTCCATTTCTCCCCCAGGTTTCTGATCCTTTTATTGTTCTTCACCAGTCTGTTTTTGTTTCCTTCCTCACACCACTGTGAATAGCCACACCATTCTCTTTTTACCATCCTACAACTCTGTCTTTCTCTCAGTTCCTCCTTTTCTTCCTTTCTCCTCTAACTTGCCCTTTCGCGCTGTGTTTTACGCCATCTGTAAACGCATCAAGTGCCTCCTCGGGGTGACGGTTTGACACCAGAGTGGAAGAAGCAGCGAGCGAGGAAGCGTACCCGCCTGCACTGTATGCAGGATCACTTTGCTCGGTGCACACTGCTCCCATAGATAAGGGGGAGGCACAGTCAATGAGATTATCACCTGGTTGTAATGCTTTTCCTTATAAGCATTGCGAACCCCCCCCCCCAGATGGCCATCAGACAGTCCACACCGCAGACAGAATATAACAAGCTCTGACACCACACAAGATGCAAAGATGCTAGCCTAATGCTAGGAGAAATGTAGAGTATGAAAGATCAGACATTTTGTGGTGATGAGTTACAGATTGTTTTAGTTTTTTTAAATTCCACTTTTGGTGCCCATTGTCGTGATCAGAGTCACATACATTGCACAGAAGGAGAAATCCATTATTTTACATTAGCAGTAGATGTGTTAGGGGCTAGTGTCACTTATGGTTGACCACATTTGATCCTCTTGTTAGCTTTAAATGCATTTGTCTCCCTACCACGATGGACTGTTTGGACTACAGACAAGCTCCCTCTTACATGAGACTCCTATTTCAGTCTGAAACATTTAAGTGAAGGAATTCACTGGGTGGTTTTATAGTTAGTGGACTGAATTTTGTTACTTATGTATAGAGCCAGGCCAGTTGTTTCCCCCTATTTCTGGTCATTTTGTGGGCATTAAATTAGTCAATTTGAAAACTAATTTAAAGAGATAATGTCATTTTTTCAAAGTACTGTTTGAGGCAGGCTGACTCACTGTCGTCCTTTCTTGCTTTCAGGGTTGTTGGAGGAAGATAGCGGTAGATGACTGCATGCCATTCGATGAAGAAAATAACCTTCTCCTCCCTGCCTCCACCTGTCAGTCAGAGCTGTGGCCAATGTTGCTGGCCAAGGCTCTCATTAAAGTGGCCAACACAAAGTGAGTTACTGTACATTCAAACAGGAACTCTATAAGCATCTCAGCACTGGTCCACGGTTTTGAGAAACAGTTATAGCCTTGAAGTAATCGGGCTTGTGAACAAACTATTCCAAGTAAATACCCACTCTGCAGCCTGGCTCTAATACTACTAAATAAACCAATCACACATTACGCACATTACCCTACTTATTTAGAGGCATTACAAGCTCAGAGAGCTTTTAAAAAAATATAGTCCAAATCACAGGGATTCTAAAGATTTTCTCAATACATCTACAGTTTTTCCCCTTTAATGTCATGGTATATGCTTGAAGAAGGGAACATTTTAAGGGAAAGGCAAGGGTTCAGGAAGGTAATTTATAGTACATATATTGTTTTTACCAACATTTGTGGAAACAAAGTGAACTAAGCAAATTAAAGCTCACACACGTACACGTGAACCCCCACTGAGTGCCATTTTGCTGACTCGGCCAGAACCTTCACCTGACATCATCTCCGCCTCGGGCCAAGTTGAATTTGGTGACAGACAGGCAGCGTGCATGTCTGTGATGGGGCAACGTGGCGTGTGTAAAGGTGGCTGTTCCAGTGTCCGCAGAAGGTCGAGACATAAATGTTTTATCCAGGACAGGAAACAAAGGAGCCTCTCTCCTGGTGAATCATTTATAAGCAATAGTGCAAGTTCCTCGTCTTGCACAAGGACCAAACTTTGCCCAGTTGTCAGCTTGGGCTCTTTAGAAAAGCTTTTTTTTCCAACAAAAAAGCAGAATTTGAGGGCTCTTTCGCTTTGATGCTCAGTAGGTTTTTGGTAGTGCTTATAGGCTGTGGCATTACTGATCAATTTATATTGATTTCACTTCCTCTGGTGTCATGACTGTGGACTGGACACGTTGGTCACCGGATCCCGAGAGGACCAATTAGAGGAGCTGCAGCCATCTGTTTTAACTGAAAATTGGGCGTGAAGGATACACAGTCACACTCAGTCACACACAGTCCATTACAGAGCCTTAAAGGATTGCCCACATTTTGCAAATTTCAAAATATTGCACATGAGCTGAGTCTGTGTTGTTGACATCCAGTTACACAAAAGGTAGAAAGGATTCAGATTGACTGCACAGTTTATTGACCCCGTGACCCACATTTCCTGGTGATGGTGCATTTCACATTAACAAACATTAATATATTTAAAAATGGCAGATTTCACTATTGTCTTCACTGTTGTCATTGCTAAACATGTTTCTAAAGACGGAAAACTCAGTCCCTCATGATTTTTGCAGACAGAAAGTAACTTCTATTTTTGTTGTTAGTTGCTTAGCAACATCTTTCTCATGAGTTAAAGCTTTTGAGTGCTAAGCATATTGTTTATTCTATTTACCGTATTGAAACTATGACTCTATTACAGAGCGATGCCAGTGCCACTATGGGTGGTTTGAATGACTGTTTAGTTTGTTGCGTCTGTCCTTCTTCATATAGACTGTTGCAGTCGTTATAATAATTTTACTTATGTTTTTTTTTTCCAGTGTAGTGTCAGAGGTCTGTGGGGAGATGGGCGAGTTCAGCTTCATCCACTCTCTCACTGGCTGGATCCCAGAAATCAGGCCTGTAAAGTAAGATCCTCATTGGTCTTCCCTTTGTCTTGGTGTTCTCTTCTGTCTCTGTTTTATCGCATCTCCTTTGTCTTTAGTTAAATGTCCTAAAAATTATATTCTCTCCCTTTACTTTCTCTGCTTTACAAAAACAAACATGTGAGAATCAGACTGACTGGTTTATCGCAGTGAAGGTTGCGGCCTTAAAATGACTCACGCAGTCTTGACAGGGTGTACCTTACACTTTTCCCTCTCACGTATTTTGTGAAGTGTACTGTAGCAAAATCCCACTGAGAAGCGTATCTCTCTGCAGCAGTATGGAAAGTCACACTTCAGGAGAAAACGGTCTAAAATGGAAACTAGGAGATGTATAATAAAGTGGGAGGAGAGGCAGCGTGCAGTGGAGAATCTCAGCTTGTCAGTGATGGAACTTTAATGGGGCAACAGTGTTTTGGAGCGGAGTCGGGAAATGTTATTCTCTCTAGCTCAGCAGGTTAGCCGCTGCAAGTGCGTCGCCCGGGGAAATCTACCAACATGTACAGGCACGGGGCGTGACTGTGTTTGTGTTTCAAATTGATTTGTGACACATGGGTATGCAGTCCTACATGCATACAGAGGGTTTTTGTTTACGATGTTTGCTAATGTAATACCAGAAAAGAGCAGCTCCAACAATATTTTGGCTAACAGTAATTATTTTCTGCTCACGATCTTGTTTGCAGATGTGTGTTTGCATGCGGTTGTGTGGCATGAGAAATATATTATTAATTTAATTTTATTATATCGTGACTGACATGCAGACTCAACACAGCTATATGGTGTATAATATTTTCAAATAGGTCAGTATCATGCTCTGGTGCATCATTGTCAGCCATTGTTGCTGCCTTTCACAACTCCTGGATTGTGTAAATTTGGTGATTGTGCAGTCTTTCTTGGAGGCTTCTGAAAATAGGGGAAGCACCTGATGTAATTCCATCCAAATTTTTAGCAGTGAGCAGCAGAAAGTGACTGGGGGCTGTGCAGACACAAACCAACATGAGCTTTAAGACAGAGTGTAATGTGCAATGCAATGTGAAAGTGACCTGTAACCGACTCTGTTCTCTTGAACCTCTTCTCAGATCGCTGCACATGGGAAAAATCTGGGATTTCTTTCAAGATACCATTCCTACATTTACACACCCGGATGAGAGTTTGCCAGAGACGAGGCTTGATGCTGCAGATCCAACTGCAGGGAGAGGTTCCAGCCTGAGTGACAGCGAGAGCCAGCTGCCAGAGCCAGAGAGAAGTAAAGGCCCAAACGGTGCCACAGTCAAGACACCCACACACACACACACACGCGCGCGCGCACACGCACACACACGCATACCCACAAACATACATTCCAATTACACACTCTGCTTGCATATGTAATTGAGTGAATCGATTTGAATTAATCAACCATTAGGTTGTGATCATTTGTATGCACAGAACTTTTATTGTACATATATATGTATTTGTGTGTTTGTGTATATGCATGTGAATGTACAGTGTGTATAAATCTCTGTTTTGCTCCCTCTCTATCCATAATTTAACTAGTATAGAGCATGACAATGAATATTTCATTGTCCCACAGGAGCTCGCACTTATCAATGATTTCCATTTTCTTATCGCGGTGATAACCCTCAAACCTTTACTACATTCACAGTACTGCTCTGGCGATTTACTTTACTTTAGGAGAGGAAATCCTCCAGACCTGGAGTCACTGTCATGCCACACTGCAAATTACCTCCATTTCTGAGCCCTGTCATCAGTCAGCCAGTGCTCTGCTGCCTCTTTCCTGTCGTTTCAAGCATCACTTCCTGTTTTCCCGAGCTCATGTATTATGAAGCGCAGGTAGGGTTAATGCATGTATGGTGGACTATAAATAAACCAGCAGAGGGAGCAGTGGCAGGGTGAATTATTTGGTGGTTCCTGCAGGGCAGGAGAG
Organism: Psettodes erumei; assembly: GCA_016785225.1. Taxonomy (NCBI): domain Eukaryota; kingdom Metazoa; phylum Chordata; class Actinopteri; order Pleuronectiformes; family Psettodidae; genus Psettodes; species Psettodes erumei. The sequence continues at coordinate 357,950 of JAFBJZ010000635.1, read as the reverse complement.
CCTCCCAAGGTAAGTGTGGTTATCTGATGAAGGCAGGATTGAGACGTGTCCTCAAAGAGTTGGTGGCCAGGAGTTGTTGCAGGTCACTGGGATAAAGGTTGTATGATTAACTTGAAGTATTTTTTTATAATCACACTAATAGTACTTAGGATTGTACAGAGTTTAGACTATTGTAAAGTGACATAGGAAATGATATGGGACAAAATGTTCTTGTACTTTTTAATACTTTTTATTGTATTACATTTAAATATACATAAACATATTCACAAATACAACATGGCCTTTGTCATGTTTGGGCTGCAGTATGAATTAAAAGTCTTCCTCTCTTATCCCCACCTGTGCTTTTTAGACAGTTATCCCTCTCTGGGTCTCGCCTGCAATTCCAGAATAATTGAGTGTTAGGAATCAATCCTTTGACATGCAGGCATAAAATGGTATTGTTTCAGAAAATACTGATGTCTGTGGGAAATGCAGTGCATGATGCTCACATACACACACACACACACACACACACACATTCAAACACAAAAAACTGCATCTCACCCATGCTCACTGTTCTATTCCATTGAAATGCATAAATCGCTATGCAGTGTGAGAACCACTTCTCTGTTCAATTCTTAATGTGCAGCCTTTATATTAGTCTGGTAGCGCTCCCATCTCTCTTCACCATGGTCCTTCAAATTGATTTTCCATGTCTCCTGGCCTGTGTGCTCCTTATACAATATACTCTAACATGCACAATAGGGGGCACGGCCATCCATGGTTAACCTAGATACTCTGTTGTTGCTTTATTTATACGGTACCTGTGAAAGCCAGTAGTGCTTGCACTTCTCCAGGGATTCACTTACCATTGATTTGGAAATTTTGTGTCATTGGCTGCTGTCAGTATCACTTTGCACTGGCAGATGGCTCCAAGTTTTACTATGTCATTGTGTTTATTCATAGACAGACAGTAATTTCAGTCTGTCTCTAAAAATCCACTGTGTCATGACACACTGGCAAGGTCTGAAGTATTGGTCACACTGTATCATACATACACGTATCATTATGTATGTGTTTTTATGTTAATTTGTGAGTTTGCTTATGCCCTATGTCAGTTAGATTAATCTGATTAAATGAAGCTCTTCTTTTTGTGTGCTTGTCAGATGCCCCTGAGGTAGTGGTGTGTGCCAGCTACTACACTTTTCAGTCACACAACAGTTCCTTTGGGTTCGGCCAAATGGTATGTCTTTTCACTGTTCCACCTCTCTTGATTGCAACATAATGCAAACACTCATTTGTTACACTGTCACGTGACACATTTGTGTCCATGAAAGCTGTAGACTGTGGTTGGTGGTTTGGTGTGGAGATCCACAGTATGATGCAAATCTTACAGGATCTTGGCGCAATCCAGCTAAAATGTCAACATAAGCATTTCAGAGAGAGAGAACAACCTCACATCTTATGTGAGTTTTATCAGTGACCAAGCAGTACAAATGGTACATTCTTTGTGTTGACCCATTTGGACCCAAATATATACAAACAGGATTTTTTTGAATTGCCAAGTTTTGTTTTTTTTAATTAGGTATAATCCTGGTTCCATTCTAAATCATATCAACACACATTATTAGATTTCATTGCTTTTTAAAAAAATTTACTGTTTTAGTCATTTCCGTTATATTGTAAAACAATGTGCACTGAAGCCCCGTCGTAGCAGTGGGTGGTGGAGATGAAACATAATGGTGCTTGTGATCTGGGGGCATGTTGTGTTCTATTTGGATGCTTCGCCTCAACAGGCTTCACTTGTTTTATTATTTATACCCAAACCTAATTGGTGGACACTTTTCAGGATTTTCCTCTGTTGGAGGGGTTACGTGACCTCCACATGCTGATCTTGGCTCAGAATCCCCTTTTGACAGTTTGAATTGATTCACCTGTAGAAGCAGTTGAAGGTGACAGTGAATCAAAGTGTTGGAGAATAAGATCTAAAGTGCATTTTGGTGCAACTCGCGCTTATTTCTGCGTCAATCTGGATCACAGGCTAACACCTCTGAGTTCCTGCGTCGGTACAGTCTCTCCGTGCTGCACAGCCACATTGCCCTGTTGAACAGAACCCGGGCCTGCCCGCTGCAGGCGCCACCCAGGCTACAGCCTGTGCCACGATGGAAACTCATCCGCCAGCGCAAGGAGATCCTGGTCACTGATGAACCACAGAGTGAGTTCGAGACATGGAAGCTGGAAATAAAAAAAATATTCAAATTTATTTTTTTTTAAAAAGCTGATAAAGGGGAAACCAGGAGGAGGATGCAGGGAAGGATATCAGAGAAATAGAAAAGCATGAATTATGTACTGGAGTGTAGGTGAATGACAAATATAAATATGAATAGAAAGGAAAGGAGTGTTAATGCCAGAGATTTGGAACCGGCAGTACAGAGGGCATGCGATACCACATGTAGGAAATGAAAATAGGAGGATAGGTAAGATATTTCTGTATTGTAAATAGCTACTGGTTCTTCCATATCTGACATCAGCTGATCTCTGAGTGAAAAGCGTAAAATGCAGTAAAAAAGAGCCCGCGTGTGAAAAAGCAGTGCTGGCATGTTACGTGAGGATTTTTTTTTTCTTTTCTCTTTTTGCAGAGCTCCCTTTGTCAAAACCAGAGCAGTTCATTGAGGTTGCCAGCCCTTTTCTCTCCTACCGTGTCAAGAGCAGCGCTGGCTCAGTCCCAGATCTGTGCGTACACTCGAAAGATCCAAAACCAAGAAATTAAACAAGATGCATCTTTTCTGCCTTGCTGTTCCTCACCTAGTTTAGACAGCAGCATGAAAACCACTTCCATATGGGTATCAGTGAATGACATCATTATCACATTACTATTTTCTTTCATTTTCCTAACCTCTGTTAATCCATCTCTTTTTTTTACTGAGACAACAGTGAAAAAGGGGTCCCAACAATGACAGATTAACTCAGACTATATGGACTTTTATATTCATACACACTGGTTTGTTCCCACCTGCCAATCACCATACTAACTAAAGGAAGTTTGCCCATATTGTTAAGCTAAAAGAAACAGCACAGATGAAACCATTTTAATAGAATATGCTTCTCTGGTGTCACTTGATGTTCACAGTGTGACAAGTGTGACACATATGTAGACGATACGGCGTATTGCTTCTAAATATGTTACCACGAGATAAGGTGCGTGTGTGGCATGATGATGGTGATCTGATGCGTACTCTATGTGCACATAGCATAAATGCGTGTCTCCGTCTCCGTGTGTCAGAGAGGCCAAGCAGAGCACTGAGAGGAAGCATTCCCACAGATCCCCTCTGGTGTCCATCGCTGAGAGAGAGGAGACTGAATGCCGGGAAGGCCCTGAACCCGACGCAGCTGAACGCTCTGCTGACTCACTGAACAGCCCTGACAAAATGAAGGTACACAGAATTGCTGCCTTCTGGGCACAAAGTTAATTTATATATTCAGCATGTGTGTATTTAACATTTCACAGAGCATTGTGTTGCTTAATGTAGAACCTTAATTAATTGTGGCTACCCTGAGCCATTTATTTAATAGCTACGGGCATCTGTGAATTCCACATCAATGTTCTTTGTCCAAAAACAAAGCTAGTAGCACTGTCTGCAAAATTTTGTTTCCTCTTCTTGTTATTTCCGCACTTCATTTCTTTCCCCACCGTCACCCCAACCCCACCCCTCTGTCTACCCTGTGAGTATGCAGGGAACTGTGTGTGTCAGTGACAACAAGGCTGCCATCCCCCAGTCTCAAAGTCACTTCTCTTGTCTCACAGCCAGGCCACCACTGACCAGGGGCACATCTGCACTAAAGAGAGAAGCCAGTGATGGAAGGGAGATGGGGGGTGGGGTGGGGTTCAGAGCAGCAGTGGAGAGACATGGAGATGGGGATAGAAACAAAGATAGAAGAGAGGAATGGCGGGTGTGGTATTGAGTTAGAAAGCGGGAAGACTGAGAAATGGAAAAAAAAACGTGACCATTGAACAGGGAGAGATGAAAGCAGAGCAAGAACAGTGAATTATGGGAAAAAGAGAATCTCTGGTGTGCGGTGGCGGTGGACGGGGCGCGTGGGTTTTATACAGGGAGAGGTCGTGTACTGTGCTGATGAAAAAAGCAGTGCAATTAGATGGTGAGCCATCAGTGTCTGCATCTCCTGGGGGGTTCATTATTACACTTCACTCCTAGCATGCAGAGAAAAAATAGAGTTCATATTAATCGCCCTCTTGTGTAACTGTGACCAGTTATAGAGCGGTTAGGCTAGGGCAGTATGGACACGCTAATTTGATGTGTCGTTTGATGTGTGTGTATGTGTGCGCGTGTGCGGATTTGTTTTGTGTGCGCCACATTTATAACGAACGTGTGTTCCCCACTCTTCACAAGCACGTGGTGGGTCACATGCTGAGGGGACTGTACATAAAGTGAGAAAGAGTTTTTTTTCTTGTTTTTTTGCTGTCTTGACCCTTCCTTCACTTTTCTGTCAACTCTGGCCAACAGACTCAACCCTCTGTGCCCCAGAAATGAAGAAGGTGTTGTCACATGATGTCCCTAATACCCTCAATGGCCTGCTCATTCCATTTTAGTGTGGGTTAAAGCATTAGATCCTGAAGTAAGCGTGCAGTTTTACTCTCTGATATGCTTGGAATGTGGTTAATCACTAAATCACTAAAACCCCTGCATGGTTTGAGTTTGGTTATGCCAGAGAACTACACATCCCAAGGTCCAGTTTGGGCTGGGCTGTGAACAGCCACAAAGACATTTTTAACTTGGTGTTTAGCTAGTACTTAGTTTGTATCGTGGGGGCACTTCAGGAGTAAATGTGAATTACGGACAGCCTCTTGGCTGTGTGACATAAAGCCCCACAAAGAAATGTAGCCTCTTTTACCCTTCAACCCATGACTTTTTGATCAAAGAAGTAAGATCCATCCGTTTCAGTGTCTTCTTAGTGCACGTAGGTAAGACAAGCGATCTAATAGAGCTGCATGCTGTGGGTGGACAGGACATACAGTACCAGAGCTTGACTCAAAGTTTTATGCACTGTTGTGAGCTCATACACACAGACACACACACACACACATTTTTGTTGCAGGAAAGTGTTGCTCTAGTGGTGGAGAGGAGGTCAAGTGTGCCTCCCGATCACAATGCCTCCTTCCGCTCTCTCTCTTGGTACTTACTCAAATAAGTGGTGACTCACACACACACACACACACACACACACACACACACACACACACACACACACACACACACTCACACACTCACTCTGACTCATCAGAGAGTCTTGGCTGGGGTTGCTTTGAAGTTACACAACACACAGCCATAATTCTTATTCAGAGCTGAGTAAACTGTTGGACATTCACCAGGATTTTTCCTCAAGGGAGCATCCTTTTGACCCCCCCCACACACACACACACACAAAAACTTCAAATGAAACTGGTCTGGAGGAGAGTTCAGCTAGTTAAGACAGGTGTACCACAATCCTTGCGCTTTGTTATCAAAGCAGCGGTAATGCCCACCACATCATGCCCTGCCTTGCTCAGACAGAAGAATATGGCATTTGAAGGATTTGATAATGACTCATTAGCTATATTTCTTTATTGTGTTGGGCAGATGAGCCTGAAATCAGAGCTGTTGAGTAATTCCCCTCTAAGAGAAATAACATGCTGAACAACCTAATCACTCCTCATCTGCAAGCTGACAGTTGAAGTAAATTAGAGCTGGTATTCCCTGGTGGTGTTTATAGCAGGGGAGGAGCAGCCCTTGTCACATTAAGCCGTGTCCCTTGTCCTGTGGAGTTCGGTGAGAATGGCGCAAACACCACTGCTGGCGTAGAATCACTAGAGGGTGGAGGCGTATTTCTGAAAGTGCTACTCTATCCGCAACTCACTTTTCATGCCTCTCTCTCTGTCTGTCTCTCTGTCCCTCTAGGTTACTGCAGAGGACAGGAAGAAGGACAATGATGACATCTCCAGTGGTAAAAGCTGTTCCTTTGCAATGCTGGGACCCCTCATTCATGTTGAATGTAATCTGTGCTATACTGGTACACAAGATCAACAGCCAAGGTCAAATATTAGGCCACCATAAGGGGCAGATGCTCATTAATTCTGAATGTAGCAAAAATCTGCATTTTTGGTTGACTTGTGCAGCATCTGTGCAGCGTAGTCCCAGTTCATGTGATTAGAAGAATATGTATCTCTCGCCTCCACTCTGTCCATTTTTCTTCCCAAGACTCCGTCGGTTGGCCAAGACACTTTGAAGACGACGGGACTGAAATTATGCCTTATGACAGCCAGCCAATTCCCTGCCTTCTCTCTGCCCCCGTTTAGTTGCTTAGTAACACCTGCAGTTTGTGAGCAGACCACCATTGCTCAGCAGCAGAGATGGTGGCCCCTCGTCACCTCGGCTTTCTGATCAGACTCTCGCTATGAGTAGAGCTTGGGGGCACAGCAACTCTGTGTGTGTGTGTGTGTGTGTGTGTGTTTTGGTAGGAGAGTGTGTCTGTGTGCATATGTCTATGACTTTGCTCTGCATGCATTGAGATAGTGGGAGTCGGTGAGTGGGCGTATGGATGTGCATGTGCGCTTACACTATGCCATTATGTGGGAGTTTGGCCAATTCTACTCAATGTGTTTAAGATAATGATCTGAGTCTAGGATAACTTGCTATGAGTCACAAGAGGAAAGGCTTTTTTTCTTACTAGTAGCATTTTGAAATGGGAGATTTCACTGACAATTTCTACATCCATTTGGTATTAAGTGTGGTATGAAAAGCACCAGTCAACTCGGGTGCCTCTCAGCTTGATAAGGGCATGCTTTTTTCCCCTTTATTGAGACTCTACAGATTTGTACTAGTGGTAATGAATAATTTTAAATAAAGTACTACGCTTATAATCCAACTCCAGAGCGGCCCAAAACTGCAGCAAAGGAGCCCGTAACTGAGGATCTCGCCATCTTCACACCTGTCCTGCGGGAGACATGGGTGGACCTGGAGGACTTTGCAAAATGCTTTCAGTGAGACACACATACAGACACAAATATGTATGTGATATATACTATGATTGTAGTTACATTTATTACCTATGCAAAAATAACTGCCGTTTATTTGTGTATTTCTTCCAGGACTCTGTTTGTGTTCCATAAATCAAAGACCTACCCACATCATATCCACAAATCTCATTTTAAGGTACAGTATGTATTGCAATATAACCCAATGAATAATTTCTCCATGTTCAGTCTCCAGTGCTGGCACTTTCCAAGTTTCCCATTTGTTTTCCAACATAATTCCACTTAAATACTTAACACTTAAATTCCACGTTGATACAGAAATGCTGTTTGTATTTGATATATTGCAATTAACATAAAAAATGTTGTCTGCAGAGCACTGTCTTGTCCAAAACTACAACGGGCAGCAACTGCACTAGATCGTCTACACACTCTCTCGCCGCCGGATCCCTCCCTGTGACATCTGCTGTAGCAAGTCCTGAAGTACACATGCAAACACACATAAACGCACAGACTTTTTGAGTGTGTGTTGATTCTGCTTGTCATTCTGGAAATGCATGCAATCGCTGCCTCTACCTCATTTCTTAGCTGTCTATTTCTGCCCCCTCGTTGTCCCCTGATTTGTCTTTCACTCTGTTTTTCACCAGCTGCTTTTTTTCTAAGGTCACCACCTCTCTTATGTGGGTGCCACCACACACGCTTCCTAGCTCAGTCAGCTGATTTGATATCCTCTTACTTCCTCTACGTACATCCCCTGCTCGTCTTCTTTTTCTTCCTCTGTAATTTCCTCCAGGTTCTCTTTTACAAAGCCATCTTTTATCCATTATCCCTTCCAATGGCTTTCTGCTCTTCGTCTTTCACTCTTTCTGTTCCATGTCTGCCTTCGTACTGATAAGTAAGTATTGTGTGTGTGTGTGTGTGTGTGTGTTTCCCACCAAGTGTCCAGAGGTGAGGGGCACTCACTACCTCCTTGTGGACAGCCTGCAACCTTCCCAGATCCTCATCACTTTCTCTGCTCTTCTTCTCTGGGGAGATATGGCTGAAGAGAGTAAGGATTTATCTCTGTGCACACACACCCACACATCCACACACACACACACACACACACACACACACACAGATACAAATGGATTTTCTGATTGTGCAAGTCATTTGAGTTTGACTCAAGTTTTCAATGGCAGTTATAACCCTTAGCATGCGTAAACCAATCCTACTCAGTATCCAGTATATGTGAATGTTCATAATAACTGGATGAGTTGTGACCTGCTGGACTGTTACCAATCCACTTCTTCACTCCTCTCTTTTTCATGTTTTTTTTTTTTATTATTTCTCTTCACTTCTCTCTGTAACACCACTTAGAAAAGGAAATGTCAGGAGCGTGCAGGTCTGCAGTTCTCACCGCCCAGCCACACTCCTGGAAGAGTCTGCAGTCTCTACTGCCTGTTCTCACCATCAAGACCACCTCCTGCAAGGCAGCCATGCTTAACCTACCTCCAGGGTAGGTTGTTGTTTACTCTTCCACCCAAAATCAAAGTAGTTTTGCCATGGATGCAATCATGAACTATACACAAAGTACAAAAGCTTAAATCAAGGTCACTGGGATGTCACCAGAAATATACTTATTGGTCATGTACAGAAATGTGAACTTATATTGATTAATTTTTATCAAAATCCCCCTTAGCTACAACTACAGTAGTATATCATGTATGTTGTTGCCATTTCATCCCTAATATGGCAGTACTTTTGATTCCTACACATGGTATGTCTTGTATATTATTTTGATGTTGCCATGTAAGTCAGATTTAATGTATATCTGGCAAAGGCTTCACACATATGACAAGTTTAGTCCTAATAGAGGTTTAATGGTTTAATAATCAATATCTTGTCTTTCGTTGCCTCATCAATATCTAGTCGTTCTATAATGCTGCCAATTTTCAGAATGTGTTTAACAACCTTGTCTCAAATTTCTTCACATTTCAAATTTCCACATTCACACTTTGACCTTATAACCCCAGATTACCCTGAGGTTTAATTTCCATCATGAGAATGTGTTAGAAAAATGTGTGCATTTTTGTACTTTGCACATTTGAGAGGTTTCATATAAGCCTTTTTGCTGCCATGCAGAGATGCATTTAAAGCTAGCATAAAGTTAGCAGAGGGTATCTGCCGAGCTCAGATGCTCTGAAAAGCAGTAAAAAGCATCTGTCCTAGTCTCTATTAATGGGTGCTACTTGGCCTAGAAGCGGAGGGCCTAGTTTCTGGGGTCAGGTGCAGGTATGCAGCAGTGCAATTACCAGTGAGCCATAATCACACACGTAGCACTCAACATATCGTGCCCATGTGCCCCTCAGTACACTCTCTCAGAGATAATAGCTGATATATCCATGCTGTTGGGCAGCAATCATTTTTATAACACTTCCACTCTTTCTCTCGATCTGTGTCCCTGCCAGCCCATTTCTATGCAGTACACTATTTATCCAGTGTGCCTTTTTCTTCTTTATCATTTAAACACAAGGTCCTATGCTAATCTTTTCATTTTGATGAGATTTATATCCCTCCTCTTTTGTGATTCCCCCCTTCCTTTTCCTCTCCCTTTGCATTTATCTTTTCTTCCTTTTTCGTCTCTCTTGTCTTCCTGTACGCTTCACCTGATTTTCTCTCTCCCTCCCATTTGCTTTCCTTTTGTATGCTGTCCTATTCTTCTACAACTCAAGCCCAGCTGTGCCTCAGTGCTCATCCATCTAGTTAGACTGTGATGGCTGAATTATGTAAAGCTAATGGGGCCAAGCAAGTGGGGCTCCACTCTCTCATACCTGACCAGGCCCTGTGAACTGAGCCTGCCACTAGGCAGAGAGGACATTAAACCACTGCTCCTCTGACTGTTTGACCCACTCACTATTACTTGACTTCAGTTGAATGCACTGTTTATTCAGGCATTTTCCATCTAAGTTATGGTTACTATTATTAATAACTATGGAGCCACAGGGTGGTGGGTGGAGGGATGCCTACCACCCCCAAGCATTTGACAAAGAGCTGTGAATAGACCGTGAGTGTCTTTAAAGGGTCACATACCAAAAAAGTTGGAAAGCACAGGGTTTTTTGTGAGTAATGAATCATGTACAAGTAAGCCTGCCTTATGTGGACCTGTTTTCAAAATGCTCCATTTTCCCTCTCTTCCCCCCAGGCGCCACGTGTTGTCCTTCCACACAAAGGCAGCACTGGGTTACCACATCCACCTGTGCAGCAGGACACATTTCATCTTTGGGGATGAAGAAACCATGATGTCACAACTTACCAAGGTGACCAAGGCCTGGAGTTTTCAGTTGATGATGATAGTAATTCCACTTCTCTTCAATTTCTCTCAGTCTCCAACTGGAGTTGCAGCTCATATTGAGTGTGAAATATATTGATAACTTAACAGACAGAACTTCTTTTTAACATTCCGTTTAATTTGCAGAAGTAAATTAAGACTTAGATGCTTCCCCACTGCTTCCATCTTTAAACAGGAAAGCGCTCGCTTTACTGAGCAGGCTTCGTCCATCTTGAGAGCCCTGTCCAGGGTGGTGGCTTCCTTTAGTGATGAGTGGGACCAGCCTGCAGCCAGAAGAACCCTAGAAGAGGCTCACTGTCCCAAAAACATCAGCACCACTCTGGGAAAATGGAAACATCACAAGGTTGCTTGCTCACTGTGGGACACAGCACTTCAGATTCACTGAATACCTCACAGTGCTTTATACCTTGCTAACTGATTGACAGCTGCAACATTTATCTGCTTGAGAAGGATTTATTTACAACATGGTTAATTCTCTTTTCTGTAAGCTGTACAAACGCGAATTTCAAGTTACAAAAGCCACATTCAAAGAAAGATAATGTACACTCACCCATAGGGTTAAGTAATGAATGATCTAGTCTAACAACTTCCCAGAATTATGGTTTAAGGGGTCATGAGTGAAGCCATATATGTACAGTACTTATAACTGTATGTGTGTGTGTGTATTATAGTTGTTTAACTCGGCAGTTTACCACATGCTGTGTGAAGCTGTGGGCAGGAACCTGACAGCAGAGGAGCGGTTTGCTGTACTGGCCCTTACTGCTGACCCTTCCCTATTGACCGCAGTCCCTAAAGAAGACTCCCCTGCAGGTAGAGTTCATTTATGCTTTCTAAATATGTAATGTGTCACAGCTTTAACATAGTTTTTGTGCTATAGCATAAGATTTCAGTCAAACGATAGTAAGTTGAATTAATCCTACAATTTTTAAATATATTGTTTAAAACTTTCGTTGTACGGCACCCCACAGCCGGCGTAATTTTATATTCACCCATGACTTTCATTTCTCTGCTGTTAAACTGCTGTTAAGTAGATCCTGAGTCAAAGCCTCCAGAAACCTGGAGAGACAGGCAGCCGACAGACAAGGAGGTCCAGGCAGCCACTATCCTGCAGGCCAGATTCAAAGGGCACCTGGTGCGAGAAATCCTTAATGCCTCAAAACCTGGTAAACACATACACACACACACACACACACACACATAAAATATTTACTTGAGTGTCGCGAACAGAGTTTAATCTTATCTTTCATCTGGATTGCTCAAAAGGCCGTCTTTTAATTAGACAGTCTTAACAGATTCTGCTTTCTTATTTGCTTCTCTGTGTTTGAAAGACTGACATATCTGAAGCAGCTGGGCAGATTAAATAGGCTAATTTCAGGTTAAAAAACCCTTAAACAACAGAATGCCCCTTGTTTCATTTTCAGATAATTATTTACACACACACAAAACACCTTCTGCTCCTTACATTCACTGTTTAATTTAGCCCAGTGGCTTATATTGAGCCTTTGAGCAGAGGCACAAATATGTATTGATGAGACTGCCACTCTCACTAATACATTCTGACAGATGAGGGGTGGCCACAGAGGGGATACACACATGTGTAGCAAACACACACACTAACCTGCACATGCAGTACACACAGCATTCCTGCATCAGCAGCCAAACCTCTCAATAGTGACAGCCAGTGAGGGATGGGGAAGAGAAGACGAGGCAGTATTGAACAGTTTGTGGGAAGGAATGAGAGAATAAATACAGAGGGACAGAGCTGAGCACCTTTTCCTCTGAATTTATTCAGCAGTCTTGCTTTGGCATAAAGTTCTGTTTTTGTTTCTTGTATGATTACATTGCTAGTAATGCTGTCGTGCATGTTGAAGGTAATTTCACATTTTCCCCAGTTTCAGTGAAATTCGTTTTCATATCCACTTTTGTCCAGAGGTGGTGGTGGTGGTAATTGTCTTACTTTGAAGGTGCACCACTGTTTGTTGATTTCAGAGGAAACGCTGGAGGTGAAACATTGCCCAGACATTCTCTATTTATTGCCAGGACCCGAAGCTAACTGTGTCCTCTCGAGGCACAACACACCACACTGTCACCCTCTGAATAACTTGCACATATGCGAGTACGCACAGCCTCATTAATGTAGCATGTGCGTGATATGGTGCTGCACTGTAGCGCTAATGGGATTTTGCCTAATTTTTTATGGTTTGAAAATGTGGTGTGAGCGTGCCGAATAACCAAAATATCCACACCATGATAGAACCCATCTGCCAGCAGTGTGAAAAATGATTGTTGGTGATTGTGTGGCATTAACGTGAGCATGCGCACACACAACCATGCACAAACACACACACACACACACAGGATGAGTAGCTTAACGTCTATGAAATAGACCTGTCATGGTTAAGTTCTCTCACATTTGATTCATTTTACATCTCAGAGCACTTTGGAAAAACACCAGGCATAATTTGAAAACTTTGCTTGTGTAACTACCTTTGTATGTACTTTACATGAAATCCAATTTAATTAGAAAAAAGAAAAAGTAAGAACTGGCCTTTTCTGATTTTAAATGGCCAAATTTCTCACATTCGCTGCTCATCCCACATTTCTTCTCACCCTTTCTCCTTTCCTTCTTTCCTGTCTGCCTCTCTGGTAACCATCAAGTTATAAAGATGGCAGGACATCTCATCTCTCAATAGCTAGCCTTGGCCACTTTAATGCTTGTATCAATTTGGAAAAGTGGCCATTTGAAAAGAGAGAGCTGGGGGGAAAAGAGGGGGGACGTGAGGACACCTATGCCGCATATCATTCAGGTGTCTCTTCTGCACAATTATGTGCGCACACGCACACACACACATACGCACATACTTACCCACCCATGAACACATAGTACTACATCTGTTATCAAAGCTTCACTTCTGTCACGGTGGTTACCTGTTTGGTGAGATGAGAGTGAGAGTTAATGTCACGGTGTGAATAATCTCCTCCCTTCACCTCTCAAGGAGCGAGGCAAGAACACATTCTGCAATTTCTGTTTCTGACTCTGAATTGTGTCAGCCACGGTATTTTTTTTTGTGTTTGACAGCAACATGGTTTGTCTTTCATCTTTAATGGTGGCTACTTTTCTCTGTATATGTGCGTGTGTGTGTATTAATGTCATCCAGGCACAAAGGAGAACCTCGGTGCATCCAAGATCCTATTAGACGTGTGGCCAAAGGTTGAATTGGATGCAGAGAAACATGGTGCCTTTTTGCTACGGTAAATGGAAACATTTTGCATGCATAATGCAAAATAGCATAATAAATGAATAATAGCATTTACTTTAAATAATAACAATATATAAATGTTGTATGCTCACACCAGGCACACGGTTAACCTACCATGTATCCTTTCACCCAATTTGACATGATGTGAGAGAATATGAGGGTGCCCCTGCCACAGTCCGGTGCCAGTGCTGTGTACATTGTATGGCATCCATTTAGCCTCTCTGTTGCACCGCATGCCCAGAATCTTGTCCCTCTCCTGGTTGTGGTGGCCTGTGGCGGGCAGGCGGGGAGCATTTTCCACATTGTGTTCCATCTTTTCCCAGTGGTACCATCTGCTGTTTATCCTCTCCTCGTTCCAATCGGCTAGCAGCGTCTGCCGAATGACCCGCTGCCTTGGGAAGTATGTGTGTGCATGAGCGTTCAGAGCCTGGTCAATGTGTGCGGATGGAGGGTAGGGTAGGGTAGGGTGGAGCGATTTGTTGGGTGTTGTGAGCCTGACACAAAACAACAGAGACATCGACTACAGTCAAAGTTCATGCTGAGATGTGAAGTGCAGCTACTCAAGTTCAATGTAGTCTTGTATGTCTTCAATGTGTTTCTGCTAGATTTAATTAATAATCAGCTACATAAGAGTTATGTTTTCTCCAAGGCGTTTGTGAAAATGATTTTCCGAGCACAGATTTTGTCATGGTCTCTTCACTTTGTATGTGGGTGTAATACTTCATATAAATGTCTCTAAAAGTGCTCTCCCCTTCTGCGTTTCCTGCACAGGTACATCATTGATCATTGTGAGAGGGAAGCAGCGCTCTACCCCTGTCAGCAGGATGAATGGAGCAGAATCACCTTTGCTGATTACTCTGTCTGTCTGCAAGACACAGCCAACTCCTGGGTCTTGGTCTTCAGGTTAGGGAACATTAAAACTCAGACTTAAAGGTTAGGCTTGTCAGTTAAAGAGAATTCCCAAAATGGCTTGATGAATATGTGTGAATCCAGGTGTGAATGACTGATGCCCCCTCCTCACAAAATGTCATAATGTTGCCTTACTGCAATGCATTCACCTATCATTTCTGCCAGTAAAGCTACAGCCGGAGAGAAATTCAACAAAAACTGTTGAAAAGTGCTCAACAGTGTGGTCAGATCTTGGAATTTGATTTCCTGTTGTTTATTTTTTTTGTAATATGAGAAGAGAGGTATTCCTGGTTCCTAAAGAGATGCTGCTGATACCAAAGGTCTACTCTCCAATCCCTAATTGTCTACTGCACGTCATAAATAACGACACAGGAGAGGAGCTGGACATGGTCTTCAACAAAGTAGCAGCCCATGTCTATCAACCCAACAAGGTCTGTGGATGCTATTGATCCTTGCACTTCAAGCTGCTGTGTCCTTGACATTTTTTGTATTTATGGAATATTTGTATATTCCCAATTTTCCTTTCACCATGATAAATCACCCTACTTTAGGGATGCCTCCTGTTTGACTTAATCAGTAACTGGGTACAAACTTCTTGTTGACTGTCTGATGCAATCCTGTTCTAAATTTAAACTTCTCCTCATACATCTGTCTTACAAATTCCATCTAAAAACATTTTGATTTCATGATTTAATCTCCCTGCGTGTCTCATTCCAGCATGGCTATACCTTTGTGGCAGAGGCTTTCACACCTGAATCGACCCCTGTTGCTGCCAAGTGGAGGATGCGCTTGATTGGTTCGAGGGAACCCCTTCCAAAACTGTCCAGAGAGGCTCCGCTTAACATCTTCTCAGTAAAGGAATTCCAGAATTATTACATTCCCAGTGAGAAAAACCTTATATGCAGGTAAGATAATAGTATCATCATCATAGAATTTATACTGGAGTATACAGTTGAAAATAATTGTTGCTAGGGGTGTATCATAAAGATGCTGTCTAATAGTCACTTATTCTTACTTTGTATATGGTCTTAGATGTTTTATTATTAGAGACAAGATGTAACAATAATCAAAACGCCCATATTTTAGTGAACAGGTAACCTCTAAGGGAAGCTGTAGAGAAAGCCCTGTATTCCAACACAGGACAATGTGTAGGATACTATTGAGAGACTCCTGGTACCTGTAGTGATTTGAAACTTTTCAATAGGTACCTTGTGCAGGTGACTGCGGACGTCCTAGGAACAGTTCAGTTTCAGACTTCTAAGCCAGATGTATTGATACGTCTGGCCATTCTAGATCAGGAGAAAGAGGTGGCCGGCAGCAACGGGAAAGGCCACGTGGTAATTCCTGTGTTCTGCTTTCTGGCCAACAGAGGTGAGCAGTCATTAAGTTTAGTAAATGAAGAAAAATGAAACCCTTCTGGATCACAGCAGATTTACTTTATAATTTAACGCTCTACTCAATGCTTACACAATTACACTACCTGTAATGTTGCTACTATTGGTGGAATTTCATATTAAATATGTAGGATCACAGTCATCAGGAATAGTTTCATTGAATGGATCGCCTGATTCTTAGTGGGCCTCAGTCACAAAACGCCACTTGTCTTTCCTCAGATATGGTCTTAGTTTGAAATCTCTTTCTCTGGTGCAGACCCCAGTCACACAGATGAGAAGAACCAGAGCCAGAAGGGAAGCCCCACGCAGAAAGAGGGAGTCACGGCGGTAGACGCTCCCCAACAAAGAGCTGGGATATCAGACTCCTTGTCTGACCAGCAGCAGCCTCCCACAGAGACTATGGTATCACTGACAACTGTCTGCGTGGTATCTGCTGTTACTCAAACACTCTGCAGGATCTCACACGCACGCACATGAGCCGTGCATCTCACTTTCCCTCTCTGTCTTTCTCACCCACTTGCTTGCTGCCTGTGTTCATATCAATTTTTCACTGCCAGATACAAATAACGCTTTGCTTGCAGGCACACACATACACATGAGTTTACGTACACCCACACGCACGCACGTTCTGCACGCAGGCGAAATTTGCAGGAGAACAGCAGAAACTGGAGGGGTGGTTTTGTTGTTCCTCTCTGACTTGACAGGAGGCAGTGATTTGTGCATGATTTATGAGTCACCCTATTGTCTGACAGCCCTATATCCAAAAGACCTGTTTCATTTGTTTGTTTATTGCCAAAGTATGGAGTATGTGCTATCATCATTCACATACACAAAAATAGCCCACACCACACAACAACTGTATAGTGTGCACAAGTCCATAAAACTGTGAAAATGAATGAGGTTTTATTTTTGTTGTGATGACTGTCAGTGGCACCTGTGATACATGTGGAGGACAACCAATCATTTTAATGTGCCCTCAGCAGCTGCTTGAGCCTTATGAATAACTGCAGTTCATTCGATATTTACAACAGCAAATTGAGCCTTTTAAAACCACCCTAGGAAATTTGACACCCTGCGTGTTAACAAATACTGTCGTTTTTCATAAAGTCTCTTCCACGGAGTAAAGCAGCACTGTAGCGGCATCGATAGTAATGAGACAGATCATGTCAGATCAACAGGAGGCCAGAATAAACAGCTATTGATCAGTGCTAAGAACATTGATCAAGACTTAGAGCAAAGGGTCAATGGTTAAGGCACTCTTCTGCACCACAGGGACCCTCACCAGACGTATAGATACTCAGTAATGGAGGATTGATGGTGAAAGCTCCTATAGTCTAACCTGTTTTGGACTTACAAACGAAAGCACATGAAAAAACAAATGACATAGACTCTAGTACAACTGTGAATATTTAAATCAGACAAAATGAAAATGTTAAGATGTGCTCTGCCCATATTTAAACAATAATATATTGAATTTTACACACATTTCACACTTATGAATAGAGGTGAAGCATTTCACCTATCCAACAAAGAAACAAAGGGGCCACTTCACACAAAAATAAATCACAGAGAAACACTTAGCAGCAACTTCACAATAATTGTGGATGTCTAAGAAACTCCTATAAAGGCTTGTGCGCCTCTTCAAATTCTCTGTGTTCCCCCTGGCTTGCAGGAGTACAAAGTTATTTAAAGTTTGGAACCAACAACACATTTCTTTGGCTATAGTGTTTACATAGTACACATGTTCTTGCTTGGTAAGGCACATTCAGTCCAACAATCTCAGGTACAGTCCAAACAAGAGTTTTCCATTTTTTAAATCACTGTGGGCTGTCCTTTTCTTCACCTTCCTTTTTTAACATTTTAATACGAGTGTCCAGGACATCAGGGAAGCAACAAGTCCCACCTTGGAATGTTTATCTAAATTCTGTCTCTTCTGCTCAGTGTGATGGATGTAGGAGTTAGCACCGCTGATATAATCTTGGCTAACAAGCCCCTCTGCCTCCTCTCTCCCTTTGTGCCAAGCATGTGCTTCTGTTAAAGAGGGCAGAGAGCAGCAAAAAACAAAATGTGATGTTCTTTAAGATCTCTGTGTGTCTCTCTGAGTCATCAGCACTGCTGGAATTTACAGCTGTATGTTCGCAAAATGGCAAGCATCCCATGTTGACTCTGGGTTTTTGATGTCGTATGCCACATGCGTTACGCCCTGTGTGTCATTTTGATATTATGTCTCCATCATTTGGGTTGTGTTTAAACTATTTCATTCTGACTTTGCTTGTCTGTGTTTCACAGGGTCATAAGTATGTGGTGCAAGTAGAGGTGCTTTATGAGAGCTGGGATTTGGACGAATCTCAGCTGGCTTTTGTCCATACGCTCAGAGACTTGGAGAAGAATGAAATGAGAGGTACATGCTCGGTACACAAGTCACATCAAACCGTCAGACACACAAAGTCACCAAAGGGAAAGACAGAAAGGTCACTGTTTGCTTCCTGTGAAAAGATAAAAAACAGTTTTTTTAATCTGGTAAAGTAACACAAATCTTGACCTGAATATCAAAATAGAAGTGTAAATGTGCATTATGCCGTTTTTCCGAAACATCCCTCTGATGAGTCATTAAGCAGTTTTATATTATTGCATTCTAAGTTTCAAGCTTTTGAGGATTTGCTAATATGCCCTTCATGTTTGTTTGTGCATATTTTTGTGTTCTGTGGGAAATGTGGCAGATACTCAGTAGGCAGTGTCAGGGGCCAAGGCAGACACTGTTTGTTCTTTGCTTCTGCTAGCCAGGGGCCTGTAATCACGAGCCCTAATGAAAGCCAAATGAATACAGCTGCTTTCGCAGATCACAGAGTGTGATTTCTGGTGCCCACTGGTCGTTGGCTAAGGCAATAATCCTGTCCTCTCTGCCACCGACTCCGCTACTCTGCCTTTAATCATGCTGCACAAATTGGATTGATTGAAAAATCAGGGCTTTGAAATTTGCAGAAGCTTCTTAAAAATTCTGAGGGGTCGAATTAATTGAGGCGTGGATGGATGTTGGTGTAAAAAAGGTGCTGCATGGTTTGACAATTTGCATGATTGCCTGAAGAGAAAGGCCAGCCTGATCTCATTGAATTCTCATTCTCTTTTCTCTATTGCTCCTGATAAAGGTCCCCGTATTTACCCATTCAGTTTGCACGGCATGAAGTCTATGGTTGATGTGTGTGTCTCTCGGAGTGGGTGGGTGTGTATCTGTGTCTTCGTGTGGGAGGTATTCCTAAATTAACAAGCCAAATATTCAGCTATCAGATGCATTTTGACCAAAGTGGAAGACAATCCTTTATATTTATTACAGTAATGATTCGTTGCTGCGTAGATGTGCTGTGTGTTCCCCCTAGTCATTTGCATGTATATTCTGTTCCTAGAAATGTGTGAGTGTGTTCAGATTTCCTACCAATGCATGCGCAGGTTCATCCGTGTATGACCGCATAAGCCGATGTCCACATGTATCTCCTGTGGTTTTCCAATGAGCTTGTGAAAGTGGGTCATTGGGAAGTCAAATGAAGTTGGCTCTTGCCCCCTGGTGCCCTGGGAAATATCCAAGCAGGAAAATGAATTAATTTCACCCAGTTTAACTCTGTCTCAGTGGTGAGGCTGTGTCCTTGATCATGCTCCCTACATGCTACATGGGCGCACGCGCTATACATGCGATGCCAAGCTCTGAAAGCTCTTTAACAAGCTGTGTAATGAGCTGGAGTCAAAATATTGCACTGATCATGTTGAGTGCGTGCACCCTTTATCCTTTATGCAGCTCTCCTTTAAACCCCTGTCTTTGCTGTTAAAATGCTCAGCTGTCAGCAGTAGCTGTGCATACAGTCGAGCCAGTACTTTTCATTCTCCTGTCATCCTTCAACACGTTTGGTATCCAAACAAGGTTGCTTTTAGGCTTTCGCTTAACAAAATGATTTTTTTAAAATACAATTGATTTAAGTTTGTCCAGCTGAAAATCAGTTCTCAATACACATATTGGCTTGAAATTACAACACAGGTTGATATTTAGATCTAACATTTGATCGAACATGCAATTCCTGTATGACTTGACATAAGATTTAGCTCGATGAGCGTGCATCGAAGCTGTTCAGATGGAATGACAAGGTGTCAGCTCAATGATGGATTATTATGCCAGTCTGCATCAGGGAAGTGAGACTCATAGTTAATGCTTCATGTAAGCCAGGAAGTGTGTTGAGTGTGCGGCTGTGAAGTACAACAGTGCCATCTAGCACACAAGCAACCACACAGCAGTTAACAGTGTTTTGCCCACACTGACACGCTCCTTCTTCAGATGAGCTTCACTTGTGTTGTTCAAAGGAATGTGAACAGCTTAGCATCATTCCAAAGATGATTGTACACTAATGCACTGGGTGTGAACTGACAAAGGACACATTTCATCCTCTCAAACTGTAATTAAATTTATCAAAACATGCCAAACATAGTTTCCATGTTCTATATTTACCCACTCTAAGCTTAAAAACATAAAGTACATGCTTGTCAACGACACATTGTCAACTTCGGAATACCGGGGCTGAAAAATTCAAGTGAATTTAAAACATTCAATTTACCATGTTACCAGTATTTATCAGTATTTACCTCATCTCTGCTTGCAAAATGTAGTACACAAGCTCGAGGACTTGAAGAGTTCATCCAGGACTGACTCACCGAGCCATGATGGGCACAAGTCTGACACGCCCAAAACCAGCCGCAAAGGCGAAGGTGACAAGGAGAAGAGGAAGCCAGCTGCCATGTCTAAATCTGGCTCCAGGCAGGAAACGGTAATACATCACTGCGGCGCTGTGACACACAACAACACACCACAGCACTGTCAGCTGCAAATTAGGATCAACATTATGTACATGTGTTTCTTATCCATAAACTCAAGAATAAGCTGTTGAAGAATAACTGTTTTGGTTTCATTCTTTTGTTGCATTGAAAGTACTTGCAGGCAATATTATTGCAGTGCTACATAAGGAAACCATTCATTAAAATAGATTTAGTGAAGTTAATAGACAACATGCAAAAATAGTAATATTAACCTTTTTGAGAGGACCGCGTTTGAGTTACTTCAGTGGAGTGCATGCTTAACTCCTCTTATCAGAATTCCCATCTAAACCACATGTAATGAGCCTGCTGTTGAACTCGGTCCTGACATCTCTTTTGAAATATTTTTAGTCTGGTTTTTATTGGGCAGGTCAGCATTTACATATTTGGCTGACTCTGCAGTCTGAAATGCTACCACAGACAGACTGACACAACAAAATCCCACAACTGTCAGGATGACAGTATTTACACTGAATAGGAAACACTATAATGCCATAGTCCATGATGCTCAGTATACTGGCCTTGGTACAACTGTCAGAACCACAGCTGCTTGATAAATCTGTGATCTGTGTAATAACTGCTTTTTATTCTCTTTAATCTCTACTGTGCCACATGTCAGACCCTAAACACAATGAATTTTGAAAGGCACATTTTCAGAACAATGGTCCCCATAATAAATTTCCAATTTGGCGAAGGGAGAGGACATAATGATCTCTGAATAAATGAACGAAAAATTATCTATTATGTAGAATAAAGACAAGACAGCTGAACAGGACGTGTAACCCTGGGTGTCTGGCTGGCTGCGTACCAGACTGTCTGAGTTGCTCATTGAAAGAGACATACTCATAATGCACTGTGGTACGGTGACCTTCAGCTGGGATGTTAGTGTGTGTGAGAGTGTGCGTTATGTTTCTGCTTGGTTTTTTCTTTGTCTGTGTGTATATATGCTTGCACAGAGCCTTGACCTGAGTAAGCCGCACTGGACGCTGCGTGTGGTCAGCGACAAGAGTAAAGCAGAGAGCATCGTGGTGAAGAAGGACACAGAGAGAATGGATCAGATTGAAGCCATTAAAAAAACTTGGGAAATGGTCGAGCCAGGCCGCAGTGCCAAGGTAACCCGGAAAGCGGAGACAGTGATTTAATGCAATTAACTCACCAGCTGGAATCCTTTATATAAAGTTTTTCCAGTAATATTGTATCTCCTTTAGAAGGTGAAAGTTATGATTTCGGAACAAGGTGCTTTAATAATATTTTTAGCACCAAAAAAGTTCATTTCCATACATTTTCACACATGGACTGCAGACAGTTTTGCTGTCTTTTTAGGCTCAACAGTCTCGTCTCCAGTTTCTTAACAAAGTCCAACATCCAGCAAGTGATGAAGCTACTACAGATGGAGCAGAAAGCAGAGAGTCTGGTACAGTATTCACACATACGTACACAAATGTATTGTGGCACCTATCACGTACAGAATGCTGATGATGCCTTTTATGACTGGTTCTTCTACAGCTGCTTCCAGATCTGGTCCCGACGCCTCCTCTCTCAGTCCATCCAGTCAAAAGTGGAATGGTACCTCCTCCACCTTTCCCCACATGGACTACACACCCTTCATCAGGTGCCCTGCTGCTCTTTCACCCTTTCTTCTTGCCTTTTCATCTTTCTTTACATCTACTTTACTCTTTACTTTATTTGAGCAGCTTGAGTACAAAGTGAGAAGGACGAGATGACTGCAGTCACATAACTATGGACTGCAGTTTGTTGCACCGCTGTGGCTGCTTCTGTACTTTTCTTTAAAAGACCTCAGTTCAGCCTGTCCCAACAGACAAATTCATTCTGGTGCTTAGAGGGCAGAGATAGATAATAATACACAAACAACCAAGACAGACTCACCCTTTAGCATTTTTCGTACATGCAAATTCTGCAGTGTGCGGTCCAGTTGTCTGTTGTAGTTGTGGACTCACTCTACTTTTCTAGCTTTGTGAAAAATGATGTGTCTGTGTGCACATGTATAAATGTTCACTAAGGATGTTTGGTGTCTGTTGGTGGGCAACACCAGCATCCCTATCCTCATCAGGAGATCAGCTCGTGCTGTAACTGCAACAGACATTGTCGGTGATGTCGTGCATTCATGACCTTTGCTCCCATTGGTGCTGTGTCCAGCAGTGTTACAAGACTATACACTCTCCTTGGATTGAAAGGGCAGTGCATGGACTCCAGAGGATGGTGACGTACGTAACGTATAGATGTTGGACAGAGGGGGCTAAATTGGGGAAAAAAGCTTTACAAAAAGAAAAAAATAATTGAAAAGATCTGCTTCTAAACAAAATATTTGCCATCCACAGCCTCGGGAAACAGATCTAACAAATTCACATCAGTGAAATATTTTAATGTATGCACATTAAATTCTTCTTAATATCTCTAATGCTTGAACAAATAATACATATGTCATTACTGACAATTCACGTTCTGTTGCCTGATACTTTGTCGGGCAGCTTTCGTAGTTTCCCTGCTTGTCAACTCATAAAGTGTGAGTGTTCAGAAGGGACGAGTCTCCCTCCACAGTTCACCCTGAGTCTCACTTTCCTCTCCCTCCTTCCATCTCTCCCTCTGTCCGTCCCTTCACATGATAAATGAGATGATATTTGGGTCTGTTAATTAGAGAGCTATTTCGGGACCCCAATGAGCTTGTTGCTCCAATGAGATGTGCCCCTCTCCCATCACCTCTCCATCCCCTCCTGCTGTGGGTACGATGGTGCTTGTGCTCGTACCCGCCCACACTTGTGTCCGTGTCCGACTGTTAATGGCTGCTGACACTGTGGCCTGCGATCCGGGAGAGATCCCGAGGAGTAGTCTATTACGGGAGTCTGATTAGTCTGCAATACACCTCTCTCTCCCGAAGGCACACCACAGGGCACATCAGAAGTTCACACTCATGCATATGCACCCACACACACACACACACACGTACACTCATGCATGACTTTATCTTTATAACATATGCACACGCCCTGCTACATGTGGTAAAGGTTAAACAGGGCAATGTTCATTAACAAAATGAACTCTGTCGTCACCTCCACTGGCCTCCCCTCTTCATTAAGGTCATCTTATAGGAAAGAGCCAGCCACATTTAGCACAGGTAATCTCTCATTGAATTACTCTCTGTGTGTATGTGTGTGTGTGTGTGTGTGTGTGTGTGTCACTTTTTCAAACATATGCGTGCGCGCACACACACGTTGACTGACTTACTTCCTCATGCACATTTTTTTTTGTCCATCTCTCTCCATCTTTCGCTACTTCTGTCATTGTTTGCATGCACATGCAGATATAAAATATATTTTAGTTGCAAAATCAAACCAGAGAAACAGCCGAGTACAGTGGGTTCAGCCAAAACCGAACAGATATCAATCGGGACATACAGCTTGGGATATGAGATAAGGCATAAGACTGCGTGTTTATCATTTCCTCTGCCTGTCTCTACATTCATCTGACACATTTCCATTTTTATTTGCTCTGCCTGTGTCACCACTGTTGGTTGTCCCATCTCACAAAATAGCTTGTAAAATGTGCAGCCATGGTGGAATTTGATAAGATGTTAAGTAGTCTAAAATGGTGTGCTATATTTCTCAGAAAAAGTCTTGAGCTTTCACTGTAAATAAATAAACTGACATTAACATTCTGGGTAGAGATGATATTAAAAAGGTGTAAAAGGTGTAATTTTTCGTATACATATACACATTGTGTCAGGCCCTTGTGTACCCCCGTAGATGCCAAAAGGACCTTCCGAAGGTGATGGACTCACAGGTGGAGGAGATCCAGCAGAGGGAGCGTGTAGAAAAGATCCAGACCTACCGTTTGGTCCGGGACAATGTGCTGGAGCACCAGAAGCAGCAGGAGCTCAACAGGAAGGAGCTAATGAGACGCCAGCTGGAGATGCATGAGAGCATGCAGGTCAGTCACAACAGAGACAGACATATGGGATTGGTGCAATTAGCAGTGAAATAGAGAAAATCTTTTCATCAGCTATCTTTCCCTCTGGTTAGACATCAATCCCTGACTTCCCCCTTTTGCATCTCTGTCTTGTCTCCAGGCAGCCTTGTGGCAGCGCTGTAAGAAATTTCTCAGTGCTTGCGAGGCATTTAGTAGCCGTCAGATGGCGGCCGTGAAAACGGAACAGGAAGAGAAACGAGCTCTGGAGGAGGCCCAGCAGGCAGTTCTAGAAAAAACAACCCCCACCTCTGCCGCCGCCCAGCAGCCCAGCAAACGAGCCAAGAGTGCTGGCAAGAAGAAATAATGTTCACTGGCACCAACCTCCAGTCTCAGTTCTCCTCTCAGACACCTCTCAACAAGTCTGTCTGAACTCTGAAGGATTTCCATTTAATCACATTGTGGCTCGTACTTGCTGACACAACATGTGACCAAAAGATTGGGCTATTGTCTCTTTCTTATGTCTTTTTGCTCTTAAAAACATGGAAGTAAGAACTCTAAAAAGTTACTTTGTTCATATATTTGTTACCAGATGTTCGTACTTTCAGCATTTATGCAATTTTCTTCTTGCACATATCTGTGTATATTCTTTTTCTGTCATCTATAACTGACAACGTTTACTGACAAAAGCAGTCTTTGAATGTTTTGTTCATTTTTCTGTAGAACATGTCGGATATAATAAATTCTAAATGACAAAACCGCTGTTACTGACTGCACACAGACATGTAAATCTGCTTTCATTTGACTGAGAATGTCAAGCCATCTTGCTTGCAATATACGCCGAAGACTTTTTGATGCCCAGTATGCCTGATTATATTCTACAAATCTCTTTGTTTTCTTGAAGGTCACTGTATCGACTGCATGGCCCAAGGCATGCTGGATGCAGCCAGCCTCCCACGAGCTGAGTGCTACTGATTGATTGGTTGATTGATAGTAGCCCACAAGAGTCCATTTTGCGCAAGACTGAGACAAAGAGGCGGGTATGAAAAAAAGCAACGCAGGTAGGTGGCAGATCTTTACAGCAATCCATTCCCATAATCCTCAAGGTTGAAGTGAATGTATTTCATAACAGATGAATAGGTTTCTAATATATATAAAACTGTTGATCAATCTGCCCTGGTTTTTTTTTTCCACAAATGGATTTGATGTGGTTATGTAAGTGCCCTTTATCTTAACTTAGTATTTGGAGTGCATCTAGTTGGTCTCCATCCCACGGAGCGAGTCAGCTGATCATCTGAGGAATGGGAAGCTAAATTGGAAATGAAAGGGAAGAGGGTGCCATCTAGTGGCGGCCGCCATTAATAAATTCTCATTACCATGCCTGCACTGGGCTGTTTTCAAGGTTGACAATAATGAATAGTTCAATTTTGTGCTGCTGCATGAAGGAAATTATCATTATGTTGTGTGTGTGTGTGTGCGCGCGTGTGTGTGTAGAGGACAGCAGGATGAAAAGAATTATTTGTGCCTGCTTGTATGTATGTGCCTGTGCAAAGTCATCCTGCACCAACAACCACCATTCTTCT
Organism: Psettodes erumei; assembly: GCA_016785225.1. Taxonomy (NCBI): domain Eukaryota; kingdom Metazoa; phylum Chordata; class Actinopteri; order Pleuronectiformes; family Psettodidae; genus Psettodes; species Psettodes erumei. The sequence continues at coordinate 331,695 of JAFBJZ010000635.1, read as the reverse complement.
ATGTAGGAAGTGATTTCCATTCATTATGATATTGCAGCTTAATGAGGAACATGCAACATATGATAAACATCTTAATGCTGTAGAAACAAGCAAACTTTAACGTTAATATGTGTATGTGTCTGTTGCCACAAGCAGACTTTCCAAACTGTCTCCACGTGTGCATTGCTTTGTTGTTTGTTTTTTGAGTGAGCTTCAGTGTTCAGCCTGTCCTGGCGTACCCAGCCACTATTTCCTACCCTTGTAGCTGCATGACAGAGCTAATCCTGAAAGCCTTGTTCCTGGCACAGAGCACCCCCCTACCCACCCCGTCTCTGCACTGTTCCCTCTCGCCCCGTTTTCTAAAACATTTGTTGTTTTTTTTCTCTTCCTCCTCCCCTTGCCTGGTCAGTGTGCATGATGTATAGTGGTTGTATGTGTGTGTGTGTGTGTCATCCCATTCTGTTGTTAGAGAGAGAGAGAGCGATCACCCGACACTGTAATTGGCAGTGACGTGTGTGTATTAACGGAGAGGCTGTTTGCTAATTGGCAGCTGTTTGCTGGTGGTTTGATGCAAATGTGTTGTGAGCGACAGAAGAACTCCGCTGTAACCTTGAAAACGAGGGAACAGTCAGCCATTGTGTGTGTGTGTCTGAGTGATTGCGTGTGTTCTTTTGACTTCACACAAGTAATAAGAAAATATTTGATTATTAAATGGACCCACATAGAGGGATGATGAAATTAAGTGAAACTAGATACACATTCCCCACATGGTGTGGAGGCTGTGGTGGCTCTTTAATTCACTTCTCCATTCCGGAGGTAATAATTCAAGAGTGCCTTAATCAGTTTCTATGCAGTTACTTCATGAATGACAAAAGGGCATTCTAACTTGCAGGGATTGCCGGCTTATTCGTGGCTCCTCCTGCTTTTCGGTGGTAACATCTGTGCAAGGTTTGCCTGCAGTTGTCATTCAGCGAGCTGTGATGCCGTGCTTTCATCAGACCTCGTGTGGCTCAGTGTCTGGGGTCACCGCGCCTCAGTAGGTCTGACGCTCATGTGTGCAAGTTCAATTGGCTGAGAGAGTTTATTAATTTGTCTTTATTCTATTAATGCTGTTGGATACCTGTTAGTGGTGTGAGCTACAGATACAAGACTGGTTTTGCTTTTTTGGAAATAGCTAAACTTGCTTTAAGTTAGATGCGAAGATCAATACCATTCTCATCTATACGCTAAATATGTAGCAAGAGCAAGGAGGAGGTTTGCATTGCTTTGCATAAGGACTAGGGAGAAACGGAAATCCTGACTCCAGGAAATAGTTTGATCAAGTACTTTCCCATAAACCCCATAAAACATATTTTTTTGTACATGTCAGCTTGTGTATGTGTGTATCTAAGCCACAGTACAGAAGCAAATAAGTGTATTTAACCAAATATGCAACTTCCACGTCTCTAAGTTATGCATCCAGCGATTTGCTCGTCGTGACAAAGTGTAAACTTATTCTAGATCTTATTTTTTATCTATAATGTGTGCAAGGAATATGCAGTGCCCTTCAAATCATCAACAACCATACTCTAAGCTTTTGCTTTCATTCATTGTTGTCTGCCTTGCACGGGCACATGCATTCCCTTACACGTAAATAAGCACACACACATGCACACACAGACACAAACATACATTTCCAGCTGGCAGAGGGCGGTTACAGGGTCCTCTGGCTTATTGGCTCAACATGCTGCAGCGTTGTCCCATTGTTGTTGCTCTCTCCCTCTGGGACCCAACGTCTCGAGAGGTCCGTCCTCAGAGCCTGATAAAAGACAGATGAGCAAGACTTTCGAAAGAGAGATTCCTGTGCCGCCTTGGCTAAGTCTCGGCTCAGAGGAGCGTAAGGCCAAGTCTTTATGTTTGGCAGAATGATCGCGCTGAAGGGGAAAAGGTGAAAAGGCTCGCAGATTGACAGTCAGGCTTTACTGCTGTAATCCAAAACCCCTTGTAACTCTCTGTAATGCACACCCACGCACATGATCTGTAGCCAACGCCGGGGGCTGGACGGGGCCCCAGAATCGCAGGCACAGATATGCTGACCTGGTTTCAGCCTCGCTCTTGTAAGCCCACCAATTCTCTCCTCCTCTGCCTCACCTTTGCTTTGGCCTCACTCTCTCTTCACTCTTCTTCAGCAGACACTCCAGCGATGCCAGCTCCTCTCTCTCTCTCTTCAGCCAACCCAGCACAGCCCTGCAGACATCGGGCTGGGGGTGGGGTGGGGGGGAGGGGTGCACGCTCAAATAATGAGTCAGGAAAAGTTGACAAAAAAGAAAACAAAACTGCAAACTTTGAGATTTTTTAGGTGCAGAGGGAATAAAGTAAGGTCATTATCACTAGAGAAAAACAGTACCTGTCATCAAATTTAGGTGACAGGAGACCAGTAGCAGGATAAATCCTATTATTGTAACTTATACAGATTAGCTGCTTTTTAATTATATCTTCCTTTTTGCCCTATGGTGCACACTTATCAATGTCTACAGGATCCTCCCTGGACTACCAGTTAATACTTTGCAAAGATTAGTCTACTCCTATGTGAAAGTCAAACTGAATCAATATTTGAGCAGGGTTGAGGAAACACGTGTCGTGGAGGATCTGGACAGACTGGCCTAGGTCCAGCTGTGTGTACACTCGAAGATTTGACAGTGACAGCAGAGACGGGCAAGTTGATATTCAAAGCACAGGCCAGTGTTGACAGCTGTCCCTCACTCGGCACATCAAGACATGACTTTCACTGTGGAGGAAAACCGCTTAATGTGTGTCCACACGTAAGGATCAAAGTCTGTCTTTTTGTCCGAGCTGCCCTCTGGGATATTTTAGTCACAACTACGTCCCCTGATAGTTATACAAGCTTCTACTAATATTCGGGCACTTCTTTCAGTGGCCACCGTTGTGTGTTGGAAGTGGCTTGGGTCCATAGTTATTGTAGAGCGGTTGTTGCAGTTGTCAGGGCGCAGCTGATGTAACTTCCTGTTGTGCCGCAGTGTCCAAACTGTTTATGTCAAAAGATCTTTGAATGGTTCCTCAGATCGCCCCAGATGTGGTTCTTTGTTTGTATGCAAAGATAAGGTAATGAATTCCAAATGCGCATGGTGTTGAGGAACACTTTTGTTTAGCACAGCACTAATCATGCAGCGTTTGATGTCGCCGCTTAAAAGCTCTGCCTCAGCTGATACGTGAATGAAAGGTAATCTAATAGATAGATGGCTGAACGGGAGGATACACAAATTTCCTTAAATAGCATCATTGCGACTGCCTGAATCAGAACCTAATTGCGTCGTGTTGGAGATGACTGCGTTAATTCAGCGGTGCAGGCTCGGTTTACACAGCAGAGCTGGGAGGTGTCAGGTTGCCAATAAAACAGGAGTCTAAGTTTCATCCCCACTTTATTGGATTGTTCAGGAGCCTTTGCCCAACCACAGGGGATAATTCTGCAGCTTCATTTACCATCATAGGCTGCAGAGTGAGAGGTGTCCTCGGTAACACGGCCCTCCATCACACCACTGTAGTCCTGCGGGGGTCGGTAACTTTCTTGAGAATCCGCTTCCACTGCTCGTGAGCTGGATTTCTCCGTCGTCTCTCGTTTGGCATCGTGTTTTCTTATTTGAACACGTCAGATCTTTTCTGTCAGACTCCCACCTCTGATGTGTGGACGGACAGGAATCTCAACGCGCTGCCGCACACTAGTTCGGTGACACGTGACACATGGTCACGGTGAAGTGCCGATCTGATGAAGTGAGAATTGAGTGGTGCTGAAACCAGCAGGGGGGAGTGGTGGCTGTACAAGGGAGTCCTCAGTAACCTGTCCTGTGCTAAGCATTGATTATTGCTATCTTAGATAACAGGACGGGAGACCTATCTCTGTCATGCACACACACACACACATAACAAACATTTGTGCCTCATTTTCCTTGTACATTAGTGAGGAGGAAACGATGCTTTCACGCCCCTGTCCATACAAATACCAGTAAAATCATAGCCTCTCACTGACTGTACTGGATTCCCCTCTGCTCCTTCAGTGGGCTGGGACTGACAGTGGTCTCGTCTCATCGAGCCAGTGACATTGAACTGAGGACAAAGTGCTGTTCACCTACCGTGTCTCTTTCTTCAATCCCTGGTTGACCAGCATAAGTAAACTTAATTTTGGCTGTACGCCAACTGCAGCTTCCTTCTAAGAATCTGTCCCTCCCAGTGGTCCTGTGTCACTGTGATGGTAACAGTGGCAATACCCTTTCCTTTTAATAGTAGCATCCATCTGTTCCACTGTGTGTGTGCGTGTGTGTGCGTGCGTGCTTGATGGTCGGCTTATCGCCTTGGCTGATTATTGGAATTGATAACAGCTGTGCCGCCCCAAGTGGAGACAAGCTGACATTGTGTCACGTACATCCCTGGAGCTGCATGCCTGCACACACACACACACACACACACACACACGTCGACAAATTGCAATATCAGTCATTTTTGGCTCGTTAGGGACATATGACCTTATGACCTTGAAGGCTTGATCCATAGTCATCTTAAAAACGAGTTGTGATGCCAGAATCATAAACTCGTGCCTGCATTCGACTCAAGCTTTTTGATTAGGAGGGCTGCGGACGTGATTAAGGCTTTATGGCGTTTTCAGTTTCTCCACCCCCGTCTGCTGATCTCTTTTATCCTCCCATCAATATTTATAAGTGCCTGTGTAACCATAAGGGTTGGTGGTGGGTGGGTGGATGCCGTGCAGAGGGACATTTACGGATGTAGCTCTGAGCTCTGATACTGTCCGCATGCAACACATCTACACGTGTGTTCACAGGGGTTATGTTTGACATTGAAAACATCCTCCAATTTAACCAGGCAGAGACAATCAAGTGTTCCCTCAAGGGCATTGGCTCATTAACTTGCAGTCCCTCTGGGATGTGTATGTGTGTGTGTGTGTGTGTGTGTGTGTGTCTGGGTGGGTGGGTGGGGGGGTCTCTTTGTTACTGGTATACTCATATTTCCTCTTTGCTCTTGGACTGCGTGAAGTTCTTATGACCAAAAACTTTAATGTGTATGCTTTTAATCACACGCCCCCAGCATTGTGTGTGTATGTGAGTTTTATGTGCAACAATGCTGTGTGCCCTCTCCCTTGTTAGCTCATGCTATGCTGGCTATACTTGTTGTATAAGGACACAGTGGTTGAACGCCGCAGGGAGGCTCAGGGTCATGAGCGCTAGACTCAGGTGTGCTATGATTCGCTTGATTAACTACAGCTGTCAGTGAGGGCGGAAGGTCCTTGTCCCTCCGGTCTTTCTGCGTGACAGGCAGACACCCCGACTCTGTGCGACCTGCCGTTGTCCCCCGCGTCCCCATGGGTTTCTCACTTTTTTTCCAGACAGCAGAGGGAGTTTGCTGCTGCGGGGGTCACACGGGGCTGACTGTGATGCCGAGCTCTGGGGCTGCGCAGTGTGGTGCATGGGAAAAGGAATCAGTCTTGAGCGTGCGCGAGTGTGACAAGGTCTGTCTCTGTTAGGTCATCTGTGAGATTTTAAGTGGCTTAAATGTACCAGAGGTGAACAGTCTTTGGATGAGGACACATGTGCATTGTTGGAGGATTGCCTGTTTATGTAACTGCACATTAGTTTCATCTAGTTTGGTCACTTAAGAACAAAAACATCACTCAAACTGTGCAAAATGCACTTCAACAACAGTCTTGCATAAGCAGAGGACATATAACCCCTTACTGTAAGATCTGAGTAATAAGATGCATGCAGATGTATGCGCATGCATATTCATAATCTTGATGCAAACATCTGTGTAATGTATGCTAATGTCTGTGTGTTGGGGGCATTTTCACTTCGCTTGTCTTCACAAGTCTGCTGTCCAACAATACACTTCACCTTCTGATGTGCCAGCGTGTCTTTATAAAATGGGAAAAATTTACATTGGTGTAGATTTACTGCACTATGATTCTGTGTTCACTACAAATTCCGGCTTATGCCACTGCTGATGTATAGAGTAAGAGTAGAGTGACCAGCTGGCTGTCATTTCCAAACTTCAGTCATGTCTGTAGGTACAAAGGATTATATACAATAAACTAAAGGCTGCTTATGAATGCCAGCTGAATGACTATGATCAAATCACCATGACCTTAGATGGGATTTATGCCACTGTTCATCCCTTTGGCCTCTTTCTTTTCTTTCTGTCTATTTGCACTTTGGCCTTTTGCAAACAAAAAAAATAAAAAAAACAAGCAAACAAGCAAAAGAAAAAAAACAAAACAAAACAGCGTTGCCTCCGTGGAAAGCCTTATCAAAGAACACAAGCACAGCAGTCAGACTCTAAAGACAGCACACACACACACACATGTATACACAATGCAGCCAGATGAATAGCCTGGCCCCAACACAATGGTGCTAAATTAAATCACTGATGTCAGAGTCGCCAAAAGCCCTCCCCTCCCCTCCCACATCACTCTCTCACTCACACACATGCAAGGATTGACTAATAAGGACTTCTTTGTGTGCTCGTATAATGTATTCTGGATCAGGCGATATCAGTTGAGGTTGGAAGGTGCCTATGGTCAATTTCAGTTCATTATGCAAATCAGCATTGCAACAATTGTTTTCAAGCCTCCCTGGTACGATTACTGAATTAATAATTTGCTCCCTGGTCCTCTTCATATCTTTTTCTGCCCTTTTGTTTAATAGCACCTTCATTTCCTCGATGCAGTCTTTACATCATCAACAAAGCACAGCTTACGTGGACACACGTACAGATGGGCTCATACAATCAGCATTGATTATTGCAGCATGCTGTCATGGGGGACATAGACATGCCCTTTTTTGGACTTTCTTCAGTTCGGGGCAGAGTTGGCATCAGGTGTCGTTAGCGAGAGCGCAAACACAGCCATTACTTCCACCGCAGCGCCCCTGTCCCCGCCGCCGGCGGGCACCTGTCGAAGACGAGCACGTTAGCAAACAGCGCCAAACAGGTGGCAACGCCGGTGTCGCTCAAGCATGAGCCGCCTCAGCTGAAGTGGCAAGGCTGGTACTTTCATGTGTGACCCCACCACCATACACAGCTGTACTGTGGTTCTGAACTCAACTCAGTTAGGCTCTTATGGGGAAACGTAACCCGTGATAAAGTTGTCTGAGTGGTAGATCTCTACAGCAGCTGGTCCAGGTGGACCACAGCCTGTCAGAAGTACTGATAGAGTATCGTGGGGGCGGGAGCATTGAGCTTGTTTGGACACACACGTAGAAGAAGTTATTTTCTCTCTTAAAAGCCCAACTGTGAGCTCTTGGCTGCAGCTCAGCGCCGTGTCTTGCGTGGGTGTAAGGCGCTCATAAATTTAGAGGTCTGCAGCGAGACAGACTCCACAGAAATTCTAAAAGTATGTGCATTAATGATACACTCAAGATAAGATGTTACCTTAATGACAGGGATGGCTTAAGTATGTGATGGCTCCATTATGGCCATCCAGCCAGTGTGGACGCCTGGGCCCAGGCCAGGTGCGCCCCTGGTCACGTCACCAGTCAATCACAGGGATGACACATATACAGAGGGACAACAATTCACACTCACCGTAACGCCTGCGCCAAGTTACAGTCATCAGTTAACCTAGTCTTCATGTCTTTTGACAGAGCACCCAGAAGAAATTCTTGCAGCACGGCAACAACAGACACTCCAGATGGTTCTGGATCCGTAGACAGGCTCAGATATCAGTTTGAGTGTGGGCCGAACAAAACCCACAGAGGCAATCGTCTGCAGCAGGTTAGTGCCCAAAGTGGGTTTCAAATAAAGACATTACAGCCTTTGTGTTTGACATTTTTTTAATGTTAAAGCTGTGTCAGGGATACATGCAATGCCACCTAGCTGGCAGACAGCAGGGACCATTCCCAAATGCCTCCCCCCTCAGTAGCTACATGATGTGCGTTCATGAAGTCACACGTGCAGCTGTGGAGAGGGGTGAGTATAAATAACAGGTAAACTATGGGACTACACTAACAGCAGGAAGGAGTCGTCTCCATGGATACTAACAGATGCATTGCTTGCTCAGCTGTTGGGGGCTGTTTCCCTGCAAAATCCATCCTGTTGCATCTTTAAACAACATAACAAATCATCAAACCCTGTGCTCTCTAACTGAGGCTGGACCTATAAATCCAATGTGGACAAAGTGATGCTTTTCTGTCCCACTTGATTTTTTAAACATTTTTTAATGTGTTGAAACCCAGTCTGATATCATACTATGTAAAGTACCACTTAAATGTTCATTAATGTGATGTTTGTTTTATCCAAAATCATTTTGGAGACAGTCTGCTTTCACTTTCCACCATGGCTTAGGGGTGGCCTTTCGTGTGGCCAAGTTTCCACGCCAGCACAGGAGAACAGGGGCGGAGGGTACAGTGGAAAAAGAATGGGACTGAGCCCCGTCTGTCTGCTCGTCTGTCTCCACACGGACACTCACAACGCCGCAGCATCCCAGCAACATCACCAGCATAGCCAGGTGCAGTGGAGCAAAACCTACTATGTGTGCGTGAGAGAGGGAGGGGGGGCGTTGTCGGTGGGGAGTGCGGATGAAAGGAATAGAGAGAAAGAAAGAGCGAGAGAGAGAGAGAGAGAGAGAGAGGGGGGAGGGCTGGCAAGGTGGCGTGGCGGGATTTGTGTCGAAGCCTCTGCTCTGTCAGACATGCGCAAGAGCGTCAGCGGCAGCAGCAGCAGCACCACCACCACCGCTGCTCTGCGTTTCCGCCTTGGCTGAGCGGCGCGCACGGCCCGAGAGGGGAGGGGAGGGAAGCCGAGAGGAAGAGCGGAGCCACCAAGACGCAGTGGGGGCACAGCACGGACTCCGAGCAAATTACACCGACGCACGAACATCCCGGCAGCCCGTCTCCAGATTCTCGCGTCAAGGGGCGAACCGAGTGAGCAGCGCGCGCCAGAGCCTTCCAGCATGGAGACTGCGCTAAAAAACCAGCACTAAAATGTGAGATTTACAGAGGGTATCAGAGGAGAGAGCCAGCGCACGCGTGTGTGCGTTTGTGTGTGTGTGTGTGTGTGTGTGTGTGAGAGAGAGAGAGAGAGAGAGAGAGAGAGAGAGAGAGAGAGAGAGAGAGAGCGAGCGAGAGGAAAGTGGCTACCCCCTGTATCTTCTGCGGGTGATCTCAATTCTTTGCTCTGCAGTCTGAAAATGAAGAAGTTCAACATCAGGAAGGTGCTGGACGGCTTGAAAGAGGTGTCCTCCTCCACCCCGTCTGTCCAAGTGGGGCCACAGGAGAACCATCTGATCCAGGAGACCCTCCAGTCCGAGCATTTCCAGCTCTGCAAGGTGGGTGAGCCTGACGCTACACAGCTGAATTCCGCATGTAGTTCTTTTTAAAATATATATATATATATATACTGCTCACAGTTTGTGATGCACTTATCCCATCGCAGGACACAGCAGGTGCAGGCGAGCTCTTCGCAGTCAAATTAATTGATGGGCAAGGCATTTTGCTCTGTAGTCTTCCTCTATAACTATAACGATTACCTGGTTGAAGGTTGTGGGTTTTTTTAGCGTAAGAATCCCTTTTCGGAGAGGATCAGTGAAGCGTGTCCAAGGCATGGTTAGTGTAACACTGCGCATATTGTAAGGTGCCGGGACAATTAACATTACTAAGTTCCCATTTGGCTGCATAGTGTTATTTCACTTGTTTTTTTGCACATCATTTCGTTATTTTTGGTAGGATATTAAAAAAAATGCCATCGTTTGCTGTATGCGCGCTTGGACATGAACTGTCATATGGAGGGGTTGGGCCAAACTGATCCCCTCTTGCATAATATGTTGGGTTTGGATTAGCGACAGGCTTGGTTTCTGGTTGATGTGTGTGTGTGTGTGTGTGTGTGTGTGAGAGAGAGAGACACCAAGCATGTATTCCCTTTTTCCTATTATCTTTCCCTCAGTCTCTCTCCATCCCCCTCTCCTATCTCTTTCCCACACACCTTACACACTCTTTTCTTGCTCTCTTGCTCGCTCTTTCTCCGTGTCTCTCTCTCTCTCTCTCTCTCTCACACACACACACACAAACACACACACACACACACACTCACTACACTTTACCCCCACATCATTGATCCATTGGGGACTGGTGGCGCCTGAAGAGAGTGGGAGCCTCTTTGGGAAAAAAAGGCTTGCCCTTCTCTTTCTGAACCGGCCACAACAACAGATGGGGTTAATAAACACACATACAGTTGACATGCTGTGCATTCTACATGTTAACCCATTATATTGTTAAATCAGTGCTTCCCCAAGAGGGCCCTAATGGTTTTGGCCTACTGGTGATTTTTTATATCTTTCCAAATTATAAAACAGTTTTTCATATTCGATGAGGTGCCGAAAACCATCAAGTCTGCTAGCTGCCACCGTCCATTGTCCATTGATAGGCTTTATTTTGTGTTACATGGTGGAGTCTGTGTGCCTGTGGAGGTCAACCTCATTGAGGAAGCATGCGATTGTTGCTATTGGATTGTGTTATGGACGCCAGCAACCAACCAGACACCAACGTAAGCTGCAGAGGTCCAAGTTCAGGAGTAGATTAACTTTTAAAAACGTAATCATCTTAACAGTGGTCAGAAGTAATAAGTTTGAGTGCCTGAGGTAATAACTTGAAAACGAAATAAGTCAACACACCGGAGGGCTTATGGGATATTGTGGTTGAGTGGCTATGAGAGTAGCAGCAAAGAGATTACAGGTTTGATTGCCACAGCAGCCTAAATGTGTCTATCATCAGCCGGGCATCTGATTGAAGTCTCTTTGAAGAAGATGTCGGTCTCCCTCCTGCATCTTTGCAGCCCGTGTGGACAGAAACTGGCTGTGCTGTCTCTCTGCGAGGAAGGCAGGTGTCTCTGCTGCACTGAGTGCTTCTTATGTAATGTGCTTTAGCCTTCTGCCGCTAAACAAACAAATCCAGCGGCCCACCACCGGCTAACTGATGCCATAAAGCTGCAGCCACACACATGCAGAGGGTGGACGTAAAAATGGGAACACCTTATGATGCAGCGCACTCCTATAGGAGGCCCTGCAGCAAAGAGTCACCAAATGCTCCTCACTAATATGTCTTCTGCGTATTTTGCTATTTTATTTCCAGACTTAGGTGTAATCACGACTTCATGTGGGAGGCAGTGAGAGAAGCAGAATGAGAAGAAAAGATAAAAATGAGAGAGAAGAGAAGTCTCAAAATAGGTCCATGATTGTGAAAGGATCCTAAACAGCAAAGCCAAATATCAGCCTATCATGAAGGACAGGTTACCTATGCATAGAGAGAGCATCTGTTCCCCTCTTTCATTTTCTATTTTCTTTACAATTTGCAGGCTTCACACTTTTGTTTCATAACATTGTCCACATCTATCTGGGCCAATCATTTTTACCAAATTTAGATGTGTGACATCCTATGACAGAACAACACCCCCGATCTGTGACATGCATATTGTACATTGACTGTAACGCATCTTCTTCTTTATCGTCTTTCTGTCTATCACCCAGACTGTCCGTCATGGCTTCCCCTATCAGCCATCATCCATGGCCTTTGACCCCGTGCAGAAGATACTAGCCATCGGCACCCAGAGCGGAGCTCTCAGATTGTATCCTTTAAAATTCCATCATGTTTTTAGAGGCCAGCGTGTCCCATGGCAGCTCCTCTGGGTAGCTGCATCCCGCGGAGGCAGCAGCAGGTAAGTGAGCAGATGTCTGGGCTGCCATAGTTTGACGCTGATGTAAGTTGTTTGGTGTATTTTTCAGTGTATTTGCAGACTGTGCTTACGAGTTTTTGGTAGCATTCAAGGGATGACAGGTACCTGGACTTCTGTATGCGCTTGTGAACTTCAGCATAAAGAATAAAATCTTTGATTTGTCTTAACCTTAAAGCTCAAGATCCACATATTATCACATGGTGAGATAAAACTTAAACCATAGACCAAAACCAAGCTTAACTCAATATTACTTGATTCCAATTTTTGCTGCTTTGACCGAATATTTCACATTTGTTCACACATTTCGAATAGCAACTATAGTCATTGAAAAGTCCACATTTAGCCCTGATTGATGTAAGTGGTTAAGGTAGCTTGCGACTTGGAGGATGAGGACATTTACACAAACAGGGACAGCAGCTTGCAACGAAACGGCACCGCGGGGAGTCGTATAGCTTCTGAGAACGCCCGCGAGCCCGCCTGTATCAGGCTGCTTTTACAGGTCCTCCATGTGTTCTCCTGCCTGTCCGACAACCTTTGCCAGCTCATTACGGTGTGATGAAGAGCTGTCGGCCTGGCTGTCCCTGGTTCCCACCTGCTGGCAGCTATGGCTGTGACTCAGTCTCATTCACCTGCACTAGAAAGGTGAGGATACAAACAGATTCTTACAGGCGGGGTGGGGTGAACATAAAATCTACAGAGCCTTGTTTACCAGACTTATAAAAAGATGACGACGGACAGCCAGTGTAGCTTCAGTGTATTTTCTTCCTCTCCTTAAAGGCAGCCTGAGATAGATAGAGGATATAATGATAGACCACATTTTCTAGCGATGACTAAATGTTCCTAAAGATTTACAGATTCACCAGGAGCCATGAGTTTTCTGTCAGCAGCACACATGTATTCGCAGATATGAGATGAAATCCCTCCTCTGGTAGAAGCACTATGTCAGGGCTGATGCAGGAACTGGTGAATAAGCTTAATCGGACTTAAGCCTCGCCGGCTGGTACAATGCTTCTTTGAGCTCCAGACTGGGTAAACTCAGTATGAGGAAAAGCTGCACTCGTGGCATGAAGGACGCCTACAGCCAAACAGCTCGGAGAACAAAACGCATTCTGGGTGGAGGGATCTTGTCAGGCGGTTGGCGCTGGCTGCAGCTGGTCACTTTGAAACCTGTATGAACAGAGGAATTGCTCTTGTGTGTGAGTGATGCGGATCAGATATGGTCTTATCAGAGACAGGGGAAGGTGAGTTGGGAGTCATCCGTTTATTCTTTGGTGCAAGTTCCCTCCCCCCCGTCATGCGCTGTTTAGTCAGCCCTGTCTCTTTGTCTGATTGACAGTGATACCAGCGTAGCACAGATGAAGGGGCCATAATGGAGATTTCATCATTCTTATCATTCTTTGCATTGCCGTGCTGCAGCCTGGGTTTTTTTTAACGAAATGATATTCTAGTTAAATTTTGGGCAGGTTTTGTGAAAGGCACCTGGGGACTCCTGCCATGATACCTCGCTGTGTCCTGGAGGTCATTATTTTTGCAGTTGGTGACGACTCACGGCTATGGGTGTCTATGCGTGTTTGTGAGTATGTGTGCTTGTTTGCCTGGCGTGCCTGCCAGGACATTTGGCTGCAACCCTCTCCCGTGGAGGATTACAGGAAGTGGCAGATCAAGGGCCTCAGCCTGGCAGCGTGGCAGTGGACTGAGAATTACAGCAGGAGCAGGAGCCGTGTGTGCGCGGATGTGTACACGCGTGCAAGCGTGAATACGTGTCTGCGTGTGCGCCCGCGAGTCCTCCGAGGGAGGCGGCTGATCCCTCGAGCCATAAAGCCAGTCATTTCTGTGATCTCCCCCAAAACTGTCCCGTGTTTGATGGCCAGCCCTGACTCTGCTGCTGCCTCCCCCATCCAGCTGGGGAGATGACAGTGTCCCTTTGGTGTTGTCTGGAGGAGGGAAAGAGGGGGGACAGAGGGAGAGGATGGCAGGAGAGCCAGCAGACAGGACAGGCCGATGGACGGCGGAGAGCAGAGAGAGGGAATAGGTTAGAAAGAGTGAGAGAGGCAGGCTATCCTCTACTTCAAGATGTAATGGCCAAGAATAGAATCCTTATTGATCTGTGTGTGGTAATGCACTGAGAAAGATATGCCCAAGTGTGCACATACACACACACACACACACGCTCACTTGTTTTCTACACAATATCTCAGCAGCAAAAAGAAGTCATGAGCATTTGGAAAACAGGTTTTGCTGCGCAAGCAGTACACGCATATTAGCCATCCATCGGATTAGCAGTGTAATTTCAAAAATAAGCAGAAATGCGGTGCAGTAAAATGTGCAAGGAACAAAGCTGTTTCAGTTTAAGTGATTGGGATAAGAAGAGGGGCTGAAAGGAGTCCTCCTCATTTCTTCCTATGTAAGGTCTTCAATTCCTCACCAGACAAAACAAAATCTCTTGCGCTGAAGCCACACGTGATGTCAGACATCAGCTGTGGATTGTTGACACAGAGTGGTAGTATTGCAAAGCCAGTGACAACGCACAATAAACACAGGGCAGTGTTAGCGCAGTTAGCTACGTCCATTAACCAAAAGCACACAGCCTAATCTGAGGGGAAACTCTTTTTCCAATATGATAAAAATGAAGATAATTCCTACACTTTCAAAACTTCAATATTTTACATGTTGTAAAATTGAGTGTTGAGTGTGACGTACATTAGATATAAATATATATATATAGATATAGGATTCTTATACAGTAGGAAAAGTGTTCAGTAACCTGCAAGGTGGGGTGTGGGACATCAGTAGTTATTGAGTACCAGTGAAAATGTCTCTGTAGAACTGACACTGTGGAAATCTCTTGCTCAGTTATTCATCAGTCAGATGTTTCCTGTTCTCACTCAGTTTACTTTGGCCCGTGTTTTATGTAGACGGACTTGTTTGCCGCCTGTGTTGAACAACTCATACACGCGTGTGGCGTATGCTGTTAAATAAGAAGCATGTTTACCCTGCTCTGCCAGATATCTTATTGACACTGGTTTTGAAATGACCAGCAATAACCAATAAACCTAGTGGGTCAGATTGTGTGTTAAAGGCAAGCATAGCATGGGCAGAATTAACACTTTTTTCCAGAGCACTGTGTAGTGTACAGTAAACAGTTTTGTCACCCCCCTGGGAGGGAACATGCCACAGGAGGGTGTTTATTAGCCAATATTGGCAGCTAATTGTTATTAAACTGAAGGCATTTGTATCTGTATGTATTTTGTGCGTGTGTGTGTTTGCTTCCTGGGTGTTCTGTATGCGTGTGTGTGTGTGTAACAATGCGGAGGCTCACCTCTTCAGGGAGACGGCTCTTTACTGGTGGTGGCCACGAGAGATGGCAGCGCTATAACTCAGAGACTCCCTGTGAGCCAGCAAGACGCAGATCAATAGATCAAATTGTCACTCCATGCTCTGCCAGATTATCTCATTGGCAGGCGCAGGGCATCATAGGACTCACACATACAAAATTGGGCAAGCGTGCACACACATACACACACAAACTGAGTTATTATTTCAGGACAGGCATTTGGACACACATTCACACTTGCACACAGGCATGCAAGAATGTGATGATGGATGACTCGTACTGTACAAATGTTAGCGGACGTGTAAACGCAAATACTCGATGTGTACTGACATTTGAGGAATGGCAATACGTTTGCACACGCAGGCAGGCACTGGTACACGCATGTTTGCAGAGACAACTTTGACCACACACACACACACACAAACACCGTCAGTGGCAGTAACCCTGTGCAGCTTTCCGTAGCCCAGCCTTGACCGTGACATATCTTCATCATAAGTCTTCCTTCTGATTCGCTCAGTAACCGTGCCACCCGTCAAGCTTTGTCGACACTCGCAGGAGAACCTTGCTAAACCACGAGGTCTTAGACCTTTGAATGGGCATCATTTTCAAAAGTGTTGAAACAGACATTGCAGCTCGGCAGGAGAGAGTTTCGTTGCTATGGCGCACACAAATGATTTTTTTTAAAATTGTAGTTTACAATCTCCAGAGAGCATCACAGTGTGTGCGTGCATGTTTCTCTTTGAACAGAGGGGGAATTTCATGTGTTTCAGTGTTGGCCAGAAATTCCTGAAGGATTCTCATGTGATATAAAGCTTTCACAGGTTAGTTTGTAGTTGAATCAAACAGAACACAGACTGCATGTAATTTATACATCTGTGATGATGGTAATGGGTTTTGATTGCAATGAGCGATAACAGCGGATCTTCAGTGTCCCTAGAAGAGGGATTTTAATGGGGATGGTGGAGAAAAAACTCGCTTTCCAGTTCATTACTTAAAGACTGTGGGTGTTTAGTTTCAGCTCGCAGATCATTTGTTTATTCATTTGCTCGTCAGTTTGTTTCGCTGCATCTTTTTCCCTCTTACTTTGCTCTCTTCTCAGTGGGGTTGCCAGTTTCCAGCTGACTCTTCTAGATGGCACTCTACAGTGCAGACCAGGCCTAGGGTTGTGTGTGTGTGTGTGTGTCTGCGTTCAGTTATGCAATGTGCCGGAGCTTGGTGCAGCAAAGACCGGGCTGAGTGACACGCCAGCAGTCATCAAAAGGAGCTGAGCTGCTGCCGCTGCCACTGTGTTGTGGACGGCGTGTTCTGTGTGCGGATGATTGAAGCATTCACACGTGTGATCAATGCACGAACCTGCCTACATTTGCAATGTTGTTTCCGTGTCCCTGTAGTAATTTCTAGAAGCTTCATTCCTGTGTCACTGGTAGCATATGTAGCATAGCGGTAGCACATGTCGGGTGGAGGCTTGGGGAAAAACTAGAGGTATCACGCAAAATAAGGAAGGATGAGGATCTCATCCCAGCTGACCTCGTTTTACTTTTCACACAAGTGGGAAAAGGATTTGGGGAAGAGAAAGAAGAGAGAGAATAGCTTGAAATTAAGTCGTCTTACTGCATCTGATGTGAGAGTTTAATGGTGTGTGTGTGTAAGGAGCTGCTGGTAGATTTGGAGGAGTGCGCTTGTGTCTGCCAGATGGTATTTTTCTTTTTTTTTTTTTAAAAGAATGGTTAAAAGAAGTGGCCTCGATGAGGCCCCGAGATGTGGCTTTCATGTCACGCCTGCACGCCAACTTTCCAGAGTGTGCGCGTGACAGAAAAGTTTGTGCGCATGTACCTTATGTGCTGTAGTGAAGTAATCAAAGACCCCTCCCCCCATGCGCCGAGTTTCATCTTTCAGGCTCTCCGAAAGCACTCGGCGTCCTCTGTTCTTTATCGGTTTTTAGAAATGGAAAACAAATTTTTGCTGCATCAGTACCACAATGTAGTTGCTGCTTCTCTCTGTCCAATATCCTGACAGTGTGACCCGCTTAAGTCCTTTAGCCTTGACAAGTGCCAAATGGAATCGGGGTTTAGGATGATTAAAGTTGTGCTGCCATGTTGCCTCTCTTCAATAATTTAGTGTACATTTAACTCTAGCTTTTTCTACTCTTGCTCCCCGTCACTTCTCTCTGCAAGACATGATAGGTCCTGCATTTCTCTATGAGAGATGTGACTGTGATGGTTCGTTTGTTTTATCAGTCCACTAATGGAAAAAGCGCGCATGCACAAAAAGCACAAACAGATGATTACGGCCCTTTCTTCCTCCAGTGAGTCATCGCAATTCAGGAGGCAGTGTGATATTTCTGCTCACTAGAAAGCAATGTTATTGGAGGACGGGAAATCTCGATGACCTGGAGAAAGGTTAACAGCTGGCTGCTCTTGGGTAGGAATGCTAAATAAGATTCGTCTGGAACTGTGTGTGTGTGTGTGTCTGGCCCTATCTTCAAGGCCAACCCTGAGGATCGTTAAACCGCAGATACATACATCATTTACAGAAGCTTTATAAAGTGGGAAAGACTCTGATCCCTGCGCTGTTCTGATTTTCCCATATTTCTCATCGGGCTATGCACAAAAATAATAGAGAGCAAGTGGTGTATGTGTGTGTGTGTGTGTGTGTGTGTGTGTGTGTGTGTGTGTCTGATATGGGGCAGCAATGCCTGAGAGGTCACCAACCTGTGCACTAATTATTCCCAACAGACGGCAGGCAACGCTCGAGTGGCTCATTGTAAATACACAGTGTCGTGTAGGCTGGAGGGAATAAATGGGCTGAGATCCGCACATATATGCTCGGAGGTCGTACCTACTGCACTGGTTGATGGTTGGCTCCCTGCTGGCTGCTTGCAGGCGGTTAGCAATTTGATCAGACAAATTATGTAGCGTTCCCTGCTCTGGGATCACTCGTCATAATATATTAGTTGAAAGTTGAAACGCAAAATAGCTAAATTTGCATTCAAACTGGACATGAGACCTCTCGATGGATGCTGCAGTCCTGCAGGCATTGTTTTGCAGACCATCTAAATCCTTTCAGGCAGGAGGTTTTGAAAACCATGAAAACTTAAAGATTTGGAATCAACTTATTTTCATCGTTTTGGCCTCAACGTCGTTCTCATCAATATAATTGACGAGCAAAGAAAACCATAGATTAGTCGAAGATGAAGCAGAAACAGTAACTGTTACCCTTCCTGGTTCACCTGGGTGGTTCTGGTAAAGTTCTGAGCTGCAATAGTTGCCTGGCCCGATTATCACAATGCATTGTCATCTCACTTCAGTCATGACATTGTTCGTAAGGTGATGTAGTTTTCATTGAAAATGAAAGCGGTTACCTCAAAAAGAGGCTTCGAAATATGAGATGACTTACCCGTGCAGCTATTATCCTATCTTGACGCAGTGGTGGCACAGATGATGGTGATGATTTTTGTTTTTTATTATTTTCAGATTTGAGCTCCGTTCTGGTTTGGCCTCTTAGAGAGTGACAACCAGGGACTCACAGTGCTGTCAGCCCACTGTGATTTATGACAGGAATTACTTGAAACAACTGCTTTTTCAGCATTACTGGGGCCCACCTGTGAGGGCCATGTTCCTGCTGTATTGATTTACACTCATGTTAGTCCTGGTCAATATGTTCCTCTACTGTAACGGCACGCTCGCCACCAAAGGGCTGGACCACTGTCCGGTCCCCCGCACCGCAGAGGTCCTTCGTAATCGAGGGTCAAGTTTCCAAAGTAAATGAGCCTAAGCGGGTTATTGGATTTTGTTTGGTGTCACTGTGCACCGCGTCGGGTTCAGGAGTTACGGCATGTGTACGCAGCATGTGGTAACACTATGCCTCCTATTGATTAAAAATTGTGGTTCATTTGTAAGTCTGAGGCTTTAATTCTTAATCTCCTTGAAGATTAAATGCCAGCACTTCTCAGAGCATATTACTGGCAATTTCTTTACAACTGCCAAAATTAAAACAAATGATCCAAGTTGTCTCTGAATGAGGCAGTGTTGAGCAGATCGCTAAGTACAAGTTGTTGCTACTTGCCCTGGACAGATTAGGGCATGTACTGAAAGCTCTTGTCTGTCCACTGACATAAATATCACTTCATCATACGTGCGGTAATTCTAGCGTCTCCGTGGAACGTCACTGTCATGTCATCAAATCACACATGACACTGACAGAGAACTCGCCGTGTGCGATCAATTTAAAAGCATTTCTGAGGCTGAACGGGAACATGTTGTCTTTCCTTTACCTTCAGCGCGCAACCCTCGGGCATCGTCGAGAAGTGACGATCGGTCTGTAGGCCTGAGTTGGTCCGAAGCTTTTCTGTGTACCCTGCCTTCGAGTGACAGGACCAAAAATACAAAATATGATGCAGCTTTTTGTAAGAAAATGTCATAAAGGACTAACTGTTTCCGTTTATCCTCAAGGTGACCTGTCCAAATCGAGGGCGGGGGGCTTGCGACTGAATGAAAATGCTGTGATTTCATGAGCTCAAAAGAAGCTAAAAATGAAGGAATGTCTCTTCAGGTGCTTGTTTGAGTAACAATGTTGTGTCAGCACCCGACACTCTGTGATTTCGCTTGACATTGTCGTCGAGGTGTGGGGAAGTGTGGCGAGGGTTGAGTCTAACGTGCGCCGTCAGGTTGGCACAGTCCCTGCGGTGCTTGTAAGGGGACGTGCTCAAAAAAACGCTGCGAAGCACAAAGATTCTGTCGCCTCGCTTCTCTACCTGCCCTTCGTGTGACCTCTAGGTCTCACATAAATGTGAAGTATTATTTCTTATATTTAATCTCCTGTTGTCCCGCATGCTACTCCTCTCTTTTTTTATATTTCACATTCACAAGGATATATACTGTAATTGTTTATTTCTTTTAGGATTTACAGATTTTTTTGTCCCCCTGGTCTCTGTGCTGATTCTCAGCAGCTCATTATTTTTGTCCAGCTACTGTAGGTAATCTTCCACTCTGCCTCCAGGGACTCTGCCTCCTCCCCATTTTCATGTTTTTGTATGTTTACTTATCTTTTGTCTTTTGTAACCCTTTGTCTCCCAAGTGCCATACCCAAACATAAAGAGGCTTATGTGGCACTTGAATATAATTAATGATCAAATGTTTCTTTCTTATCTATCATGTAACATACAGGTGATGTTAATAGAAACCTTG
Organism: Psettodes erumei; assembly: GCA_016785225.1. NCBI lineage: Eukaryota > Metazoa > Chordata > Actinopteri > Pleuronectiformes > Psettodidae > Psettodes > Psettodes erumei. Next base: position 311,472 of record JAFBJZ010000635.1, on the reverse strand, counting down.
CATTAAAAAGAATTACAGAGGATTTTCGTCTCATTGTAACTGTGGATGTTCCATAACGATGATGCGATGGCACACTGTGTACCGAATGTGGCCGGGCATAGTAAAGGGTAAAGGTTTGCTTCCTGTCCATAGCTACCGTTACCATAAAAATTTGAGCTGTGGCTATGTGTCCATGTACATTTTAGTGGAGGAGATAAAGAGCAAAGGAAGCATAAATCTTTTTAAAAACCTGATTACACACGAATCATCAGTTATTGATTGAGACAACATTCAATTCATAACCGTCACAATTAGGGTATTATCCATTTTTGATTGTCCTTATGGATTAATTGATTTATTATGGCCAATTCACTATTCAAAAGACTGAAGAATAGGTGTAACTTTCCCAGAGATTTTTTTTAAAGGTTGAGCCATTGCAACAACCCTTTTCCACATTGCTGTGTGTAGTAGAACAGGTGTGTTAAGAGACAGAGACTGTTCTGCTTTGAAGGTGTGTAGGCGACAAATGGTGAGCACCTAATGGCAAAGGGCTGTGTAAATGGTTGGTTATGACCTTACGAAAACCTCGGCGCTCGGTCTTTGTCTGCAAGGTCCTCTACACACACACATACACACACACATATTGAGGAGGAAAGACAGAGAGGTTCCCAAGGTACCAGACCTTGAGGAATTGCCTGTCACTGCGTTACTGTGTGCTGAGATGTGGGTCTGTGTGTGTGTTTGTGTGTTTGCCAAGGCTCATGCAGACAGAGACAGAGCTGTATGTGACTGCAGCTGCATACATACAGTGGCTGTGTGTGTGTGTGTGTCCTTTCTCGTGCTTCTATATTTATGTGCAGTTAGCCTCGACAAGGCCTTAACGTGCAGCAAAATGTGCATCCAGGTGAACCATCTGTTATGGCTGACACAACCACACACACACACGCACTCGCTACACTTTTATTGCTTTAAAGCGCAAGTCCCAAACGTAGTGTTACACAATTTTAGTGCGACCGTTCTGTTTCATGCTTTTTTACCTTCTTTGCTAAAGGCTAATTTCTACATACTCAACTAAACCAACTCCAGCTGGAGAATATTAGTGTGTCTGTCTGCTGTAGCTAACAAGCCTAGACTGCCAGTGAGGCCATGTGGGTAATGTTGCTCATAGGCATATTATGGAATACATACTGGAACTACATATTTCGCTCAGTACCGTTTTAACTGCACTAACTCCCCCTCGAGCCCAGAGAAACGCTGCCCTGCTTGCAGGACAGACTCCTCGTTGCACAATCAACATTAGCAAGTGTTTGCATTTGTACATTTGACATTTACCTTAAGATAGCATTTGGCACAGTCGCTTGTTCGACTCGTGACTATGTTCTCCCAGCAAAAATGTGTCGCACCAAGGTGGAAACATCTCTGTAGCAGCGTGTTAAGAAGGCCCCTCTACATACAGTGAGTTTGGGGAGCAGGGCATGTTGGGGGTTGTTGTTCTGTGATGGGCTTTATCACTGGACTATCAGCTGGCTTGCAAACACTATGGAGAGTCATATTTGTCACCTACCAGCTGATTAGGTCAAACTACCTGCAGACCTTTGTTCTGATTGCATGATATCATCAAACTGGGCGGAGTCCAACCAGCCCAGGGCATGTAGACTTAATATGACATTAACACATTTGGACACATTTGTAGGATTCTCTATGAATGTGTTAACTATTCTTTAAAGCTACTATAATCAGCATTTTTACACTAATAATATACTGCTAATATCTGTGGAGTTTTCTTAAAAACTGACAAAAGTCAGCATCACTTATCAGAAGCTCCAAAAGATGTGACTGATACCTTTTCTTCCTCATGAAATATTGCAAACCTAAATTTTTCTCATATCATATCCAAGTGTACCAACAAGCAGTCGTCTTCTTCTTCTTCTTCTTTCCTGTCTTTGGTCTTTGCTGTGCCACTGGCAGGGTTACAGTATGCATGACATCACTTCCATACTTTTGTGCGTGCACCTGCGTCCTCATGCACATGCATGATACAAACAAAACGGGGACTCTGCTCATAAACACGGCTCCATATCGCTAAAGGTCAAATGCTCCGCAGGTAACCTTTCACAACTGATCACATGACTATGTTTGTGTGAAAGCAGTCCACTGTAGTGACAGAACCCAGAGAGAATTATCATCTGAAGTACTTCCCCTCATCTCCTTGCTGCTCTATTGTCTGTTTTATAGTATCATGTTCAGAAAAAGAAGATAATGTTTCCTAGCATGTTTGGCATATTAACTCACAAGGGATAATGTGCTAGTGAAAGTCTTTTCTGCTCCTCCTAATGGCCAAAAAAGCCAAACCTGTTAAACAATGTAAACTTCAAATTCTTTCAGTTGCACTTCTCAAGGATTCACCATGTAAGGTTGTTACATAATTCAATTTTTTTTGAACAAATCTTTGATGTGTCAGTAAACAAACAAACACGTTGCAATGATTGAAGCAGCTTCAACCACGGTGCTTTTTGGGGACAAACTCTGTGTGTTTGTGTGTGTGTGTGTGTGTGTGTGTGTGCATGCGCTGAGCTGAACCCGTTAATGATCACTTTTGGTGTAAATACAGCTGAACTCGGTTTGATCACACCTCGCTCTGGGATCTGCCATTTATTTTGTCTCCCTCGACTGACAGCCCACCGCAGGCCCGCAGTGTTCCCGTGCTTCCTCCTCAGTAGCATCACAAACAAACGCCGGAAATTTTCTCCAGCTCAAGAGAGAGGGCTCTAAATACTCGCTCAGTGACTTGAGCCTCGCTGCTGCCAGCCTGAATAGATGGTTTGGTATTTTTGTAATGCACTTTGCTGGTGTTAAGCCATTGTCCTCGACCATCTTAAGCTGACTGAGGCGTCGACTGTACCCAGGACTTGGCACAGCCTCTTCCTGTATGTGACAGCAATACAAATCTTTGACGTCTGCCTTCCTCCACCCTGCCGGTAGCCGCAATGATATTTACCCCCCCTGTTGCTCCTCCGTAGGCTGCCCTTCACTATGCTGTCATGCTGAGTGCCTGTAGGGCAGACACACATGTGTCGTATGACGTGATGACTCAGGCTTTAATACCCTGCCACATGGTTGTCATGTGTGCCCCCCCAGCCCCGCTCTCCCCGCAGCTCTCAGCCTGTTGGTGTGTGTGATATAGGCTCGTATTCAAGCGTGGGCATGAGGCTGTTTATGTCCAGCGTGTGTTTCTGTGCGTGGAACGTGACTGGCCGAGGGGCTGTTTGTGCTTTTCCGTCCGATTGAAGCAGGATTTGGATTGTGTTGTGATGTGAAATGTGGGAGCAGTGGGGGAGGGGCAAAAGGGTTGAGACAGACGTCTCAGGACTTGAGGGGATGTATGGAGAGGAAGGAGGGTGGGAGGAGAATAAGATGGGAGTTACACTCTTGGTAGTCCAGAAAAAAAGCACAACAGCGGTTTGTGTCTGTTTGCTTTAGCATCGTCCAGAGTATGATTTTCTAGATGAGCATGGACATGGAAAGCTGTAAAGATACAAATACCTACATGTCCTTGGTTTGTCATTCAGTGCAGCACAACCAGGCATGAATCCCTGCAGCTATAGGAGACGGGAGGAAGAGCAAAGGAAGAGCGGAGGGACGAAATCGCTGCAGACTGACAAAGTTGCATCCAAGTTTCGGAAAGTACAGAGGAGGAAGAGGAATCAGAAAGAGATAAAGTGTGGGAGTGGCTGCATATGGAGTGGAGCCAGTGTGGTAGCAGCCATTCAGCTCCGTGACTCAGAGCCCTGGTGCTGTGTGGGTGGGGTTTGCAGGGACTGGGAGGGCAACAATTGGCTCCTGACCCAGCTATAATCAGACCGCTGTCCAAGCAGAAGCCACCGCGTGTTGTTTTCTTGCCCACTGCATGAGCAGAGAGAGGCATCAGCCCCCTAGGAGGTGGGAAACACCCACCATCTCTCACCCAGCACACAGAGCACTGCAGATTCCCCCCTGTCGCCACCAAACCATCTGCAGAGCATCCTTTTCTTCTATCCATTTGCCTTCTTTGATTCACAACAAGGACAGCCCGTGACGGAAAGGACAACCTTGCAGCTTTTGCATCGCTGCTTTCAGTTCAGTGATGAAGCAGCTAATTTGTTTGATAAGCCAGGAGCCCTTGCCATCTCCCAGACACCAGCAGGAGTGAATGATGAACAGGCAGAGCGAGAGGTCTCAGCGAGACGCGCCACTAGGCCCCCATTAAGTCTCGATTGGGGTCTATTGGCCTGATTTCTCTTCCTGTCTGGTGCTTGGCAACGCTTTTGCTTTCACATTATATGCGGGTGTCGATGATTGCTGATAACACGATGAGGGGGGACAACGGTGAGCGCGTTAACCCTCACTGGCGCTGCTGCAGACCTGACAATATTAGCATCCAGAGAGATAACATGTGCTGTTAACCCTTTAAGTCACAGACAATGAAGCAAGGATTGATGTTAATGTAATTAGCTATGCTGTATGCTTTACAGTAAGAGCTCCTTTCTATATAGTCTAATATTAGAACAACATTGTGGGAGTGATTTCACATTACATCTTTTTTTCTGTGGGCAGGTCCCAGTGTAGCGATCAGCAGCTGGTCCCGGTGCTCAATTTTAGAAACTGTTGCTGCAGTGCCATGCATTTTTAATGGCTAAGGCCATTGTAGCAGGCTGTGTTCTAGCGTGTGTGCATTTACTGCGTGTGCGGTTGTGTGGGTCTGCACATAACATGTGAAGAAGAGAAAAGCCAGCAAAAAAGCTCTTGTGTTCAGTTGTCCGTGTATGTATGTGTGTTTGTGTGTCTGTACGCCTCTGTCAGCATGTGTGTACGTGTGCACGTGAGCGTCTGTTTCCATTTAGGTTTGTATATCATTTTATTTCCTAACAGTGATTTGGACGCTAATGTGACGCGACAGCGTTGGGCCTCAGACACACTCCCTGAATAATTTTGAATAAAACCTGTGGGGCTCAGATTCCCAGAGGTCTCTCTGCTAATGCTTTCATGGCTCCCATGCATCTCTGCAATATTAATGTGATGCTCTACCAAAGCTTACAGAACAGAGGATTGTCCAAAATAGAATGGAAAACAATCCACATGTAACCAAACATTTTACAAGATTCTAGATCTAGTGTTCACATTTTTTTTTCCTGAGAAATGTCTTCCACCGTGACTGCGTTGGACACATATTGCTTCTGCAGCTGAAATCCATTTCTTTTTCTCAAACATACATCATCGCCGCTGCATACCAACAACAACAGGCTTCAGAAACATGTTACTAGATGCTCCATCATCTTTACTGTAAAGGAAAGGCAGACAAATATGCATCACAGCTTTAATTAATCCAGACTAATATAATGTGGTAGTGTTAGCCGGTACAATCCTTATCTAACTTTGTTGGTTTATTGCAGAGGGCAAATAGATTAGTCAAACTGGGAAGTAGTAATCTTGGCGAACTGTGTGCTTCCATTTTGAAATGCTGCAGAGGGTTGAAACCCCATCACCTGTCATTATTGCCCCCACCCCACGATTGGCTGTCTGGGCACTACGGCTCAAAGCATGTTTTTAATGCAGTGTGATAAGAGGTAATAATTTAAGACCAAGAGCATCTTATCTTTAAGAATAATAACTGTAAGGTGCAATTGTGCAAGAATGAGAGACGATGAACCATAGCAGAAAACGCCACATAAATTACATGCATCTGTAAGCTCCATAAAACTGTTTCAGTAACCCATGTTGGAATTTATTGTAGTTGCCTCAACTCAATGTGTATGTATTTCAGTTGTCTACCATAATGAATTGGCCTAACTAAATGTAATTTATTATATATTTATAAAAAAGACTAAACAACTAAACAACAACTAAACCTTTCAACAGTGAACTAAAAAAATGTCAAACTACAATTGAATATGGAGGATTTGTTAATGATGCAAGTACCAGTATTTTGAAATGTATAGGTTTTCTTCACCTCATTTAATGTGCATATACTGTGTAGAGTTTTGTGAATACAGAAAAACTGAATGGCTTGTTACTTAATGGCTTTGATCAAATCCGTTCATTCTGAAATTGTATTATAAATACATTTGACTTCAGCCCTTGAGCCCCCCTGGAGAATTCTGGGATTGATAATGCCTGGAAATAGACTGATAGATGCTGCAAATAAATGTAAATACGCACAGGCACAAACTAGTGTGCACGCTCACACAACTGTGATCTTTGTTCCTGTTTCAAAGAACAGTGAGGTGCCAAGAAAGCAAGAATCCCTTTATTGCAAGTCATGTGTCTACACTGTCTGAGGCAAACGGCAGTGTGGTTGCGGCCCACGTTTGTTCGTATGCATGCATGTGTGTGTTGAATATCAACCGTCATGGTCGGGTTACCTAGCAGACATCCTGGAAGAGCTGCAGAATAAAGGGCAGGAGGAAATAAGCAAAGAGAGAGAGAGAGATCAGGCAGAGAGGAGATAGAGATAAAAATGACAGAGATGGTATGAGCAAGAGAGGCGGAGAGGCGACAGAGGGGATTAGCAGCAGAGCGAGGAAGACGCTCTTTCTTTTTCTGTGCTCTCGCTCCTTTTGCACTTTTAGTGCATCTTCCACACGTGATAAGCACTTTGCCTGACTCTCAGTGATGAAACGGAACATGTCCTGGCCTGTGTCCGCACGACACATGTCCGCGCGCACACACACACACACACACACACACACACAAACAGTCACAAACAGGGACAATCCTCTTGACTTATGTAACTGCCTTTGTTGCACTATGCACTCACTCTAGACCCCTCCCCCCTGAAGGCCTGTATGTGGTGTGTGATGTGATTATGTGTGTGTCTGTCTCTTCTCTATCCCCTCTCTTCCTTCTTAACCTGTCTCTTATAATCCGCGGCACTACAGAAATAAGGTAACGCACAAACATTGCACTGGGTTATTTGTGCGCAGATGGACATGTGAGTCATCAAAGTGCTGTTGTTTAATTAAGTGCGTGGTGTGTGTTTGTCTGTGTGAGTGTGCGCTCTTTATATTAATCCTGTCATTCAGACCGAATATCTGCTTCTCTGCAGCCCCAAACTACTTAATCCAATCTAATGCATCACTTACATTAATCCACAGTCGCTCTGCTTCTCTGCTATCCAGCCCTGCCATGCTACTGTGTGTTCAAAGTCATTTCCATCGTTACTTATCTCAGTATCTTCATTTGATTTCCTTGTGCATTTTTTTGTCTTGCACTTATTGTCTTAAGTTGTAAAACCTTTACATGCACCGTTTTTGGACAGTTAAGGACACAGCGTCTTGCTCAGGAACACTTCAGCAGGGCAGATGGTTTGGAGATTGACTCGGGGAACCTTGAACCCATGTCCTCAAGTTGAAGGACGCCTTCCCTCCTGACTGTGCCGCCCTGCTGCCCCTCAGTGTGCACGTGTGTGTGTCAGAGATTAGGGTGGAGAGAAAATGCAGATGCTCCACAGCGCGGCACAGAAGTGCTTTTATTTCCGTGCCTATGTGTGTACATGTGTTCTCCAGCAGCCTCCAGTTCAGCGATGGCGATACTTGGCCTTCTGTCTCGCATTAATCAAAGAGCAAAGGACAGCGCCCCGATTAATATTTTATATGCTGCATGACACTTTTGGCACCCTGCCCTTCTCCAGGGTGCTATTGGCAAAGTGACAACCATACAATGTACCAACGCTGTGTCTAATTAGTCCTAAAGCAGACACAACAGAATTCTTGCCAGTGGGGAGTCCTCTATACAGTACAGATAACCCAATCCATCAATCTTCATACATCTATAGATGCCCGTGTTAAAGGTCTTTAAATTGCAGTGCCAGTGTGACGATGTCATTTCTTCTTTCTAAGTGCATCTGGAAATCAGATGAAGTTTTTTTTTTTACCTGACTTAAGTAACTGTTTTCATCTTTTATGCTAGCCTGTCTCAGACTTATCTTTCATTTGACCTCTGTAACTGTGCTATCATTTCATCTGACTTTGTTTGACTGTTTGTATTTGAGTAACATATACGGCAGACCATACTGCCAGACTGCCTCTCACTGGCTTTAGAAAGACACACGCTATCTCTCCCATCCCCTCCCCTCTATGCCACACACACACACACACACACACACACACACACACACACAGACACACAAATTCCAATTTCTGAGGTGTGAGTATACAGTCAGTGGAGTGTTACTGCGCGGCTGGCAATACACTGACTCTTGCTGCGCTGGCAGCTTACAGGTACCTGTCCTTGAAAGCAGGACTTGGCTCTGCACCGGTTGGCACATTGAAACATATTAGTGGCCAGCAGTGGCTAATCTCCCGTGGTCCTACCTTTGAAAAGATTTGTTTGATATCAGTGCCAGAGGGTGAGCATGTGTTTGTGTGTGTGTGTTTGTGTTCTGAGGGGGGAACATGCACATGCACAGTACAGTGCACTTTGGTTGCTTTGGGACATGGTTGGGAATGTGGTGAGGATAGCTCGAGGAACAGACTCAGCGGCTGTGTCCGTCTTGTACAGTTTTCAGTATGTACCATTCATTTTAATGCTCCAGTTAGACGCACGGCACAGTTGTTCGAATTAGATTAGCAGAAGTGTTGGATAAGAGCGCTCCTCGGTTTGGATGCATTTCATCGTCTTTGGAGCTTGTATTAAAACAAAGACATGCAATCTCACTGTGCGAATGTGTTAAAGGTTAATTTGGCATTAAGTTACATTCTAATAAAACATTTCCTCCTTACTACTTTGAGAGGGGTAATACATAAAGCCATCTAAATGCATATGCTGGCTCCCATTCCCCACATCCATTATTCATAGAGAGGAGTCACAGACTTTTAGTCCTACAGTCGCCGGTGTCTTCCTACCCATCTCTCTTTCCTTCTTTGTCTTCCACTTTTCTCTCTGTATATAGCCAAGCCATGTTTCCCTCAATTATTCTCTCCCTTTTCATATTAAACGTCCACTTGGGTTTTGTCTTTGAAACTGTTTTACTCTTCTCTCCACCCCCACCCACCCCACCCCACCCAGCTTTATGGTGTCTTTTCGCTCACTCACTTAATTTCTCAGCTTGTGTGAGGCAGACATTGATCGTAACTGGGCGGAGGATGAAAGCCTCGCGAGTCAGAGAAAATTATTACGTTTATATTTCTTCTATATACAATACAAACATTTAATCTGGATCTGTCCTTTAAATGCCATATCCAATAACGGGGGCCTATCGCTGTGAAAGATTATGTTTACGTGGTGAAACTGATCAGATGTCGAGAAGAGTTTTGTACCTGCTCCTCTCTATGGCCCTTCTGGCATTAGATACCCTACTGTTTGGACAACCTGATAGTCTGTTTATGGATCAAACGCTCTGTTTTCATAGTGAGCACGTTCTGCCCATGCTCAACATGTCAATTACAAGTATCCTGGCGGTGAACCTGGTTCATGTTTAATCCATCATGTAGATTTCGCTTGTGACGAAAGAAATTAGAGGTGTGTACACAGAAGCAAAGCCACACCAATCCAAACATAAATTTAGGCCTTTATTTATTTTACTAAAAATGAATATCTTCCCCATTTAGTGTTGAGATCAAGACAGAATTCTTTTATTAATGAGGAACACAATGTTTTTGTTGCTAATTAGGAGGTATTTGAAACCAAGGTTAAGTACAGTGAATAGCTGGAATACAATTGTCAATATCACACAAAGTCGTTTAGAAAATCTAAACAGACACCAACACACATTTTAATCAGTCATCATAAAAGACCACAGGAAGCTGGCACCAGGCGAATGCTGATTTGCTCTGTGTATATCTTGGATGTGTCGTGAGACACTTGGCTCAGTCAGGTTAGAAGGTGATAATCTGTCGGTGTTGCGTTCACAGCTTGTTTCCGCCACTTCCGACTTGCTACAAAATCAGCAAGTGCAGGTTCAACATTAAACAGCTAAACACAGGACTGTGTTGCCGTTACTGCAGCACTTACAGTTAGCCTTGTTTAGCACCCAAGTTGAGTTTCAACATCAGTGAACCTCAGAGCTTTATTTTTACAGCCGTTGTTTAGTCCGTACTCTATTTTTCTTTGATTTCTCCATTCGTATTCATGACACATGATGGATGATGAATGTGTGAGGTGCAGAGAAAGTCAGGGGAGGTTGTTCATTTAAATGGTATTTAATCTGAGGCCAGCAGGTGAGTGCTTTGGCTCCAGAGGCAACAGATTGAACCAACCAACTCTGCTTTGCTGCGTGATAGATGATATCTGTTATGGTTTCCAGCATGGTAGCACTGGGTTTGGTTGTACTGTTGAAGCTTTGTCGAGCCATCCATCTACCCCATCCTCCTTCCTCCGTTTATAACATCACCGGACTTCCTCCTTTATTCCTGTTTGACTTACCACGGCCGCTGGAGGGCTTTGTCACTTAGGGCATTTGCTGGAAAGGCAGATAACAGTAAAACATAAGTATGGGTATTAATAAGCTGGTGGCACCAGCTCCTTGTGGGATTTTTCACGGTCTCCAGAGTTAGGGTTTAGCATTAGCTGGTTTCCCTGCACTCTTCCAAGGGCCAGGACTCATGTTTAATACATAATCATCCTTATACCGAATGCGAACACTGCACTGTAGCAGTACACACAAAAAGTGTGAACTGCACTCGTAACGATCACTTACTTCCATTTGGCATTGAATTGCCCACTAGACTTGTTTCCTGTGAGACACACATGCATTGCTACTTCTGAATGGATAATGAATTAATCCCTGTTTTCACAATCTGTTCAGGACAGGCCACGATAACATTCAAGTCAGTCTTTTTAAACAGAAACCGCAGCCCCCTCGTCACTTGCAGAAGCATTCTTGTGCCTCGCTGTGGTGTTGAGCAGCATCGCCTGTTGGAACATAATCCTTTAACTGGCTTTGCATTGCTATCACAACAGCAGAATTTATGATTTCTGTTAAGCTGTTGTCTGTCACAAGAACGGTTTGACAGCTGCAGGAGCATAGGTAAATATCACGCGTCTCTTATCCAATTTTCACTGTATAGAAATGTCCAGGTTTTCCATACAAACTCCTACAGTATCCCTCCTGCTGTAGTGGGCATTCACCTCCTTCTGTTTCTTCTGTCGCACTCTTTTCTCCTCCTGTCTCTTTCGATTTCACCTCATCGTCCCGTCTTTTTTCTCGACATGTCTCTTTTTTGCTCCTATGCGTGCTCTTGCAGGAGGGTTTGGCCACAAGCTGTTCTGCTGACTCTACATTTGTTCCCTCATAGTTTACCCCTTTACTCTCCCCTGCTTCCCTTGTATCTCATCCTCGCTCCTTCTCTGCCCCCCACTCCCCCCGACACCCCCCTTTTCTCTTTGCTGCCTTCAGCCAGTGAATTTCCAAACCTCTTTTCCCTGCTTTTATTCTGTTCCTTCTCCCCCATCCCTCCTTTCCTCCCTCCCTCCCTCCCTCATCTCTTTTCAGATATTTGCCCCGGAGAGGCCATACAGTAGCTCAGTGCTGAGTTGCCCTGCTAAAATTATATGATGTCCTGGGTTATTAACACCCTACTACTGGGCAGAGCTGGCCATGCTCCAGAAACCAACAATCCACATTATCCCTACAGCATGGGGAGGTTACAGTTTTGTGCATCATCACTATGCCTGCCTCGCCTGTGCTGGCTCTGACCCAGACTAATTCATAGACAATATTTCTTAATAGAGTTGTAATTCTGGTACAGCTGGCCACATAGCTCTTTTGCGTCTCAGCATTGTGCTTTGCTGTAATCTTCACAGGTCAGCTAAGGAGACTGTAAGCTCTCAGGAGGACGGTTGCTAGCTTCGCTCTTTGTAATATTTGCTTGTCCAAAAAAAGTGTTGAAGTTTGAAAATTGTCTTGGAGACTAATATTTGTATCCTGCCCTGTACAGTGTCATTGAAATCATGCATCTCACATTTTATAGAGACAGAAACCACCACAGGAGTTGTCATCTTGCAGCCTCTTTCGGCCCCTGCTCGGCCTCCTGCCTGCAAACTCTCTGAGCACGGCTCATTTTGTACTTGGACGTGGATTAGCGTGACGTTGAACTGTGCACCTCAGCAAATGGCCATTGTCAAGAATGTCATCTAGATGAATCTTAGGGACAGGGTCTATAATAGATGTGTGTGTGTCGTAATGCTTTCCAAGGTGAGTGTGTGGGGAAGCTGAGGCAGCGACAAATGCTCAGCGGCCCCATTGCAGTTTAATTGTTTGCCTGCATAATAAATCAAATGTGTCAGGGGAGATTATTTATACAAGGACTGTGTCAAACAAATGAATATCCAGTTTGCTCAACTCTTGGTTTTTCTTTGCTGCGTGTACCACAGCTATGCGCCCGTGGGTTGCACTTGTGTGTTTTTCGCTCACATTTAAGTATAATTACATGACGGTGCTGGTGTGTCTTTTTCTTTTTCATGTGTGACTCTGATATTCATGAGGGAGCATAAATCTCATCGCTTCCTCCTGCTCTCTCACTGTCATTGATGTATCTTGTGCTACCTGAATGCTCTGGCGGAGGGAGGGCAAAGGAAAACAAATTAACACAAACAAGTCACAGGGCCCTTTTAGAGCCAGAAAGTGTACATTTCTAAACCTCAGAGGGTGAAGACCTGTGTCCAGAGAGCTGTTCCAGCTTGCAGCGCCCGCCAACACCTTGGTGGGATGCGACTCGCTGTTCCTGCTGTTGCTAAGCGACAGCTGAAAACCTGTTTAAAGCACATTTTTGCTCAAGTTGAGATGTTTTCAAATTTCACTGCCTGGTGTTGCTTAACGGAAAAAAGTGCCTTGCCCTCTTTGTCCAAAATCTTCTCTCTTTTTTTCTATATTAGCCAAGAAAAACATGTCAGCATTGTAAAGCGGGGCCCTTGGTGGACACAGGATATTTTTTCATCCCTACCTTGCCTTAAAATCTAGAAAAGGTTTAGAACAGTGTGGATCTGATGCAGTAGCACCTCTAGAAATATCTATCAAATCAAGATTCTGTGGCAAAACTGTCACAAAATAAACTGATGAATCGATACATTAAAAAGCATTGAGAGCATTATTTTCCACGTTAAATGGTGCACTTCAAAAAGCTATTATTAAAAAAATATAAGAAAAGCAGCATCAAATGTGCCAAGTCAGGGTGGGTGGCATAAATGCTGACCTAAGAAAGGTGGAGCAAAGTGCCTGGTAATAGCTGAGTTTCCAGCCCCAGTGCAGGGCTGGGTCGTGGCCTAGAGGAACAGAGATGCAAGTCCCTCAGCAGCTTTTAACAGTGATGTAAACTGCAGCGGGTGGGGAACGTTCGGACAGGTTGAGGTCAAGGTGGGCTGCAGAATTATGGATGATTATGGATGATATCAACTCCAGATGACAGTCGTTGCACGATTGTTGCTCCTCTGGGGTTGTGTTGTTTCCTCAATTTAGCGTTGCCAAAAAATCCGATTGTGTCTTCTTATACCTTTCTGCCAGTCATTTCTTTTGCTCCTGTTTTTGCAGTGCCTTTCCTCCGTTCTTCCTCCCAAATCCCATCTCCTCATCCCTGTCTCTGGGTCCAGTGCAGAGCAGCCTGTGCCCCGTGGCCCCGCCCCACTCTCTGGCAAGGTGATGTACGAGTGGCTAGCTTTGACGTCACTTCAGGCCTAACATCATAGCAACTCATTGCTCCCAGGCTTGCTCTTTCTCGTGCTTTCTCTCGGTGCCTCTCCCTTACTCCTTTCCCTCTTTATCTTCCATTAAATCGCCTCTTTCTCTTTCACTTATCTCCCTCTTTGCGATAGCTCCACTGTTTCCATGTTTCCCCTTCTCTACATGCATTTCTTTATCTCGTACATCATTGTTCATTGCTCCGACTCACATTAAAACGTGCTCTTGCTGCTCTTCTCTGTCCACGCGCGTTCCCACCCCTGTGGAGCTTTCTATTTTCGTCTAAAGCTGCATCCTCTCCTTCATTTTTCATTTTTATTCCACTCGGAGAGGCATGGCATGTTTTAGGTAAGCTGACCAGCAACGAACTAATCCATCTCTCATGTGAAATACAGGCTCTTCCCTATTCAATTACACTTATCAAGATCGACTCTATTCCTGGACAACATGGTTTCATAAAACCTGCAGTCACTTTCTCACTGTACCCAGCCAGTTCTCTCTATGACAACTTTGCTCTGTCAGACTCCCAGTGACTCACCTTTATTTGTCAGGGCTTTCTCACTAAAATAAATACAAAAGGAAGCAGCACAAAAGTGAATTATCAGTCAGCTTTGACTTCCAGAAGAGCTCACGCAAATATTTCATCAGACTTGACAAGAAGCAAAGCTGACCCACTTTTTGCTTTGGCTCTCTGTCCTCCCTCTCTCCTCTCATCCTCCCGTCTCATTCCCATCGCTGCCTGCAGTCAGTCTGTCCACTTTTAGCGTGGGTGCTGTGCAGCGACAGAGGGTGCAGACTGAGAAGGAGACCTTACTTGGTTAAAATGGAATGAGGGTCACTCTTGTCAGCAACTGTGACACATCTCCTCCTGAGCCTGTCCCGCGCGGATCGAGCTGAGGCACTTTGGAGTAACTTAAGGTCGTGTTTGTTAAAATACTGGAACAAAAATGTGACAGTGGCAACTGAGATGTCGAGGCATCGACTGGCATTTGCTGCGCTACGAAGACATTGATGTTGCCCTTTGGTTCATCACTTTGATATCACTTGTCAGTCATAGTGTGTCTAGTCATGTGACATCTTTCTGTTCCCCTCTTTTTTTTTTTTAAATTTTTGTTCCAAACAGCTGCAGAACATCATCAAATCCATCACTATTTAAGCAACACAGAATTGTTCCAGGTGAACCAAAATGTTTTCACCAAAGGAAATATTAACTACATATAAACTAATGCACCTTTAATTTAAGTATCATGAAAAGATTATGATCATTTTCATCAGAGCCATCTGTATCATTCGTTATGTAATCTCATTGAATATTTTGTTACATGTCAAAAACCAATGATGTGAAAATAACACACAGAATGGAATTATTTATTTCCCACTCTGGCGTGAAATCGACCCAAAGACACACTGCCAGAGGAAACATGCATTTCATAGGAAACACATTTAGAGGCAACAGTGGTAAACAGCTAACCAGTGCTGAAGTAAAATGTAAAAGCCTTAATGGACTGGGTAAAGACTGAATTACCATCAGATATTTAGAGCAACAGAAGGCACATTCAAAGAAAGTGCACGCACTGATACTTTTTAAGATGGAGTGGTCTTTTTTTCTGGCAACACTTTGTAATAATGGTCATTTTTAAACTTATCATTTACAAAACACTTACGTATGTTCCAATGGTCATTATTATGAAGTGTTGCCACCAGAAGGAACATCGAGTAATAATGATAATTTTTTAAATTCTCATTTACAAAACATTTATGTGTATTTCAAATAATCAATAAATTATGTGCTGGTACAAGTCAACCCACTTAAAGTATTAATTATTGACTTATTTACAAATACTTGATTATTTTGTGATTGAAATACACTCTTGTCAGATTTTCTTATAATTGAATTATAAATCACTTAATAAACTGGAATATTCAAGTTGACTAAATCCTTAGTGTGAACTGTTGAGATAAACCTTCCCACTTGTTCCTGCTAATTTGCAAGTCACTTTTCTGTGAAGGTTGTACACAAAAACAAGATTTTGTTAAAGAGGCATTTGAATTCCAGAATAGTTACCTCAGGGGCAGCAAAATAATTTGTTAAACATTAGAGGCAAATGATCAGTACTCAAGCTTCCATTCAAATGTAGTGCAAATTATAATAGAAAATTGTGTATATTGTACTTTATGCAAGCTTAGTTCAGTGACTTCCGGTGGCCCGCTGCATTTTTGTACCAATTATGATGGCAACGTTCACTTGAAACACATGAACAAATGCCAGTGTTTCCCTCTTTGAATGTGTAAATTTATTTCGCAGGATTGTTTTACATGATCCTGCCTGCTCTACTGTGTGTATGTGCGCTTCATGATAATATGCTTGTGGGATGGCTGCCTCTCTTCAGAGAGAAGGCAATATGAGCAGTTTAAAAAAGCACGCCATTAAATCCTTTCCTCTCTCCTTCTGAGGCCCTGGAAGATTTGGTTGCCAGGCAACATTAGGACAGAGTTTTCAATTAAGTCACTTTGAGTTAGATGGACTGCACTGTTGCAGGGCCCAAACCATCCTAATACCACACGCTGCTGCATCTATGAAGGATGCTCAACAACTTTCTGTGCAGAGATGAAACAACACTATCTGTTTTGTATTACAGCACTGTCACAGGCACCGCTTTCTCTTCCATCATTTTTCCCCTTCTGGGCCTGGAAATGTAATTAAACCCTTTAGACGTCCTCCTCCTAAATGAGAGGATCTAAGCGTGCACAACTTGACCTATATGTTCACCAGTGCCCCTACACAAGTCTGTGACAGTTCAGCCAGCAGCGGTGTCCTAAAGGACGGCAGCCACAGTGGGACAAGTGGAGAGAGCATCGGGGTCCTCTGTCTTCATCCACTGGTCATGAGAAGGATTTGGTGTGCGCTGATGAGCATTATTGAATTTTTTCCGGTGTATGAAGCTTTGAAATTTGGCCTTTCAGTGCAGCAGTGACCTTCAGTTCCTCTACATATTACACTTTATTTGAGAAACCACTGCTGAGACCTTCCCACAATATTCTTGGTTACACTTCATCTGTAAGGATATGTTAAGATGGATATATTTGTGACCATTACAAATTATACTGCTGTGGTTGTGGACTGTCTCTGTCCATAATCCACAGGTTTCAACTTCATTCAGTGATTTATTATGAGAAACTGGTGTCCAGTGTTTGGTATTAGATAACTCTCAAGGTCAAAAGTGTGAATCCAGGAAACACAAATTTAAAAAAAACATGAACTTTCAGCTTTTTGCTTTCCCTCCCTGCCACTCCCTCATGTACAGGATATTGAGTTTTTGTTTCTAGGAATTTTGATGAAGCTTTCTTTATTTACTCTCCTTCCTGTTTCTCAAATCTAATAATAATGACTGTCTGTTCACACTGTTATTTTGAAGTGGTCAGCTTTGGGTTTTTATGTGTTCAGACATCATTGACCCATCTGCTTTGGTTTCTGTGGTAACACTTGAAGCATATGCACACACTAACTGTTAGTGGGGTTTTTGCATTAGTGTGGTAGCCAAACAGCATGCAGCAGCAGGCTAAGTGAGGACTGTGCATCCTTCCAATGTTCACAGTGGAGAAATTTCTAGTTTAGGTTCTCAGCTTTTACATTTGAGGAGAAGCTAAAAAGATCCTCTCTTTGTGTCCACTGTGCAGCTGTATTTGGACTAAACCAGGAACCCTGTCCTGATAATGTAAAAATGAAGACGTGCCCGCTTTCCTTCTCATGGAATCCCATGCAGTGTTTGTTTTACAGGAGGTTACAGCTCCATCACATCCAGAGGATCTAAGGTGGAGTGACACATATCTTAAGCTCTCAAGGGTTGGCTGGTCATTTTAAGGAGTTTAAAGATTTTGAGGCTGAGCTATCCACGTGGCCATGGCTACTGACTCATATGTCATATACAGAAAGATACTGATCATGCAGTGACTTGGTGGTGGTGCCCTCCCGGTGTTATAGTTGAGCTCTTCTTAATCCCCCTGGTGGCTTCCAGGCCGAAATCCAGTGGAGCTGGTGGATTCTTTCTGTTCAGGGCATCAGCGGCTCTGAGCCATAGTCCTTTAATTGCCTGTCCAGGAGGGGGGCAGCAGAGCTTAATCCACCTGAAGAGTATAGGGACAGCATTTGCAGGCAGCACAGAGACTACTGTAGCATGCTGGTATATGATTGGAGTGGAACCAGCATGAGCTCTGTGAAAGACGGTGGTGTGAGACTGAGTAAAGCTGGCTGGACTGAGGACCATGAGTCTCTGAGACTGAGACCAGAGCTTTTATATATCATCAAGCAGTTCCAGGGTGATTTACAGCACGGATTAGATATTCACAATAGTGAATTGGTGATTGTGTATTGCTGCATTGTGTTTGTGGCTGTCTTAATGAATGCAAGGCCAATATTCACTGTCCTATTAGCTGTGTTGTAAGCTCCATTGACTCCTGAGGGAAATATCTGGCTCTTTAGCTGCTAAAAGCTCCACTGTGCTCGCCAGCTAGATGATGTTGCCTCAGGCGACTACCCTGATGTTTGAGGCTGGGCAGACAGTGTATAATTTTCTTTTCTTCCTTTTGTGAGAACAGCTGAAAATGATGCTGATGAGACAGATGAGAAGCAACCAAAAAAGCCAAATTGCAGACCAAAAAAACAACACAATGAGCTGAAACATGCTGAGATGCAGCAGAGTCAGGTGATTTAAAAAAAAATCTCTGTGGAATTGTCAAGAGTGACCCCTGTCATTAACACAGTCGTTTGATCCATTGTTTACTTAAGAATATTGATTATAGCACCTTCGAGCATAAACGTGACCATGATTTCACACACAACACCTTGTTGTCAAATATTGCTATAGATGAAATACCAGTCATGAAATGAGATGAGACCAAATGAGTAAAAACGGATAAAAATGCAATTATAGAGTGTGTGTTAACTCATAAACATCACTATTTATTCAGTCTGATGGTAAAATCAACGCACAGAATGAGATGCCCGATTTGTCTGTGAAAGAAAAGAGGTGTGTGGCTCCAGCTCTGTTGATGCAGTGGCTTTATTCATTGGGATGGTCACAGCACACCTCGGGAATGATTACATGCATTACAGCTTCATAAATTACACCGGTGCCTGTCTGGGGGCTGAAGGCGCAGTTTGCACCGTGGGAGAGGACGACTTGATTGTCTGTGTTTGAATGATATTCTCGGGGGAGCGCCGCTTGTTCCGCTGCTGCCGTTGCTACCATTGTCATCGCCGGCTTGTGATGGGGTTTCTTCTGCTTAATGGTTAATTAAAGGAACATCTCTCTCCCCTCTGTCTTTCTCAGTCATTCTCTCCATATTTGTGTGTTTGTGTGTGAAAATGCATGAGAGATCCTCTTACATTACTTGATCAATCTGTATTCATAAGTAGCTCTGTGTCTCAAACTGTGTTTTTCTGAGATACATCTGCAGGCAATTTACAGTAACTGGCTGCATGAAGAACCCCACAATGCACCCCCCAGCCCATACCTACAAACACACACACAAAACAAATGTTGAGCAGTCGTGTCACCCAAAGGGTGTTATACCTCTGTGTGCCCCCTGTAAGAAAAACTGAGACCCCCACACCCCATCTCCACCTCAGTCCTGAGAGTCACAGGAGGACTGAATGGATATAATCAGTGAGCTCACCCATTCACTCTCCCTGAGAAGAGAAGCTCATTATTCTCTGTCACTCCTTTCTCCTTTCCCTCTTCCTCTCTTTTTTCCTCCCAGCCTCCATCCTTCTGCCCCCTGCCTGTTTTCTCTCTCTTCTACCTCTTATCAAAGTTATCGATCTCTGTGGAACTGTATCGTCTCTCACTCTCCTTCTCACAAGCCCTCGTCTCGGTCTAACATGCTACTGTTCTTGTGTAACAGTAATCACCTACATGGTTCAGTATTTCCAAATCATTATGGATGCCAGAGTCACATGCAGTGTTTCGTAATTGGCCCCTTTGTGGCTTTATTCTAAGAACATATTCTCTAAATGCTTATTGGTAACAACCAAGCTCTGTGTTGTACAACTGTAGGGCACATAATGAGGTGTTGCATAATTGCAATACTTTCAAAAAGGAATGATGTTCACAGGCGTGTGTGTGTGTGTGTGTGTGTGTTGGGGGGTGCCTGAGTGGATATATTACCACAATGTAAAGATCTTTCCTTGTTGTAGGTGATGAACATGTTCAGGCCATGCTGGTAGATCTACTGTGGATGTTCCATTTTCCTTCCCAGATGTCATGATCTTTGAATCAGGGGCAGCGAGGTCTTTTAAATGTTGAGGCACTTGTGCCTGATGCCATATTTTAAGAAAAGGGGGGAAAAAGACACTTCATGCATTTGCAGTACATATTGGGCCGTGTACACAAACAGAAACACACAATGCTGATCCTGGTGGTACTGCACGTTCCTTGACAGAAAACACCTCAGGTTTGGTCGCCCAGGTGTGGAGTGTTACTGTCAGCACGAGAGCGGAGCTGCCGTCATCCAGCTACAGTTTCTCATCAATGAGGTAAGTTTAGAAAAAAAACAATACTCACACTGCTCAATTACTCCACTGATGTGTCTGTACTCACCAGGAAGGTTAGTGCTGTCTTACAAAGATATGTGTAACAGTTTTATTGAGAAAAAAAGGAGTGTATTATGCGGCCCGTTATTCCACTTTAGTCTGGAAAAAAGACTTAGGGGCTGATTCATGAATGTTCATCCCTGGTAATCGCATTTCACCCCTAAAATGTGCACACACAAGAGAAAAGCCTCCTGCTTCCTGCCATTGGAAGTAATGGGTGGAGGAATGATTTTACTCTTGTGAGATAGCTCACCTGACTTATCTGCCTTATCTCCCTTGTTTTAACATAGGGAGCTGTCGTCTTCCTTGTATGCTGCTAAGAGTACGATCAGTCATTTGGCCAAATTCCCCTGGACCCCAGTAGAGCTGGGTTGTCAGTATTTTTTAAAACCTGAGTACTACCGTCTTCATAGCATTGATTATTTAAAACTGTCAAGTATTGACGGTTGGCATGGAAAGCCTGGTGTTTGCAAATTTTACACAATATGTCATTGCTGCTCGTGCAAAAAAAACAACATTAAATATTGATGCACTGAGCACTTTGGAATCTTTAATTAAAATGAGAAAAAAAAGTTTGTCAGAAAAAAAAGTCAATACTACTCAAACCAAGAAAATGAAAACAGGGTTCCCGACCAAGAACTCCAGCACACTGTCAGTCACTTGTTCTCACTTAAATATTGATGCAGACTTTCCTGTCATAAAATTTATGAAAAGAAATGTTTGACATTCATATATACAGTGTGTAGGAATTCTTGGTTCTTTCATGGTTTAATGGTTTTTGATCTGCTTTTGATTTTCCGTGTCAGCATTGTTAAAAGTGTCACTAGATTCTCAGCAAAGATTTTAAAACCTTATTCTAAAAGGACATCACATGGGAACCATGTTGCATAACTGTGGTTAAACAGTTGTTTGCATTCATCCTTTTAAAGTCAAAGATATGAGTCAACCCACAATTCATATCACCCTTATTAACCAATTGCTCAGCTTAGATAGGTACTTGTGACCATATGTCACATTAAGCCACAGGCCAAAATAAAAAAAATGTAAAGAGTGTTGTGGAGAGTCGATCGACAAGCTGGAAACATGTATGGAATATCTGAAGCACTTCTGATTCATATGGAGAAAAAAAGTGTGAGCTTGATGTACTTTGTAATTATGAGTAATTTCATGCTGTGTTGTGTGTCTGATTGTGTGTTTGTGTGTGTGTGTCAGTGTCTGTGTGACTGTGACTCAGCAGCTCAAACGAACCCCGAGGGAGACGGAGAAGATTTTTAGTTCCTCCTACACGCACACGTACACTCACATACATCTCATGAATCATCGTCGTTACCTGGGAGAACGCTGCCTGATTTAAAATCGGCTCGTGTTTCCGGGGGAATGAAGTCTGACTCATGCATGTCATGCTCAAAGACAAAATGTGCTGTCTGTGGATAATGTTTATGAAAATCTCTGCAGTTATAACCTGTGTGTATTTTCATACCTGTGTTTCTTTTGGAGCTTCTTTTTTTAGATTCTATGAATCTGAGATGAAATGTGTCCTGTGTCATGACAGGGGGCGCTGGTTAGTGCTCTGGCTGATGACAGTGTCCACCTGTGGAACCTGAGGCAGAAGAGACCAGCCATCCTTCACTCCCTCAAGTTCAACAGAGAGAGGTAAGAGCCCATCTTACTGGGTGTGTCTCTCTCCAGCTGCACCGCAGCACTTGCTCTGGCTATCAGAGTCAGGGGCGCCGTCACAGTTTGCTGCCAGTGTGAACTGTTAGATTTCGCTGGCTGGCTGTATGCAAACAGACGCCGTTTCATTTGGCAAATGTGTCCCCACGCCTGCAGAACTGTGCACAGGGCAAAGGAGCTGACAGAGAGGCTGACTCTGTCTCTCTCTCTCTGTTGGCCTCTAACTAAACACTCATTATTTGGATCACTTCCTCTGCCTGTGAGGCTTTCCCATCAGTGGGGCACAGGTGTGAACCCACCCAAACACCTGAAGGTTTACACCAGCAGGTTGTTACACACCAACACCGACAGCTCATGGTCATAAAAAACACACAAGCAATTAATATACACAGCTGGCCACACTTTGACATGAAGCTAATAAAGTACAAACCGAGTGTACTTAACATTATTACTAATCATGTTTTGAGGCGTAACTTTTTCGATCATTTCCCTTCCTTTGAAGCAATCAGTGGGCTCCGTTCACTTCAGTATGCTGAGGTAATCAGCTTGCAGAGACTTCAAACAAGCTTGTGATAAATTTCTCATCAGACTGAACAATTTGTTGCCTTGAATTTTTGTTGGAGTTGCGTTGCTATGGTGTGCTAAAATGCATCGCACCAGGGAGCAGATTTAACTCCTCTTTGTGGGTAACCCAGTATCCAAGAACTGATATTTAGCTAACAAACTTATTTTATATAAGCATGTACATTGCGAAGGATAAGGTTTCTTCTTGTTTAAAAATTCAGCAGGAATTTCACAAATTGTAAATATTAGACTGAGAGTTCAAAACTGCTCCTGCTTGCAGCCTCAGTATTGCATGATGATAACGTAATTTTGCAATAAGTAGATATATAATAAAAGGTTGCAGAAATGTTAATAAAGATGTGGTTATATCAAAGTTAATAATGCTACAAAACAACCATGAAATTATGAAGAATTCCTTCTGACATTAAATGATGACGAGTGAAATGCAGAATCACCTCACCTCAAGGAAGTCGGTGTCCACTGTCTCCTCCAATCACAAATGCAGTGATTACCCATCAGACCCCATCATATCACTGGCCGGTGATCTGCTGCTGTGAAAGCACTGAACGGGTTAAATGTCAGAGTCAGTGATCTGTGACAATGCTGATGTGATGGACAGGTGGCCAGCAGCGGGTTTTAGGGCGGGTTGTGTTCTCGTGGAGGCGCTTGACCACCTCTGACATTTAGAAAGCACCGCCGTCCAACGCAGCGTCCCAGGGACACGGCGTCAGAGAGGGGCAGAGTTTACTACAGCTCAGGAGGCTGTCAAGAAGCGAAGGAGGAGGGTCAAAGTCACTTGAGTCATTAGGAAGAGGAGGAGGAACAGAGGAAAAGTAAACCCAAATCAGTGGAAATAGATAAAGAATGCAAGAAAGAGTAGGTAAGAGAAAACGGGTGAGAAGACAAAAATGGAGAGCAAAAAGGAATGTAATAGGATGGAGAAAGATGAGTGTGAGAAGGCCTTTTCATTCCCTGTTTAAAAATTCAACAGAAGGGGTTCTGCCTTTCACTCCTCATCCATACATAATATGTGAGGACCGGACAGTTGGGAGGAGAAAATGCAAATACTTGAGCCTCATGAGCGAGGCAGTCTTACTAGTTGAGATCAGCACCGGACACGAGTCTGGCTGTTCGGCCCCTTGCAACGATCTTACCTGAGGGCATTGCAGGCTCGAATACCAGTCGCTCCTCTCTGCATGCAGAATTCACATGAAGTCTTGGAACCGCTCAACTTAAGTGCCTATAAGTCACTGCAGACCCCAGCTGCCATATTTGCATTTTCTCCTCCAAATTGTCCATTGCTCATCCAAGAAGTGAATGCGATAAAATTGCTGTTTGAACATGGATTGTAGAATACCACTTTTTCGGGTTATAAATTGAATTCATTCAAACCGATTTTGTTGGACTTGATTTTTTTTGGAACAACTGACAGCCCTGTATCATATCAGTGCCCCTTCATGGGCTCATATATGAAACGGTGGGTGTGGCCGCATTGCTGCACATCCTGTCATCATCCTATGTGTTGCCCTTGAGGCTTGTGACATCCTGGCAAGCTGTCAACAGCAACCCTGTGTCCCTGTGTGTTTGAATAATACAATTTTACATTAACTTTACGTGTGACCGACTCGCACCTCTTGACATGCCTGTCAAGGCTGCGGAGCTTCTTTTTGTGCGACTCATTTGTCCTCTGGCTTTGGGCAAGTCGGGTGTTTTGCTTATTTGTGCGATGACAAATGCTGTGGCTTTGCTGATTCAATGTAGCATAGGCGAAAAACCCTACTTAGCAACAGACCTTTCAGTCTTTACCACTTTATTCAAGCAGAAAATATGAAATGCTTTATATGAAAGGTAAGTGTATCTCACATTAGTATCGAATTATGTTCAAGTGTTTGCGGAACAGCACTCCATTTTCCCCTCTTTGTGTGCTGATACACGACTCTGCAGTCCTCCGTAGCTATTGTTATAATAGCTGCCCCAAAGGAGCGGCCTCCAAAGTTAATGGGACCATCAGGGTTTCGCTGGGCCCTTCTTATTTTCAATTTTCCCATTGTACAGTAAGTGTCTTGTACTCTGATAAGCTTTTAAGATCTCCTCTGGCTCAGAAGGCTAAAAATATCTTTCATCTCTGCTTTACTTTTTATGAAATGTGCACACCTTTATTGTCTGGATTAAGGCTTTTTAATAGAGTTGTCAAAAGAAATGCCATGAGGTTACATTTCCATGTTTGTAATAGAAGATCAGAGTTCAGAGTCTCATCCAAAGTGAAGAACGGTTGTCTTAGTGAAGCTGAGAAATGGTGCAGGGGCTTTTTTAAGACCAAAGTGTTGCAGGATTGAATCTGACAGATCTGTAAAACTTATAAAAGGCTTGGTCACCCACCGCCACTACCATCTCCCACTACCCCCCCCCATTCAAAGCTTGACTTTAGCTTGTCAGGGTGTAAGGGACAGGGTAGCCATTTATTCTGTCAACAAAAGGACAGTCACCCAAGCAGAACTGCCATGACAGCATCCTAACAGGATGCTACAGGATAAAAAAAGCCACAAATCCAAATGAAAGTCAGATGTTTAAACTACCCCAATTATTTCTAAGTACATTATTAACCAGTTAATTTTTCAGGTTTCTTGTACTGATATTTAACCTGTACTAAGGAATAGTTCTAATTTTTGTCTTACAGTGAGTTAGATGATTGAAACCACACTCATCTCTTTGTGTTGGAGCCGATTAACTTAGCATGAAGACTGGAAGCAGGGGCAAGCAGCTAATCCAGGGTATCTCCAGTGTTCAAAAATACAGCCACCAGCACATCTAAAACTCACTCATTAACACATTACATCTAATTTGTTTAATGCATTGAACAAATTAATTTAGAGCGAGGTATTGTCACCGCTGGCCCTAGCAGGGTTACAGGAATACAGGGGACTGGAACCCAAAATGCCAGAGGCGGACTTATTGAAGTCCAGTGATTTATGAAACAGAATCAAACAACAAAAGATGTACGGTGAGACGGTGAGGCAGGCAAGGGTCAAAAACCAGTGAAGGCAGTCCAAAATGGGCAAACAGATCCAAGTATGCACGGGCAGAAATCCAAAGTCCAGATGACAGAGAAATAGTCGGGTGAAACAGGCAGAAACAGGGAAACATGGACCAGAGGCACTCAGGAACTTTACATAACAGAGAGGACAGGACTATGTCTACGCTGAAGACTATTTAACTGATGAGACACAGGTGACAAACAAAGTTAGTGGAGAAAAAACTATGAACACTCGAGGGAAGTAATTTCCAAATAAAATAGGAAATAATAAAAAAATGTCTCAGCGGGATGTCGCACATTCTAACACTCCAAACAGATCACGCTTTCCCACCTTCCCACCTTCCTCCTATCTCTCCTTCCCCCGATCAGAATTTGAGTTGATGGGTGAAAACACTGTGGCGGAAAGTCCCCCCAGCCTTCAGCATCCATTCACATTAGATCACAGGCACCATAGGAGAGAGAGGAGGGAAGGGAGGAGAGGAGAGGAGGAGCTGAGACAGACTGGGCCTCAGCCAGAGAGCAGTGAGTCAGTCTGTGGGCAGGCTGTGTGCGGGGATGCAGGGAGCACAAAAAGAAATCCTGTCGAGTCATTCTGGCGTAGGATGCTCTCGTCACCTCCCGGGCCTCGCTGGAATGCACTGCAGATGTGGGTGCTATCGTCAATGCAGGGTAATATGATGGGAGGTAATAAGAAGCAGGGAGGCGGTCACGTCACCTCACGCACACGCACCGTGCGCACACACACCAGCACACAACCGAAGTGAGACATGAGCTCTGACTTTTTTTCAGGGAAATGTTGCAACAACTCATTGTTCTTGATATATTTTGCTCTAGCTGCTTGAATCTCTGCCTCTGGAGACTGATCAGTCACTTAATTATGGTATTTAAATAGCAATAAAACTCTTAGAGTATTTTTGAATAAGACACTAAAACCTTACAAAAAAATCTACTTTGCAGTTTCTCGACATGGCAGTGCATCAATTAAGTGACTTAAAACGGTTGAAAAGATGTAATTATTCAGTTGAGCAGCGTTTACTTAGAGATATTTCACTAATTAGGGTTAATCCAGGACTGTTGATGTAGGATTATATCCCTCCAGAACTTTTATTTCTGTCTCCCTCTTTTCTCCTACTTAACCTTCTACCTGCATATATTAAAAAAACACTGTGATGAGGAACTAACTTCTGCATTGTTTTAAGTGCTTGAGGGATGTGTTGTAGATACTGTGTGTGTGTGTGTGTGTGTGTGTGTGTGTGTGTGTGTGCACATGTGTGTAGTCTTATCAGATGAGATTCCACCTTAACTGAGACCTTGTTGGTAGATTGGGGTCTCTGGCCTCTCAGATTAGATGGAGTTTGGCTAAATGGATACTGTATGTCTTGTTATTACAACAGTGATGGGCAATTTGTCTGATGTCTAAAGGGCATTCAACAGATAATCAACATTTTTGTTATAGCTGCTGCTTAATAATCAACGAGGTATCTGCAACGTCTTTGTCTGAATCGCCATTTCCAAACAATGTTGAAAGGGATATCTGTACTCACAGTTTGTATAAAATTCAGTTTAGAAGAGAATGTTGACCAGAGAATAGAGACACTCTGATCTTACATGATATTAAAACTGTTAATGAAATATTAAGTGTCTTATTACGGCCTTCCTGCAGCAATGACACACTTTCCTTTCAGGAAACAAATCATATCTTTTTCGCACCACCTTATTGCCTAGTCAGCCATTCAGCAGTAAGTGGTCAGTGCTTTGCTGAAAGGAAATTTAATAAAAGTTGCTTGCAAAAAGGAAGCTGTAACAAGACAAAGGCAGTTCAGATCAAAGTCTTCAAACTGATGATTATCGAGTTACAGTCAGGCTCGTATTACTTCATTTGTAGCGAAGATCCTCTTTGATAGGAGCATCACAGAAAACCCTGTTAGAAATGATGATTTTCGAGCGTTTCCCCTCTCCCCAATTCATTTGCAGTGAACCATGCTGTTATACATCCAGCCCACAGAGCAGTTAGCCTCAGAGTTGTGTGTGGCAGGCATCTGTCATTTCTGAGGCAACGTGTCTGGCCCTCAGCCCGCAAGCTGGCAGCTGCCTTTGTGTGTCGTGACCACTCGAAGCTCGAGATTTCACCAGGAGATACATGTGCACGCACTGAGAGCACACATAGGCACGCGCACATGCACAAACACTTAGGAACTGCGAGCAAATTTGTATAATTATGCTCCTGACACTGGCTCTCAGTTGGCCTCTCGTACTGGCTTTCAGAACACTTAATCAGTTAGCTCGTATGTGAGCACATGCGCAGATCAAACATATCCATATACAGCATGCATTTAAATACAGTACATATGTAATTACACTAATTTATAGTGGTTGCTAAAACTCACATCCACCTGCAAATATTCACAGACACAAGGCACCTAGATACAGACACAATAGACACACACAGTGTTTCTGTTTTGTGAAATCATCTCCCTGAAAATGAGCATGCACGCGCACACTCTCATACACACAGACAAGGCACATCTGCTTGTGCAGATGGAAAAGGACATTAACTCCCGCAGACAGTCTGCCTATTGGACATAAGGACGCCACAAGTTGTCACGAAAAGTCATGTTGCTCTTAGTCATCTAAGAGCAACATGACTTTTCACTCAAGTGAGTCTGTTACCAGTGCGTGTGTGTGTCTGGGTGATCAACTGCCCGTGTTTCAGTAAGTCGGCTCCCACTCTCGCAACGACAAATTAGCATGAGCAAATGCATGTTCTCCCTTGGTCCAGATTTGGACCAAGGAAGACTTTGGCGAAATGGAAAAATCCAGGCTTCTCCTTTGGGAAAGCAAATCAATAGTGTTGATAAACATACTGCATTTTGTCGGAGAAAGGATTGTGAGAAAAGGCTGCGTTTGTCTCAGATGAGATGTAAATGAGCACCAGTAACTCCGTATTTGACCAAGCCAGGTCATATTCTTGCTGTATGTAAATGTAGGTTAGTGTATAAATGTAAAGTGTTACTTTGTGTCTGTGTTTTTTAGTTCCTGTGGTTTGGACTGTGGATGAGATTTATGTCAAGTAGCCCAGCGCCTCTGCTCAGAAATATGAATATATTCATGTGTTAGAGCAGTCCATTGGGGCAGAGAGGGAAGGTGTGTGCGTGTGTGTGTGTGTATTCTCAATGCAACTCTTGAGCAAAAGTGTGAGATAGACTCAGAGAGAGATACAAGCTCTCTGAGCATTAAAACACACGGGAAAGGTACTTAAAGTCACTGCAAGGGCATGTTTATGCCAGTTTGTGTTTTTGGGTGTTTTAAGTGCACTAAATACTGTATGTGTGCCTATGCAATGCAACGTGTTTAACCTTATCCTCTCCAAAATACATTCACATCTATACCACTAACTTTGCAAAGTATGTCAAGGGAGAAACACTATTCCTGCCGAGATTAGATTCACCCACACAAGCATTTGCTTTCAGCCCTGCAAATGTCACATTCTTATATTTTAACAGGTAAAAGTCCCATGACTTTCTTACCAGAGACCTTGCATTCCATGATTCAGAGATCTTTTTTCAACAAAAGACACAGTCTCTTACTAATCTAAAGCAGGTGCTTTGACTCAGTCTTAATCATCTTAATAATTTTCTAACTGAAAAGTGTATTAACTGTAAAACATAATTTGCAAAGATATTTGCCTAATGCAACTTTATTTTCTAGGAGAGACGATAGTAATGTTATGTGGTTTGGAAAGCTCATTGTCATATTTAGTAACTCATCTAAGTCAGGATAAGTCATTTCATCTGCTTGTAAGTGGAAAACATTCTTCATTTTATCTCAGTGTCACATATTTTTGACATACTATATCCACTTAAACCTTCTCTGACAGCAGATATTACCTTCAGATATTAAACTCGGGCTGAGTGATTCCGTTGCTAAATATGAGTTCATCTGCAGGGGGAATGTGCTACAGTGTGTCGTTCCTGTAAGTAATGGACAAAGAAGACGGTGCTGTCGAAAAACTTGCTCACAGGTTCGTTTCCCTGCCCACTCAGGTGGGTTTCCCAGCTTTGCCTTAAAGATACAGGCCCTTGGCATCCACAGGTGTAGCTGGAAGCAGCGTGCAGAATCAAAAGGATCAGCGGAGTAGCTGGACGACCTTGAAATATAAGCAAGCAGGATTGCCAAGGTTGTACATTATTATTCCTCAGACGGATTGGAGGGTGAATCGGAAGATGGATGAAAGAACAAAATGATGAAAAAGGGATGAGAAGATGAATGGTTAGCCACAGTTAAGGAGGGAAGGGTTTATAACCTCTCATTAAACTTAAGTCTGATGGATGGATGAAAGGAGGAGGTTGGGAGGGGTGATGATGAAAACAGGAGAATTATGGGTGTCTCTTTGCCCTCATGCATCCTGTAGGTCTGGAGGGAAGGGGCTGATTCAATGACTCAAAAGTCTCTTTGGTTTGCCACTCTCATCTCGCCTGCTTCGACCTGATGGAGTGGTAAATAATCCTCTCAGATTTTTGCATAATTGGTCTCCTGTTACGATCGGACGTCGGGTGATTTCCAAGAAGCTTCTCTCTCGTGGATGTCTGTATCGTTCGTTCTGGTTTCTCTTCTTCCCCTCCCTTCTAATTTTCTTTTGCTTCTTTCCTACTCGTCTAACACTTGCTGTTTCCTTTCCTTCTCTTTGCAGGATAACTTTCTGCCACCTGCCCTTCCAGAGTAAATGGTTGTACATCGGCACAGAACGGGGGAACATCCACATCGTCAACGTGGAGTCCTTCATGCTCTCAGGCTACGTCATCATGTGGAACAAAGCCATTGAACTGTGAGTGTCGCTGCCCATGTGTTACTGTTTGATGCTGCCTCCCACGTTTGCATCTTTGTGTTTGCTCTTTTCTTCTTCTCCAAATGTTGCATGGTGTATTGTGCTGCTGCCGTACGGGCTTTGTGCCACATTTCCAAAGAGAACCACTAATACATAGATCAATATTTGAACTCTGTGGGAATCATACTGATATTGCCAGCGCTGCAACACTGATCTTAGGGTCTACTGACTCACCTTGCGGCACAAAAGTGATGTGAGGGATGCCATGTGATCAGCATTTTATCTTTCAGATGGTTATTGTAGTTTAAGTGTAACGAAATGAGAAAAGAATCATTAGTCAGTCTATCATTTCCAGGCACAGTATCGGACTTCAGGTGGCGAGCGACCTGTCTCTTCGCTGTTTCAATGGATCTGTCAGCTTGACAGGCTCCATTTTGGTTCCCTGCTGTAGAGATTTAAATTATTCACTGGAGCGTTTTGCTTCACGCTTTCCCCCTCATCCCCTCTTCTTCGTGTGTGTGTGTGTGTGTGTGTGTGTGTGCGGCGACACAGAGGGAAAAGAAGAGGAGGAGGTAGGGATGGAGGGGGTGGAACAGGTGTCTGCTGAGATCAGTGTATGGTACACACAGACGTCTCGTCTCGTCGACAGGGCTGCAGGGAGGAAAAAGGCGAGAGTGAGTGGTGGGAGAGAGGAAGGGGAGGAGGGCGAATGCATGACAGAGAGGAGACGGGAGTGGAATGGATGAGACGGGGCTTTTGCCTGGGGAAAAGGACATGCAGAGAGGAAGAGCGATGGAGGAGAGGAAGGGAGTGGTGACAGAAGGATAAATGCAGGTAACAGAAGGCAGAAGAGACGAAAATCACGAGGGAAGGAGACGTGCAGATAAATGAGGATGGAGAGGTTGACAAAACAGGTTTCCAATTAAAGAAAAAAGGACAGGAGAGGAAGGAAAGGAGTGATAATGATGAGATAGAGTAGATAAGATACAGAGGTAGATACTGAGGTTCTTTACAAGGACAAACAATAACTTAACTCCACTCTCTTCTGGTTCTCCTTCACCTTTTCTCTACCTTTCACTCCTCGTCACTTTTATCGAGATGTCAGGGTGTTATCATCAGGGCCACCCGCACATTATTGCAACATGTCACCTCTATTTCATGAAAAAGAACTCTCTAGGAAAAGCTAATAGTTTTTTTGTTGTTAGTGCATAAGATGATCTGCAGCATGTACAGCAAATGGGAGTAGTTATTCAGTCAACACACGTTTCATGAAATAATGTTCAAGGCACTGGCCTAATTGTTGGGGGCAATCCGGGGGTTAAACATTGGGTCATTTGGATGGGTGGGCCCGAGGATCGAAAGATCAACCCTGAGATCCAGACAACCCATCCCCATCGCCCACAAGATAAGTCCTATTAAAACACCGGACTTTATGTTAGACTTAGGAATTGAACCATATGCCACTTTCACATCAAAAGGTCACACAGCCTGCAAGTATATCCCCTTTTTGACATTGCAGATTACAGAAGCAGTAAATATTCACCACATTGCTAATAAAAACCTGAATTTCCATTTATATTTGCAATTATACAATGACACACGCTTTCAAATAATAACTGATATCTATCCCGTTTTTATGGCTAATTTTAAGTTTTTAAATCACATTGACATGCCCACACTCTTCCCCCTCTATTTCCGTATATCTTACATATCGTACATATGCATTTCTGCTCTCATCTCTCATCTCATCATCCATTTTCGCACCCCACAACAATTACTCTTTTCAGAAACCCTCCCGTCACTGCCCTGCAACCCCTAACGGTTTTGTTAAGCCACCAAACTTTCTTTGAGATGATGTTGTTTCTGTCCAACCCGTAGCTCTGCACAGCCACCTTGAGAAAATGAGGTTCCCATATCTTTTTTTGTTCAGGCCTCAGTCTCTCACGCTCATGCCAGTCTGTAGGATATCATGTCTTGAAGATGGCAGCAGTGCCAGGAATTGATTCTGGGATTTTGTTACAGATGCTTTCAGTTTGAATATGGTTGAGTATATGAGTGGGTCACTGTGGTTTTGCTTTGATGCGGATCAGAGAGGTGGGTGAGGTGAATCTCTTGTTCTCCAGAGTGACTCTGCCAGCTGTGGGGTTAGGAGCGCTGTCTCTCAGATTCAACAAAATTGAGCACCTCTCCCCTTGTTCTCCTCTGATGCTGTCATCAGGTGGAGCCTGCGTTTGATTTAAATGAATCTGCAATTAGAGCAGTAACGATTTGTTGAGTGACAGAAAATGAATCACACAAGTGTTTTATTAATTGTTTAAGTCATGTATCAGGCAACGACTTACGGGCGTCAGTTTCTTCAGAATGCTTTAGTATCATTGTCACCTCCACACTGTATAGTGCAAGTGAAAGCACTATTTAAACACTTTACCTAAAGCCCTGCCTGCAACACCTCTGCTCTGTTGTGATTGTTGTAATGAGGCGAGGATGTGGCGTGCACTTGGGTCATCTTCCCTCGGGCCCTGCTATTAAGAGAGGAGCTGCAGTAGCTGCAGGCCTGCCCTGGCCCAGTGTGCTCTGTGTGTTTGTATGACTCAACTCTGTTTCCCAAGCTACTCTACTGAAAAGATTAATTGACAAACACATATCCTGCAGTACATAAAGGATACATGTAAATCTGTTTGTTCACATCGTGCATCATTTGTCTGCATATATATGCACTGCGCTGTATATGCAGGGATGTTTATATATGTGTGTAGCTGGCAGCATCTGTGTGTGTGTGTTTGATGTGATTCAGTTAGATTGGTCACTGGGTGCAGAGAGCCGGGCAGAAGTGGGACAGGAGTGGTAAAATGTTAACAGCTTACTATGACACATAGTTCACGTGAACACACTGGCCCGAGGCCTCTCCTGTTCCGTCCTCTTTCATCTTCTCCTGCTCTCGCACTCAGGACCCTGAAGCTATTGTAAATATCTAGTTAGAATTTTTAATGCATCTACGTATGTTCCTGCGTACTGTGGTTTGAAGCGTGTGTGAGGCCGTCGGCTGGTACGCGCAGTACATCAGAGAAGAGCCCCAGTGTCCTTCAGCATCCATTATCCCGCAAGTCATTGCACCACAGTGATTCCAGGATCCTAGGCTGCAGGTGTAGAACCACTACACTGACCTTTCCTTGGGGGGACACAGCCTTAATCCAACACCTCATGTGCTTAGAGGCAGAAATTAAAAGTCACGTTGCTGATTTAAATAATTTTGATTTGCATCAGTAAAAGATATCATTGCTCAAAAGGTCCTGCCTCAGTCTTCCCTTGAGGCTTGGATTTCAAACCAGCTTTGCTCCATTCAGTGCAACACTAACCCTATTACACTGCATGTTGCCCAAAGTTGTAGAACCATTGCTTTAACTGTAAATGAGTTTCCACATGATGGTTGTTTCCGTTGCTTTTGCCTTCTTTCTGTCAGGTTTTAATCAGGAAGCACTGCACTGTGTATCACTGTTGTTATCACTGACTGGCATTCAGCATTAAGAGGGAACCTGATGCAAAACTCTACTGGCTTATTCAGTTTGAGGATTTGGTATAAAAGTTTTGTATGTACACAAACTGAAAATCTGTACATGTATACTTACTTAGGTGGGGGGGGGTTAGTACACAGGTTTTTTTAATGCTGGAATAATCATACATGGCATTATTGGGATTATAATATATGGAAAATCATACATAATGACACACACACACACATGCACAGTCTACTGAGGTGACACGAGGCCACATACGGTACGTGGTGTGCTGCAAACAGGCTTTTCAAGCCATGTTGCCGCGGAGACACTGTCATGGTGACTGCACCTCTGCTGCCTGAGAGAGTGTCGACTGTGGTGACCCCAGATGTTCAGGACTTCACTGTGCATGTGTGTGTGGTTAACACATATCCAGCTTTCATTTACACAAGCATAAACTCAGAAATAATTTTCTCAATCAGTTCACATATTGAAGAATATTAGCTGTGTGTGTCTGTAAGAGGGCTCATGGGTGAAATATTTTCCAGTGAAGGCATCGTTGGGTGGGGGATGGGGATCAGATATACATTTGGTGCAATAAAGGTTTATAACAGATGAGTGTTTGGAAGGAGCCAAAGGATGAAGAGTTTTAAGATTTTATCATGTACAGAAAGTAATATTTGCTATGGAGAATTTGGCTTAACTGTAGCAGTGTGTGTGTTTGACGTGAACGCCCTTGAAGTGAAAGACAAGAATGAACGTGCAAATGACACAGTGAGAGTAAAGAGCAGGTGTAGAAAATCTGCGTTTATGTCCCCAAATGTTCCTGTCCCTGAAGCTCGTCTTCATATAGCACACAGGCACAACTGTGTGGCTACAGGATCGTGCTGAAATAGTTAAGCGTGTGTGTGTGTGGGTGGGTTTGTGTGTTTGTGGCAGGGTATGGCTGATTTTTGGGAGCCTGTCTGCACTCTGCCCATCCCTCCTCTGTTGCCATGGAGATTCCTTTATCTCCAAACCTGAACGTGTATTTGTGGACTTTCTTGAACGTGCCCATGTCTGATTTATTTGCTGTGTAACAGCAGGTTTTCACAAAAAAACGAGTTGTTAACGGAGTCCCACAGGGGACCGCAGTGAACGCTGCGCATAAAATCCTGAAACGAGAGAAAATAAACCATATGGGACAGGAAACTGAAGCCTTTATGCGCACAAGTTGCATTTTTGTAATTCTGCAAGAGGGTAATTGTTATGGGTGTATGTTTTACAAATGAGCTGGGTGTTAAGAAGTGTCTTAATTGTGCTGTCATGCAAATGTGTGTGTGTTTGTGTACATGTGCATGCTGCTGTGGACGGCTGTTAGCTGAGAGACAGGCAGTGAAGGGGGATTAGATAAATCAACAGCTGCAGCAGAGCTTAGGTAATAAGGCTCCAGCAGTAACCGGCTAAATATAGAGACTGACTGACTGACTGCCTGCCCACTAACTGCTACATTCTAATACACACACACACACACACACACATACACACACACATACACACTTCCCTTCTTTGGCCCCTTGCCTTCACTCATAGATTGATGCTGAGCTAAACTGCACAAACAGGGTTAATATTCATCCCCTGCTAATTGATTTCCATCCATTACTTCCATGGATGGACGTACTTCCATACATTACTTACATTTGGCTGCAGCTCCCTTCTCTTCCTCTCCTCATCAGGCATCCCTTTTCTTGCTCCCTGGCGGTGGGGTTGTGTTTCGGGCTCTGACAGTCACTCGTTCTCAGCTGTGACCTTCCCTGGCACTCCTCAGCCCCACATCCTGTCTTCAAGGCGAGGCAGGTTAGGTAAATTCTTCTGCCACGTGGCACAAGGGAGAGGAGATTTGACATAAGGCTGTCTGGAGGGTACAGCGCAGACAGGAGGGGGGGAGGGGCAGGCGGGGGTGGCAGTGGAGCATTTTTTTGCTGCCTTCTTTCACTGACATGCAAATGGACACACGCGGATGCGCACGCACATACGCGTTGCCATTGGGGACTGGCTGTCCTGACGGAGCCATCCATCACAGCCTTCAGTGAGCTTATGTCTTTGAACAGCCTTTTAGATACTTGGAGTGATTGGCAGCTCTGTCCTCCTCAGTAGAACCTTTCCTCAGGTTCAAAGGCACCTACTTCTAAAGTTAGTCCTCTCCTTATCACCAATATCATGATGTGAGTGACTGTACAGCCTTGTTTTGTGCATTGTGACTGAAAGAGGAAAAAGACACTCTGTCCCTTTGTCTTTCTCTTTGTTTCTCTCATAAGGTCCTCCAAGGCTCACCCTGGACCAGTTGTCCATATAAGTGACAACCCAATGGACGAGGGAAAGGTAAACAGTAACTCTTACCATTCTGAGTTAACAGTACCTGTTCATCCTCCACATACACTGGTTTCAAAAGCATTTAGTTCCATTCAGACCTTGCAGAGGAAGAAATCTTGTTACACAGTTAAAAATGAGCCCATTGTGTCCAGTTGATCTGCTTTAGTTACACATACTCGAAATTCAAAGTACTGAGAATAGGTGATGTTTCTATAAATAAGTCTTCAGAATAAAAAAAAACTACTTATACTTAATGTTCTAAAAAAAATCTCTTTACATTTTCTGGTACCATCTCTTGTGGACCGGGAGCGGGCGGGTTTCTCCCTCTCCCGAGCCACTGTCGTCTACTTACACCAGACTTCCTTTCATGCCTTGTGTGAATGTCAAATGTATTACTTCTTCTTCTGCCCATCACCAGGTCTATTCTATCTCCTCTCTGTCATCTCTCCTACCTATCTCACTGACGGCCTGTCGCTCTTCCTCTCCAGCTTATAATTGGATTTGAGTCTGGGATCGTGGTCCTATGGGATCTGAAATCAAAGAAGGCCGACTATCGCTACACTTACGATGAGGTAGGCAAATCTCTCCGATTTCCTTTCTTCTCTAACAACTTTCGCTCCCCTCCCTCACCACTTCTGATCTACAGAATATCTTTTAATACAGAAACTGGGAATTAAATCACATATTCATGAGCTGATCTGTATGCAGTTGTGTATGTGTGTGTGTGTGTGTGTGTGTGTGTGTGTGTGTGTCAGAGAGTTTATTCCTGGAACAAAGCTGGAGTTTGAGATAGTTTACTACAGCTGACAAGGCTTGTGACTTGAGCTTGTTTACGTCTGATCACACACACTGTACACAGACACACCTCTGTGGGAGTGAGTCCCCTTTCTCCTCTGTGTTTTAAATCTATCACGGGGACAAAAAAGAGAGTGCTGACTGGGAGAATGTAGGACTTCCTGTAAGGTAGAGGGCAAGTAAAAGCTTAAAATAGTATGTTTTGTTGGCACTTTACTAACGAAAGATTTTTTTTAAAAAAATAGTGTAATTTACAAAGAAGAGCAGTTTGCAAAATGCATCTTTTAACAGTGCTATGATTTATACAGCAGAGTGGCATGTGTTTGTGTCTCTAGAGTGAGGCTGCAAGGCTGCACGGTGATTATGCTTGTATGTTACGGTTGTAAAAAGGGCAACACCATTTTGTAAAAGGTCCACCTTTTTAAAGCACTGACTCATATGGCTTTATTGTCTTCCCCAGAGGCAATATAGTGTGTGTGGTGTCTAAATAAAATAAGACACAATAATAAACCATAGACACAGTGTCAGAGCTGCTCAGATTCCCTCTGGACCTGTTGTGTACCAAACCTAGACTGTTTCTTGGTAATTTAGCCATAGTGGTGCATAGATAAAATCTGTATTTCCTTCCACAATACATTACCTGCATTAATTACAGTTAAATTCACCATCCATATTTGTCACTGCCCAAGCTGTCTGTTATTTGTCACCTGATGGGTTTGCATTCAACATCTTATTTCCAAGTGCTTTCGTGGTGGTTTTTGGCATTGGATTTTTCAGAACATCATAGGACAAAATACAGCAATATGCGTGCGTCTGTGTTTCACTCTGAACGTTCACAGCCCATGGTTTATAGTCTTAGTGGGAACTGAATATGACAGTTGAATGGCTGAGAGTGTCCACCCTCAAACACGCACACGCAGTCATCACATATAAGGTCATACACTGGTGTCTATAGACACAAAGCAAAAACCACCTGTTCATAAACCTTAGTTTTTGTCTTTTGTGTTTTCAGTATGCAAGAACCCCCCCTCCGCCTTTTCTCTGTCTTCCTCTGTTAGATAAGCTAATATCCTCCCACTGCACCTCGGGCATTACAGTCCCGAGCATTGAATCTCCCAAGGGAGCTCATCTCCTTTCTCCAAACCCCTACAGTTACAACTCCCCAGGGAATGGGACTAGAGTGGGTGGGAATTTGGGGGGTGGAGGGGCAGAGTGGGGTGTTACTGCTTCTCATTTCGCTCACTATGGTACAATGACAAAGCAAAAGAGCCAGCACAATGTAACACACAGCCACTCTGCCATCTCCTTTTAGTGCCTTGGGGTATGTTCCCCCGGCTAATACTGTGTATCCAGATGGTTTTCAGAGTCCCATATCTTTTAAAGTTTAATTTGGCCCCAGACCAGACCCAGACAATTCACTAGTGAAATGTGGTCATGACTGCACCATGAATTTTCTAGTATTATATTGTTGTGTTGTGTGTTTTTGGCCAACACTAATTAGAGCAACTGAACAGAGATGAACAGGTCAGTGGCTTAGTTGGGGCAGGGGTGGGAGGTATAGACAAAATAATCGTAAGATTATGTTAACTCAAAATACTGCACTTGAATGTTCCATGGGTGGGATCTTGATATGCAAATGTCTATTTCCAAGTGAAAAGGCTTTTTAGCCCTGATCTTGTTCATTTCTGCCATTAACCATATATTTCTCATTAATTATAAGCATTTTGTAATGCATGGATTGGTTGGTACAGGCAGAACTGTTTGCCTTCATTCACTGATATCATGAATGTCTGCGAACTCTGTAAATCTCTGCAAAGCCTCTTCAAACAATACTGTTGGGTGAAATAAGGTTTTACAGCAAATCCATTGCAAGTTATATTCTTCCGTGCTGTGCGCTCTTCCTTCCTGCTGTGTGCTTTCATTCAAACACTATTTGCCTAGAAGCTTGCTGCCAAGAATCAAAGTTGTCGACTGAAATGAACAAGGAAGCTTTTCTTCTTCTTCTTCTTTTCAGCAGCAGAGTAAGCCAGCAGACCATGCCGTGATGGATCCAGACTTTGAAATAAGCATGTCTTCAGTCTTATTCTAGTTTTGATATTTAGGTGAAAGGCAGACAAAGCATAGGCATAAATGGTCCTGATAAGTAACGCTGGCTCAAGTATTCTTGGCACATTTGTAATTTTTTGCAAACTCTCTCACCGAACATCAGCAAGTAGGGTGCACATAAGGGAAATAATGAAATTGTTTAGCTACAACGAAGGCAGCTCTTGTTTATGTTAGATGCTGTCAGACCGCCGAAATGTCAGCAAATCGGGGGATTTAACCTGGCTCCCAGACAACAAAGTTTCTGGCAGAGTTCATATATAGCCTCCAGCACAGGCGATAAAACTTGTGTTTTTACAAGCTCTGAAAAAGCTGAGAGCGCACGCCTTCCACTTTCTTTCAGTGGCTTGTCTATTATTAGCTGCGGCTCAGCAGCCTGGCTTTCCAGTGGGTGCTAGCCAGGGAGCATCCGTTACCTTGGCCCCTTTTCCACTCCGCTCCGTCTGACTCAACACCTTGGTTTGAGTCCGGCCCTGATGAATGACTGATACCACATCCAGATCGCAGTTCCTCTGTCACTCCTGTTGGTCTCCATGGGAATTTTGCTCACTCAGGAATATATTCCACATTGTGCTTTAAAAAACAGCCAACTCCCCATCCCTTGTCTTCTGTCACAACTCAGTCTACACGTTTATTTCTACATTTCTTTCTACTTTGTCTAATTGCTCCCACTTTTTCTTTGTCATTCATTCATTCAAACAGATTTACCCACTTTGGCTGTTGAAGAATTTATAGTAAACAACCAGATCATTTTGAACAGTGGCTCAGATTGAAAAGGAGTTGCTGTGAACCCATTAATTCTATTTCTAAATTAGTGGTGTTGTCCATACAGGTCATTGCAGTGCCATAATTTCCTGAGGTATTCTTTTCAGTGAGCAGCTGCAGCTATTTGATATGACCTTGTGCCACGAAGTGCTCCCGTCTGGTCATCTGAATAAGAAGATTAAAAGCAAATGTGACAAATTATTAGCAAAGTACATCTGACATGAGTCTGTCTTCATTAGGAAGTATTTTGTTTTCCCAGAAGACCTGTTGAGAATATAGACATATAACTTAACTATTCATAGCTGACGGGTCATTTGGCAAGTCTGGCGCAATATCCATTAGTGGATAGAATATCACTCATTAGCCTATGTAATGGTCAGACTCTCTGGGGCTCTATCCATCAAGATGAACTGGATGCTACTCTTCATAATACTAATGCTATTGGAAGACTACGTACCAAAAAAAAAGAAAAGATTCCTCCACACAATTCTTGCATTCGTGACATTTGTTGATAACTTTATTTAAGAAGTCAAAGTGTTTTTTTGTTCTTTGGGTTCATGAGTCAGTCTGTTAGTTCCACACTTTGGTCCAGAGTGAATGATGGCAAATCCTCTTTTTAATATAGCAAAAGACTTGATTGCTAAATTGAAGCTTACGGGGGCTTTTTTCTTCCGGGGCTTATATAATATCCACAACACAAAAACAGAAACAGAATGGATTTCATGTTCCAAAACAAAAAAGGATTGCTCTGTGGAAATCACTGTTGACATACTTGCCCTCAAATGCTTGTTTTTTAGATTATTTTTTGGTTGAATGTTTTTCTACTTGGCCTGAGTTACCATTGCTGTGAGAGCCTGTGTGTGTGTGTGTGTGTGTGTGTGTGTGTGTGTGTGTGTGTGTGTGGCACTTCAGGGCTAAGCTGTCTTTGTGTCCCAGTGTGACACGGTGCTGGCAGAAGCTATTTTAATTAGAGGCTGTGATATGCATGTTTATGTGTATATCTATTTTTCTTCACCATTCTCAATCTGTGTTTGTTTTGCCTTTGCTGTGAATGTGTGTGTGCGTGTTTGTGTGTGTTGCTGAATTGTGTGACTCTAATAAGTGTTGACTGAATTCTCTCATCCCCCAAAGACCAATCTGTGAAAACTGACCTAATGTAATAAATCATGAAATTAGTCTTTTTAATTGGTATTGTTTGATATGATGACTACCATGTGTTTCAATTACCCTGCTCATTTTCCAATTAAGCACAGTGCATTGTTCCCTCTTGGGACTGTCAGTGGACAAAGCACTGGTAGATTTATAGAACTCTGTCTGTCCTGCCAACTCTAAATGGGAACTCTCATTCAAATGTGATACATTTTAGCACATAATAACTTCTTGAATCTCTGCAGATCAAGTCCTCCAATTAAGCTGCAGTTAACATAAAGAACAAAGCTCTTAGACTGTCTTTGACTGTTAGCCAAACTCATTAATATCTCATTTGTATCTGTCTATATATAACATTGGAACAAACCTACAGCATCAAACACTCCCAATGCCAATGAAGGCTACGAAAGGGTCACATTACACCAGAATGAATTATTTCCAAGAAAAACATTGTGAAAAGGAAATCTTAAACTCCATAACCAGAGACCACTTGTGGCCTTATGCCTTTTGGAACTTAAGTCATGTTTGATTTGCATGTCTTTGAGGGAGTGAGAGAGAACGAGTCATTAACTGTGTAATGAGATAACTTGAGTCTGCAGCATGACGTCACGTAACGATAGTTCTGCCTCATCAAGCTCACATGGAGCTGACCTGGAAGAAATCCCACCAGGAATAACGAGACCTTTGAAAATCCTCGAAGCTGCGCATCATAAAACATGCGCCTGAGGAACCTCTGACTGGTTTTTCTTTGGATACAAACTATGTCACAGTTTTGCTTTGTTCATTTCCTTTTTTTGAGGAGTTCTAAGATCTGGCCAAGAAAGACTATGTCAAGGATTTACTAGCAAGCAAAGATGAGATATATTATATTCCAAAAATATAAACATGGTACAATTTACTCAAGGACAGAGAAAATTCAATTTGTCTTGGTGAGTGAATCACTGTTGTCATGTAAGCGCAAGCGGACACTGGGTTTCCCATGCCGCTGTCTCATTGAGCTGTTTTCTGAAAATCTCAGCACACACACACTAAGCCTGACACGCAGCTCCAGTTATGATTAATGATGCACCAAAGGCGAAATTGATATACACCTAAATAAAAAGCAACAGCAATTGGAACAGATTGACTTACACACGACGACGCCCTCACGTCGCCATCAATGGCGAGGTGATCATTCATTTCAGATGAGCGATTGTGAGACAAGGAGCAGCATTTGGGAGACAAAGTGACGAGGAAAGCCAGTGGATAATTAACACTTCAGCAGTCACTGGAGCTGCAGCCAGAATTGCATAGTATTGTAAATTGCAAGGTACGACTAATAACACTTGACTGTCAGAACCATTTTTTGAAAGGGTAAAACCAAATTGTAGTGATCGTTTAAGAGAATATGTCAAATCATCTCTGAAAGACAGAATATTTTCCCCGACAAAGCGCGAGGCATGTGATGGTATTACTGATGCTGCTGATGTTCTGGTAAGAGCGTCACCTTGGCTGGAAATTCATTTGACAAACCCTTGTGGGAAAAGCAGCTGCTTTGGGAGCGGTTGTGAGCTTCACACACAGATTTTGTGGACCTCATCATATTTACTTAATGTCAAAACCTTCGCTGGGTTTGATTATGAGCTATGAAAAGGGCACCAATAAGCAAGGATGCCCTTTGCTGGGGTACGTTGGTCATGATGCGTTTGTGTTTTCAGTGATTGCTTGTCAGTAGATAAATCATCACGAGTCGGGCCCACAACAGCGAGAGGGCACCGTCTCTCCAGGTCCTGCCTGTCTTTTCTTATTTTTCTCTTTATCTATGAGCTTGTTTCAGGGTCAGTTTCTCCGTTTCGTTCCCAATTTTTCTCACCATTAGAATATGTGAATATTTTTATTTCCTCTTTTTAATTTGCGATTGTTTTAAAGCTGACTTTCTTACTTCTGAAATGCACACGTGATAATCTCCTCTCTGCTTCTTCTCTTCTTTTTGAGTTGGCAATACAGGCAAACTAACTACTTTAATACTGCCTTAAATCACAATTAGCATCTTAAATCTGTGACTCCAAGTGCACCAGATCGACTGTGTTTCACTTATATTGAAATTTTTTATTACTTGAGTCAATAGGTACCTTTTTGAAATGGAATTTCATAAATTTATAACCCTGCTAATAAAACGTCCCCCTGGCATCCCTGAATTAAATGGACAATCCATGCCCGCTTATTCCACATTCATCAAATTGGTCATATAAAAGCTTCTTGTACTATCTGGAGTTATGCCACAGGAAATGCTCTTT
This sequence comes from Psettodes erumei, assembly GCA_016785225.1. Taxonomy (NCBI): domain Eukaryota; kingdom Metazoa; phylum Chordata; class Actinopteri; order Pleuronectiformes; family Psettodidae; genus Psettodes; species Psettodes erumei. The sequence continues at coordinate 268,222 of JAFBJZ010000635.1, read as the reverse complement.
TTTTCTCACCTTCATCATCTCTTTCAAGAGTACGTAATCCAAAGTCATGGGTGTTTTACCAACATATGGACATTATGTACTGTGTGGCTGTTGCAATTTAACAAACTTGTAGCATAAGGGTGATGGCGGCACACAATGTTTCATCCTGGTGGACCCCTGACGACCCCCCCACCCCGCCTGCTTCTTGCCTGTCGTTTCCTAGGCGATCCACTCAGTTGCCTGGCATCATGAGGGCAAGCAGTTCATTTGCAGTCACTCAGACGGAACTCTGACCATATGGAACATCAGAGGCCAGGGCAAGCCCATACAGACAATCACCCCACACGGTAAGGAGGCGGACACACAACACAAACACACGCTCACACATTTCCTACTTTGTAGATACTCCGTAGTGTTTACATACAGTGGGTAGTTTAATCAGATAAATAGAGTTTCATTATTATTTTTTTAATTTACTATTAGTTCTCGCTTATCTTTGCTATTTTTTGGTAAATATGTTTTACTTCTTTAGACCTCTAAAAAAATGTATTCAAATGAAATATACTGAGACAAGAAAATTGTAGCTTTTCGTAAGGGTTTCCTCGTAGGTTTTGTTTTGTATTAAGGGTGAAAAGAAAAAAGTTGGGATCCACTGGTCCAGTTAAATGAATTGTTGTTACCTTGTCTCTCAGTCACGTGATCCACTCTATACTCATTGTAGTCGTCCCTCATAAGTCTCCCGACACATGGCTCCCTCACCGTTTCCTCATTTCAGTCAGAGGATTATGGCCAGTTCAATTATGCCCTGCCTGTTTGCTTTGCATTGTGTCTGTGCACACATACATTAGTGCTCTGTTTATTTCCTGCAGAGAGAGTCTGCTCTTTTGAAGATGTATTTTAATCCACACTCCTTTGCCCTACCGAACCCCCCCCTCCCACACACCAACACACACAACTACTCATCCCACAGAGTTCACTTTGACAGTTCACCGAGAAGAAGGACCTGGAAGAAACAGACAGTGTTTGAGAATGACAAATGGACAAAGACAGTAAGAGACTCAGAAAGAGGAACAAAGTAAAAAAAATAAATAATAATAACCCAACAACTTCTAACCAGTTTGTCAAGCTGGTTTTGTGTGTAAGGGATTGCAGAAAGGATTTCACCACACAGGCTTTTTAATTAGTTGTTTCTCCCACTGCTGCATGCATAATTAGTTTGGTATTTAATGGGCAATTATGTAAATTCATTTGACAGGTTTAAGTAAGGTTTATAAGTCCTTGTTTAATTGTCTTTTTAGATATCTGTTGTTTAGATGTAGTTATTAAAAGTAGTTCTTTATAATACAGCTCTGCTCTAGTGCGCACTTCAGATATATTCACACCATTTATTGTACATTCCAGTACAGAAATATGCATAGGTAGGCACACATATGAGGATGTACTGTATTTGTGGACCTCCCTTGAGGTTTGAGTCGATGGATTTTGTAAATCATCCATGATGGTCACACCTTCTTTGCACACCCCTGCCACTGCATTTGTCTCCCTCCTCTCTGATGAACAGGTCTTTATTATCTATTAAAAAAGTGAGATGACAGGAGAAACAAGTATAAAAAAGAAGAGGAGGTGAAGAGGGAGTTGAAATGGCAAAACTAAAGTAACTTCTGTTTGTGCTATTTTAGGAAAACAGCCCAAGGACGGGAAGAAGCCAGAGCCTTGTAAACCCATTCTGAAAGTGGAGTACAAAACCACTAGAAATGGGTAGGGTCCCTCATTCTCTCTCTTTCTCTCTCTCTCTCACACACACACACACACACACACAGTGACATACACTAACACACATGCACACATGCTTGGGCAAGAATATGTGTAAGTGTGCACACTTGTGGCAAAAGACACAACAAATGTGTTTACAAAGCTGTTGTCAAGGGGGTTAGACAAGGACCAACCCACAATCCAACAGAACCAACAATTTCTTTTCTTTTTTTATATGTTAGTGATGATATTCTTGGAAGCATTTTGATATTGAACGAAGGGAGCTCTCCTCTTTGCACTAACACAGTTATTATTTGTTATTATTTTACATGTTAGGACGTGTAGTCAGATTAACTCATTGTTTCTTGTAACTGGTAACATAGTATGAGACAAATCCATAATATCATTATGGCTGTTGTTCAATGTATTTTCTTAGAATAACATTATATAAAAGCTCTCTTTTTTATGTCTATCCCTGTGTGTGTTTGTGTGTGTGTGTGTATGTGTGTGTGTGTGTGTTTTCAGGAGCCCTTCATAATCCTGTCTGGTGGTCTGTCCTATGATACTGTGGGTCGGCGGCCATGTCTGACGGTCATGCATGGGAAGAGTACTGCTGTGCTGGAGATGGACTATCCTATAGTAGATTTCCTCACACTCTGTGAGACACCATACCCTAATGGTAAGCATGTCTTTGGTGCGTCCATGTCTGAGCATTGTGTCAGGATGGGAATCATATCATCGTATCCTCCTTTCTGTCAATGCATTAGACTCACACACACGCACACACAAACACACATACCTTTCTGTTTTTAATTATGTCAGATTGCTTGCCCTTGTGTTTGTGTGTTTCTGTAATAAATATGAAATTTCCCAAGGGGAAGGATCCCATTTCAGTTTCACCATCCAACACACAGAGTATTACATTTTCATTTCATCTTTCTGTACGCAGTCGCCTTCCATCTAAATTAAATTATTATCTTATTTCCTGTATTGAGGAGTCAACAGCTAAAACAAGTCAGAGTGGAGATGGCTGGTCTGTGATCCTGTGTGTGTGTGTGTGTGTGTGTGTGTGCGCGCATTCCAGTATGTAAACTCTGGTGCAGCGTTATCATGCACACATACAGCTGCAGGAAGGATTAGTGAGTTATGTAACACTGGAGACTTCATTATGTCACCACCCGCTGATTTCATCTGGTAATGGACATTACTGTGTCTTTGGATTTTTCAATACACGTCTGGCTGATATTGTGTGTGTGCGCGCAGGCTTAAAGCAGTGATGGTGTGCAGAGGAGGTTAATAACCCGTGATGATGTGGCTGCAGATGACGCGGTGTGCACATACACCAGTTTGATTCAATATGAAAACAAATGGCATGAAGATAAAGTATCTGTTTAAAACACAACTCATAATGAAGGTATAGCATAAGTTTCCCTACATCATTTGCAGAGCTGTCAGACCAGACACAGATTTCTTGTCTTGATAGAAATAAAGATTTTACTTTCATACCATAGTTTTGTAAGGTTAAAGCCGCTATAATCAATATTATGTATATTTGCAATAGATTACATAACTGCTTTTATATGAAAGGAGTCACAGGTAGCAACAAATCCACAGGGAATTATCCCCCTGGATAATCTGAGTTTCCCTCAGTGCTATGAAGTTTTACAGCATCTTACCACCATTACTTATTTTTTCCATCCACATATTTTTTCCTCTTTATTATGGAAAAAAACATTTATTTGTAATTTGTTTGTATCTTTAACCAAAACAGCAGAGAAAAAGGATCATAATTACAGTCGCTATTCCCGGCTCGAAAAGTCTGTGATCTGGTGATCTGGAGTTGCATAAGGAGTCACAACAGAATGTCACTTGTATACCGGCGCCAGGGAAGTTTAAAGCAGCAAGGCAGTGAGATGTGTAGTGACAACAGTTGTCAAAGTATTTTAACCTTGGTGTGCCCTGACGGTCTGAGAGCTGCCGCTCTAAACAACAGACTGTTCTCTAAACACCATTTTACACCCACACACACACTCAAATGGTGCTGATCTAAATGGTGGGGGGTGTGTGATGCTATTCCCAAATCAAATATCCAAAAGAAAAGGGGGAATAGTAGCTACTGTTTATACATAATGCAAGGACCTGTGCTTTATCACTGCAGTGAACCCAGATGCAGCTTGAGGGCAGCTGGTGATTTAAGGTTAGCATGGCAGTCCTCTATTTCTTTTCTGTCCCATAAATTTTGCCAAGGTGCCCTTCAGCAAGGTGTTTAACCCCCAGGTTAAGTGACTGTCAGCAGAAAACCATTCTGGGCAACTTTCTACTGAGCATATGGTCAGTGCAAATCTAATAAACGTAGAGCAATCTTTACGTACTTGAAAAAAATGTTCAAATTCTGTCTGTTGGATCTGTATTGCTCAAAGTAGAAAGCCCCCTTGTTAGTATTCACCTCCAAGACAACCATTCACTGGGTCTGACGGAGTCAAATATATGCATGTGGGTTTTTTAGCAGCATTAAATCTGTACTGGCCCCACTGTTATGCCTTTACAGATGACGACTGTTCTGAGTTACATATTATCAAGTCGTTCATCACAAGAGTTTAAAATCTATTATGAGGGAGACTCATCTTGAGGAGGCATATGGTATTCTACTCCTCAATCAGACTGATACAAATTTAAGCAGAGCAACATCCCCCACATTTATAAATCCAGCAGATTAATGAATTTTAAGCGTTTAAGCACTCCTGCCCTCACGTCCTCAGGGCACAGATATGATAATAACATTTGCTACATTCCCCTGCGGTTTGCAGATTTCAGGGGAGTTCTCTCTCAAGGAATTACAAAAACTACTAGAAGTCGGGCGTGATGAATGATTTGCCTTTGTGCGCTCCCCTGTGCAGATTTTCAGGAACCTTATGCTGTGGTGGTCCTTCTGGAAAAGGATTTAGTGGTGATCGACCTTGCACAAAATGGGTGAGTCATCTGACTAAATAAATAACTCCTCATCTTCAAATATCACCAGTGACATATTAGTGCTTCTTATCGTCACCATGTGTCACCTCTACTTTTCATCATGGCGTAATTTACTCTCATAAGCGCTGATCTTGCACGTGACACCGAATGAGACTGACGCACTGAAAGTGGGCAGACAGTCTAACCGAGCAGCGACTACGCTGGTGCTCTCTTTTTGTCAGTTACCCCATATTCGAGAACCCCTACCCTCTGACGATCCACGAGTCCCCTGTCACCTGCTGTGAGTACTTCGCTGACTGCCCTGTGGACCTCATACCTGCACTTTACTCTGTTGGCTCGCGGCAGAAACGACAGGGCTACAGCAAAAAGGTACTGTGTAACAAACCTCAGCTGTATGTTGTAACACTGCATCCTGCTGTTTACTGATATAATTTTTTTTACTGCTGAAATGCTGCTGAATAGAATCCACAAAGTTTTGAGTAGCAGGTTTATGGAAAATACCATGTAATTTGGTATTAATTATGGTAGAAAAAAGCATTGTCCTTGAAAGAAATGCTTAATTAGAACCCATTTATTTTTCTTATTTATTATTCATTTTCTATTTTTGCAGGATTGTATGCTTTCCTGTAAACATAATGAAATATATGCTCAGTAAATGTCCAAATCCTATTTTGTATTCATCTAATGACATATGGGATGCTTTGACACACACACACACACACACACACACACACACACACTGGGTAAATAAGAACTGATATTTTGCAAATAAATTATGGTACTTACTATGCAGAATAAAAGATTTAGTGAGTTTAAATGATTTAGCCTGTAACCTAATCGGTTGCCACTAACTGCTCCTTGCCATCACTCACTGGAACCATTTAAGCAACATTCTTGAGCAGAGGCAGACAAACCAGGTTTTTGCCATCAAAATAAAAATAAATTACAACTACTCTATCACGCAATACCTCTTCAAACACTTCTCCTATCACAGATTAATGATGTATAAAAATGTAATAGTGTCCTGAGGGTGGAATCTTGTCTCATGTCGCTCTGGATAGCAGTACCATAAAAGAGCTAAATGCCTGAATTAGAAATGTAAATGTCCCACGCTACACCCTCTAACCATGCTGCCATACACCAGGAACAACAATGTTACAGGATAAAGGACACATTAATGCATCGCATTACACATACTATGTTAATTTGTATTAATTTTGCTTTGGTATATTTCTCAGTGTTTCCACGAAGCTAAATGGAGTATATAATAGTGTCATATTACCTAACGATCCTCAGCTCCCTCCAAACACCTCCTCTCTCCTCTCATCCTCTTCTCCTATCCCTGTATCATCGAAGACAGACCCCCTGCTCTTGCAGGCATTATATATGCCTATGTTCTTTTCCCTGTCGCCTTGTTCTGGCTTTCTGTCGGAAATGTCAGCATGTACTGACCCAAACTGGCTGCCGAGCTGCTGCTTTTCCTGTTTTGTTTTTTTTTTCTTCTTCTTTTTTTAAGCAAAGGCCTGACTGAGCTGCAGGAGGGCATTCTCACATAAAGATCACCATGAGTCATCCTGGTGACCTTTGTATGTGTCAACGTGTTCAAAGCCACCCCCCCATACACACACACACATACATACACCCTATCCCCTACACACACACACCACACACGCTCAGATGGCAACACACACTCACTGAGGTACATGATCCATAATTGCAAGACATGCTGAGAGATGTTCACAAAGGATTCCTGCCTGTTTTGCCCACTCACACATTTGCCGTTTTATCACGTCGTCTGTTTCTAAAATCAATGTTTCTATTGACACGCTGCTTATTGACAGAGCTGTACTCCTTCCTGTACTCTCTCATTCTCCCTAATGTCTGCTGTCTATCCAGGAATGGCCTATTAGTGGTGGAAACTGGGGTCAAGGCACACAGAGCTACCCAGAGATCATCATCACTGGGTAAGACAATACTGATTTCATTAGCATTAACATCCAGCCACAACTCAATGGCTTCCACCTCTTCTGCACTGTCAGGTCAAGACAGCAGAGGAGCCTGCCTTGAAATGTTTTCCTGTAGATTTTTATGTACTCCAGTCTTATGCCCTTTGCTCTGTTTCGGTGTTTATTATCCCATACTAAGCTGTAAGCAAGGGGAGAGGGGGAGTTTTTAACAGAATGCTCACACTTAAGAAGCGACAGTGAGGTATGGGCTTGGCAGTAGGAGGCTCTCACTCCGCTCCTTCCTCCCTCTTTCCTCAACTCCTACACCCTCTATTACTATTCTGTCCAGGTTTCGCTCTCTCTCTCTTTCGCAAAGAGTGCCACGGCCTGCAAAATATTTCTTTCCCAATCCACTCAGCTGAATTGGCAACAAAATAAAACAGTGAGGAGTGAAGAAAAAAAATGACAAGCAAATATGCAACTTGTTTTCCATGACACTAAACAGAGAAGCTGGTCAGCTGCTGATGGATGCAGTCCTGTGTATGCTCATTGCACGTGTTAAGTTCATTGTCCAGGCAAATCAATATGTGGATAACAAGTTACACACAACGGCCAAAATATGTTGGCATATGAGCATCTCACCCATATGTGATTGTTGAGCATGTCATGCCAAAACCATGGGCACAAATGTACCACCATAACAGCCTCCACTCTTTGTGCACCACTTTGGAACATGCTCTGCAGAAATTTGTTCCCATTCAGTCGCAAGAGCTTTAGGGAGATCAGCCATTGATGTGGGGTGATGTTGTTTCTACACGGAACTTGGCAGACCATTTCTTTATAGACCCTATTTGAGTGCATGGAGGCATCGTCATAAAAACTGGAAAGAAGCACATCATTGTGTAAAATATTATTTTATACTGGAGCATTAAGGTTTTCCATAACTGGATGTCCTTCAGGGTCTCCTAATACTTTTGGCTATATAGTATAACTAATTATTCTAAAGGAGAGACCTGTTTTGAGGTTAAATGATTGATTTGTGACTAAACAAAATACTTTTATTGTAAGTATTAACACATAGACATCAGATTTTGTTATACCTTAGCACAGCAAAGTGATCCAAAATGTTTCTGTAGCTGAGTGTCTTTAATCGATCCTCAAGAGATGTTCTAAGGCTCCAAATCTTACAAAATGGATTTTATGTCGTTTAGCTCTGAAACTGTAAGACAGCAGGTGTCGAATTTAAATTCATATCACGTCGCTTTGTCGCTTTCTTTGTCTTTCCTCTCTTCAAATCCCAGGCATGCTGATGGAACTGTGAAGTTCTGGGATGCCTCTGCAAGTGAGTTCTCCCAACGGCTGAGCTTTGTTTATGCTATACAAAAAATTATCGTTACTTTCTGTAATTTTTAGGAAAAAACACAAGACAAAAAACATTTTGAGTTTCAAGTAGCATTTGAGAGAGCAAATGGTAGAATGATAATACTTTGTGAACTCAAAGAGTTCTAAATACTGAAAATACTTTAAAAATCTTTATGTTACACCTTGCAGTACTGGTGATATCATATTGTTAAGAGCCAGATTCTGTATGTACGACCCTGGATTGCAACTTTATACTTTCTCAACTCCACATTTTTTTCTAGTAATGCTCCAGGTGCTCTATAAGCTCAAAACAGCCAAGGTGTTTGACAGAAACCGGACCAAGGAAGACAAGGGCAGCACGGACGTGTCAGACGAAGACCCATTTGCCATTCAGATTATGGCCTGGTGCCCTGAGAGCCGGATGCTGTGTGTGGCTGGGGTGTCAGCCAACGTTATCATCTACCGCTTCAGCAAGCTGGAAGTAACTACTGAGGTGGTACAGGTGAGTAATGGTTCATATATATATATATATATATATATATATAGTTTTTTTCGTGCCTATTACTGAAAACACGTCCACTTTCTCTTCTCTTTTCGTTGTAAGACTCGTATACGCACACAAGCGTGGACGCAGGCACAGGGCATAACGGTCTCATTTTCACATTTTGCTGTTATTTGTTATTATTTGGCCTCAGCGCTCACCTTCCCTGCTGTTTCAAGATGTTGTGAGGCACATACACACACACACGCTCAAAAGATCTGCCGAGTCAAAGGCAGTATGGTTGCCATGCCAACAGACTGAGCAGTGAACAAGCAAAGCAAAGATCGTCATTGCAATCTGCCATGATAGTGACGTAAATGCCTATGGGTGTGTATGTATGTGATTGCAGTATTTAATAACATCAAGAGAAATTCTGTGCTGTCCGTTGGCAGCGCTGTGATGGGTTTATTCCTTGCAGGTCTGTTAATGAATTTTTATTTTGTTTTGGCTGTGTGCCCTTTATGTGTTCAGCACTGTTCGCCCCTACATGTCCAAATTTTTTTTCCTTCTTCCAAAGAAATTGAGCTCACAGCCTGAGGTTTTTGGTGCCTTCTTTTAGAGCACCTTGATAGCACGTGTTGAAGGAGATGCATTCAAATCAGCATCCCCTCTCTTAGAAGGAGCTTTTTTTCTGTGGTGGACTGCCAAGCGCTGATGCATGTGTCAGAGAAATTTCAGGCACTTTTTGCCTCTCCTCCAAGTGAGTGTGACTGGGATGTGGATCGGGAGTAGATATGCAGTGGTGAGCTGTAATTAGTAGAGCAGCCTCCCTTTGCACACGGTCAAACACCTCTCCACAACCTTGCAGAAATGAAGGTAGAGGAGGACAGAGACGGGCGGGAGTGAGAATCTGAAGAAGGGCACTGATTGCTCTTCACTCCCACATGTCAGAGGGGCTAATGAGACTGACAGAATGCAAAAAAGAGGAGCTTATGAGCATTGTACCGTTGTGTGTGTGTGTGTGTGAGTTTAGGTGATGTGTGTATGTCATTGTGAAGGCGGAGGTTGTAGAGAAATAGCCTGAAGGAGGGCTTAGAAGGAATGGAATATTCAGTATTGGACCTCTTTGACTCTCAATCTGCCTATGCACGCACACACACACACGTCACATTATGAGTTTTGTGATCTCGCTTGCTGACATCTTCTCTTCTGTTAATGTTTTTGCACGCGCCCGCGTGCGTCATTTCATGCAGCTACTAGAGGTGCGAATGCAGTACGAGCTGAACGACATTGAGTCTCCAGATGGCGGGGGCGGAGGGGGGGAGCAGACATCGGCGCTCCCGACACCCGGTGCCTCCCCTCAGACGAGCGGCCCGCCTTCGCACCCCTCCACCAGCAGCAACAACTCTGACGGAGGCAACATGCCCTGCCTCAAGTATGAAACGCACAGACACACACACACACACACACACACGCATGGCGCTTACATAAACTCTCACAAGTGCCAGGAAGGCTTCCACACACATGCTCACACTCTCATGCACACGAGAGTCTCGCCTTTTGCCTCAAGCACACTTGCACAGACTTAGTCAGCGCCTGAAGCGTTCTCAGCCTCAGCCTCCCCATCATCCCCTTGCAACCACTCCAGCCAGACCCTCAGCACATGACTGCTCCAGAACTGCAGCTGAACCTCTTGTCATTCTCTCTGTGATTTTATTTTTAAGCAGTGTTATAGCTCTCCTTTTCATTTACCGTTTTCTCTCTGTCTTCCCCTCTCCAGAGTGCGCAGTACTCCACTGAAGCAGTCTCCAGGTTACCAGGTAGATTTGGTGGTCCAGTTAGTGTGGGTGAGTGGAGAGCCTCCTCAGCAGATCACAAGTCTGGCGCTCAATTCCTCCTACGGCCTGTAAGTAAACACACTTTTTAGTCAGAACTAGAGTCAAATGGAAAGATAAAGATGAGAGTATTTCATCCCTATCATGCTGTGCCCTCTGAAGATAAAAATTAAATACAAGTAATCTGTGAAAAAAACTCGTATAAGCGTAAAATATGCACATGCATATAATTTACCATTTGAAAAAGAAAACTTTTTTCAGTCTTTTCAAATCTCATAACTGTGTGTCTCCAAACAATGTCTACCTATATTTCTGCTTTTTCATCCTCATCCTCTGCCGCCACCCTACCCCCCACCCTCCTGCTTCTTCCACTTCCTCCTGACTCTTTGTCACCTCTCCTCAGAGTGGTGTTTGGCAACATCAACGGTCTGGCGGTGGTGGACTACATCCAGAAGACAGTAGTTCTCAACTTGGGGACGGTCGAGCTTTATGGTTCCAATGACCCCTACCAGAGACAGCCCCGGTCGCCAAGAAAGACACGACAGCCTTCCGGAGGTGAGACGGGAAAAAAACTTCTCAACTAAGGTTCTTCTTTCTATTACAGTAAAACCACAAGTCATCACTCAGTATTGTCATTGCTGTTCTTTTTCTTAATCAATTCCAAAAGTGGCTGCATACCAGACTTCCAAGTCACTCCGGGATAAGCAAGAGATTCTTTCTTCCTTTACACTTCCATTGATCGTTATGACTTGTTTTTGCCACTGGAGCCGGTCACAGTCTCCAGACTACTTTGACTCCAGTTGCCCCACAGGTCCAGCATCCCCAAACCGAAGCCTTCAAACTGTAAAACTGATCTGAATGTAAGAGTGAAAAGTCACACGACAGAGCACAATGGCAACACAAATACTAACTCTTTCTTTGGGCTTTGGTTGACTTTCTCTCCTTCCCTTTCTTTCTTATTCACACACACACGCAAACACAGACTCACAGCCCATCCCTGTTACACACATCGCCACTGCAGCTTCATATAGTAGTACCACTGATAGATAATAGGATGTTTTCATATGGACACACTGCCACCATGTGTTCGACGATGGCTTTGCAGCCACGTAGACGATGCCGCAGTGTCATGATGATGCACTGCCCATACTTAAGTGAAAGTTGATGGATGAATTAGTTAGCTCTGTGTGTGTGCGTTTATGTGTGTGTGTGTGTGTGTGTGTGTGTGTGTGTGTGTGTGTGTGTGTGTGATGGATGGAAGGATTTCATTTTGATGTTTATGATCAGATAGGCTAAGCAACAACGCATACATCCATATATGCACACCCTTATGCAAGCACACATACAAATGCTCACATACACACAAGCACGTGCACGTGTAAGTACACACAGAGCATCTGGTGTCACTGAGTGGTGAGCAGTGGGCTGGCACCTGTCAGAGCTTAGCAAGTTAAGCAGTAATCAGGCATCCAGCTGTGTTTTTCTGCCAGCAGGGGACTGCTGTGTGCTCGGCTTTCTGCCTCACAGGACAATGTCACGCGTGCACACACACACACAAACACACATGCACACTCATATATACAAACACGCAAGCCGCAAACGCAGGAATTATTTTTTAAAATGATTGATGAACTACTGAAGTTGCACCTAATCTTTCTTACACTTAATGTGTGGGTTTTCGATGATCAGTTCATTATCATCATGAAGTCTTCCATTTGTGCATACAGTCTAAACCAAACTCCCAAAACAAGGTGTAAACTGGAGTTCTCTCTGAATCGGCAGGCTGTGACACAGAATGAAAGTTCCAGTGGTTCTTTCTTTTGGTTTTTTTTGCTTGGCTTTGTTTTTGTATTTAATGGGTCAAATTTGATATCTGCTGCAGGTCTGTGTGACATCAACGAGGGCTCAGCCACATCAGAGGACCGATGCAAGTCCCCTACTTCAGGTAACATGTCCTTCAGTGTCTTATTGAGAGAAAAACTGGGGAAAAATATAACGGAAGAGATTTTGTGCTTGGATTCAAAAACCCAAACAGTGAACCAGACATGCACACTAATACACCTCTAATACCGTGCATTTCAGTGGAAGAGAAGCATTGGTTAGGGAGGAAGATTAATGTTTCAAAAGGGATTCTACCCTTTAATACAGGTTGTTTGAAACTGTAGCTCATCAGACAGGAGCTATGGGTTTTTTTTGTTGAAACAAGAAATTGGCTGTCAATTTCATTGCAGCTCAGTCTTTAGAAATGCACTGTGAGTTTAATAGCATATGTTTATGGGGTTTTAAGAGTATTTCCTCATTTGTGCATGCATTCTTGTGCCATTCCACAGAGTTCAATAGACAGGAATAAATTTGTATTAATCTCACTCGGTCTCCCAGAAAACTGGGTTATAGGCTGTATAATGTAGATGGATCCGATCCCTGTGATGCTGAACCAGTGTGGCAGCTCAGAATTAGAAATTGAATGAAACAAAACTCTGCATTCTGGTAGAGAAAAACCATTAATTTACATTAATCACTATGAGTATTAGTTAAAAAAGAAAAGGACCTTGGGTATTTTCACATATCCAGTTTAATATTCAGTTAAACATTTAAATGTGTCTGCGTGCACTGTTCTGAAGCTGATTCTTCCTAATCTGTTATCATATAAAGCAGTTCTCATATCAGTGAATTTGAACAGGTGAAGGCAAAAAATAGATGGATTTTTTTTACCTGCAGTGCAATTTTCATCGTCAGCTTTGTGTCACATCACCTCTCAGTGCAAATATTTATCCCTTTGATGATTGTGTAGACGTGCATTGTGTTTTGCAGCAGTTGAGATGCTCTGCAGCTGTTTTTTACTTTCCTCCTGCTTAATCTATGCCATTAGTATTTCAGATGAAGGTGCTTGAAGAGAGAACAGCCCAGATCCATCTCATTAGTGGTAGCTTGGCATTAGCACAATGAAAATAAGGAGCTTTTTTGAAAAGGTCAGACTGAAAACAAATCTCAAAGTCTGGAGTCCCGCCACTTTTTCCGAGTATGATGGCCGTCCCAACCCACGTGTCTGTTGCCACCAGACTGTGGTGTGATACATCTGTCTGCTCTGCATTATTCAAAGGATGAAAAGGAGATAAGGTGCCTCCTTGAACTTTGAAAAGTGGTTTCGACTAGGGCTAGGAATTTGGGTATTTTTTCTTTTTTATGTGAAAAAGTCTACCAATTTTCTTTTATTTTTTACCGTGTAGATCTTGGTGTATTAGTTTTTTGTTTTATATACAGTGTACTTTAAATCATTAGAACATTTGCTTGTTATGATGTCCTGGTGACGCAGGGAGAGATGGATTTAACTGGCATTCATTTCAGGTTTAAACAGAGGAAAACTTGTTTTTTGAGTCTGAAATTTGAACCAGCTTGATTGAAATGAAAAGGGTGGTTTTTGCTGTCAAGGACCGAAAAGCGACTCATCAGGGTAACAGCGATACCTTGTGTGGTAACAAGCCAAAGGGTGTTTCTAACTGCACATTTACTGTACTTTACTTTCCCCCCCTTACACCCCTTAAGTGTTGACGTCAAACAGCAATCTACAGCAATTCTACAATGGAGGTGGTAGAGGAGGTAAGATTGGCCAAAGATTTCCATGAGAGGCTGTGTAGGCAGGACAAACATGCTTCGGATTTGTCCCCTCCCCTCTGTTTTTTAATTTGTTTCTTTTTTTGTCGTAACAAAACTGTCTCTGTTGTCTATGTCATAGTCACCATAGTGGGAAGAAATAGACTAGATAATTGAGAGCCGAAGTCCAAATCCATTTCCGGGTTAGTTTCTGTTCTGCTATGTCTTGGAAAGCTCTTGGAAGAGAGGCTAACCGGGAAAGCAGGGTGGGACTGCAGCTTTCTTCAGACACCCAATACATTTTAACAGCCGTATACACGTATTGCATGCTACATGTATGTAGCACGAGCGTCAAATGTAAATGTGCTTGCATTTGATATCTGTCCCAATATGATTGTCCATAGTAAAGTACAGTATGATGACACCTCAGAGTGTACTGTATACAGTATGTCCAGCTTTGTCTTTGTGAACCTCCACAATGTGTTGATGAAACAGATAATTACTTATCCACTGTTTAACTGAAATACAGCCTTTTTTTCAGACTCACACTCTGTTTCAGATTGAAGTGTCAGTGAGTAGGTACAGTATCTAAAATGAGACAGGAATTTTTCGACTTTGCTGAGACCTGACCATAGAACATTGTAGATTTTTATTACGTTGTCCAAGCATTACCTCATTTGATTAGCATGAAACCTGATAATTCACAAGAGTTAAAATACACTCATATGGAGATGGCAGTTTACCTTAAAGACTAATTTTGCACTAATCGGATCTTGCGCCTGTGAGGATTTGTCATTGACATTACCCCTTAATCATTTTATCAGTTCATGCAGTTAAGTGACCTCATCTCTTTCCAAGCATAGCACCCGCAAACTGTAGAAAAAGCGAAAACACCTTTTTTGAAAACAACATACAAAGAAGTTGGGTATTCCTATGGTTTTTTTATTTGCTAAGTTGGGTTACATTAGAGATTCTTCTACTTCTTTGACCTGCAGACAGAGAAATAATATGCAATACCCTCATCCATACCCTCAGAATGAAAAATAGTGACCCAGATCTAAAAATCCAATGCATTTTGCCTTATATGAAAAAAATGGATATATATGGGGATGGTGAAGTGGCATGATGTGATCATGGTGGGAGTTATTGGCAGACACACAGTACTTCAGTGTGGTTTGTACCTGTAATAATGAGAGAAGCAACTTTTGAAAGTGTGACCCAAGATCACTTTATCTACAATTACTTCCATAGTAACTTTTGACCACCTATTTCACTGTCTTCTTTCATCTCCTGTTCAGTCCTTTCTGTTTCCTGTTGCCTTCCTGTCGGTGCATGCTCCTGTTGGCATGAGGGTCCTGAATGGCTGTGTAGTTTGGATGTGTCTTTACTGGTCCTCTCCTCCAGGACATTGTGCAACCAGAGGTCACTTCCTTTGTTTTGTCTGTCACAGCATGCCTGTGTGAAACACAGGGTTGTCCTCACGCAGCGTCTTTTCCCGTCCCAAAGCATTTTGGCCCTTCTGGTCGATGAAACAATCCTCAGGCACTTGTTCCACAGCCTTTTGTCGTTTATCGTGTATTGAAGCTTTATGCACAATCCTACCCCAATACCAGTACCACTATCTAGCTTTGCATGGCATTGTGTGTTAGCTTAGACATGTGTTTGTAAAGAGGGATGTTCTCTTTTTTCCAGCAAAGATGTCACGGAAATTAAGCTTGCCTACTGAGCTAAAGCCAGACTTGGGTAAGCCCTGACTTCGTGTCTCCAAACAATTTGTATGATATGCAGTATATCTCTCTCACTCCAACTGGACTCCATCACATTTCATTAGTCCAGTTTTATCTGGTTATTAGCCTCACAATTGGCAAGCTATGCAGATGTTCTTCTAAGTTTGCATGAGACAAAAGTAGCACTGATCTGCCCTGAACTGAAACGCACTGAACCCAGTAATATTTTTTTTGGAATAAATTCAGTGTGAAATTCTCTGCAGGACTCCCACCTTTTGACTTTGGTGGGGGTCTTGTTAGAGGTCAGTGGTGCTAAGCTAAACTTTGCACACCCCATCTCACTTTAAGGCTTTCTGTAACTTTTTGCAGCTTTCTCTTTCTCTTTGCTGCTCTTCATGTCTTTCCTTTCTCTGTCTGATTGGTTCCTTTAAAATGTCCCAGTTAGAAATAGTATCGCCTTTAAAAAAAAAAAAAAAAAAAGGAGCGGTGTACAGCTTTCTTCTAAAGGTTGGAACATCTGATTTGTAAGGGGTCAAAATAAAATGTGCAAGTGCCAATCCATTTACCTGTATGCTTGTGTAAGAGTCCCAGTGTTACAGATCTGAAACCAAAGTGCCTGACAGCCGGTTATCTTATACGAACAAAACTACTGATTGGGGATGGAACATTGGAATATCAGTGGAACATCTCCATCAATTAGGTTTCTCTGTTGACCATCGAACAGTTAGAATTATTAGACCCATCTGTCCTGGAGATACATGTACTCCAGAAACATTTACCAACTTGAATGTAAACCTCTTTTTCTCTCTGCCAGTTTCCTGGATCAACATTGTGAATAATTTACAAAGATCAGTCATGTACAACCCAAGCATATTTATCCTCCAGTTTCATTGACTATTAACTGTGAAAAATGATCACTTATTATTTGCCATTTTATTCTGTGTGTACAGCACAGTGTCCACATTCGTCCTGTCTGTCTTGTGCCGTCATTGCTTTGCAGGTGCTTTACCTCTCTGTTTTCTCCTCACTGTCCTCCTATCTGTATGCCCGCCGCGGGGTGCCAACCCATTAGACCACCGGGACAATTCTTTCAGCCGCTCTCGCTCGTCCAGCGTCACCAGCATCGACAAGGAAGCCCGAGAGGCCATCAGCTCCTTCCATTTCTGCGAGACCTTTGCCCGAAAGGGGGACAGCACTTTGACATCCTGCCTGTATGTGGGCACCTCCCTGGGAACTCTGCTCGCTCTGACTCTCACATTGCCACCTGCTGGGGAGCAACGGCAACTGCAGCCAGTTATCATTTCACCAACGGGTGGGTAATGGGATCCTGGAAAAGAGGATGAGGTGAAAATTAGGGCAGTAGATAACAGTTTTGTAGCTATGGTAAATGAAGACCAGGTGGACTGGAGTAATGGCCAAAATGCAATTGGTTTTTGAATGTTGCATTTGGGTGAAAAGTTTGATGAAAAGGTTTTGTAGCTGTAAGATAAGGACTTAAAGAGGGTTTAAATTGAAATATTACTAACAAGCCCTTTTCCATCCACCAGGTATGTTGGTACGACTGAAGGGCAGCATCTTGCGGATGGCTGTCCTGGACTCCACAGGTTCCCAGCTGCCCCCTGCATATGAGCCTTGGTATGAACCTAATGTCACAGCAGACGGTGAAGAAAGAGAGAAGGTCCGTAAGCGCCGGCCTGTCTCAGTGTCCCCATCCACCTCCCAGGACCTCAATGAGAGCCAGTACGCCGTGGTGTGTTCGGAGAAACAGGCCAAAGTCATTTCCCTTCCCTCCCAGACCTGCATCTATAAACACAGCATCACAGAGACTTCCTTCATCCTGCGGACAGATGTGGTGCAGATGAGCCAAGGCGTGTGCGTGGCTTGTTTCTGTGCCAACGGCCACATAATGACCCTCAGGTGAGAAACATGTCAGTCTTCATCACAGATCAGGCAGAAATAGTGGGGTATTAATAAAATGCATCTATCAATGTCTGTTTCATTAAATCATGTTCAGATTATTGGATTTATTTATAGCTGAAAGGAAGTTAAAGTGCAAGCCAGCTCACCAGGGTTCTGCATGATTATGTTATCCTTTAACCTGTTGCTAAACTAAACCCTTTTACCTGAGTTTAAACATCTTAAATTCACCCTTGGGATTAAATCCAACATCACAAAGTTATGAACAACTGACACAGGCATGCACATACATGTCCAGACATACACCAGGTTGATCATCATGCAATGTGTGGAAGGGTCTAAGTGAGGAGGTGTGCATTACTCTCACTTTATCCTCATTAATCTTCACTTCCCTTGAGGAGAAAGACAAAGAGACAAAGCAGCCGTCCGTGTGGGTGTCTGACAGAGCACTGTCTGCCTGACTCTCTGTCTGTGCTGTGTGAGTGCATGAACAATGTCATTACTGTTTCAGCGACTGAAAGATCAGTGACACTGACTAAAAAGTGATATGATATTCCTCAGTTCTGAATCATTTCTGTGTCTCCCTTTCTAGTTTGCCAGGACTGAGACCGCTCATGGATGTAAACTACCTGCCTTTGACAGACATGCGGATAGCCAGGACGTTTTGTTTCACCAACCTGGGTCAGGCCATGTACCTCTGCTCCCCAACTGAGATCCAGAGGATCACTTACAGCCAGGACACCTGTGAAAACCTACAAGTCAGTAAACACTTCATTTTTGTATTTATGGATTTTATGGGAAATGTATATGTTTGGAACTTGAAAATGTTTGCAAGAGCTGCATGTTATACTGTATTGCAAGTATTTCATAGGTAAAAAAGCTACAGGAAATAACTTTGGGGACATGTGTAATGCTCTGTACTAGACCATGTGTGTAAGATACTAGGTATAGTATAGGTATAGGTAGTCATTCTGTATGTAGCAGTGTAATATGTTGGTGTGGTGATTGTTTCAGGAGATGCTGGGTGAACTTTTTACACCAGTGGAGACACCAGAGGCCCCTAACAGAGGGTTCTTCAAAGGTCTCTTTGGGGGAGGAGCACAGTCGCTGGACAGAGAGGAGCTATGTATGCATGCCAAACCTACACAAGCCCAAATATGCAGTGGTTCCCTGGATTTGATGAAAGTTTCATTCACACACATCCTCCTGTGTTCCTCTTCTTTCCTCTGTCACTCAGTTGGCGAGATAGCAGCCGGAAAGGCATCTCGAAGCCTGGCTCAGCACATCCCTGGCCCGGGTGGCATTGAGGGCATGAAGGGGGCGGCCTCTGGTGTGGTTGGGGATCTGGCACGCGCCCGAATAGCACTGGATGAAAGAGGCCAGAAACTGGGCGAGCTGGAGGAGAGGACAGCTGCCATGATGGCCAGTGCAGATGCCTTTTCCAAACATGCCCATGAGGTAACAGGCAATCCTCACAATGCTTCAAAATCTTCAGGAAAACAGTGTCTGTTAACACAGTAAACTCCACATGTCACAGCAGGGGCGCCACAGCTGCTCAAGCCTGTGCATACCTACCTTTACAAATCAGAATAGGAAAAGTGTATGCTGATCAGATTTTGGAAATAGTTCAACTGAAGAATAATCTTCTAATGACAGGAGGCTACATATGCAATTGTATGGTTAACTGGTATTGCACTTGTAACAGTGTGCGAAATATTGTAAAATGTTTTGCAAACCTGTATACTTACTGTGCACATAAAACTGTGATTGCTACAAAATATTTTGTTATCACAGAATCATGAAATCATGTGCAACGAGTGCTCCGCTTTCCTCAAATTCAGAAATGTGTCTCACTTATACAATTTGATCACTAGGGGGCAGTATGTGCCTTTGGAAAGTTCACAGTACCATGGCTAAAGAAATGACTGTCTCACTTCCTTAGAACTTGATGACTTTTAAGCCGTAGAACTAACTGTTACAATTGTGGGTTATGCAACAAACCAGTTCAGTAGCTCATCCTCATACATGTTCTCATTCCATTTCCTCTTTTTGCAGATGATGCTGAAGTGCAAAGACAAAAAATGGTACCAGTTCTGATCAGTGACAGGGGAGGAGCAGAGCTCCATGGACAAGGCTTTCACCTTCCATTGGCTCATTTGGACTCTCCCCCCACCCGTCCGTCTCTCCATTAATCCATCCCTCCAAGCCTTCTTCACTGAGACACTTGGGATTTTCTTCCCTAGCACAATGATGAATACTGTTCTTACCTCAGTCTGAAGGTGGAACTGAGGGGTAGACAGGGGTGAGGGACAAACCTCAGAGGGGGCAAATAAATGGTGTCTTTTTTATGTTCTTGTCTGTTTATCTCTGTTCGGCCTCTCTTCCGAGGTAGCCAGTTGGACTCATGCACCTGGAGATTCTTCATTCTCATTTGCCAAAAATGTCCTTTACTGTTTCCTCCACTCAGAGCCTGTTGTGGGCAGTATTCAAACTGATGAACTCAGCTGAAAAAGACACCTAATGACGAAACAAAGACTACAAAAAATTCTTAAAATGTAAAAAGAAGAAGGAAAAAGAATCTAATTACATCATTATATATACATAAATCTAATAAATGTGCAACGCCGTATCCACTTCCAAGTGACAAGTACTAAAGAAAGAGATAACTCACTGAGGAGACAGAAGTTGAGGTGGGAGGCCGAAGGAGGCAGCGGCGCAGATCCACAGGAAGTGCTGCGACAGTGACGTCTCCTCTATGCAGAGAGTCACATGAATTAAAGCAACTTATTCTGATGTACACTGGATATTGCGTCATCTCACTCAACCTCGAGACTCTCCTCTGTATCTTACAGACTTTCATAATGTTACCAACAGTGTGTGTGCGCGTGTGTGTTAATTTCTATTTTCTTGCCATTCCTCTATTTTTCATTTGTTGGGTTTTTTGCTCCGTCTGTATTATTGAAAAATCTCTTATTTTTCTATTGTTGTGAAAGTGGATGATGTTTGATTTCTTGAAAAAAAAACAACAACAAAAAACAACGTTTTGTGGCTTTTGTCTAACAACCCCAATTAATTTCTCCTTATGAAAAGGGCTGGAATCTAAAAGGAGGGCAAGGATATAAAAGGCATATGTATTATTAGGAACTGAAATGGCATGGCAAGTGCATATGAACCACTCATTTATTGTTTACTTGAGGCTTTTGATCTTTGACTCATCCAATGTGATGTTGACTGCCTCCCTCATTCTCTAATTTCATAAGCTTCCAGTTTGGCTTAGTCTGTGAGTGTGACTATACAGATGCTGGTGAGATCAGTATTGAAAACACTAATAGTCGAGCAAGATTTGCTGGTTTCCAAAATCTGGAGTATGCATCAGTATGGAGATTACATACAAATCCTATTTATGTGTATTCATATAAGCAGGACAGTAGAAACATGGATGTGTGAGCCTTTTAAAACTTTACATTCTGAAACATATTTCAGTTTCTTTTGTTGACAGTTGTCTATATGAGAAAGTAGTGTCATTACTCTGTTAATATTTATTTATTGAAGTGCTAGGGGAGTTGTGTTTGGTGTCAGAAACTTTCACCTTCATTAATATCTTTTCTATGTTTGCAGCAAAGCTCATATGTATGGTGTATCTCTCTGTCTACTGGGCTTTTAACCTTTATTTGTATATAAGTAAATAGTTTGACAATCTTAAGACCAACTGGAAAGTAAATGTCAAGGTTGCTCAAGCAACACAAGAGGAGAGAGGCCATATTTTTTCTGACGCCAAAGAGTTGCTTTAGCTTTTCCATTGTATTATCATTTTGCACGTCACTCCATGAGTCCCGACACCAGACGTTATACAGCCATGTGTGCAATTCCGCATGGCTTCACCCATGGAGTGCAGCAGACCCTCTTTAGGACTAATATCATCTTCATAACCTTTCAGGGTTCAAGAAATGGAGCAAAGTTGCAATGGATCTCAGCCATTTATAGTAATACTGTATCACAATATCTCATACGATGTAACATTTGGACAAATGTTTAATGTTTAAAGTGGCCTGTAAACTGTCGGTTGATAAAGGCTGTTTCTTTAAAACAAAAACCTGAACCATTCCACTGCAGCTCAGACACAACAATACTTCATCTATGTGTGTGTGTGTGTGTGTGTCTGTATTTGTACTCATTGTCTGTCTCTGTCTGTATGTTAGGGAGTGTTCATGTAGGCTGGTATAATTTAAGAGGTTACGTTTTGGTTGTATAATAATTGATGTTGATGTCCTAGTCTCTCACCAGTCAGGAGTCTGTGTTCAGTCAAGTGTCTGTTACACTAAAATGAAGCCACCGATGATGATAACAATAATGTAGTCAGCATCAGAGGATGACCTATGAACTCTGGTTTAATTTCCACTCATGCTTCAACTCTCCCTCACTTGTCGGTCTTTGCCTTTGTCCTCTGACGTTTCTGGGTCCACAGCTCCAGATCGTGTGTTAGTAGTAGGCATTGTAGTGTGGATGTTGGTAGGTAGCTGTGTCTTTTGCAACCCGATGGAGAAGAGGAGGAAAACAAACAATTCAGGAAAAGCTTTATCTGGAGGTCATTCCTGAAAACTTATTCAGTGTCTTTCCCTCCAACCCGACCATTATGTGTGTTTCTTGTTTTTCTTTTCAATGTTATAATTGTTTTTTTTCATCTCTGAGTGATTCGTTTCCTGTCCATACACTACAGTATGCAGTATTCTTCCCCAATACAATCCACTCACACTCAAACAACAAGAGGGAGTCCTGTCGATCTGCCATATGCCATCTTCTGTCCTGGATTCAACAGTTATCAGTGGGTTGCAGTATTTTTCTCATTGTAGCCAATTTTTCTTGTACAGTTTTATGCAACTTTCACATGGATGTTTATGAATTTATCTGCTGCCACAAAAATTTAGAAATTCTGTAGATAGAAATTACTGTGCAATGGAAAATAAAAGTGGAAAATGTATTTTTTGTCTTAAAGCATCTTTTGAAAAATACTTAAAGTTCAAATATAAGATGACAATTGTACTGGGTTCACATTGAAGAAATGCATTTCTTTTGTAGCCATATTTGCAATTGTACATTAGATGGCAGCAGACACATACAGTTGGTTCACCTTGGGAGGAACATGCAGCATTGTCAACTAAAAACACTTCAGTCCCACTGGCCCATGAGTTATCTTTAGGTGATCTATCTTGTGATCTTGACTTATGTAAATATAAGGATGAATCTGAAATTTGACCAAAAAAAATACTTTAAAATTAGTTGTAGATCTGTCCAGTTTATCCGTTGTAATATAAAGTATTTTCTAACAGTCACTGTGATAACTAGCCTGCTTTGTGAGCTTACAGTCTGCTGTTTCCTCATGTGGTATTGCCCCCTTTCTTGGTGCAACACAATCCTTTATTGATCCAACTAAGTGAGTTCCAAATGCACTCTCTGGTTTCTTTGAATTCATGACACAGGTGACAGTGTTCAGTGGAGCTCCTGAAGGTCACCATTTTTGTCTGGAAAAAAGAGTTTCGTTTTGCTTTTTCCTGGTTTTCAAGGCTTTTATTACTTACTACTCTGATCATGATTTTTGGTGAATGTTGTGTCTGTCACCAGAAACATGGTAATTATATACCACTCAGAGGCTTTCTTCAGCATTTTTCCACTTAACTGTCTTACACCCAACCACTGCTATGAGGAATAGACCCATTGAATCAGAGATACAACTGCCCTAATCTAAGTCAAGCTGCCAATTGAGGTCAGTAAATTCTTCCAGTACTATATTTACTGGGATTTATGGTGTGGATCAATTACTGCTGAAACCAGAGAGGCTTCCAGTTTGGCTGAAGATTTCTTGTAGAAAGAAAGATTTATAGACCCTGAATGTACTGTGTCACTTAATGCTTCCTGACCTCATGTGTGACTGGAATTCAGATTTTATTCTTTACCTTATTGGTCTATACGCCAACACGCGTATCCATTATAATAAAACTTGTTGCAGGCTGGAGGGGTAAAGCAGACAAAACTGAATGCCTTTTGTGTATCTGTTTTGTGATCAATCCTACTAAAAGCAGATAAAGTTGCTTGTCCCTGTAGAGCCACACTGCTTTCTAACCAAGTCTGTAAAATTATCATCTGATCTGCAAACCTGATTTAAGGACAAACTGGGCAAACCAAAGTTGTGCTTCCCTGTAATATGAACAACTCAACAGTCATCAGCAGTGTTCTTTTTCCTACTTCCCTAAACATGTGTGATTAATTATTTAAATTTGCTATTTGCAAAGTAGATTTATAAGCAAAATCCACGTGTAGAAACCACTATTCAATATTAATAATAGATCTAAAGAAACATACATACAGGAAAAAGTAATTTAGTGGTTATATACAGGAAATCGGTATGACTCCCTTCAGCCTTCCCTTGCTCTCTCTTCCTATATAATGAATAGGGGTTATGGCCTTGTGGCTTATCATCATACCTTCTTCACATAAACAAAACTATCAGACAAAGTGGTGTCATAATTTTACTGGGAGTGCATATGTTTTTCATTAAAGATAAGCTTCTGTGTTTGCTAAAGGCTGAAGGGCAAGTTGAAGAGAGAGTAGGAAATGAGATTGAGTAGGTGAGGGGAAAACCCCCCCATCATGTTGATTTGTTCAATTTGACTGAAGCCATGAAGAGAAGGTCAGTGGGGGAGAAATGTTTGTTTATATATGCTGTTTGAACTACTGACCTTGTTAACGCACACACGAAAACACGCACATATATAGGGTTAGGGCTGGGCAGGCTGCTCAGCAAATGACACGTCAGTGAGACAGTTGCCGTGGTGACTGGAAACATGACTGACCTGAACCATGTCTGTACAGCAGGAATCAGTGTGACACCTGGGGGAGACAGGAGGAGAATGAGCTGACTGTTTTTATAGCTTGATTTAAACCATCCCTTTGCTCATAAATATAAGATGTCTATGATATTTCTCTCTATATGTAATATTTAAGAAGATAACCCATATTGTGAGTAATTTAATGGATTTTGCTTTAGAATAGATCTACTCATTTAATGAAACAAATCATTATGTTTATTGTTTAAGACAGCTGGATCTGCCATCTAAAATACTATGGCTTCCTGGCCAAAAGACCAAATGTGATACAATTCTATGGCATCAGTCGTTTTCTGTAGAAAGCACTGCATTTTACATTTGATAGACATCTCATTCCAGGGGCAAAAGCTGTTAAATTTAACAATTAAATATCCTGAGTTTTTTGGCACGAGATGTTTTTGTGTCCATAGTATCCCCAGTGATATGTTGAGTGAAGATAAACAGCAAAAACACAAGCATAGTTTGCAGATCAATTGTATGGGTAAGCCATTTGTTCAGATAAATGTCTTTTTAACCATATACCCTTTAAACTCCACATCAGTTTAAGTACAAAGTGGAGAACAGGCTCAGGCAGAAAACCTCACACATGACATGCTGGACAAGCTACAACATAAATCCAACGCTCCCTTTTCTCTCTTGGCTTGCTGTTTTACACGTGGAATGCTGTAATTATTTTTCAAACTTGCCGCTAGCCATTCGTCTAAACATGTAGTAGTATATTTATATGCAAACTCACCCGTCAGCTGTCCATGATGTTGCTTGAGGTTAACTTTAATGATGTAAAAAAAATGATTAGATAAACCCGATTTTTTCGCGCACATTTATAAAGCGCGTATACGGAAGATATTTGGTTTCCGGAAATCCGGAATTATGACGGCGTTCTGTTGAACTGCGTCGGTTCGTCGGTTATGGTCACTGCCCGTGGCGGTCGTCAGAGGCACTTAGCGGGACCCAGCCATAACTACATTAGGTTATATTAGTAACCAAATTAGTTACCTGTGCTTTTCTGCCATTGCAAATATGTGAAAATGTCTGTCGCAAAATGGGACGTTTGGTTATTTCGTTATTCCACGGTCGTCTTTCTAAAAGGTTCTTCATTCAGGACTTCATTCCAGGACGCAGAACATCGAACTCGCTCTGAGGTTCTGTCTACACGAGGCGACGCTAAGTATGAGTTAGCATTGGCTAACCTGTAGCCTCTGTATGGAGAGTTGTCTTGGTTATTGAATCGGTGCTTCTGTACACGAGGCTTTAGCTGTTGTATTAAACTATCGCGTGTGATTTGTGTATGTCTGTTTGTTTTGTTCTGATTTTGTATGAATGCTAGCTACAGAATTAGCGGTGTGTTGCGCTGTATGGGTTTTGCCGCATATTTCCCCCGGGTCTTCCGCTGTTTTGCGGAGTCTCCTGTTAGCTTGTTCTTTTAAGTTGGTAAAGAACTATATTGCTGTGTTTGTATTGGTATTTATCGGAATGCAAGCCAGACCACTGCCTTGCACGCAGCCCATTCACATAATTTCCCTGTAATATCTGGCTCCATGGGAAAAGTGAACATGACTTCTGTCACACATTTGCATTTTCCACAAGCGTTGCTCATTTAGTTAAGCTTCAGAGAATATTTGAGTCGAAAGCAAAGGCTTTTATGTGCCTCAACGTGCCTTGCTATTTATATCATAATTGCATCTGACTGCCAAGCTCCTCCTTCAGCGTTTCATAAAACATATTGTGTGCTTCAAGAATTTTAATTTCTTTATTTTGTGGGTGTGAAAGTGGAATTACTGGCAGCATGAAGTGAAGTGTCTGAGTCTGCCTCACAAGTGAATTTGTGGGTATTAGTCCCTACACTGGTTGCCAGTTCAGTGTGTAATGTAAGGTGCCCATGAATATGGACATTCATATATTTGGGGGACTTTAATGAGCCTTTTTTAGCATCTCAAACCATATAACATCACTACCTAAGGCAGATTTGAGATTTCAACAAAAGTCCAAGTGAAGAGTCCTTGAATTAGTATGTGATATGTGGTAAGTAATGAACCATGTCTCCCTCTCTCTGTTCGTTAAAGAAGTGCAGAATGGAAGTGATATAGTTTGCGGTTGGTTCAAAGTGGATTTCCTGTAATACAGTGACAGGTGCTTCTAACGGTAATTAAACACTGTTGGGAGGATCAATTTTGGAAATGTTCCGAGTTTCTCATCTTCTTGGATGACTTCATGTTTCCTGTGTTTCTACAAAAGCAAAGCAGGAAAAGGATCACACTACTAAATGATGCTTCCGGATACTGTTTCATCGCTAGTTCTGTCAGGAAAAATATGCAATATTTGTGTTTTTCTGTTGAGTTTGAGTTTGTCCTGCCTAAGCATCTCTTGCTCTCACAATGAAGAGGTGAACTTGAGCTTTTAGTCAAGGCTCGTTTAAATGCATATGTTTGTTTGGTTTAACTGTACCCTGTTAACATCTAACCCGCACATAATGGGGAAATGTGTTGGAGGGATCATTTGCTCCAGTCTGTGAAGCTGAGAAACATCTGTTTATAAAATGAGTGGAAGCTCATCCTTATGCAAGTATTATCTTTCTCTCTCTCTCTGTGTTTGTGGATAGAGAGAGAGAGAAGGGGTGTTTAAAACAGACATGGGTGTGGTTGACAGACTGACCTTGTAATTTTAAAATGGCTCCAACTCAGTTCCTCACTCCCCAGCGGAGTGAACAGCGTCCGAAGACTCGGTGACGGAGCTGTGACTCGCCGGTCGCGGTTTGATCACGTGCTCTCCTGTCTGCCTCTGAGAAAAGACATGCTCCAGTTGAGCTATGAGACCTTTCTTTAAGGAAAAAAAGGGTAAAATACAAACCAAATATGTACCCACTTTTAGAGGGAATGGGCGTACATGCAAAAGACAACGTCATGGAATGCATACCAAAACAAAAATGGCCACCATCCAAACCCTCAGCCTGTGCGACCAATTTCAGCTCACTGTAATATGAGGTTTCAAAATACCACAGCACTAATAAACACAAATTGAGGTCTTGTGTGTGTGTGTGTGTGTGTGTGTGTGTGTGTATAATTACAACAGGCATTGAAGTGGAGTTTAATCGCTCTGGTTCTGTGAGCCATGACTAAAGGACGGAAGACTTGTTCCTGACTTGGCTTCTGTGAATCTTGTCATGTTAAACATAGTCTATTTTAACACTGTGTAGTCTTCCTTATCAAATTACTCCTCATGATCATTCTCATGACATTGTTCAAGATGACACTCTCCATGAAAAGTGAGCGCTATATAACTCAAATTAAGGACTATTTACTGTTCACTGCTACGCTTGACTTTTATATCAAAATGAGCTCCATGTGGGTTTAATTTGACATTACATGAAGATTAGTGGTGCTGATGATGATTTGTTCGTTTGGGCCCAAGTGCTTCTCTGTATGCACAATGAACTGTTCTCCTGAAAAAGGCATTTTGAACAAAAAAAAGCCATACCTGCCGTTTAGGCCCATCTGTGCAAGGATTTGTGTCTGCAAAATCCTTGAACATTTCACCTGTCGAAATATTTAATGCTGTTTAGGAAAGAGTTGCTTATCTCCTCCTGGAGAGGGACCATTTCAATATGCAAGGCATGGCGGGTTTTAGCATAAAAGGAATGAAACTTTAATAGCCGGTTTGAAAGCAGCACTGCTGCGGCAGCGAGCACAAGATAATTTGACTGCATGAGATGGTTCCACCGAGTTTTACCGTCATTAACCCGTAACGGCATTCAAGAGAGTTTCCAAAGTTTCTTTTTAATCATGTAGGTAATTAATTTTTACTGCTTCCTTTTAATTATTGCTTTAATTTTGCGTTATGATTTGATGTGGATTAATATGAAGAGGGACACGTTCTCCGAAGAGAATGCAATATGCTTTTTAAAAAGCTTTTCTCGCTTTGCTCCCAAAAACTGATGGACGCTCAGGTGAAACACACTCTGCCACATCTGGCAACCACTTTCACATGTCCTGGTTACTATAACAAATAAATCACGGATGTACAGTCAACCGTAATGCATATTTGATCATACCAGGAGATCTAATCTAGCTGTTGCACCTCATCAATAATTAACAATCTCAGCAAGGTATCTGTTTATATTTCCTGTGTGGCAACAAGAGACTGTCCGTATTACCGAGGTTAGCATGTGTTTGTTGCTGCTCAGCACCTCTTACCGTACCATTGAGCACCATTTTGTGTAAAGAATGGTTAAATGTGTCTTTCTGCAGAGGTGTGTAGAGTAACAAATACCCAGGCCCCTTTTCAAATATTTGTTCAATATTCCCAGGAGACCCATAATCCAAAGGTTCAGTCTGAGGGCTCTTGTGGGAGTAATAAATACCCATGATCCTTATCTAGGCCACACAGATCCCCTGTCCTAGGAGGAGAGAGGTTATCATTTCTCGTAGATTAGACGCAGCACTCATCTCTCCAGACTATTAATGCCTGCAATTTCCTAACGGAAAATGATGGGAAGTTGTGAGGGCCGTTGCCCTTGGCGAGCCGATGCAGCACGTACCTTTTTTTTTTTTTTTTTAATGATGATTGAATCCTGGGACATGGACCTCATCATTTATTCTGCTTTTTGTTGACATAGGACCAGTTGAAGAACCCTTGCAAAAGTGACCAATTTCTGTGAAGTGAGATGTATGTGTAATCCACTCCCATTAGGTTTGCAGGTATGTCACGAATGTTTTTGGGCAGCCATGGCATAATATAGGAAATTGTTAAAAATAGACAATTACCTGTTCTGTCTGAGGTGCCCTTTTAATCAAAATACCATAAAGCCCATCACCAACTGGGAGGGAACCCACTCATTGTCCTAATTTGTCCGCCCAAGGACGGTCTGTTCCAAATCTGGATGGTAACTTGCTGTTTGGGCAACCTGTGGTCTTTGAGGTCAGGAAGAGCTGCAATTAGTGCAGCCTTTGCTTTTCTTTGGTAGCATAGTGTAAGCAATAATTTGGAGCAGTATGACTTGCTCCCTCACTGTGTCGTGGTGACACACTTGTCTTTCCAGAGGTGTGGTCTTTAGATGACAGGGAGACAACCAGGGAGCTGTCTGTATAATTTACTCAACAAATTGTTTGACATGGATTTGTTGAAGTAAACGTGTTCTACCCCCCCAGTTAAGTCTCAGAGACACAGCTGCTTGGGAAAACCAGTTAGTGACTTTTAAAACAGACAGCAGACTGAAAAGCAACATTGGTGTCCTTTGACCACAGATCTTACTTTCCCCTGAATGATTCCGTACTAATGTAAAATGATTAACACTGGCATTTTTCTTTTGTGTTTTTTACCTTGAAGTTTTCCCTTGCAGGTCCTTGGGTACATTCTCTTGGACGGTAATGAAAGTTGTCTGGGGATACTAAGCAACCCTGTTGAACTGCAGTATGATGGCCTGGCTGGGGTATTCATTAAAGTTTCAGGCTCTGCAGAATAAGAATTTGAGAGAGCAGACTGTGATTCAGCAGTGACCCTCTGCTTTTATAACACACACTTCAGGAACGTTAACTCAATACATTTGCCGGCCTTCGGGACATGAAGTGGTCTGAGTAATGCGAGGCTGCAGGAGGGCAAAACTGTAGGCGTGAATAACCAGAGCTGGTCAGCATGTTTTCCCACGCCAAGGCTTGATAATGGACCATGTGAGCTCAACATAGGCTGAGTGGCAGAGCTGGCAGGTTTACTCTGGCTTACCTAAAGTAGTAATGTAAAAAGCCATATAAATGTATGAGCATAAAGTGTCTTTTGTTCTGAAACATACTGTTGATCTGTCTCATTAGGACTTATTGACCTTGTCTCCTGTTAATTTCAAGACATAATCACTGGGGGGATGGATTGTGTCCAGATGCATCTTTTTTCTTTTTTTCTTCTTTGAATGAAGTGCTACATTTATTACCTGTGGCAGAATCGCTGGGAAGTGGTTGTGGTCAATGGGGAGTGTGCACAGTGTTTATGCGTTTGCGTCCTGAGTCCCATCTATGGTTGGGCTCAGAACTCTGGTCGACTTTACTAGACCTAGACCTCAAAAATGTTGTCATGTTTCCCCCTTATGCTTGATGCTGCATTGCCTTCTACTGTAAGCGATCCATCGTGTGAGCATAGGATGCCTGAATCGTGAGGTAAACCTCCTGGAAGTAGAAATGTGTTACTGCAGAGACCGTTAGAGTTTTCTCAACAATATATTAATTTCCTCCTTAACAGACACAGATGTTTGCCCCTTAATATAGAATTAATGTTTGTACACAGTGGGACTTTACCCTTCGATCTGCTTGAATAGTAGGGTCTAATTAACATGTCCGGCCTGTAAATTGCCCTGTTCCCCTACAACAACAGTTTAGGTGCTGTGATTAAAAAAAAAAAAAAAGGGAAGGACAAACTCAGCTGCTCAGCATATAGTGCCCATACAAACAGCAAAGTGGTCTGGAGCACATAAGCACTCCATAAAACGCAAACCACCCAGTGCGCAGCTTAGCTGTGCATCCTTATTCAGTTTTCCTTTGTGCCATTTTCAGATCACACAAGATAATTGTTAAATGCATCGTTTCACAACACGAGGTGCTGTGGAAAACAAATTAACAGTGTGTGGTGATGTGTGTTATTCTGCTCCTCTGGACCCGCGTGTCTTTTGGAAGAGGATAATCCCCTGCTGGAATTTCAGAGATTCAGGCACTTCATTTTGGAATTTGTAAACGACTGCCTGGCAGCTGCTGGTGTTTCCACGGCAACTGTGTGATTGGGAAAGGGGAATTTGAATGGTGGCTTGTCAGCGAGGAAAATTGAGCGCTGCCACAGGGATACGTTTTTTCCTGTGAGACTGTACGTTAAATGTGGGTCAATCATAAGCCTCTATTAAGTCTTCACCCTGGTGAGGCATATTAATTTGCATTTTACTTGACTTTGTGTTCCATTAAGAGTGGTGGGCTTGCTCGCTGGTTCCTGGAGCGGCAGTGTAACACGTGATGAATGTGTGACAGTATGAAGCGGGGTGTAAATAAAGAGAACTTCCAGTGCTTGCAGACTAATGGAAGCAGACGTCATTCTGCACTTTGCTTGCTTTTGATTGCTGTTCTTTTTTTTTTTTTTTTAGCAGGCAGCATAAGCATTTAATGAACAATTTGATAACATGTGCAAGGAATGAACAGCGGAAAGTGCAGCAGTGATTTGCATTAACCAGCACTAACGACCAAGGATTTTATTGGGAATTGTTGATTCGTGCTGCCATCATATCTCCATTGTGTTTAGGCTACCATGATATTCCAATCACAGTCAGTGTGATCATATTATTTCAGATGCCAGGGAATATCATAGCTTCCAAATTAAGCTATTAAAAGTCACCATTACAGTGACAGCTTGTCTATATAATATAATCTAAAAAAAATAGATCACAGTACAGGCTCATTAACAATAAGTAACATTTTGCTTATTTCACGGTCATTTCAGTAAATAACAGCTTCCTTTTTAATGTTGTTTACTCACGCTAGCTCATTTTAATTATGAGCTTAACGTCAATGAATGAATAGAGCGACTGAGTAGTTTATATATGTCCAGCAAAGAAAGTACTTTACGTCTTAGAAAGACCAGGATAAAATCTCCCCAAATTCAAACAAGCGCAGACGGGCTCTATCAGATACTGATCTGTTAAAAATGTCAGTTATGACAGTTTGCCTGTGATGTTATGAATATTTTATACATGTGTGCCATATCTAATGGCATGTGTCAAAACCAGAACCTAATGGGTGCTTTGCAAGGGCATTATCAAGCAGGCAGAGAGAAACCTCTCAGGAACATATCAGGTCATAAATCATGTAATTACTGATGATTCATAGTTGTGAGAAGCATTATCATCAAAGCAACACGCACAGTGATCAATGTACCGTGGTACAGAGATGAGATGTTACTGTGTTTGAGCTTATTACTATGGGTATTGTGGTTAAAACATTTCAAACTATAAAGCTAATTCTCTTGCTCATCAACTTCTTGTTTTCTTGTGACTTCAGATCAGAATTGGGCTTTTTTTTTAAAAGCAGCAAATGTATTTAGGCTATTATTCAGTTTTGAGCGTGTCAATTTATTCATCCCATCCACTTTTAAATCTAAACATCGAAATATTGTTAATATAGTGACGTAAAAGGCATGCACTTATAGTGACTTTTTAGGAAGACAGGTGTATAAATAATACTTCATGTTACATCCATGTTTGACCAGTAAATATGTGGAGTTGCTGTATCACTTGACCGCGGTGGCAGTGTTTTGGGGTGTCACAATGGAGCAGTTCTCTCGTCTTGTCATGCTATTTTTGGCTGAGATGCTGACCACACTGAAGTGCCACAGGGGACCCGTCAGGACAAAGCACTTCACAGTCATGCTGCCAGCCACAGAGTTTGTCTGTAGACACACACATGCACACAAATCCCAAAGCATCAATGCTTTTGGTAATGAATAGCTATGTTACTCTAAACAGTGTCTCCAGGGAAATGGTTGTTATGAATGAGGGGGTTGTGTGTGTGTGCGTGTGCGTGTGTGTGTGTGTGTGTGTGTGTGTGTGTGTGTGTGTGTGTGTGTGTGTGTGTGTGTGTGTGTGTGTGTGTGTGTCCCAGCATGAGCGCTTCACACTGACTAGAACTCATTCCTCAGTGGATGCGGAGCAGTGTGCTTACATCAGCACTTCCACAGAAAGAAAGCATGGACGAGTCATAGCTACCGATCCGCCGCTGCTATTCATGGAAAGGGCAGGATCAAATTTCCAGCACTAAAGAGCCTCTAGTGTTTTGTACAGCGGTTTTTCATCTCTTTTCCCCATCACAAGCCCATAAGTTGACCTAACAAAGTACACAAATTGGAATTTGACATGCATTCGAATTGAAGTTATTTCTTGGCTTTATAAAAAGCAAATCCAAAGTTTCAATGCCCAGGCCACTGAATGAATTCAAAGTGGAATACAGATATGACCCAGTGACTACAGAGATGTTTGTTCAATCAGAAGACACAGGTACAGCCCCACATGTCAGCACAGGCGCTTTTCAAGGTTGATTCAACAGGCAAATTAACCGAAAAAGATGCTTGCACCATGGCTGGCAGCCTTGTGGTGAATAAAGAATTCCTTTCACATGTTCGCCAAACCCCTATCTCATGCTAAATTACTGTCACAGATTCTGAAACACTACAAACATCTTTCACCCCAGGCAAACCAACACTCAGTCAAGCAGAAGCCATTAGTGAAGGAGGAGAAAGGAGGCTTGAACATAGGCGTCAACATGTGCAAACATCATCAGTGGTTAAAGGCTTCAGTGAGACTTAAAGGTTTGCTATACAAAGAAAAAAAAACAGCTTTCATAATTCAAATGGATTCTCCTGTTCCCTTCTCTTCCCCCTCTCTGTCTCTCCCTTTCACACTCATTAAGCACTTTCAGCATTCGGCTCAAGTCACATTAACGATAGATTCCAGGTGAAGTTATGCACTGAGTAAAAGCCAATGTTGGCAGCTAAAAAGCACACAAAAACCTCTAATAGCAGCCACTTTCCAAGTAAAACTTGTCACAGGTTGTTTTAAAAGTAATGGATGATTTTAATAATGCCCCCGCATTCGCACATGGTTTGATCAGTGCGGTACGGTCCAGCTCAGCGCTGATGTCAAATCAAGTATTCAATGCTGACATTAAATTGCTGAAATCTTTAAAAAATACTGTCAAAATGTATTTTACAACTGGGCAACTGCAAATGCTCTCCATTTATTCTCATTCTTTCAGTCTCATTCTATGAAAAACAGCAGTTTTGGTTTTTGAAAACCTCATAGCCTTGGAGCGAACGAGAGCTTTCTGCCCAATGTGTGATTCACGACCGAGGTAATTGCAAGTCTGTGTGTGGTAGCTGCTGTTCTTCTGCATATCTAATTACATCATGCAAATCAGACATTTTTGTGCTACTGCTGTTGCCCAATGGCTGCATGCAGCCTTATGAAACATGACTGAGCACAGCATTTCAGTGATGACTTCTGTCTCAAAGTGAACGCGGAATAATGTGACTTCTGCATATTAAAGTCTGTTATTGTGTGGTAATTGGTTAAGAATGTGAAAAGAGAAGCTGCGCAGAGTCTCTATCAAGGCTTTCATTTGTGTCCTTCTGAGAACATGTCGCTGTCATCATTTTGAATCCAGCCTAATAACTGTGATAATAGTATTTTTGCTCTGCTGATACTGAATGCATTTTTTGTGGAGGGAGATTGATATTCAGTGTCGCTAGGTAAAATTAAAGCAATTAAAATGTCACAGACTTTCTAGCACTTGATTTAAAAACTATAACATAATTCAACAGATTGACATCACCACAAATGAATCCAATTTTTTTATCAGCTACTCCTGATTGACACAATTAAAATGAGCTCCGCTGTAACCGTGGGAATGCTTTTCTTTGCACGAATGAAGAGGCCTTCAGTTGAAAAGGTTACTGGCATTTGCAAAACTAGTGCACCGGTGAATAAACATGACGTGTTTTTAATTTGTAAGTAGAGAGTCTGAAGTTCTACATGAAGCGTGGCTCCTCCAGGAGGTTTACAGGATCACAAACAGAGGAGGACTTCAACTGTGTAATTGGCCTCAGTGGCTTTTAAAACCACTGCCACCTTTTTTGGGGGGCACTTTAGGAGATGTGATGTTTGTGCTTAGAGGTGGGCGTTCAGCAGTCAGTCACATTAACTGATTACTTGCAAATGTGTTATTGGCACGGATGTGTGTGCGCCGTACTCGTCATACACGTGCACAGATACCTGCGTGCAGGCCCGAATGCAACACGAGCAGTAACATCAAATCCTTGTTCAGCACACGCCAACGTGACCCAGTCCCTACAGGCAGCGAGACTCAGACATGGAAGAGCATGTCTCACTTTGTGATTGCAGCTGTGTTCAATTTGGGCCTGAAATGGGATATTTTTTTCCTTCACGCTTTTTTTTCTTCTAATAATTGGCTTCCCATTCCAGATGAGTAGATACCAGAAGTGACTGCTAAAAGATAGCACAGAAACTCAGATTCTCCAACATTTGAAGTTCTATTTAGAGATGGAAAAGGAAATATTTGCACAGCGTTCAAAGAAACATGAGGTGGTGGCTGTTTGACAACTCTCTCTCTCTCTCTCTCTCTCTCTCTCTCTCTCTCTATATATATATATATATATATCACCAGTAGTTATGATGTATCTGAAAAAAACATTTGCTACAAACAGACTCAAATTGTTGGTGAAAAAGAAAAGAAGTGTCCAGTGCCAAAATATTAAAATATACTGAAACGTGCTCATTAACCACTGGCTCATACACACATGCAGTATCTAGGGTGCAGTGTGGGTTGTCATTTTTGTATTGAAAGTTTGACGGCCCGTCTCAGGAGAGAAGAGCAGCGACGGATCAGGCAGCTACCGAGCCCCCCTTTTTAAAAAAGAAAAAAGAGAAGAAGTTCGAAAATCACTCTTGGAAGAATATTTGCTGTTTGTCTGAAATGAGCAAACTGACAGGTCACATCTGTACCTGTTCCAAGAAAAAGGCACTTTATTATTTTAGTGTACAAAGGAGATAAAAGCAAAATTTAGCTTGGAAAATGGGGCATTGGCAAATATAATTGGAATTGTAAAATATAATTAAAGGATTAATGATGTTTATAATTATTTTTCCCTCCAAATTGGCGCTTTAGCTAAATGACTTTTGACTAAATGGATTCTTATTTTCTTTTTCAGATCATAAATTGTTTTTATTTTGAATTCTCCTGCTTTGTTTCCTTTGGTCTATTATTTACATATTTTTCTTTTATCTGACTTTCATTATGAATTATTTATTCGTTTTGATTGTGTTATGACTTGAGCAGTCTGTCCTATATCATTCCTGCTGCTCTTTCCAGTCCCTTCTGAAAACACCGAGCCACTTTTGCAGGATCGGTGCTTGACACATGACGACTTTGCAAAGTCGCCCTGCCTCCCTGTGAATGCTCGGCACACGTGACGCACTTTGTGCAAAACAAATTCTCAATTTGTGAAGTGCTTTTTAAGAGAGAGCTGCCATCTGCCATCTCTCTCGCTATCTTTCAGCTGTCTTATCTCGTTGGGTCTTGGTGTGTGTCTCGTGTATATAAACAGTGCAGTGGCCCATTGTTGGCTCTTTCCTGCTGTCAGCAGAATGTGCAGTTTGGCCCCGCTGTTGATGTTTGCAGCCGCTGGATTGTGCCTGTTCCGTCACAGCTCCGGGTGAATTTAATTGCGAGTGAAAAACACGCATGCACTGACACATCTCTGGACTGGTATCACACAATGGGTTTGGGTGTTGATCGGTGTCTGTCTTCAGCTAAGCACAAAAGCTGGTTTTGTGTCTTGCTGTGCTAGAGGAAGCTGGAGCATGTTCTTCATTGATAACACTGTATGGTGTAATGGAAGCATTCATGGAGGATTTGATGCACAAATGTCTCACCAGCTGTTATTGTCAAATTGCACTGTATTGTAGTGATCCCATTGTAAGCAAATCTCATGAATTTTATCCCAAACTGTGGTACTGCCCATGACATACGCTTGCTCTTATCCAAAGGACGGGCCAAAGCTGGATGTAGCCCTGGCAATGACACTACTGATACATTCGGTACCACAGTAGAAACTAGTGTGTTTATGGATTTGGTCATGTTTGTATTATATAGGCAGTACTTTGATATTGCTTGATTCCTCGCCCGGTGATGCCTTGTGGTAGATGTTGGTGTGTGGCATTGATCTGCTGCTGGGGCAGCTGCAGAATAACAGCTGTGTTGTTGGGTGTAGTTCTTTGTGCTTTGCCTTCTCTCTCATTGCAGGCTTTACTTTAGACTAACACCTGACTTAACCGACTTAGCACCCCAACTTGTGGGGGTTGTCCCGTACCCCCCTTCAATCTCCCATGTTGCCGCCATCAGCGCTTTTACAATAGCTCGTCATTTAATCTTCATTCCGCACTTCATTAGCCTGCTACTCTAGTTGGACCGCTCCAACCCAGACTCTTCCTAAGTGGGTAAACTGGCAATCTGTCAATCTGAGGCTTTAAGTATGGAGAAGCCTTTCCTTTCCCTTGCGTGCCGCTCTCACCCGGATTCACATGGCTGGCTGCTTTAGTGTCTTATCAGCACTTCCTGATGTCTGTATTCTGCACCAAAGGAGAGACATTGAATCAATTACAGTAGGAACGCATGAATTCACATCCCATCCCATCCATAAGAGGGTCATGTATTAACAATGATTCAAACAGAGACACAGCCATGTTGGCCACTCATGATATTGCTATGTCTGCTTTTCCCACAACCAATTATTCCATTAGTCAGCTTCGAGACTGCGCAGGGTGAAGGTTTATGCTGTATATCTTTGTTACAGGTGCTGGGGGGAAGTAATTTGTCACTGTAAAACATCGCTGTGAAGGAAATAATTTTTCTGTTGCCATCTTCAAGTCAAAGCATTGTAACATTGAGAGCCTTAATATTTTAGGTACTGTATGTGTCCTCCCTCTCTCACTGTTGCCCCGTTGCTTTGTGTAAGTGCAGCACCACCACTCGTATAAACCACAATTGCGACACTTCATTGTCTGTTTTCGCCCGCACCGAGCACATCACTCATCTGTCTTAGCATCTCTGACAGGTATGGGAATGAGCTGCTTTGAGGAATAGGATTAGAGAGAACCACTATGCAGAGGCATGACTTCGTGCTAATCATAGTTGCCTCTTAGTTTGATTGGCATGACAGTATTAGCAATGGATTTGCCAGTGATTGTGGTGATTTATAGCTTGTGAACATACCTTAACATCAGCATGGTGACGGCTGCTTTGTCTGTCCAGTTAGTGTAATGTTTTTCCTGACACCCTTTGGACCAACAGGCCCTTGTGGATGAGAACTCTTGGGAGAAGGAGGGTTGTGTTGGTCCCAGGGAATTTTTTTGCTGACAGATCTTTTGAAGATTAAACCACAGTGTGCCTTTTTGTTTTTCTGTGTGTCAGGGTCATGTTCCCAGTTCACAGACCTTCCACCAAAATTCTGGCAATCAAACTTTTGGCCTGTTCTGCTGCATCCATTGTGGTGACCAGCTGTGGTTGGAGTATTAAGGGCATTGCCCTCAACAGATGGTGTCAAATTGGCACTAATCAACCACCAAAGCAATAAGGTGGCTCTTCGAAGGGTTATTTTTTCACTGGAGGTCATGAAAAAAAGATATTTGAAGTAACTGAAAATGACACCAAAGCCTTGTGAATTTGTAACTGTGTTTTAGACATGATATCAAAAAGAACAAAAGTTCTTCAGACATTTCCAAACCTTGTCAGATAAAAAAGCTGCAAATATCTGGCAATAAAATACTATTTTGACAATTTTTTCCATCAATGTTTTAAAAATTCTTACTATTTACAATATCTGCACATTAGAATTACAGTATGGTTTAGACTGTGATACAGACCAGGGTTATGGCAGTTATACTGGGGTTAGTGTATAGTCATGGTTAGGCAATTGAAACGACCTTTAATGAAAGGTAAGTGTTAATTGCAGGTCTGTTATTGCAGGAAATGCAGGCAACCTTCTGCATTAATGTCAGATATGCTAATATCTAATTTCCTTCATTTCCACACCTGTACTTTCAGCCCTGTTACATTGAGGGCATATGACTTCCTGTACTAGCAGGTGTTGGGTGTAGATCATGAGCTTAGTTTCCCACTATATGTACTGTTTAACCATTGATCGCCATCCCTGCGAGACCAGTCAGCACAGATTTGTGACTCTGATTAGCGTCATTGCTCTTCCACAGAGCTCATGCTAATCAGTGCAATTAGGTAACGACACGCATCTTAATTTATGCGGCCAGGGCCAGCGCTGAACCTCCTTATCAAATGCAGTACAATGACAGTGATCGTCAATTAGAGACATGGTATCAGGGATGTGCAATGCCACAGATGGAAAACACATCATCATGATCCCTCCTGCTAATTCGCCGCCTGATTTGCATGATCCATTTAGGAAGCATTTATGAGAATGGGAAATGGCTGTTGTCAGTGATGAGGAGGCAAGTGGGATAGATGGTTAGAGGTGGATTTTTCTTCTTGCGGCTTGTTTATACCTGCCATACTTTGTGCAGATGGATTCTCGGAGTGAACCGGTGAGGATTTAAATAATGAAGTGAAATAAGGGGAAAATGCAATTTGGATCAGGCCGTTTTGTAACAGACGGCATGTGGTTTTGCAAGTGTTGTATCAGGTTAAGAGTTGATTATAAGGCATATAATTAGTTTGTGTAGTTGCCTTTTTTAGCTTTAGGAGCTGCTTAATCATAAACAGAAATTAGAGCAGTTTCTAATGCTTGAAAACCCCAGATTCCATCATCTACTTTCAGGTCATCCAAAGGTTAAACATGAGGTTTCCTTATAGTTCCTGTAGGATTTAGTCCATTTGAGATAAGTTGTATTAACTCATCTTCAACAAAAGAAGGATTAGTCTGTCAGCACTGGTAATTAATGGTGATTACTGATTTGGCAGAATGATAGACATGATGATAATTATGGACATTGCAATGATTTACAGTGTGGTTGAAATACACTCCCACTGCCTAGTCCTAGCAATTGCTAAAATGTTTACCTTGGAAATATCTGTGTCCAAATAAATCACTTTAATTGGATTAGTAGACCAGGAGAAAGATTTGAGTAAGGGTTTCTCCCTGCTTTGTTTAAAGACAGCTGCCAGGTAGCTGGGGGCTAGCAGTTAGCGCTGATGTATATTTATAACTCTCTTCCTACTCAGGAGGACCACATCTTGGCGGTCTCGGCAGTCGTTTCCTTCGCTCCAGCTAAACTCTCCACTCTTTCCCTTGCTTGAATGAAGTTGTACGCAGCCGCATCAAATATGAATCTCCCTTGAAGATTATTTTAAAGAGGGCAGAGTCGATACCATGTGCAAGAAAAATGGGCTACAGTTTTGAAGGAGAATAGGATTTAAGTATCCTGGCACTTCCCTTGTGTCAGTCGGTTATATTTTTCCACCACTCAGTAGATCTAATTTGCTCTTTTAAAACATTTATCTGTCTTCTTGATCCAACGTTATTTTCTCTGTGTTCTCATTACATCCTATTATGTTTTCAGACTCCATTCAGTTACAGTAATAGTTGAACTGGGCCAGAGTTCACTGATTGTCACATATCCTCAGGATATTCCAGGTCTCTCCATGCTAACAGCAGCGATTGAGATGTAGGCTCTTGAGTCTCAGTGCAACTTTATGGGTAAGGATGCAACCACAAAACCAGCATTTGTGTTGTCAGCAGATCCGGCTTGTGCCACGCTGCCAAACCCGCTGTTTGTTTTCGATAGTATTTGAAACCGTCCAAGACGCTGGGGTTGTGTCGGATAGCTAAACACTCAAATGGTACCCCTAAAATACGGACGAGGATTGCTTTTAATGTTGATGTTACTGGTTTGGCATCT
The DNA here is from genome assembly GCA_016785225.1 of Psettodes erumei. Lineage (NCBI taxonomy): Eukaryota > Metazoa > Chordata > Actinopteri > Pleuronectiformes > Psettodidae > Psettodes > Psettodes erumei. Next base: position 227,322 of record JAFBJZ010000635.1, on the reverse strand, counting down.
CTCTGTTGGCAATCTGAACTGAAGGGAAGTTAGTTGTCAGGACCCCATGTAGACCAAGTTGAACTTCTGTCCTGAAATAAACTCTTAGCCTGAAAATCTAGTCAAAATCTGGTTGTGATTGAGTTCTGGCTGCAGGGAGAGACACTGAGCCTGCGACTTATCTGGTTTGTGTTGTGCTCTTACAGACCAGAGCTGTGTTCAGTTTAAATGCTATGTTTGATGGTCACATTTTTACTTCTCTGCAAATACTTGATGTATTAATTGCACCGCTATACAAACAGAAACTCCAGCATTAACTGAACATTGACTGAACATCCATTGGAGTCAAATACAACTAAGCCATAATTATGTTGCTCTGTTTGCTTTTGTTTTATGTCTTTCCATACTGTCTGGAGCAACATATTGTGATAATCCTTCCTGGACTTAGGGATAAGGAAAAGATCCCTACAAGATATGCCTACAGTCTAATCCCCCAATTTGCTTTTCTTGGTATTCTGATTTATTTGAGCCTTTGTCTGTGGCTTAGCGTACATACAGTATACAATTATGCTTTCTGGATGAATGGTTAAAAATTTTTCATGGGTCAAATTATGCATTGTATCGTTGAATGTCTTAAACATACAAGCATGGGGCATGAATCAAACCTGTGTCCATTTGGATGCAAATTTATTGGTGACAGTAAGCATTCTGTCCAAGATGTGGTGCATATACCAAACCCAATTTACAGTGCATGGCATAAGCTCATATTCAGTGAGGAAACCTTGATATGATAGAGTAGCAATGTCCTTTTCATTGTTGGTTTTACGAGCCTGACGTAGTTCAAAGGCTTATACTGCAATATGAAGATGTATACAGTATGTCCAATATAAATTATGTAAACTTAAATGTGAAAGTAACTTAAATTGTAAGGCCGAAAGTAAATACTCTATGTTTTTTGGCATATCAATGTTATTCATCCATCTCATTATAGGATACTTGAGGTCTTGACTTCAACTTGACTTTGCTGACTTAACATTCACTTTGAATCGATATTGAATCCGCGTGGAGAAAAAATGTGCTAAAATGTCAGTCGAGTTTTCTGCAACACATGCAGACACAAGAAGATGAACAAGCGTACATCCATGCACACATTTGGTTGCATCAGAGCTGATGTGTGAAGAGGAGCGCCTCCTAATGCGATGATTTTTGCACATCTGATGCTATAATAGAGCTGTAATGGCACATTCTGTGCTGTTATGTAACGAGTGTTAATGCAGGTTTTTCTTGGCCTTTTTTCACTCTACGCTTCAGTCATTTTCCCCCTTGGTGTCTGTTTATGTTAAAAAAAAATCATTTGAATTTAGAAACATGATTCAGTGTAAAGAAAAGCAAAGGAAATGAAAATGAATTGTGTTGTTTATTTCATATTTTTGTGCATAAACCTTTCCACTTTTGTTGGAATTCCTGTTTGATAAGAATCCATCACACTCTTAGATTAAAGTAGCCCGTAGGCCCAGGTTTTATCTGCTACAGAAAAAGCATACCTGGCCTGCAGACATGCTTTTTTTGAAATCTCACCTCATCCACAGAGGAAGCTTTCCATAATTCTATGAGTTTTTCCAAATACGGTGGCTGCTGGACATCTCTGGAGAAGGTTGAGACATGCAGGCTCGGGAAACACACGGGAGAAAAATCAGATGGATAAGCCCAGGGTAGACTTTGAAGCGTAGTGAAATGCTAACAGGCAAACTATACTTCACTGTGGCTATCCTTAAGCTGCGAGCATCAATGAGAAATGTAGTCTTTCCAAACACGAATATGATGAAATAAAGATGAACACTGTGTCTTATATGCTTAGTATGCGAACGCTGATTTAAAAGTCATGTTAGCACGACACATTGTTTATCCAAGGCTGATGCCGCTGTATGTCTCTTTAAAATGCTGAGCTTAGACACACCTACATCTCTTGTCATCCTTGCACCTTAGCGGTGCACCTCACATACTATTTGGCACCAGTTCTATTGCCATCAAGATCCAATCCAGTCAGCACTTTTGCTTGTAAGATGAATATTTCCCCCTGACTGGGGTTTCAAGGACACAAGAAAGAATAATGGCTGTTAGGATGAGAGGGATGAAGGGCTTAAGCTTGAGAATACAAGGAGATGTTAGAGAGAGGGTCACAAAGAGGAAAAACAGGGAGCGTAAAGAGACTGAGAGACAAATTAGATAAGAGGCACAGGCAGAGAAAGGGCATTTTGCTTGCCGAGCGCTGGGAAGCGCGACAGTAAATGGCGTGGGTGTGACTCGTAGGGCACATGAAGCTTTTTGCAAGCATTTTTTTTTTTGCAAGCGTGTGTGGCGCTCGGGGAGAAGAGATCCAGGCAGCTCTTTGGCACCAGGGTGACAAGATGAGCTGTGATACGACAGCTGTCACGTATCACCTTGAGAGGACGGACAGTGGCTGAAAACCAAGTGACACCTTGCTGATGTTCCAGTGAGGTGGCCTCAAAAGACCACCCTGAACTTGTGAAAATACAGCTGTAAAGTAAAACTCAGTGAAATAGATACAGGGGACATAAAGTCAGCAATTTAAAAAGGCAAAAACTGAAATTAAAAAAGACCACAAAAATGTGGAGTAGTAATACAAATACAAAGAAGCCATAGTGTCTGAACTATGGATATGTACAGTAGAATGTCATCATACCAGGCAGCTGCAGTGGGCAAAAACAATGTCCTCCACCAGTCTCTTACCTACTCTTTGTGTGCAGGCAGCCCTGACCACTTGGGACAGTATCAGTTGGCACTTAGATGCTCTCAAGCCAAAAATGCTCAGTCATCCAGACAACGCATCGGAGACAAAGAGACAGCTGTACTCTGTTTCTTGTCACAAGCACCTGTGTCCACTGCTTCCATACTGCAGCAACTAGTCATCCATCAGACAGAGGGATTGCAGATGCTTAACATAGAAAAAGCAAAGTGTGTCTAAAATGTCATAACACCTTATATCATACTGACTGTGATTCATGCTATCACCTCCTCTTTGGGGTCCTTGGATTTCAAAATGTATGTAAGTGATGGCAGAAAATATAAATCAGAAACATGTCAATATTTCATACGACCTCCAAAAGGAGTAAAGTTCGCACTTGCATTAGATTCTGGCAACAAATCGTGTTGCCTCCAACATGTATACAGTTAAGATGTAAAACGTTTGTGCTTTTCTTGCAATTATAACTGCTACACCCACCACAATAAATTGAATCTAATGTTATGATGCAACAAACAAGCAACACTTCACCAAGTCTTGCTTCCCCATGATTTGAATTTTGACTTTGTCTGGTTATCAACCTGTCATCAGGCACACGCACCAGCAAGCAAGTGTATGTATACTACACTCAGTCTACATATATGGCTTCACCACTAATCATATCAAGCACAGACACGCCCACATGCACACTCTACACACACAGCAGCAGTGATTGTAGCCCAAGGACATTGCAGTTTCCAGCGACCGTTAAGGTCAAATAAGCAGAACCGACTGTGATGCAACTGTTTCAACCACTCTCATCTGGTAACAGCATGAGCGAGTAACAACAATTACACCCACCATTCCAGTTCACTCACAACAATTACTAACAAGCCACGCTTGCATTATGCTGACCTACTGTACTGTAATCGCATTGACTTCCATTGCTTCCTCGCTCTGAATATGAGACGTCCGATTCAGGCTGTGCTTTCATCTGAAAAGGCTGTTTATGTTGGTGATGTCACTTCCAATTGAGCTGCCTCCTCTGCAATTATCTACGGCGGTGGCCTTTGTTTCTGTGTTTAATTCCTCCATTCATTTGAATCAGGCTTCCGTCTGGTGCTTTCCATAGACTTCTTCTGGGAGCAAATGAATGGATTGCAGGTTTTAATTAGAATAGAACAGAGCTTGGATTAGGTCAGCCACCATTAGTCTCCTCCTCTCGTGTGCTCTTTACAGCCACCGTAAAGCACTGACCGGCAGGCCATTTCTCATGCTGTTTGTATAACTGGATCATCTGGAGGAGAGGAGAGATTTGCCATATTAATACTTCCTGAGGTCTGGAGTTTATTAAGCACATCCTTTCTAATCACTCTGTGCTCACTTTTGCTGATGAAATACTCAAAGACCTGAAGAACACCCATTGTGAATTCTGATTTATAACCACACATTTTTCAAGTTTTCACATGTTTGAATGGGTCTCAAGGGCCTGAGGGTCATGAAACTCACCCTCTTAACTGAAGGCGCGTAAACGTAAATCTCCAAGACCTCACACAATGAGAGCTATGGTGTTTTTCAAAGCAGCATTGACTAACTTTTTTTTTAAATGCATGAAGTAACCCTGAACACTGCTCATTTTCCTGACCAGACAGGCAGTGTTTTTATTCATCATGACAACCTGATAGTGATTAATATAACTTCTGTTGACAGCATGAGCATGGTTCCAATTCTTTAAATGCTCATCCTCAGCTGAACCAAGTCAGTCACCGGTTAGGTGACATAGCATTCATAATATCAGTGAAACTAATTCAATCAGAATCAGTTGGGTTATACATACTGAGTATCTGAAGTATTGTGTCAGTAAGTGTAAATGAGTTGGGAGGCTTATTGATATTATCTATCAAACCACTAATTAAGAGAAGAAAACATGCACACGCCTTCTGTCCGTCTATCCTTTCCCCCTCCATTTCTGTGGGCTGTTGCTTTAAGGACTACGCCTCATCGAGGGTTGTCTCTTAGGATTTTAGTTGTTTTCCATTTTGCTTGAAGCTCACCTGCCATCAAGTGTTTGCATTCACGCGTGGATGAGGGCTTTCATGCAGCCGCTTTGATTTTCTGCCAACATTTTAGAAGGAAAATGTCGACGCCCTGTTCAAAATGATTTCTTTTTCTTCCTTGAAGCTAAAAGTTGCTGCAGCACTTTGAACTCGGGAACGGGTCTGCAGAAACTCAGGCAGGCGTGTTAGTGCTGTTTGCTTGTTTTGCACGCCGGTGGAGCTGTTTGAGGTCAGGGTTGTGGGCCAGCCCCTCCACTAACTTCCTAAAAACATTATCCAGATAACCCCTTCTCCTGACCCCCTCTTGTCCAAAGCTTTTAGTGTCTTGTCCCCCCAACATATCTGTTGAAGGTTACTGATGTGCACAAACTGCCAGGGCCGTAGGCTTAGCTGAGCGCAAGAAAGAAATACAGCGCTTATTATTTCAAGGATCTACAGCAGAGCATATCACTGTGTTGGACTCTGGGAAGAAGCCAAACAATAACCAGAGAAAATGTCTATTGTTCTATAACACCACCAAAAATGGACCGACGATACCGTCTTAACACAGTACAGTCCCTTAACACTGATGGCAAAGATGCAACATGGATTCTGTGTTTATAAAAAGTGTGTTCAGCAAACCTCTGGTGCATATTGTTGTGAACAGAGTAAGTAAAACATGACCACAAGCCAGAAAGTTTTTCACTGTTGTTACTGTGGCTCGTTTCTGTTTCTTTGCCTACTCTGTGTTTAGTGGGGAGCAGGACAGCCGATTTACATTCCGCCTTGATTCACTGTGGAGCGGGAAGGCAGCTCAGGTCAAAATGTGCCGAGTGGGAGTTCAGGCTCTGTAAAGCCATGTCGGCTGGACTCTCACGTGCAACATTTGACATATTCATTCTGACGTTGGAAATAAATGTCCGGTCAGGTTTCTCTAAAAATCAATAAACTATTTAGCCCTCATCCTCTTTATTCCAGAAAATGTAAACAGGAGGAATAGCTGCTCCAGTCTGAGGCAACGTCTCTGCCCCCAATTAACCCCCGGTTTATGGGAGCGAGCTGGTGTTTTGCTGTTTCATATTACAGCCTTTTTAAGCCATGAACGGCTCATTTGTCCATTTAGAATTAAAATGGTGCGGTGAAAACAGCTCTTGACAGTCTCATCTGGCAGCTGAGAAAAAACGAGCAAGATCACCTAGAAAGTTAATGCGGGTGGGGAATGCTCATTACATGCACATACAGAGCATGCAGACAGTAGAATGCTCACCTGAGCGCACACGCTTTCACTTTCATGACAACCGTACTCCACTCAGACACAAAAGGGGAGTCGGGGCTTTACATTTTTGAAGCCGTAATTCCCATTGGTTATTTCTAATCAACTTAACCTGTGGACCCCAAAACATTTATGGCGGTTTCCAACAGCAGAGTGAAAATCGCTCTTGGCTGTGAAAATAAACGATGTTGTATTTGTTGACTGTACGAGATGGGAGATACAGTAAGTATGCGGCCTGTTATCGTGAGCTGGAGAGATACTTAATACAGGACAGGGATTGGAGCCAAATATATAAAGTCACGCAGACTGTGTTTAGACTGCTTTTGTGAGAGATGACACTGGCTGTCAGGCTCATTTACTTTTCCCATTGGGATGGAGATTGTCAGTGCAGAAGGTTCCAAGCCAAGAAAGCATCAAAGAGACTACAGTAAAGCGAGTTGTAGTGGTAGTCGCAGTAAGCATCTTCTCACTATATTAGAAAATAATACACAATACCATGGTTACTGCGGTAACCATGGTATTGTGTATTAACCATACTATGGTTAAATTTGATGTAATAAATCAAGCGTATTGTATGTTTATGTGCATTTCTTGCGCTCAGCTGGTGTATGTGCGTGTTTAGGTGTCTCCAGCCATTTGTCCTCCCCTGGGTCCTGGTTTATTTACTTCAAGGCCCAAATGTAACATGGCTGCCATAACAAGCAGTCTGTTTAGCATGCCTGGATGGGTCTCCCACACACCACTGAGCAGTCATCAGGTCTGCGCTGCCCCTGACTCACAGTATTAAATCACACTTGATTTGGCTGTGGCCAACTGGAGCAGCACCCCATATGCAACCCAGTCTTCATGGCTTCTTTTATTCCACTGCATTTATTTTCATGGCAAATAGTAGTTTCAGTTAACGCAGTGCAGTGTTAGACAAAGATGTAGTACATCTATTGGATCTTTTTAATAACTTAAAGGAGTGGTGGCAGATAATATCATTCAGAAGCTGAGCTGTTATGCATGTTTGATTACTTCACTACAGGTTGGAGATGAATGCACTTTCATGGACTCCATCCATGGACACACATGCTCTTAAATTTGAGCTTTGTCCAGATGTCAGGTTACTTGGCCGGGGTACGTCATGGATCACTCTCCTATCCCCACTGTTTATAGCCAGTGTCCACCACACACACAGCAGTGTTTATGCTCAGATCCTGGGACGAGGGGGGGCTGAGGACGGAGGACACAGACAGCAAGTTTCCTTCTGCTGCTTGGGTTCTTCATTACTTTGCAAAGATGCTGTCCTTCCTTTCACAAAAAAAAAATAGAACAACAGTTACTCAGCAGTGTTTATCCTCAGGCAGTGAGGTTTTATTAAAAATGCACGTCCACATGGGTGACAAAGCAAACATAATTAAGTGGAGCAAATTTAGATGCTTCCCTGCAGGACATGTGGGAAAACTAAAAGGTTTCATGATGAAAATGATTAAGGGTTCACAGCGTTTTTCTTTTGGAAGAATAAAGAGAGAGAGCGTTATAGAATAAAGGCCAAAGAACAGTGTTTTTTATCACCCACAGTGAAAATTGTGCTCCTACTCATATGAATAAGCAGTTTTTTGTGATGTAGCCATGCAAATAAATACAGAATAAACTTGTGAATATAATATATAAATGACATAAAATTGAGCCATATGATTTATATGGAATAATAAGCAGTAAGCAAGCGAGAGTATACCATGGTAGCTCCTGAGCTTCGGAATCGTCCTTTCTGTCGTTTCCATCCCGCTCTCTCTGTTTGCCTCACCTTTCTGTCTTAGTGAAATGCTTTACTCCACTCACACACACACACACACACACACATATATGTGCGCACACACAGAGGAAAGCAGCTGAGCCTCTTTGAGCACCAACAGCTGTAATGTTGTGATAAGGCAGCAAAAACCCGAGCCCCGGGTTTATTTTTTAGCCACGGTCAGAATCCCAGTGCGGGTGAGGTTTTTGTACCGCAGTGGTACATGGCTACTGAGAACCCATGTTTATCATTCCTTGAACCATTTCATGGCCCCAAATGAAGACCAATGATACAAGATGAAATCGCCCGTATCTCCTTTATCAAAGCACGGGTGGATAAGAGCGAAGAAGACAGAAAATGGTAGTGATGGAGAGGAGGAGAAACGGAGAATATTTCCTGGCAAAAATGGCCCAATTGCAGGGCCACCTTCCATTTCCACCACAGTGACAGTGATCTATGTCTCCTGGTGGGCAAAATAGTTTGTTTTCTCCCTCTGTTCCTTAATCTCAGATAGACTGTATAGATAGAGAACACAACAGTTCAGGGAATGGCGAGGAGACCCCCCACCAGTGCCTTATCAAGGACATTCTGCTGGGAATTCGGTATATCATCTCTCGCAGAGTCAGTCTGTCGCTGTCTGCTGAAATCAAAAGAGAAAATGAAGACTCCAGTTCTAGGACAGTTTTATAACACATCTGGTGTATGTATAACATAGAGGAAAAACATACTGCACCAATTTTATGCGTGCTTGTGGTCCGGCTATCCCACGCATCCATTGGACGAGAAGCATGTGACCACAGTCCCCTCGATGTCATAGCAAACAAGCATGTTCAGCGCTACAGGAAGAAGCCAGGCTTTGGATGGGAAAGCATCCTGTGTCACGGAGGCTTTAATCAGAGTGGAGATGTACAATAAATAATGGGTACTGTAGCACTGTTTATTATGATATTCACTGTAAACACAAAATCTGCCTTTATTAAGGCCAGGTGGACGTGAAAAGTTAACTAAATGTGGATTTTTTTTTCCTCAAGAAATGGCAGCATGGCAATGCCTGCTTTTACTCTGCAACACAATAAAACAACCTGTTCATAAAATGGAATGAATCAATCCGGGAAGGATTTAGATTTTTTTTATTCCTGCAACCTCTCAGGCCCGTTACTGTCTCCTATTTAAATGATGACTTTGATGTCCCTTTGAAGACATCGCTCCGATACGGATGAAACGCCGGGTCTGTGGGATGATCAAAAGTGGCCGTCTCTTGTAAAACATAAAAATGGACTGCATTTCTTTGTAGTGATGCTGAGTGCTGTGTTCACAGCCGACGCTCTGCAGACTTTCATTTGCTATTTTTGTATCATGTATTCATTAACAGTAATGTTGAAATTAATTCTGATAATCGCCTATTTACAGCGAATCATATGCTGTTTTCCTCAATAGCTGATCAGCTCTAATCGCCCACTGGTATTTTATTGGGTGGCCTATGTAGAAACTGTTTTGGAGGTAAGATGCTCTTTTGCAACGTAACCTCAGTCACCTTTAAAGTGCCCATGCTAAACTAGCGTAGCAGCTTTTCACAATATGCAATTTTGCCAGCTCACCAGAGATTACAGGTGTCAGCTACACATTGGGAAGCTGAGTCGTATGTTAATCATTGAGTGTCAGTGCCTCTCCCACCTCTGCTTTTTTCATATTTCCAGACCCTTATTATGTGTCAGGATGCGGTATGGCACGCATAGATGCACACAAAACACTGCGACATACTCACATGCTGTATTTCAACCCTTCCTGTCTCTATCTCAGGCCCTAATGTTACTCCAATTACCGCCAATTACCGCTCTCAGCACTGGCTGATAGCAGAAAGATTAGCGGTGAAATGCCAAAGTCATTGGGCTGCTTATTGAACGTAAAACTCTTCTGTCCCAGCATGCCGTTCCTGTATTGATTCTCAAAAGGCGCCGCTGCTGATCCATGAAGGCAACATGGTGGCATATATTAGAGCCATTTGAGCCAATTAGAGTGATGTATGTCTGGGCGACCGGTGGTAGCGTAGTCGGCGACACACTTGGATGGAGACGCGCTCCGTCATTTTTCAGAGTAATTAGAAAAACATCACACGCCGTGACGGGCGGGGGTGGGATGAGTGGGTAACCCTCGGCGCACTCTGATACTGCCATAGCAGTAAAGAGATGCACAAGCACCAAGAGGGAGACACGGCTAACCCTCTAACATTGATTTATGGTACAGATTTTGCCTTAATATCTCAGGTCATTTATCTTCATTTAAAGGGGATAGATATCTTATTTACAAGTCAAATTACAGATTAGTTACCTGGCAGTATTTAAGGCGGGGAACCCCCTCTGCAGCATCCAGACACCGAGCCTTTCTGTCACATGTCACATGTGTAGGGGATGCTCGGGGACAACTGGGTCACTCGCAGGTGCGTTGGCATCGGAGCGCAGACTGAAAAGGAGCTTAACTCAGGCAGCCAAGCTTTGTCATCCTATTTTTCAGAAAAGATTGGGATGGGCGAGACTCTTAAGAGTGTGTGTTTGTGTCGTGTGCACACCCTATTTTTCCCTCCAACGCTCCCATGAACATGATCGTTTGTGCCCAGTTAAATCCTTCCCCACAGAGTCACACACAGATAAACAGCAAGCTGGTGCTACACCTCTCGTGTGTGGCTGCGTGCGTGTGATCGAGGACCGTAAAGCTTGGCCGAGGTAGACTGAGGAGGAAAATGAAACATGACGACCCACCGTTCTAGTAGATGGCGCTTACTCTATATACTGTGTGTACAGTATGTTTTCCTATCAAAGCAAACACACACGTACCCTACGTGGATGACATGAAAGGTACAGTGAGGGTGTGTGTTAATCTAGTTGCATGCGGTGCAGTGCGCCTGTGCACAACACGGTTTCAGATGGCCGAAAGCGATAACGGAGAGATCAAGGGCCAGCTCCCCTTAGACTGGGTTTTTCGTCAGTCGCCTCATCTCGCAGGAGGGAAACTGTCTGCGACGTCTGCACTGTATGTCTGCTGCTGCGGGATCCTGCATGACACACAGCAGACCGACGCAGAAGTTGGGTGGGGGGAGTGAGAGGGATGAATTATAAATGGCTTCGTTCCAAAACTGTATGAATCTACTCTGGATTGGAAAATAAAAAAGATGAGCCGCAGCCTGCGATGCTGTCGGTGAGGAAACAAAGAGCTGTCTAACTGGCTGCTGTGTTGTTGTACATCTACAAAATGGATGTAGAGGTTTTAGCACCCGTGCTCTCTTCCCCCTATTTCCTACCGATTTGGACTCTTCTGCCTTTTTGACATGTTGTAACACCGCTGTGCAGGTGCCTTGACCAAAGAGTCGGTTGGCGGTGCAACAGGAATGGCAACTGTTGCCAGCTTCCCACCCACATTTCTTTGGGAAGTACCGCAGAAATCATTGTGTGGGAATAAATTTGAAATGTTTTGAGTAATTCAAGCGTGGCAGAGAAGGTATTTCGTTACGAGTCACCGCTTCCTCCGCGGCTTTGTCAACCTGAGGTTTTAATGGAGTGTAATGCTGTGCTCCGTGGATACTGTAAATGGAATGACCTTATAGAGTTAGACTGTCTTTGTGTGTGCGTGCAAGTAATAGAGACGGGCACAGAGCGAGACTGACACACACACAAACATGGTGGAAGAGAAGCAGGCTCCTGGGATGACGGGTGGCTCTGTGCTCTCACCGGATGACATATTAAATCAGAGCCGTGTCCCCCGCTCTAATAGAGTGGCTCTGTCCCGTTTTATCTATTTACCGCTGCACTTTCTGCTGCAGTTTGGCTATCTGCGGAGATTAGGGCTACTTAGTAGCACTGTCCTCAGCTGGTTTAGATCATACTGCTTGATATTAAAAGGCCCTTGTGAAGGGAGAGAGCTGACAGGTTTTGTATGTGTGGGCGAAGCCTGACATAGCCATTGAACCCTACTGTCACCCATAATCTATTTAAAACACAACAGTCACAGGGCATTAATCCAGAATCATTCAAGGGTCCATTTGCTTTATTCTAAGGCAATATTGGCAAGGTTACTAGTGTCATAACTGTAACATAATCTAACAGTTTGCTTTTGGATTTGTTTCTGAAAATGAGACTGATTCATGAGACAACGGTGTAGACGTTTAGCTAAAGTTGATTGTTAGTTATGATGTTTTTACAGTAGTTTAATTATATTGTGAGAGAGCGTCCAATAAAGTCGATTGAAAGTGTCAGAAGATGAACTGAAACGACTTTGAGGCAGTTTTTCTCTCAGCTGTTGTGGTTGTGGAACATAGCTACTGTTGAATGAACCATCTCTTCATATAACTATGTCAGAAGTTAATATTAATTCTCGGTTGAATTCTTCCCCGACGCTCTCATGCTAAAATCCATTTTTTTCTCTCTCCCCAGCAGAGCATGCCCCCGAACCCTCCGCCTTGTCACCCTCTTCACCCCTGATGAGCTCACGTCCCTGAACATCTCTCTCCAAGGTAAGTAAACTGAAACATCCATCTGGGTCCCTGTCGTCTTGCTCTTTCCTTCGCCGGGCTCTCCTTAATCGAGATGGATCCTGTTTTTCTTAAAACAGAACACCAAAGGGGGTTTTAATCATTGGTAATTGAAGACCCTGCTGGGAGTAAATGAGCCTTAATCTGACAGCTGAGTGCGTACCATTAGCGCGGGGGGCTTAGGCATTTGGATGGCACATTTAGCGCAGAGCAGATAGAAGCAGGATTTATAGAACTGTCCGCAGATTTGCTTCTGCGTTGGAGAGTGTCGTCCCACATCTAAGTTACTTTACCTCGTGCTCAACCTATTTTGAATCAGCTCGTGGGTTTATGTTTTGGAGGTGTTTTCTGTTCTCAAACGCTCACCTGAAACATTTAGCTGTTCAGACTGTAAAACGGATTTCATTCTGCTCTTCTCTCTGGGAGTATTTCCATCAGTTCTGATGAAACATGATTCAATTCATTGCTGATCATATCACATATAATTTAGATTCCCTGGTTGCTTTACTCTTTCGCTCTCACCAGAGAGTTTTTTTTTCTTTTTTATTATACAGAGAATGCATTTTCAATTCAGAGTTTGTGCCTTATCTGCCTCTCTGTATGCACTGTCTGAGGTGAAACCCTCCCGACTTCCCGTTCGACTGATAAGCCCAGAATCTATATTTCTCTCCTCAGATGGCTTCTGTGCCTCCGTCAGCTGGCGAAGGAACAGGGACTGGGGAAAAAAAGAGGCAAATCTAAAGATAGAGGACGAGCAGGCATTAAAAGATAAGATAGAAAGTTTTTCAAACAATGTTTATTTCATTTTCATTACATTTTGAAAAGCTTATACAACAGATAAGCCCGTCATGTCTGGAAATATGGTTGTGTGAACAGATTCAGAAATAATGTCCTTTACAAATAGAAAGCCTGACAAAAAGCTTTGACTAATGGAAAGACTTGTCTTGCCCAGTATGTAACAAATGAAAATGGTACGCAACCAATACTCAATAGTCACACATCATAATTAATTCATGTACACACCGTCCTGCGGGTTTGCAGTGGCAATCAGAGTGGGAACATCAGGTACAGTGTGTGCCTGTGTGTGTCCTCCAATAACTGGAGGTGTGTGTGTCTGTGCACCTTCCACATGACTGCCTTTGTTGGACTAAAAGCCTTGCAACCAAAAATGGTCATCTTCACTGTTTCCTAACAACACTTCCACTTGAAAAGCTAAAAATAGCACCTGGAACTCTTACAATAACAGGCGCTGCTGGGAAATATGGACTGAAACAAGAGGGCAGGCTGCAGACGATTACTGACGCTACCCGAGACCGCTATTGTGATCTCTGTACTTGGGGAAATACGATATTGACTCAAACAGTAAAAAGGACATTTTAATTAGAAACAAAACGCCACTGGTAAATACTGCAGATTCAAATAGATGTGCATATCTGAGAGACAGACGGTAGCTCACATGTTCGGTATCTGAACTGAACTGATCAGACAAAGGTGGATTTCCTGAAACTGGAGGTGACATTGTGAGGGTCTCCATGGAGATCCAACCTCTTTCCCAATGTGACAACGGCTTTTAAGAAATGACCGTCTGTTCACACTTACAGGCAAGAGTAACCAAAATGATCTTTTCCACAGATGAGCCGGTGTTAAATAGAGAGAGGAAGCGCATCAATTGTAGACGGAATGAGCTCAAGCAGCCATCACATTAGTTTTGCCTCCTGCTGTTAATATCCTCCGGATGAGATTTCCCCAAAATTAAACCTAAAGCAGGCGTTGACACACTACAGTGGTTTTGTTAATACAAACAACACAAGCTGTGTGTTTCCTCATCAAGGCCGTGCCGTGGCAGTAGCAGCAGACCGTAATGAGCTGCAGCATATTGCAATTAACCAGACATTGTGTGTTGGCGCTCTTTGTGAAGGGAAAGGAAACAGAATTGGAGATGTAAGGAAAGTGTGACATGGCTGTCGCTAATCCCTGTTGTGATTTACAGCACCAGTGCCTTTGTCTCTGTGTGCGTGGACGTGCATTTGTTTTCTGTGCACTACCAGTGCTCATAAACGGCTTCGTTTGTGAAGTGTGACGACGCCTCAGACGCCTGTGCAGAGAGTGAGGAGAAAAGAACAAATGCTGGTAGCTTTGTTGTTGTTGTTGTTTTGCTTTTTTTTTTTTAAGCATTTATCTGTTGTGTGACATTTCTCAAGTCTCTCTTATTTGTTCTGTACTTAATGTCCATAATGTTGCCTACAACAAAAGCAGACAGAGCTTTGAAATGAAAAGTGAAAATCCATTTGTCTGATCAGTCTTTTTATATGTGATGTTTGCAAGTGAAGAATCTAATTTATTTTTTGCTTTGTGTAGTGAAGTTCTGCAGGTAAAGAAAGACAAGGGTTGTTATTCCTTTGTATGAAGGTTATAATTTTCTTTGTCAATTGCATTAAGTAGGGTGTGTTTAAAAACACAATTCCTCATTTGTCGATGAAGTGATGCTAATGTTGTAACTTTACTATCAAACATATTTTAAAAAACGCAGGCTCTTGATCGACCCCTCTGCCTTCGGTGCCCCTCCTTGACCTCCGCGGCTCCTGTGGTGTTAGCTGTTGTGACCCGATGGTGGATTAGCAGCTTCTCAACTGGCTCGGGTGCAGATTGGGATTGACTCGGTACTCTGACCCGTCCTCTTAATGCTAATTGGGTAACCCTCTAATCCAGCTGGTGGTCAGCAGTAACACCCTCCAAAGGCAGCTTGGCCGTTTGGCTGAAGCTCAGCCTGCTGCGCCAGGAGGCCACTGCCAGGCCGAGTGTCAGTTCACTCACAACATGTGGTGAGAATACACAGACGCTTGTTTGACACATTTGTGTGGAAGGGCCTGTTGCAAGCAGTAAACTTATACTGCAGTAGTCGTCAGGCTGTCTGAAAGAGGGGAGTCATGAAGCCTTTGTAATGACTTTAATGTTTTGCAGTCAAGTCGTTTTCTTGGATCAGTAAGATGTATTCAAACCCTGGGCTCATCATTCACAGCAGTATGTGCTACATTGTTTTGTCTGTCACCAAAAAAAAAGGGGAATCTAATTTTATTCGCCCTATTCATAAATCATCTGTCACAAAGTGTTGCTCTCACCAGAAATTAATTTTGTTCAGAGCACATAAAGAACTCCACAACCAAAGACCATCACCTTGAGAAACCATGACATTGCACCAAAAATGGCCCCAAACTAAAGAGGAAAATGCCGACTGAACAGATATCGTAGGAAACTTGGTGAACGGAGACGGATGTGAAGAGAGATTTAGTGTGAGGTCTCCGTTTTAAATCCAGTAATAAATCAATCACTCAGCCCGGGTGCGACAGGTAAGAGGTTTAACATCAGCTGGTTTCCATCACAGATATAACTGAGCCAACAAGAGGCGAAATCATATTATTGTCACACCTACGCATCTACAGAATGCACATCAAGACGGCAACCAAGGAGAGAGCAATTACACAACAGCCTGACAGCCTCTTCTGTCAGATCTCACGACAGGCGTTTACATTTTTTTTGTCCTTTTCAATGACGCTCACAGGAGGAGGTTCAGGAAATAAACAGCTTTACATAACCCACGAAAAACAAGTCTTAGATGCAAGTATGGAGACTTATCATAGAGGAATGTTGGTTAAATATTCCTCGATGATATAATCTTCAGTCTAACACAAACTCAGTTTCAAGACATAAGTAAAATTATTTGCAGTATACTGAAACATTTATAACCAGAATGAAAGGAGGGCTGATTTGACCTTCTGATACTGTAAGGCACTGACAGTTACATTAAAAAATGAAATAGATAAAGTCAAAATCGGTTTACACAGAGGCACACAGGGTCTCCGTTGCAGGATTGATTAGCTTGATTAGATAGTAGAGGTGAAGCGGTGGCCATGTTTGAGCCGAACCCTCCGCAGTGAGAAATCGCACGGGACAGGTACTCTGAAAGAAGACAAACCCGTGCCTCTGGGGTCTTAATTACTTCATATGTAATCTCATTGTGTTGCCTCGCCCAACCAGCCAGTCTCTCAGTTTAAACTAACAGTATTATGCTCAGAGAGAACAACATGCCATATGTTCAGGTCGGAGCTGTCAACTCGCATTGAGGAGATCTCAGCCGCCCACGGTCGTCCTTTCTCTCCATTTGTGTCAGGTATTTCCCCTCAGTGGCAAACTGGAACAAATGTTTGGGCTAATTGATTCAGCTAATGAAATGACTGAGGTCACACACACACACACAAACAAACACAACAGGACTTACAGATGTGCTTATGCAACATGGCAGGAAACGATGGCTGAATAAGAGGGGGATAAATGAGTGGTCAAAGACTAATGAGTTGATCTGATGAGTTGTGCGTGTGCGCGCCTGTGTCTTCGTGCACAGTTGGATGTCAGTCACTGGCCTGAATGTAGGTATGATGGCTGATAGGATGGATTAGTCAGAGAGGAAGTTGTAGTAAGTGACTCCCTAATGGGCAGCTGCGGCCTCGTCCATCAACTCTGGGGAGAGTCTTAAACCTTCAACGGCACGAGGTGGAGCGAACAGATGTGCTCACATGAGGATATGCTATTATGTTGGATCTCAAGCATTATCTTGTTTAGTCCAGTCAGTTAGCAACAACTCTGATGATATAAGGCAAAAACGTCAAAAGTTTACTGGTTCAAGCTTCTCAAATGTGAGGATCTTGTGCTTTTCTCCTATTTTTAAATGATGAATGTCAGCGGGTTTTTGGACAGTTTTTGTGATGGACATTTTTCATTATTTTATGATATTTCATAGACCAAAAAGATCAGACGGTTTTAAGTCCTATTTGATGGTTTTTATTTACAGTTTCTGTTCTTGAGTCTGTCAAGAAACACTAAATCATCTGACCTGACCTGACGGTGTCGAGCCAAGCCTGCACACTGGCTCCACCGCTCCCTCATGTAAAAAGCAGCACATGCATTTGTAGCTGTTGTTTTCTTGCACTCTACGTGAACAAATAATCTCAGTTTGCAGGCATTTCTACACATGGCAACAACGCGCTTGCTGTCATTTCCCATTAAGCTCCACTTGTACCAGCTGTGGTGATTTTTATCTCGTCGTGTACATTTTGGCCACGCTGCTTGAAACCCACGCCCATAATGGAATATTTCATTTGGACGTCATAGTGTTTTGTGTGTGCATGCGTGTAGTGGTGAAATGAAATGAAATAAAAGTGCACTGATGAATGTGCCTCCTTCAGACCCCCCAAGGCTCATTAAAGTGCTACAGTGTCGGGAGACCATTTGTCTCTGCGTGGTAAATGCACAGTGGAGGCAGAGGAGTGATGGCACAGCGAGCTGTGTGGTCTCCGTCTCTGCTGGGGATGCAGGGCAGGAGGTGGGAGGTATTTTTACATGGTGTGTGTGTGTGGCTGTTTTCATACTTTTGCACACAGACATCTTTCTAATTTCCCTCTACTGAATAATATGCTTCACTTGAATCCAAGGTCACACTGTTCCTATTAAAACAGATTCAAATACCTGGAGCCCGGTCAATATTAGCTAGAATTAGAGGAATGCAGATTCCAGGGGGGTGAAATTGATTTCTGACTGTAGCCTATTCTGCATAGACATGGTTTAATGTGGTAAACACGAGTCCCTCCTCAGCTGAGCACATGCTGGCTGTTGTACTCTCTCTTGGAAAAGCAGCAAAGCCTCGTCATCCGTTATTGCTTTTTTATTTCAGGTCAGGTTTTCTATATCCTGAATAAATGGAGCAAAGAAAAAAAAGGTTCAGTATTTTTGGGTAATGCTTTTTTCCCCTTTATTGTCAAGAGTTAAATGAAAGGACTGATACCACTCGTGACTGTGCATTACCCCTTGTGACTGACCCAAGCTCCAGCCACTTAGCTTAGCATAGCATTAACCCCGGGAACAGAGAATCCTTCATCATTTTTACACAGACAGATATGAGAGCCAGCAAACAAATAAGCATATTTCTCCATTCCTTTAATGGGAAACTGTTTTCTGAAGTTACTTTTTAGTGTATATTGGATGGAGCATTTTCTATATAACATTAATATGTTAGAGTTGCTAGAATAAAACAGAATAACAAAATAAAGCATGTGAAAAACTGAATTATAAATCAAATCACTATACAGATTCTGTTTGACTCAGATGAAATAATATTTAACTAGTCAAACCCATCACTTTGATTCCCTAAATCCCTTTATAGATGATATTCATGTACAGAATCAACACTCTGCACCGATGGCTGTAAAACAAGGCAAGTACTCGTCAAATAATTTGTCCATCATCAGAGGTTTTGTTCTGGTAGCAGTCCATCTCTGTTCCCCTGGAAAACTCTTCTCAAGGCAAAAGTTTGGACAGCCAAGTTCTAATCATTTTACAATTTTGTGGAATTGCTGCTCTTCTCGAAATCACCACCACATGTCTAATGATGTATTTTCTAATATGCCAAGTCAAGCGTGGCGGCTGAAGGACACAACTTAACTGCAGTGGGTTATCATGGCAAAGAGACCCCGTTCCTCAACATACTTGGCATGCCTTGTACCACACAGACACGCACACACACGCGCTCGTGGACCCACACGTACACACGCTTCTAATAATAATAGGGTGGGACGTCTGAGGAATGTGTCCAGGCAAGCAAAAACATTCTGCCGCCGGTTTGGCACAAAGTGACTGCCAAGTCTTCTTAATTCGCCCTCCTTCTATTTTCTTCCTCTTGTGCAATCAGGGGTTGGTGTATTTCCATGTTTAGCAGGGGAAGACAAGACAGCGAGCTGCGCGCACTTTCTTTCCCCGTCGTTTCAGTCGGCGGTTGTTGGTGCGTGACTGGGAGACGTGCTCTGGAGGCAATGCTGACTAAAGCAGACGTGGTGCGAGGATTCGGCTCAGCTGCAGCCCCGGATTCTGTGAATGGCCAAACCACGATTCAAAATGAAACCTTGTTTTCTAATAGCGGTAGAAAAAAAAAAAACCAAAACAGGGAAAAATGTGGATACTCTCCAAGTCGGTGCAATATCGGCATACACATCTCACGATAGTGCGCTGATACGCAGATACTGAAATGAAATTCATAATGTGACCCCGTATCGACTCTGAATCTGTTTGCAGGAAGTGTTCACGCCATTGTTGCAGGGTCATCTCGTCAGCCCTCCCCTCGCAGCCACGCTATTGTCCAGCCCCGCCACACCTTTCCAAACTGCACCCAGATGTGGGTGGAAATGCAGGCATGTTATGGAAGAATTCAGGTTTGTGTACAATTCACCTAATTGTACCATTATTTTTCCTTTCCTGTCTGCATGAAAAGAGGAAATACTTGTGTTTCAGTCGCGTTACACTCCCAGATGAAAACATTTCTTGTCTTCCATTTTCCAGCCTGGTCAAGCAAAATTCGCTCTTGTCAGTTCAATTCAATGCTTTTTGTATCAGGAGTAGTGCAATTCTTAGGGACAAGGCATGCTGTCACAAAATGACAAATTGCACAAAATACGCTCCAAAATATGTTATTACATTGTCAATTTCCTGTCCAGTCATTGTGTTTCTGAACCAGGGTGAAAATAGACCAGGACAGTTTAATTTCTCTGGTTCGTTCCTCATCAGACAACAGGCAGCTGTTATGGTGGGGTGTTTTTTTTCATACATGATATTTCATAGATGTTTTCAGCACACGTCCTTTCTTACAGCTGCACTCTGCTGCACACACGGATACCTGTTTTTTTTTAACTGCCCTGTGTAAAAACAGTTTGGATTGCACACAGAAGAGCATTGTAATTGTACCTCGATGACAGTCGTTGAGAGAGGAAAGGCCATTACCTTTCCACTCTCCCCCCACCCAGGCCCCAAACCTGGGAACGTTTCACATTGTGTCATGAATCCATATTGTGTGAATAGAAATGTGTAGCCTAATTGTGCTTACTTCTGTCAGTCAGCCTTTTCTGTCCTTCTCTATACCTCACAGTAACCTCTGAACTTTCCCTAGACGGTCAGCAGACAGAGATATGTCTTACCTGGCTATCACCTCCACCTGGCTCATCTGCCTAAGCAGGGCTTCCTCACCAGGGCGCAATTATCCGCTTAACCTCATATGTCTCGCTTTAATCACAGCCTAGGAAGCACGGTGGCCTTTGTCTGCAGTCAGTGCTTTCAGTCCAACCACCGAGGTCGCCTCCCCCTTTGCTCATCGGCCATTTTATCCTTCACACACAAACAAATGCTCTGGGCCCTTCTTGGGTCCACTGCACAGAGGAATTACGTGGACTTTTTCCACTCAGCCTTCTCGCTCAGCAGGACACGTGCTGACGTTTGCATGAAGGTAGTGGATTCCTTATGATCAATAACACTCTATTATCTTTAATGTACTTATTATGGGCCTCAAGGTACGGCCGGGTACCAGAAGAGCAGGGGTGCACAGTGGACTCAGAGCATGGGAGGACAAATGGTGCTGAGTAAAGGAAGATATATGTGCATAATGCGTCCCCAGGTCAGCTATATTGATTGCAGTTACTAACTTTTCTAACATTCAGGCAGTGAGTGCAGAATTTGATGCACACCACCATGATCAGTATGTTGTATATCCTTCATCTGTCGCTGTAAAGGCAGCTTTCTAAAGTCTTAGAAAATAACCCTGACGATGTTGTCCCTGCTATCTGGGTTTGGGTTCTGGGTTGAGACTTTTAAAAGAGAATTATAAACAGTATTTCTTTTAAGAAACAGCACCTTCAACAGCACCTGCTCTGCTTTTGACCCTCGATCACCCTCAAATCTGTGGTCTGGGATGCTAACGTTACCTCGGAGGATTATTTTTTTTGGTGTTTGGGTGTCTGCCAAGCTTTGTCCCTCAAACCAAGGGCGGTCGTTATCATGTGATGAGCCATGTGCCCTTGAGAATCATGATGGGATCATAAAGCTCAAGATGTCCGCTGCCTTTGGCGGTACCCCCGTGGTAAACCTCAGCTAGGCGCCCCCTGTGTTCTTGGTGTTTTTTTTGTGCTCCTCCTCGTGTCTTCCTGACGTCATGCCCAGGCAGTGGAGAAAGCCATCTGTTGTCGTCGTGGAGACAGGAACATCCCCTGGGGTCCAGTACGTGTCCCTTGCCTCCACTTTTAGGCAGCGTATAGGTAAAGAATCGGTGAGCGGGTCGGGTATCGACAGGTATTATGGTGCAATCTGCCTGACATCAGATGATCAGTGATGATGAATTAAAGCCTGGGAATTAATGAAAAATGGGAAGTGGTGACACAAAAGTCTCTTTCAGTTAAAATTTTCTCATTTCCTCTCAACTTGGCCACTTGCCCTCTTCTTTGTCAGTGAATCAAAAACAAAACAAAAGAATGAACACCTTCCCAGACATGAGAGACTGTTTTGTTTTCTTGTCTTTTTTCCACTGTCCCTCATTTATACACAAGGCCACATGTAGCTCGTCTCCATTTCCCCTCCTTCCCGCGCCCCCACCTCTGTGCTCTGGACGGATTTTTAATGCTGTTGCCCTTGCTGTCTGTATAGATTGTGAATTCCAGTTATGGCGCTTCAGAATCATTGGTATTCAGAAGCGGATGTGCCGGGCGGAATCGACATGCACAGGTTTATTGAAATGCTCTCGTCATGCTCTCGGTAATTGCTCTCGCTCTTGCCTCCGCTCCTCTGCTTCCTTCGTTCTCTCCTTCTCCCGGCAGTACGTCTCTCAATTTCTCTCATCTTATTGCTTGTTCCTTGTCCTTTTCCCTGACTGTGTCCTATTTGGTACCTCCTTTGTTACTCCCCTGTTTGCCCATCTTTTGTTATCCGCGGTCTGTTACCTTCCTCTGTGGCTTCCTCTCTGTTTTCATCTTCATTATCATTCTCCCCACCCTCACCTCAGCGTACCTCTTCTTGTCACCTGTAAAACTGGAGTGGAGGATAACTGAGATTCCATCATGGCTCTCATGAATAGGTTATGCAGATGTCACTGACACCACTACACCTCATAAATACATGGCTTATTACCCGCCTCATCTGCAGCCCACGTAAAAATGCCTCGCGTTCCTTCTCCCCTAACTAGCTGTCCCTTGAAATACGTGGAATTCATGCAGCGCGCATGGCATCCACTGTAACAGCACGTGAATATGCGTGTATTCAAATCACACCGTTGGTTCGCCTGTGCTGAATGCCATCTTTGCTCGTCTGTCTTTGAGAGCAGACGTAAGTGCTATCTCCAGCGTGCTGCTTTCACGTCAGCTACAGCAAACATGAGTAGTTTGCTCCAGTCACAGCTGCCATTGTGCCACCGTTGCTCTTTTCCTTGAGTTCCTTGTTGTACAGTGCATTTTCTACTTGTAACTGAGTGTTTGTACAGTATTTTTGTCAGGCTCTGTCAGGGCTGTCCTGAAGAGACTCGTAACCCTGTCTGCAGTTGAACTTGCTCTTCTCACCTCCTTTTAGGAGCGGAAGAGGTGATGTGGAGTTGACTTTAGGATCATATCTCTGCTAAGGATAAGTGCGGGGCTGCAGGCAGACCGGGCTTGTTAACAAAGACTGAATTTATCCGCAGGGTTTCCTTGTGCAGACAGGAAGAGGCTGAATATCACCGTGATTTCAAACCTCATAATCACCTGAGGACTCCTCTTTATGGTACTATCTTATGTCCTGCAGGAGCCAGAGATAAGAGTGGGGAAAAAAAAGAGAAGTGGGGACGAGAGTGCATTTGCTCGTGGGCGTCAGAGATTTGTCAGCGTTGACGGGGAGCGCGCGGCTTTCACTATGACAGAAATGAATCTCAATAGATGTTACATTCAGCGTGATGCCCGGCAGCGTTGCTGCAGGATATGAAACTTATGCAGCGTGGTCTTGCTAATGGTCATCTCCATCTCCAGATGGCTGAACGCCGACACAGTTTGACTTGGCTTTGCTCAATGATGCGTGTAATCCACATTGACCACCAGTGAGATCATCTGACCTTGCATCCCACTGCCCTGTCTGTCTCATTGCCCATATTTAGGTCTTTTCCAGACGGCAGCATTTGCTTTGTCCCTGTTTTCTCTACCTTTATTACTAATTCAACTTCCTGATGTTGATGAGAAATCTGTGTTGTTGCTGACAAAACATAAACTTCCTCAGTTTTCATATGTCCCATGAACAGAAAGCTCGAGCCCATCAAGTGCTTACATTTTCACCCTGTCTGAAAAAGAAAGACATTCTGTATGTAATGTATTCACAATGCAAATGGGACGTAATGAGGTGAGAAACAAAGGCTGTGGACGGGTGAACGAGTGCCGGGAGGGTTGGCACCAGTGCCGAGGAGCGGGAGGGAAAGTTAAAGGAAGGATGCGAGCGACTGTGATGTTTGATGGATAGATAGATGAAGAAAAGTGTGTGGAGAGGCGTGGGGGGAGAGCGGAGGGGCTCTATATGTGCCTGCTGCCTCTCCCCATAGGAACAGCTGTCTCTCAGACTGCAACAGATGTAGATTCACGGGGGGGGGGGGCTGGGTTGATCTGAACAACACCCTTGGTTTTTCTTCTGCTCCTCTTTTCCTGCTGAACCAAGTATTTACTGTCTCACTTTTAAAAAATGTGCATATTCTTTAAATAACACACGAGTAAGCACCTATTTTCAGTTTTTGTTTTAACGTTGTCATCAAATCCTCTGAAGTGTCTTTCTTACAGTCCTAAAATGTGATATTTACAGTGTTTGTCTCGTCTACACCACATTGGTCAACGTGATGCATCCTCTACCCTCTGCTGCAGCTTAGCCAGTCGCTACCGTGTGCTGAAACTCTGTTTAAATTTGATCAGCCCAAGGCCTGTCTGCTGAAAAGAGATGTTTTCAATTAGCGCGTTTCTCTTTGTTTTACTCCCATGGGCTTCGACTGGGTAATAGATCGAGGCTGGCTGGTAAGAGATCGTCTGGCTGCCTGATTTGTTTAGATTAAATAGAGGCGAAAACGGAATGCAATTGGTTGTCTGGGTGTAGAGAATACTACTCTTACTCTGTTGTTCAACAGGAAAGTCACATTCATTATGGGAGCTGTCGCATCCATGGTCTCAGGAGTTTAACCCATGTTATCGACCTGGATGAGAGTGCAGTAACTAAACCACTGGAGATAGGTGGGATTAATTTACAATGAAAGATAATCATCCATAGGACATGATAATTTGAATCCTGGGTATGCTACCGGCGAGTACGTGAGTCTGCGTGTTGATCCAATACCATGTAATTTATTGATAAATTTTATAGTTTCACATTTGGGTAAAACAGTTCCTCACTGCTCTAAAACAGTAGCCCACATAGGGAGATTGTTCAGTAGTATACAACTATAGTCAAGGTATCCGAACCAGGAAGGAAAAAGTGGAAGGAGGAACACTTTTAACTTCAGTCAACATTATGTGATCTAAAACAGTGTGTTTCATCTCACTTTGAAAGCACTTAAAAGGAAATCTGATGGAAATATCTGAAGCGTTAGGCTTCAAGTGGTTAAATGAACGCTGAGCTGTCGTCTGCTGAAGTTCCCATGAACTGATTGCCGTCTCTCTCTGCATACTGAGATCTAAGACCTTTTGTGCAAGAGTGTCAAATCCCATGTTTCACCGCTGATGTATCTAACCTAGTTTCGGTTTCAGCTGCGGAAAGCTCGCCTCACTTTCTGGCCCCATTTTGGGTTCATTTAAAGGATAGTGTGAGTATTTCTGTGTGCACAATTGTGTGTGTGTGCGTGTGTTGCGGCCGCATGTGTGTTTTCCACCATTGTAGCAAATTATCTTCTTCATTAATTTTGACATGCAAGGAAATTAGACTGTTCTCTGCTTGAGGCTCCTTCTAAATTAGAATGGTTGGGGTAATCCGGCGATTTTAAAGGCTCATGAGACTAAGCCTGTTCTCGCCTCAAATAGGCAAAAAAAAAGAACATGACATTTCTAAGTGATTTATCTCGTAGGAGGTTATCAGCCAGCCTTTCAAGGCTGTACAGTCGACTCTGTATCTCTGGGGTCGTATTGATAATCTATGTGTGCAATCCATGTTTAGATTAAAGCAGCACAGTTCACCTTTTACAAAGGTTTAGTTTTTTGCTAAATTTGACTCACGCCGTCCAAGCAGCTTGCTCAGTGTCTCTCCCTCATCTTCCCGTCAGTCATCCCTCCCCTGGTTCAGCTTGGCTGTGTTTGACCGGGGTCTGTTGTCTGGGATGTGTGCAGGTTGACTCCCCAGAGAGCTGGCGGCCGATTCCAAACATGAGACATTTTGACTGCGGTGTCGAATGGATGTGCGCTCTGATACTTGACTGCTGAACTGCCCGTCTGGGCAGCAGTCAGCCCAAGCACAATGGAGTGTGGAAGAGGAAGAGGAGGAGGAGGAGGAAGAGAGAGAGGAAGAAGACAAGAAGGTTAACAGCTGAGACAACCATGTACTGTGCTGTATACTGCCCAATGGGAGGTCTATTGAGTGAAAGCCCACTGTGCTTCAGTGGTTTCGCAGTACAGCTCGGTATTGTGCTGAACACAAGCGCTGTGTTGGATGTGGGTTAAAGTCTCTCTTATTTTATTTAGTTACTTTCTATGGGGTTCTTCTTCTTCTTGGCTTCAGAAAGACCTCGGGGGTGCTCATTTCTGAAATCGTAAGAAGCCGTGCAGTCTGCGCATACAGAATTCAGACAGTCTAATCCTATCTCAGTTCAGTCCTCACGCCTCCAAGGATGGAAACGGAGCAAGTTTTCCTGCAGTTTATCCCAGTTACAAAAACAGCTCTGTTTCCTGGGGTGTCTCACCACCTCCCCGAGTTATGCTTGTTTTGACAGAGCAGCTCGCACACGTCATGGAAGTTTAGCATCAAAGCTAGTTGCTTAAGAAATTGCATGTCGCTGACGAGTAGCTTGATTTTAGTCGTGAATAGGAACCCTGCCCATTGCAGTCTGCTGCTTCTAGTCAAAGGTTAATTCATCATATCGTGTGTCGCTGATGCTCATAGATAGATGTGATTTTGGACTTGACAACGCTCGGACAACACAGTGCTTTGACCGTGCAGCAGATGACATGTTATTGGACTGAGCTCTTCCTTCATGAGGCACGGTTGATTTGCTTTAATAGCCAAATTACACGGACATCAACCTGGAGACGCTCACAGAGATGGCGCGGGGCCAGCCGGCCCAGCACGGAGCCAGTCCTCCCACCCTTACTGACTTATCGCTCCAACGTTAATCAATAATTAACAGTAAGACGTGCTGTGATGAAGACGGTAATGCCCCTTTAGCGAGATAACACCTGGCACTATCACTCAGTTTACCCTCGCTAATGGTGGACAATCCATATAGGGTTGACGTCCTGATATTTCATCACTTTGACTTTTCTTTTCCATTTCTGTTTTACATAACAACCCTGGGAGATGCAGAGCTTCAAAACATTCACTTTTCAACAACTGAGATCATCCCTGTTTTCCACTTGACTGCTACGGACCATTGATCTTATCTATGAGGCTCTTAGAAATGTTCTCATAAACCCAAGTATTGAAGAATTTTCTCTACCTGCGGGGGGCTTGTACTCCCTCAAGTGAAGCAAAAGCACAAAAATAACCAGAACGACAGTGTGTCTGCTCTCAAACCTCGTGTGAGTGTGTGCATCTACTTGATGTGTTGGAAATATTATTTGAAAACTAGCGTTCTTAGCAAAATAAATCGCTAGTTATAGCATTTCTGCGGCTGCAAGGAGACAAATCCTCACCGTAAAGTCAAAAATTAGCATTTCTTTTATAAGTTACATGTAGCTTTTCTGATGAAATAAATCATCTAAATGACAGCTGAATCAAGACACTGTATCTGGCTGTCATCATCTTTCAATAACGCACAGATGTGAGTCACGGTGTGTGTACAGAAGACGTGGAACAGCTGATGACACAAATCAGCTCATCTCTCCACGACTGTGATCCATATCCCAGCGGAGGTTCCTTTTTTCTTTACTTTGTGTCACTCTCCTCTACTCTCCTGTCTCAGCAGAATCTAGGTTACGTCGCGTCTCAGCATTGACACCTCCGCGCCTTCACTTTCGCTCCTTTGCTTTCATATTATTCAATATTTGGATATTAACTCTGAAAGTGTGTGAGATAAAAAAAAAACAACAACAAACAAAACAACTATGTCAATGTTTTGCCCTTACAGAGCAAAAATCCAAACTAGGCAAACAAAGCGGTCTAAACACATGCATTATTCATAGAGCTCATAAGACATTCCGCCTTTTGCCAAAGCCCTTCTCTCCAAAAGAAGCTGCTGAGGGACCTGAGCGTGAAACCAAAGATGTAAAGGAACGTGGAGCAGCTCCTTCAAACTGTCAGTTCTTCTGCTTTGCCGTCACAGTCTAAACTTTGTTATGGTAATGTAGGAAAGAGGTGTGTTACTGCGCACCTTCAGAGCAGAACGATTCTTTCAGTCTGCCCGCACCGAGTTGTCTTGTTTCATGTTTCCTGTAAATGAAATGTTACAACATACGGTAAATGTTTAATCCGAGGGAAAGACAAAATACAAACCAATAATTCATGAGCCCGATCTTTGCTTTTCATGGTGACTGCTTGTCTCCCTCTTCTGTTGTTGTGGTTCATCTTTACCACAGGCTAATCCCCGAGCTGCTCATTAGAAGTAGCCTTTTCTTCCCGCTGGCCTTCCGGCACTCCAACCCCGCTGCTGCCACGTTGCTCGAGCAGAGCTCCCCTCAGCTAACCGTCTCACTGGGGACGAGCGAGGGCCACTCGCTGCGGCACCAGTCGCACGAATCAGGAGCAGGCGCATGAAATAATGAGCGCGTTGTCTCGGCTGAATCAATCGAGGAAATCGATTGCTCACAGCCGTGTTTGGTGGCCTTTGCCGCACAGGTGATCATATCGCAAAGTGAATATACCTTGACGGTTTGCTCACATATGTAGCTTCCTTTACAAAGAGAGCTGTATGAAATGATTCTCCTTCTGCAGCTATTTGGGATGTTATTCCCACTTAATGATAACATGTCACACATACCTTAACACTTTAATCTCTGGAATACATCAGTGAGCTGTGTAGGCTTTATTTACTTTCATAAATTGTTGCCTGCGTGAGTTCATGATCCCTCGTTTTTGCGCCTGCGTGTGTTTGTTGTATCTCTGCTTTTACATCTCAGAGATGAAAGAAAACACTCTCTCGCTGCCTCCCAAAACCACATCAAATCCTTTCATCCTGCCGGAATTGTGATGGATCCTTTGAGAATAGCAATGTTATTTTTAGCGTGTTTTCGGGGCAAGCCTGTGATCAGAATGATTTGGATTCAGAACCGGTTTGGCCGATGCTGGGACGAGTCTTCCGTGGCCTTTTCAATCGGCGCAGCTGCAACTTGAAGTGTGTGCTCAAAATAGCACAAATAATGGGAGGGCATTCATTGCATCTGTCTGACTGATTCTTGAACAGCTCTTCAAGAAAAAAAAAAGTTTGATGTGGTAATTTAGAAACCACTCAACTGTCAGACTAACTCGATTTGATAACGTAATGTATTGAAGACTCAAGATCTTTAAATAATGTTGCCATTTATCAGTGTTTTTTCTCCTCCTCCCTCTTCATCGCTGCATTTAAAGTTGCTGCTGTTGTATCATTTCAGATGAGCAGCACAAACTGCAATTACAGCAAATGCCAGCAGTATCATTTGCATGTAAATTGCTTTTTTTTATTAACAAAGGTCGGGTTTTAACCTCGACCCAATCCTGGATTTTGTATTTGGTCTGTTGCTAATAAGCATGCGTCTCTCTGGGACCACCTGATTGGCTGCGTATTTTCATCTTTTAAACACTGGTTGTGTTACAGTAGCAAAGTGGCAGTGCATTTAAGCAGCATTATGAGATTGAAGGACATATCAACAAAAAACTGTTGTTTTTTTTTTATTAGTTTGTATAAACTGCTGGAACAGTGACCTGTTACAGAACATAATAACATATCCCCGGCTCTGAAGCTGAAGCTGCGTGGTCCCAGAACAAACAAAACCTGAGGTGTTTTGGATCATACTGTGTCCAACCTCACATTCAGACACATTCACTTCTGTATACTTTGACAGATGGCTGTCAACAAGAGCACTTGATACATACAAGCCTTCAGAAAGCAATGCAGTTAACCACATTACCTCATAAGCGATAACCAGAGATAATCAAACCTTCAATGAACATACAGACAAGTGTAAATGTTAAAAGATTTCCTTTGCCTTAAACTATTTTAGTATTACAGAAATACCAACACATGTATTGGCACTCAGCCTTAAACGCATTCCTCTTACTCTGTGGAGTACATCCATTTTTCTTTCTTTAATCTGTCTGCAGGAGGCAAGGATTTTCTCCTGTGTGACTCTGCATATCTTAGCCACCTCCGCATAGAGCCAGTTATTTGCTGTAAATAGCCAGCTCTCTCCTGGGAATGGTTTATGGCATGTGACAGTGGGGATGGCTGCTGTACTTTACAGTCTAAGAGTCATTTGCTCTTTAATCTCTGTGCTCCAACAAATTGTCTTTTCACAATATTACATTAAATGGTATTACTCAGGACATTGTGTATGCTAAAACAGTTAGGCAAGTACAGTGAAGTATTTCCTTTATCATTCTACATTAAGAGTAATGGTGTTTATCTAGTCTATTCACTGTAACTGTGTGGAAATGCTTGAGGGCTATGGGAGCTACAGTAGTCATGCAGAGCAAGAATAACTGCACTGATATATGGTCAAATTAATGCAATAAAAATCCAGCATGGTGTTTCATTTTCCCAAGCAATGCTTTTTTACACAAATCATTTTATCAGGCACTACAAAGCCTTTAAATGCTACTGTGATTAAAGGAGTGCATGTTGGAAAACACAATCCCATTTCCTCATTTATAGACATGTAAGGGTTAGGGTTAGGGTTAGGGGTTAGGGTTAGGGTTAGGACAGTAAATGGTAAGGTCAATAAATAAACCGTAACACACAAAACAGGGTTAGGGTTAGGGTTAGGGGTTAGGGTTAGGGTTAGGACAGTAAATGGTAAGGTCAATAAATGCGTCTCTGCCGTCGAAGAGCCGCGACATGACCATAAAGCAGAGGTGACGCGCAGCCCCCGTCCTGAGGCAAACAGAAATGACTCACCGGTTTTGCTCTGAAAGCTGTGTGAAAGCACAGACTTATGGAGACAAACGTTTCATTCTGCTCTGCCCACGTCCACGCAGGAACGGACCCTTGACACATCTCCAGCACTTAGCTGTGATGGCACCTAAGATTGCAGCTTGTCCACAGTGCAGTACGCGCTGCTGCTGCTCACGAATCCCCATGCTTAAACAGCCCATCGCAAAACACAGCTGTAGGAGCAGTAGAAGCAATCCCAGCAGGTAGACAGCTGAGACATGAAATGGTCTTTGGGGATGCGCACTGCTCGAGGCAATGTTACCGCATCTGTAATGGCACCGGTGCTCTTCACTTTTTTTCTTTTTAAAGCAAAGGGAGAGACACAGCAATGGAGAAAGGCAGAGGAGGATGAAATTGTTTGTGTGAAAACATTCCCTAATACTCTTCACTGGAAAATGAGTTTTCTTATCTGGCATGTGGAAATATGTCGCCCTCAGCAAGTGACCTTGTTTGTGCTTACGATGTTCAGCCTACTGTATGGACTCAAAGTGAATTAATTATCCGAAGCTCTTACACTTTCTCCCTTTCTTTAAAGTAGAAGTTGTGCTTCTTTGGTTGAAGCCATTTTTAAGATGAAGATCCCTGGAAATAACAGCTGTGCCTCTCTACAAAGCACCACACAGTAGTTGGTGTTTGACTGCGACCACGAAGAATATCTGCACAGCAATCACAACATAAACTCCAGACTCTTATATAAATGTGCGACGCCCCTGCAGCAAAGCATTTGTTCATGCATTTAAATAGGAATATTATTATAATGATGGATTCTACTCACAGCGCCTGCCAGTCCGTTAACTCTTCCACATGCCTTTGAACATTAGTCTGTAATTGGTTTGAGGGTGTCGAGGGCTGCGTGGAGAAAAGGCGCTCCAACACCCGACCCCCCCGCTGCTTCGCTCTCTGCTGTAGTTCTGGATGGTTCTGTGGGTCTGAAGCAGGACAAGGGGCGACCGGTTGGAAGAGCTCTGTGCCATTTCTCAGGGTGCTGGACCAGAAATGAATTATCAACATGTCGAGGAAATGTTTTCCCGGGACCTTTGTGATTTGGTATTGTACAATAGGTGTCAATTCAGCCAAGTGTGATTCAGTCCACCACTTTGGTCCCAACTGGAATGTCTCTGACTTCTGGATTATCGTATATAAGTAATTTGGTGCAGACGCTCATGATCCTTGTGACTGTATATATCAGAAGTGTTTTGTGGCCATCTCATCTCATCTCATTGCACAGTGATCTTTTTCTTTAAACAACCATTTGTGGCACTTTTCATATGTTCAACTGGGAAAACCCCAGAAAACATTGGCAGATTTCATGGTTTCTCAGTGATGTGCCCTGATATGAAAGGTGACCAACGAGCTAATTTCCCATAAGCCCAAGGTGTGCTCCGTTAAATAAAATAAAGCACCTCAGACGCAGCTTCTTTGTTCAAACAAGCCTCTGAAATCCATCAGAGAACAGTATCTCACTGAGATCAAACAGCAGCTGTCAGACTATAAACTGAAGCCAGACCTGAATGGACTCATAAAAATCTGCCCTCGGAAAGTTATGATTGTGTGTGTGTGTGTGTGTGTGTGGGGGGGGGGGTAAGGTGTAAGGTGAGACATTTGTGTCCTGGGGGTTCTGCACAGTACATCAAATGTAGTGGAGCCATTTCTTTGCTTAATTGTGCAGCGTGTTTGAAGGAGCTTACTTGAGCAGAAAATTGAATAGAAAACACTGAAGTCATCAGACGCATACATTATCTTTCGAGAGCAGAGGCGGGGGTTGGCAACAGGGTGGCTTCAGAAGAGATGAGACATAACAGAGGAGCTGCTTAACTGGATGTTTTACTATCTGGAGCAGACGAGAGCGGCTTTACACGTGGCTCTAAATCATGCTAGCGTTCACCACTTTCTCTCCTGCTGCGTCTCCGATGAATACACACAGCAGAATATTCCCACTTTAAAAGTTAACTTCCATTCAACCAAAACCCCTTGTGCGTTATCATAACATCACGTTGCCTCCATGCTGTTAACTTTGTGTGTTTTTAGCTTCATCTCAATCCAGTGGTCTTTTTCTTGGATGTGGTTTCCTGTAAATTCTGCTTCTTTTTTATTTTTCTTCCCGTGGAGCTCAAAGCAAACTTCCTTCGACGGTGCCAGAACTTTTCTTCAGCATTGTTTTCCAAACGAGCCCATCCTCAATTTCAATGAAGTGCTCTGCTGAATTATTGGAGAAAGGAAGTTTGTCAGCTCAACTAATGTACAGTAGGATGGATCTCATTAGTGAACTCACTCCCTATAGTGTCTCTGATTTTATTTTGTTATGCGGGGAAGCTGGTGGCATTAGAGGAGGGAATGTTTATGCTCAGGACGGCTCTGGTAATCTCGTAGCTGATGGTATTTCACTGAAATGACCCCATATTTATTCTTGGCCATTTATGGGTTTTTTCTTCTTTAATAAGAACTAAAATGTAAGCAGTGCACCGTAACTGATGAGGTGATCCTCTTCAGACCAAGCTCATAGTCTGACATCCAGTCGGATTGATTTGTCATTCCCTTGTTTGGTAATCGTTTTTTGACTTATGATGGAGCCCTCATCCACGGCCATCTTTGTCACCCGTAATGCCCCCTAATGAAAAATGGACCTTTACTCTTTCCATCTGTCTTCTGTCGCTCTGCGGAGATTAATACAGCCACTGAACCTTGTGTTCGATAACCCATTTACTTTACCTCGTCTTTCACTCTGCCTTTCATATGTCATGGACCTGTGCAGTGAGCTAAAGTGGAAATGCACTTGCATGGCTGTGATTTTATGCAGTTATCCTTAAGTGCGCACCTTTGCAGTTGTTTCCATCCAACAATCACCTTGTTTCCACAACTTTTATCCACAGACACGTCATAGCATTACATAGACCCTGTGGATCTGGGAGGTTGGTCGGATGCTCAGAGCCCTATTCATTCATGTTCATCAATGTAACATGTCAGCAAACCTGGGCTTGCAGCCATCGTCTTCCCATCCATTTGAGTGTAGATTTATTGCAGTGAGCCGCTGTGTGTAACTGCTCTTTTGTCTTCAGACCTCCTGAGGACAATGGGAAAGGGTGGACCCGCAGCGTAGTCTGAGTTTTTGCTTTTATTCTGTCCTCTGTCTCCTCTCAGCTCTCCACGGTTTCCAGAAGTTCATCTTTCATGTCTATAATACAGAGAGTCCACTGGAGGTGAGTCTGCGCCGTGTCAGCCAAGAAATGAAGCTCGCTAAAATCATTTCTAAAGAAGCATAAGTTGTTTTCCTTTTGTGCTGTCATTCAGTTTAGGGAAGTACATCAGTTATTTCATGGATATATCTTTTTTTTAATGGACAGCTTCACATATCTGCACAACGATTCATTCACTTTCATTCACCTTGTTTTAATTAAGAAGGAAGCGAGGACTGTGGAAAAAAAGCTAATCTTTATTAATTGGGCTTTCTGCACGGCTGCTTTGCTGAGGGGATTGTTATAAAACGTTTTCTGAAGTCACATGACGCTTCATTTATCATCAGCTGGAAACCTTCCCTTTAGTGCTTAGAGCTCCACACACACACACACACACACACACACAAGAGACTGTCAAGCTAAAATCAGTTCACAAATCCTTTTCTACTTGGCCTGTGTTTTCCCATCTCTCTCCATCGCCTTGTCTTTTATTGTCTCTCTGGATTTGATTGCGTGTCTGGTGCAGTTCATCCCTCCTCAGTGATGAAACGATCTTTGCGTGGTTTCCTGAATGGCCGGTTCAGCTGTCATCGCCCAGCTAGCTGCCTGGTTTGGCAGCTAATCCTCATACGTCTGGGTGCCATTGTGCTCGGAGGTTGGTCGTAGATCACAAGGTGATGTTGCTGGCCGAGGATTGCCTTTAGTCAATATCTGCTGTCAGAGATCCTTAGGCTTGTCTCTAGCCAGACCCTGACCTCTCTAGATTATCCTTATATCTGTAATTAAAGGCAGCCGAGCGAAACATAGGAGAGGAGAGGAGAGAGGAGAGGAGAGGAGAGGAGAGGAGAGGGGGCGTTCGTACTTCATCAGTGGACAAACTGACAAACTAAAATCCAGCTCTTTAATGTCCAGCCTTCGATCAACAGGTGTTGAAGGTGTTTCTGAAGGTTTCTGTTTGTCTGCAAAAACAGGGGCGTTGGGTTGGGGTGGTAACGAGGGTGATTTTTTTTTTTGTGCATTTATAATTAGCCGTTGCCGTAAACAAACTGATTTGACTGTACGTATGCAAATGCTTGCCGAGGTTTCATTTTAAGTACCAGGTTGCAAAAGAAAAATATGCCACACATTAATGCATTATATATTACTTCTCACAGTAGCATGCCTCAAATTGCCACTGGCCATGTGTCAAAAATTAGCATATATACATAATCCACTTATGCTGCGGCACTTGCTTGGTGCACGGCCGTCCATACTAATTACGTGGACTCCGGTTGGCACATCAGTGCAGCTGACGGGGAATAGGTGGCGGCTCCCGTGGGCTTGTCGATGCCCCTCAAGCCACCAAATCTCTCCTGCAGCTACCTCTGCTGCCGCAAACTCGGGTCGCAGGTTAGCTGGGTCTTATTAAAGTGCTGCCAGAGGCAATAACAGCAGTCATATTGGCTGATAATTCTCTTTGGTAAAGCCTGGGTTTCCATGATAACAGCTTAAGACTACAAAGCAGAGCTTGGTTTCTTAGGTTACTCGGTCTGTGCAAAGTGTGGGACTCGGGCATTTTCTTC
The DNA here is from genome assembly GCA_016785225.1 of Psettodes erumei. Classification (NCBI taxonomy): domain Eukaryota; kingdom Metazoa; phylum Chordata; class Actinopteri; order Pleuronectiformes; family Psettodidae; genus Psettodes; species Psettodes erumei. The sequence continues at coordinate 192,133 of JAFBJZ010000635.1, read as the reverse complement.
TGTTTCGCTGTGACTTCTCTTTTTAACACAGGTCAAAACTAAGAAGCTCTGTGGGAACATGTAACGTTTGAAGACGTCTGACCCATTTAAAGCAAATTAATTTATTACCCGTTATTAAAAAAGCAGCTCCTCTCTGGGTTCGTCTAAATGTTTTCCGCTCATTATCCTGCTACGTGAGTTTTTAATTCTCAGCACAATAAATGCAATTAATTTTAACTGCTGGTTTGTGTCTGAGTGATTTTAATTAGCAGTGTCTTTATTGTACTGGATCCCTGCACTTGCATTGCACAAACTTCATCTCTTTTATGTGGCGCTTGTTTTGTTCTTTGGGAAAGGCTTCCAGCTATTAATGTATGCTGCCAGTTTATAATCAGGTTGTGAGGGAATAAAACAGGATGCCCAAGACTTTGTGTTCTGTGCAGAGTCAATAAGAAAAGGCAGAAATCTGTATCTTCTGCAGAATTTTTTATTTTTCTTATTTTCAAATATTCATTGCTGTGAGGCTCCTTCTGAGAATGCAGTGCGGTCCACGATGCAGGAGTAGGTTTTTGATTTGAAAATTGTTCTGCGTTCCATCAGCCTGTGTGCTCCAGTGAAGGTAATCACCTGAGCTGTCCTGATCAGAGAGCCGTCCATCACGGCCAGCAGCTCTTATTGAACCAGACCCCAGGAGAAGTGGGAGAAGTTATCTCCAGCTGCAGCAGAAAGTAGCGGCGTGATTGATGGCGTCGCTTTCATTGCTCCGGCGGGAATGCTAACACAGACACCTGACCTGTTGCCTCTACTGACACATCCTGTCTGGTGATTGGCAGCTTTCTGTGGCTGAGATGTTTAGACATGCAGCCCTTGCATTAACCCCCGAGCTGCCACCCTCCCCCTCCCCCGGGGGTTGGGGGATGTTTAGGTTGATATTGAGCAGCCAGTGGATTGGCAGCTGGTCCTGACGTACCCGCTCCACCTCTGATCTCTGGAGCTCGCAGTCCAGCCAGCCGTTTGTAATTAAAAGTGCATAAAGACAGATTAAGCTCTTTCCTTCTCTCTCCGCTGAAGATGCCAGGAGGGCGAAAAACAATCCACTAGACGCCCCACACCACTGACCTCAAGGGAGAGCTCCTTGATTTTTAAGCCTGCAAAAATAAGTCCTTCAGGTTTTGCCCTTAATTGCGTCTCGAGACAACAAACAACGTGGATTTAGATTTTTATTCCAGTTCACCACGGATCTACTGCTCGTAATAATTAGTTTTTCGAGATGAGTTTTCCCCCTTCTTTTTCTTGTTGTTTTCATGTACAATTCATTTTCCCATCGTGAGAGACTCATGTTATTCAGGAACACAGGAAAACTACCGGCTACCCGTGATGAAGCCAAATGTGATATGCCGTAATCACAGGCAATCATCTGCTCACTCCAGGATTGTTTCCTCTAGTCTTGGCTGATCCTGAAGAGTCATCTCCAGCCAACCCTCACTGCAAATGGAAAGAGAAACAGAAAAAGAGTTTTAAGAATTTGACAAAGCACAACTGTTATTATCTCTATCCTCTTTGCAATTTGAAAGTTAAAAAAATGTTGTCGTTGTAATCATACAGTTTTATTAAATTGCGCTTTGTCAACCCACAGAATTGACAGTAAATCCTACAGTGATAAAGTGAAGTGAAGGGAGCAGCGTTTGCAGGAATAACGGTCAGAAACCGCTGACGTGCTTGACCCCGTCCGCAGCGAGACATGCGATTCGGCGCATGAGCCGTGATTTGTGTTTTCCTGGCTGCGTTGCTGGCAGAAGAGCCTACATATCTATCAGGGGCTGACAGATAGCCGCCTGCAAAAGCCTCGACCTAGAAACCACCGTCCATGACCTTCATGCATCTAGGTGGACAGAAGCCATTCTCTGCTTCAAAGGATTTTGAAATTGAGGTCTTGAAAGGTGCAACCTAGACGTCTGAGACCAAAGGGACCCTGAAATTTCATCCAACAGAAATCCCCGCCATTCCAGCACCCAAGTCTTCCATTTCAGAAAGAAACAGAGGCACACAGTGTGGACTATTAGCATATAGAGAAAGCCCGGCTGTCAGCATAGCCACTATTGTCTGTCTGCCTCCTCTCACTTTCCAGCTGTGTCTGCTGGAGCTTTCCTTCCCTCCACCTGCCACAGTCACACTCTTTCAATCAGCACAGTCAAAGCAGCCCATACATATTTACCAGCACCAAAGCTAATGTGATCTCGCACTGCCACATATTCATATTTACCAGTGCTAATGCTCCAGGCTCCCTCTTTCAGAATTTATTAAGGGATGGTTATTGAGGTGTTATTGATGTGGCAGCAGTTCTCTGGCTTCAGGGCAGCGCTGCTACACTGAGCTACACTGGGAAGAGCGATGGGTCTGTTTGCCTGAAATGGCCATAGACTGCCTTTTTTATGTCGCTACAAAGCAATGACACTGTACACTGTAAATTACACTGTGCTACACAAATGGTGCACTTACGTTACATTAAAAATCCATCATGTGCGTAAACATTACGTACAATCGTATTTTCAGTCGGGTTGAATCATTTATTTAAACAAAATAGCAAACAGGAGATGATTGCACTTTACACAGTAAACTGGTGGTTCTCAAAGGGGGGTGCAGGAGCCGCACAAAGGTTCATAAGATAGAGCAAACACATATTTCAGCCATACAGTTATGTTTTGGTTCTGCGTGACATCTGCAACCAGAGAGGAAAGGTTGCAAGTAGATATTGCTTTCTTTAAGGAAGCGAGACAGCTTGGAAACCACCGCTCTAAACTACTGTCTGCTATAATGATTGTTTCATCTGGCACACTGGCATGTATGCTGTCAATTTTCATAAAAACTCATCAAAGGGTAGTGTTTACATCCTCTGCAGTTGCTGTTTTTAGACGAGACTCGGGCGACGAGTTTGCCGTGCAAACAAACAGTCCCGTGTATTTCCACGCTGCTCGCGAGACGGTTGTGCGCCGTCGCCCACCCCTGCCTCTCCCGGCGCCTGCTGGTCGCTCACCGTGGCCTGGGGCAGCAAAGTGGAAACGCAGCGATCCTGGCGCTGCCAGCGCACAATCTGAGTCCAGCCGCCATAGAGCGCACCGGTCTCCCTGTTCCATCTGTCACTCCCCTCCCATAATCCCCTGCTCCTGTAACTGATCTAATGACAGGTCTATGCCCAGAACAACGAGGAGGGCAGAGCTGCGTGAGTTTTAATCCCATGACCTGAAAAAAAAAACATGTAATGTTGGCTGTTGTTGGGCGCAAATGTCAGAGGGTAAGGCCAGTGTTGTTGAGGTTGTCCTTTACACGTACACTTTCTTGATTTCTTGTCTGCATCCTCAAAATCTTCTCTTTTATTGTTGTTGCTGATTGCACACAATGCCAACATTATTATGCAAACATTGCAATAAAGCTCACACTGTATGTCAGCTCTGTAAAAATGGGACGCCTCGGGTTTATAGTTCTGTAAAGTGGCTGAATATTCATTATAGATTCTAATGTCAATACAAGCACGCGCTTGAATGCATCGCATCACGCTTTGCACAGCTTTAACCCCCATTGCTCCTGTCAGTCAAGTCACATTATACAAGAATTTGCAAAGGATGAGGGACAGCAGATTTTTAAGTGACTACACTGACAGCAGCAGACGGGGAAATCACAGGAAATGTCTTCTAACTAACTGGAGCCTGAACGAACTGGGTCCGTGCTGAAGGAATCCTCACTGACACCCACCACCTCCGCTGACACCCCGACATGCTGTTTTGGCATGTTTCTGTTGCCGCTCCTCCAAGAAGGAGACATGTTTGATATGCCTCCCTACTCCTCTCTCTCTCGGTGTGTTTGTTCTCCCGCCCCGCCGCGTGTCATAATGGGCCTACGCAAATCACTTCCAGCTCCGAGCCGAGACGGTGATTGTATCAAACTGACCCCTAACAAGCTGTCATCTCGCGTTTGATAAAGCATGCATCAGCGCCGGCCAGCTTGGCATCCATTAGGACAGAGCGGACAGGTCTTGTACGAGCAGTGTTATCCCCTTTAGCTCTTTCTCTCTCCTTTTCCCAGAAAGTTTGACTAGTTGTCTCATACTAATGATGATAGCACCCAGAGGTGCTGCAGTTTGACACGGACAGTCGGGCTCCACTCGGTGCCGCGAAGTCCAGAGGAAACTGCGGAGGAAACCGTTTCATATAGATAATGGGTGGACAGATGGGAAAGTTGGGGGAGTAGCACCCAAGTTTCTCCCATTACATCAGCCCCAGCGCCGCGAGATCTCCACTTCCCCCGCTAACACGTAGAGGGCGCTCGTGCGCGTCGGCAAACCGAGCCGTGGAAATGCTGAATGAGTGAGAGAGGTGCGGCGGACGGAATCGCGCTGTGGGGGGACTCATCATAATGTGACACAAACCAGCAGCGACAATATTCGTTTTGAACACGCTCCTTGCGTTTCGGAACAACTTCGGCCAAAGTCGGTGGGAGCCTGGTGGCCCACCGTACGCCCCGAGGCTGCGTGACAAGTTGAGAGAGAGAAGGAGGGAGGGAGGGGGGAGAAAGAAGGACTCGCATCACTATTTTTAAATGGGTACAATGAGATTTAGGGGGGCGTGGACGGCAGAGGAGCAGCAGTGAGCATGTTGGCTCTTGGCTGCAGTTCCAGTGTAGTGATGTGCCGGCTGGAAGAACTGCGCGTAGACGCGTAGACTGAGCGCTCGGACGCGGAACTGCGCGGTGGCCGTCGGTCGTCGGCAGCCGACTTTGTGGCATTTCTGAAGCCCGTTTGTGGCTCTCTCGGATTTATCTCCGCCGTCGGCGACGCAGAAAATCCAAAGGAAGGAGCAGAAGCTGTGCAAAGCTTTTTGGTTTTTTTTTAAAGGACGCAGCAGCTGCCGTGCGTAACAGACGAAATCTAGCCGAGCAGCTATTTGAATGACAATAGTTTGAGGCAATTGCTTTCGTATTTGTTGAAGGAAGCCTAATTACTGGAAGTGACTGCGCATGCTAAGTGGAGGTGGGCGACTGAAATTTGATGTTCAATTGACATTTGGGATTTGAAAGCTGTCCCAAGTGAGACTGAAGTGATCTTCGTTCGTAAATACTGACAGGTGTTCCAGTCACAGGGAGCGTGTCGGGCTCCGTTGTTGTGCCTTAAAACATCGCGGACTCATAAGGTTGGGATGTGAAGTAAACCTGTGGTATGGAGAAGCCGGGACTTGTTTAATGCAGCTGTTTTACCGCTCGGAGGAAACACGCACATTGTTACGAACAACCTTATGATGCGTTTGAAACGCCGCATGGGAAAGTAACCGTCTCTTCAGCGTCTTCTTCCGTCCGAGTTGTGGCCGATCTGGCAGTAGCCAACATGACAAGCAACGGACCTGTCATCGTCTACGAGTGGCTTAAGACCCTCCAGCTCGCCCAGTACGTCGAGTCTTTTGTGGATAACGGTTATGACGACCTGGAGGTTTGCAAACAAATAGGCGACCCCGACCTGGATGCCATCGGCGTCTACATCCCGCACCACAGGCAGAGGATTCACGACGCCGTGAGGAGGCTGAAGGAAGAAGCCAAGGAGACGGCTTGTGGACTGTACTTCACCTTGGAGCCGATGCCATCCGCGGCCGAGATTTATACCAGTCACATGGTGGACCAGTATGAGTCCAAACTGCGGGGATCCAAGTCCTGGACCGAGCCCAACAGTGAGCGGGTTGGGCGCAACGGTGGGTACATGGGCGCGCAGAGGAACCTGACGCTGGGCAACAGGAGGGAGCTGGTGATATATCCCAAGCTGAAGCTGAAGATCATGATCAGGGATAAACTCATCCGAGACGGCATCAACCTCGCTAAACCACCATACTCTAATAAGGTAAGAGGAGCCAGGTCAGACAGTTATGGCACAAAAAGACACCATCAGCTGCCAAAAGTCATGATAACATGATAAACACTGGACTAAAGCAAACTATAATGATTATTGCTCCTAAGCTGCAAAATTATCCCACTTGACAAGTAGTTTAGTCTGATATACACTTCATATAAAATATGCATACAGCCTTTCTAAACTTGAGCTTTTATTTAAAAAATATCAAAAACTTATTTCCAAGTAGTCCTCTGTGGATGATTTGCAATGGTGGTTGCTTTTCCATGCGCCCAAAGTGTTTATATGGCAGAAATGTGGCTGCCACCTGCTCAGCATCATCCGTTTGGATGAAAGCACACTGTCAGCCAGAGAGAGCGCGTCTGGTTTTCAGGGCCCATGTCACTGACGTGTTCAACCTCAAAATGAGGCAGGAATCGGAGACGTAGGTAAACACCGGTCTGACGACTCGGCCTTACTCAGCCCCGCTGCGGCTCTACAGACGTGCGAGTGGTTGCTGTCACGGTGAATGATGGGAATGAAGTTGCCGCAGATCAATAAGCAGAGAGCGGAGAGGAGATCCAGAGGAGCCTTCACCCTGTCTGCGATTTCCTGCAGGGGGGGAAAAAAGATTTACACTCAGATTATTAATCTACTCTGACCTCACCTGTCTCGCAACTTGCCTCAGCATTCAGTGGGGGTGGCTCAACCGGGGCTCATGAGCATATAAGCCCCGGCTCTTTGCCGTGATGAATGGGCAACAGGCTATCGATTGCAGGGGCAGCAAATGAAGAGCGCCCAGCTGAGCCTGGCTGTGGCAGGCCTGTGAGGAGCCAGACTGAGAGGGCCTCTTGTTTTCACAGGACTGATGGTGACCTTTCATCAGAAGTGTCTGAATCATATGCCTCACAGCTGAGAGGGCTCTGCTTAATCACTGCTATTTACATACAGGGAAGGCTTTTGATTGCTATGTCGGTAGGACGTCGAGGAGGCAGAGGTCACGTCCTGTGTTGTGTGTGTGTGTGTGTGTGTGTGTGTGTGTTTTTACTGGGAACCTTCAGCACCAACCGGCTTTGCATGCAACTGAAAACTAACACTGTCAGAAGGTGAGGAGGGCAGTAAAACTGGTCCTTATCTATAAATCAGGATCTGTAGGTGGCTTGAAAGCATGTTTTGAATACTGGAACTATTGTTGTCCTAATTTAACTGCACTTATATTTCTGCTCAAATGGGATGACTGACTCAGAGATCCAGTTCTGTCAGGGTTTCTTTAAAGAAACATGTTTTGTTGTGGTCAGGAACAGGCACGCTTGATTCTGCTGATCAAGAGCCTGTTGATTATCTCCTTTTCAGTAGTTGAGCGAGCCTGGGGAATGACGGCAGAACTGTCCCGAAGTAATTAGGTGCGCCGTGAAAGCGTAGGATTTAAAGTCTTCGCTGAATGTTTTCCGCTGAGCGGATGGTGTGGGATCAAACTCAGGGTCTCCCTGCCTTTCTAAAATCCTGATTGCAGCCCTGGGTGTTGGTCGGATTGTCTGTTTGCATATTCATGAGCAGGTGTGTTTGTAACGTTCAGCAAACTTTGTAAATTTAACTTTCTGTTACACCTGACCCAAAAAATCATGCTGACGGACTAAATGTGTCTTTATGTATGCGCACCCACATTCTTATTGATTTTATGTGACTGATACCGTACACCCTATCCAGTACTTTCTTGCTTCCAAATTTGCTTTTCAAATAGATGCCAGCTTTGATTTCAAGTTTTGCATGTTATTGTAAGCTCTTTTTGCCTGTCCGTATATTTCTGCCGTTTTTGGCTGACTGGGAATGCCGCAGAGGTTTAGGATTTGTGAGGGATTATCTGTCAAACCAGGGCTGAAACAAAGTGTTGGTTCCAGAGGGTTAAACTCTTTCCCTTTGAAGGCAGTGTTTATTTAGAGCCAAAGCTTTGGCATTCAGGCTTTTCGAGGGGAGTGAGCAGGTCAAGGTCTCTCTCTCTCTCTCTCTCCCCCCGTGTGTGTGTGTGTGTGTGTGTGTGTTGGTGTGCACGTCTAACCCTGTAGTTTTGAATTGGCTCCGGCCCAGTGCTTTTCTCCCCAGGAGGGGTGAGAGGAGTTAAGAGATGGAGCTGCGACCAGCTGATGGAGGTTTCGACTAACCGGGCCGTGATTGGTCTGTAGATATCTCCCCTCTCTCCGCCCTTGAGATGAGATGTCACCCGCAGCGGAGGCCGAGACCAGAGAGGCACACTCTGGGCAATTACAGGACACACAGTGTCAGTCTCGAGGGGTTGTTCATTGTATAGCATAACCAAGATCTCCGTCCGCATTTAAATTGTCCTCTGTGCTCTCTGCACTCGGGGGAGTTTCATAGACTGAAGCCTTGACAGCCCTCTGCTCGTCTTTGTCACCGGCTCCATCGCCGCTGTTTGTCATTACAGCAGAGATGTACACAACGGCGACACAAAGGCTCAGAAATCCTCTCCAGTGTGTGCTGGATGTCTTGCGAGACAGCCCATTATCAAACAATTCACCGAAAGGGCTCTGCTGGGTGTAATAAATACCCATTATCCTTATCAAGGCCGCGGAGACCCCTTGTCTGAGAGAGAGAGCGTTATGTCTTATGATGTAAACAAACACTTGTGCTACGGGCTGCACATTTCTAGATCTCTCATCGGGGAACAATACAAGTGGAGAGGATGGTGCTGCCTGTCTGCCTGCTGCTGAATGTTCAGCTGGTGCTCTGAGTTAACGTCGTCTCCACTCTTTTGGTTGAAACGTCCTCGTGAATTGCTGATATACTGCGAGCGAAAGCATCATTGAGAAGAAACCATCGGCTCTCGACGGCCTTTTAAGTATTTTTCAAGTGCGTCGCTGCTGCGTCTGCTGTTGTTTCGGTCTCAGAACTACTTAAGGACTTCATGTGAGATTTGTGCAGTTTTACAGTCAAATCATTTTTCTTTCACGGCTTTTGCTTCAGCGGTTTCCATATGTTGTTCCTTGTGTCTGATTTTTACAAAACTCTTGGTATTTCATGTTCAAACCTGTCTCTTCTGTTTTTCACCTGGCTGTGAGACTAAACTTCTCCTGGGCACAGTACAGTTGAGGTTGAAATTGAAGGGTTTCGTGGTTGTCAGAAAACTGCAGCGAGCCATCACAACTCTTGTTCTATTTTTATGTCCAATTTTATTTCCCCTGCTGTTTCCTGTTACTTTCTCCACTCCAGCGATCTCAAGGGATTTCAAACTTTTGATCTCACCAGAGAAATGCCCCCTCTACTTTAAATAACTCTTTAATTGTGCTCGCCACCGCATTATGTGAAGATGCGTCCTCGTCGTAGTCTCATCCCGAGCTGGAAGCGCACAGAGTCGGTCATAATAGCGCCTCATTGTTAGCGCTGCATGTCGGGAGGATGTAGAAGCTAAACAGTGGGAGATTCTCTATTGTTTGTATGGAAGCTGATGGAGCCGCATGTCCTTTCACTACTGGTCTGTTTTGCATTCCCAATTTCCGTCCATTGAAGCGGGCGGCGGAGGCAAGTGTCCAGCATTGTGTCGATGGGTGGGTGATAGCAGCCTGGGTGTCATGCAGAGAGAGAAAGGCTTGTAAATAGATGGGCACGTTGTTTTCGCAGGCTGGAGAAGGCATGGAGGACGCGCGCGGTCAAGTGGCTGGAGGAAAGTTGGAAGTCCTTCCTCTGACCTCCACAGAACAGCTGATCAAACGTGGAGGGCAGCGATGGTGAGAGGCCCGCAGCTTAACCAGCCTTAAGAATGCCGGCAATGCGCTGGCCGTCCAGGAGACGTTGTGTCCGTCAGGGAGGTCCGCAGAAAGAAGATGCATTTTAACTGACTGGGTTCTAATCTTGCTTTGGCTCGAAAGAGGAAGTTCACAGCCTTACATGTCAAACACTCGTCTCACTTCCCCTTTCATTCCTCTTATCTTGATTAATATCCCAGCACTTTGGCCGAGCAGGAAATTTGTTTTTTGTTTAAGATGACCCCGGTGGTTGAGCGCCCTCAGGCTTGAATGGACAACTGCCAAGACTCGGCGTGAAACATCACTCGATTTTTTTTGTACAAAACGTACCTCATCGGAAAAAACGATGTGATGGAACCAAACTTGTCAAATGTCTTGCCACTGCAGCGATTGTCAGAATCTATAGATTCACAGGCCGAATGCCAAGACAGATTGTCAGTCAATATCATGTATCAATTACATTCTGTTTTCCACCACACTGTTACTGTTGTAAAGTGAAATGAATGTTCACTGAAAGGCAGGATTTTAACTTATTACAGTATGTGGCTGTTTTTCGTAAACAAACAGCTTTTTCATTACCATAGCTAAACCCCTGCACTGAACACTTTTCATGAGCTTTTCATTTGGCCTATGTTTTTTTTTTTTTTTTGTTAACTCTCCTCTTCACTTTGTCCCATACTATAGGGCTGGCATTTTGCCATGAGGAGCCCTACAGTTTTCCATGCGCTCTGCTGAAAGCTCTGTTTGCTTAGTCTTTATTAAGGGCTCCTTTTAAAGGCACAATCAACCGAGGTCTCATAAAGGGGGAAGTCATAAAGAAGTCAAGGACCAGCTCCATTGTCCGGAGAGGACAGAGAAAGTCAATTAGCAAAGTGAGCTGCTGTTTAGGTTATTAAAAAAAGGGCAGGGTTGTAGGGAGAGATCACATTCCCCTCAGATGGAAAAAGTCCCATATACACTTACTCAGTGGCTGTTTTGGTAAACAGCCCGCGTGGAGGAGCTTTTTAAACCATCATTGTAACACTACAAGTACCAGTATTTAGTTCTTTGGAGAGCAGCTGGGAGCGTTGGCTCTCTGACGGCTATCGCAGTGACCTTTGACCTCAAAGCTTTGGACCCGCTCGAATAAAACACAAAGCCTTGATGGTGATCTCACCCCAGGCGATGAAATGGACCGCCCGCCGTGTTTCTCACTGGGCGTTGGATCCTACAATGTCAAATTCATCTTACATTTTGCTTGTGCGGAGTGCACCATTTTCCCATCTGTTGAAAATGCAGCGTGGCTTTTTCGCACATCAATTTGCACATCTTTGCTCCCGTTAGTCCAAAAGCAATAATTTCATAAGGAGCCGCATCATGTATTTACTTAAGTGGTATTACTGAAAAGACGGCCTTTCACTGAACGGTTTTCCACTTTTCGCGCTGTGAGTCAGAGAGTTTCTGTCCGTTGTTCCGTCAGAAAGGCTCGACCACCCATCTCCTGGGAGCATGTGCAAATGTGGGAAAGCAGCGTTTACGCTGTATTTGCAGCTGGCCTTCTCATTTCAGCAGGAAGGAGCGAAGAGGGCCTTGCTACTGCTGCGCTCTTTCTCACATGATCAACTGGCTTTTAAGCTGCTTTTACTCCCCGGACATGTGAACTTTGTCAGAAACATGACATTTCACAGAGCCCAAATTTACAATTCACCCGAACTCAGATGGGCTCAGTCTCCGTTCATTTACTGGAGTCGTCAGGCCGCGATAATCTCAACATTTAGACATTGAGTTCATGTTGAAACATTGACTTTATGTTTGTGGCGGTATAAACGCCACTCTGTACAGCCCGTGGCGATACGCTGTATTTAAATAACATATGTGAGTTACAATATACATGTGACACTGAAAGTTATGCAGTCATGGCAACGGCTTTAAATAAAGCGAGCTGGGGAGGCAGCGGAGCCATTTCATTTTCCACACTGTGCTGAAGAACAGGTCCTGATGACACACATTCACGACAGATACATTATCAGAGCTATTCTGGTCCAAGGTTTCAGCCGCTTTCAGACAGCCTGTCTGCACGACCGCGGAGTATCTGCATCGGGAATGACTGCAGGCGGTTTCATCAATACTGGAGTATATCTGCCCCACTGTGCACGTGTGTGTCCGGCATGTACACTCACTTCTGTTCCACAATCTTGTCCGTGTATGTAGTTTGAGTTTTCAGCTATAAGGTGTAAAAAGGAGGATGCAGGGTTTCCTGTTATGGACTCTTTTTAGTTGGACCCAAAAACAGACACAGGACACCAGTTTGAGAGTGGAAGGAGGACTGGAGCAGGTGGTAGAGCTCTATGAATGTTTGTAAGAGCGGCTGGAAACCGTAGGCTGGCGATATTGCTCCTGAGAGACGAGAAGGCTGGAGGCTGGCTGGAGGATCTCGCGGATATTTTATGGTTTGATGCTCTGGATGCTCAGAGCTGTGACAGTGCCATTGTCAAATTTTTAGTTGGCCTCACAGAAAAGTCGCGAGCAGGGGTTGTCCAAGTCGAATGAGAAAAATGAATGTTATTCTCCTCCTAAGCTATGTTTGACGTGTGAATTCAAGCCCACAAACTCAAGGCTATATTTTATGGCTCGATGCACAGAAGGCAGATTCCTCGTCAGCTGCAGCAAACAGAGAAACTCGATGCTCTGTTGCTGCTGTAAACATGTTTTTTTTTTTCTTCACCACCTCTCACACAGCGCTGGCTAATGCAGCACACATAAACTGCAGCTTGCTTTCTTTTCTCCAGAAACTGTGTGCAGACACCTAAAGGAATCATAGTCACGCTACGTCCGCAGCAGCGACCCCGTGCTCCTCTTTAAACAGTGGAGATGGGAGGGAAACGAAGATGTCAAGGGCCCCGACAGTATGGAGAGTGACACCAGAGCGGGCCTGAGCATCTGTCCGCGTCAGGAGCCGGACTGCAAACACGCTTGCAAATCAACACATCTGCGCACGTTTTCTCCCTCACATGTCTACAACGAGCACACAGTTATTGCTGCACTCACCGTGATTACCCTGGAGGGGATCATTCATTTTTTCACACAAAAAGAAACAGAATTAGTCAGGAATATACGGCCGTGTGGGCGCTGTACGCAACCTGTCGCTCATCACACACATCGGTCTTACTGTATAGCCTTAGGTGGTCATGTGTGACCTGCAGCCCAGGGAAGCTAATTACTTTTGACACATCTATGAGCCAGGGAAACGGGAGGTCACACACACTAGAAAGGGCTTTGTTAGAAGTTGCCATGGAGACAGGGTATTTAAACATTGTACTATATGGTTTTCCCACAATCTCGCACTCGCAATGTTCGCTGTCTTAAATGGCCGAGGGAGCTCTGGGATTATTCGATAAGGCTGTAATTCCTACAGCAACACCTGTGCTCCAAGGAATTTAAATATTTCTCAAGCTATTTAGTTCAGTTTCTCATACAGCGTTATTTCTGCTAAATCCAGTTCATCATGCAACTCAGTCGTTAGCAACAACAGTCTGTGAAAGTCAAGCCACATTTGATCAGCAACTTCTGGGAGTCTAAAAGTAACTGTGGCTCATCTGCGGAGCTGCAACTAATGTGTGTTTTCGTAATCGATCAGCCTCTTCTCTTTCTCGAGGGAGTGCGTGGTTTTGTCAGTCCCAAATCCAAAAGGGGGCAGTTTGAAATGTAAAACAGAGAAAAGCAGCAAATCCTCACATTGGAGAGGATGAACCAGCAGTTTTCTGCACCAGTCATTAATTTCTGTGTGAATGAGAGGTGCGAAAAAAGAAGGAAAAAAAAAAACCCCAAACAGAACTAGATGGTTGTAAACTCCTTTTAATGAGCTGAACACTGCTCCTCAAAAAACGTGACAGAGTGCATTCTAGTCATTTTTCTGAAGCCCTGGGCCCATGTTCTGCCCCAACTAGATGAAATAATCATCTTTCCTGCGACGGCACTGTTAAGGATGAACAATCACCGCGTCCGATGCGACGCACGGGGGCTCGGGCGAGCGCCATAAATCAGGGCGAACCGGGAGGAGATGCACGCTGGTTTGCGACTCGGCGGAGGATTTCGCTTGGCACCGAGCAGCTTTGGGCGGGTTCAAGCGCCGCCGCCTACAACGGAGCTTAACTGTCCTGCATGTAGCTACAGTTTGGCTCATGTCAGCCCATATTATCTTGGACTGTGTTTAAGGGATATAATGTCGGGGTGTAGAGAGATGAGTGAGGCATGATAGCAGCGAGCATGAGTGTTAGAGAGACAGAGGGAGAGTGTGTATAATTACCTTGTCTGAAGCCGTTGCCAGCTAGGTGTATGGAACGCAGCACCGCCAACTCTCAACCCCCCCCTTATCCCTAATTGGTCCATTTCCAAGGCATAAGGGCAGGGCTGCGCTGAAAGCTTTGATCACGGAGACCACACCAGTGTCGATATGTCCCTACCTGAGTGCTTTTGTAGTGGCTGTGCCTGGCAGGGGATTTAGCCACACTGAACCCACCGAGTGTCTGTCTGTCTGTGTGTCTGTCTCTTGCTCTGGCCTCCCTGCGGCTCCACATACCTGAATCTGAACCCTAATTACCTGGCAGTTACTGCATTCCTTGAACACGCCCACGCAGAACTCGCTCGCACAACTGCTCGTTGCACATCTTCTGCTACACAAGCACCGGCGGCCTTTTGTAGGTGCGCTTAATGTCGTGTGTGATTCTGCTTTCTTCTTTTTAATATTCCAAGCATTTACAGGTTCCAGCACATTCCAGCACAATTGTTAATCTGTGTGGGAAGCTGTGTGTGTGTGTGTGTGTGTGTGTGTGTGTGTGTGTGCTATGAGAATGTAGGCATAAGTACTGTAGTTTCTGAACTAATTGAGTGTAAGCAGCATGTGCTGGTAACAGCGTGCACTAACAGACAAGTTGAGAGTTGATCTAAGATAATGAATCCTGTATATTTACAGCCACGATTTACACATTTTTAATTACAGTGCCAGAGCATTTGCATGGCATCAGAAGAAAAACATACAGAAGTATGAAATTTGTGGATCAATAAAAGAATGAAAAGAGTATAATTTACATGATGTTTTTACCTTCCTAACTTGGTTTTCTGTGGGATTAGGTTAAGCTGACTTTAGTGGGCTGCTGTCAGCTAGTCAAACACGTCATTAGTGGATCGCTCCAGACGTGCACAGTATGGAAGCCGAGAGTTCGTCACTTTAATTGCCGCCTTTTGACCTCTGTACATGTTGGAGTTAATCGTTCCACTCATTAAATGCTAATCGCTAGCCACGCCGCTGTCCCCTGAACCCTGTTTCGGGCTCCAAACCCGAATCCCACGTCGTTAAAGCTTCGGGAGGTGTTGCAGTCCTGCGAGGTCTGGTCGAGTTTGTTTCTGTTTGGGTTAACCATGCATCACGTTATTCAACTTCACCCGTTCTAGGCTTACCTAAAATACACGGAGCGAGGGGAACACAAGAAACGGTGATTTATACTGTACCAAACCCTGTGTTTGTGTGAGTCAGCTCGCCGTGCCTTCACCTCAGTTATTCATCCAGAAAATAACCCACCGGGATGAAGAAAAGGTAGCTGATAAACACGTGCTGTGAGCATCTTGCTTTGCCCTCTGAGCAGAGCAGTTTTTATGGATGTGTTTTGTATTTTGGGATACTCATGTAGCCATTTATGGTCACCCTTTGTTAATGTCTGAGATGTGCGCTCTTGGTGCAGCTTCATCGGCTGTGGGCAAGCCGCAAAACCACCATTTTCATGTCAGCAGATCTTTCAGCCGCTGCCGTGCCAAACCAACCCCTGTTTACTTTAATAACCCCTGAGAATTCTTTCTAAAAGACAGTCTCTCAGGCAAATCTGGAAGTGCCTCGTGTTTTCTCTGGTCCCACTGCTTGTTTTTTTACATGATTTGGGTTTGCCTTCAAGGCCTGGCGCCATCGTCCAGCGATCTCAGATCCCTCCGACCTCAGTTTAGTCTTGTGATGTCATGTCAGCTAAAGTCTCGGCTCGAGTAGAACGTGTGAACAAAGTCGTCGGACAGCTTGCCTTAATTAGATTCGGTCTCATTCATAAACCCAGCCGTGTGAGCGTTTGTCTTCGTTGCAGCTGGCCTGGTGTGACTTTTGCTGGAAGGCACCAGTTTATGTAACTAGTCAAGTGACAGATTTCTAATACCCAGCTTTGTTTAAAGAGGATTAGGCTAAGTCCATATTTATTTCGACATGGGGAGCTACGAAGAAATATTACGATAGAAGCTCATTATGAGCATTTGAATATCCGTGTTAATATCATGGAGAATTTGTGGAGTAACCAGAAGGAGGGCTAAAGCACAGGAAGTAGCTCAGAACACTTGGACACGCCGAGGCTCGGCCCTTGTCCTTTCTCAGCCCAGAGTCCTTTGCATGGTAAGAGCAGACTGATAATCTGCCCCTAACATGCAGTGCACGGCCTTTGGGAGCAGGGGAAGTGTCGCTAATCCCGTAAATCGCCTCTCCACTATGAACCCGTGCAGCACAGAGCCGATGTCACGCACAAAAGACAAACAATGAACTGGCCGACTGACAGCTCGCCTTCCGAGCCTGAGCCGAGGGGTCATGCGTCAGGAATTTTGTCCGCCCCACCAAACATCCTCACCCAGCTTCGCCTCAGACAGGGGAGACGGGCTGAAATACAAACACACGGGCTCGCAGGCCGGTCAAGCCCACAGACGGCAAGAGATGGAGACAGAGAGCCAGACGGGCAGAAAAGATTAGAAGATGCAGTGAATCGACAGGGGGTGAAATATGCGATGTGGATCCTCAGACTATCATTAAAGGCATTAATAATCTCTCATCGGAAGCTTTTAAGGAAGTGCTGCCACTATCGCACCTCTCCCCGTCACGGATTTGTAAAATAACTTGTTTTTATCCACATGCTCTAGGTTGTGTTCGCAGCCTCGAGTGCGGAGCAGTCCCGTCGCGTTCGCTCCGCAGCATTTAAAAGCTGAATAATTAAAATGGGGACCATTAGATCATGAGTCAGTTTGTGAGCCGTGTAAGGGTTATAGCTGCGGTTTGAAAACACAGCGACTGAGTGAAGCGCTTGTCTGCGAGGCGGCAGAGGAACCCGTAGCGTGATGATCGAACGCCTCACGTGAATTTTTCTGTTTAAAGATGCATCACCTGATTTAAAAACCTTTTTGTGGGAGAGGAACTGCGGCTCGCTTTAGGATTATTTTCGGCTCTCGTTTTAAATCTCCGTGAAGACGGTGAGCGCGAGTGCCGGCGATGTGTACGTATGCCGCCGAACAGGAGAGCAGCATGGGAACGTTTGGCGTTGGGCGTCTCTCGGGCCGACTGTATTATAATCTGGGTCTTTGTTATGGTCACTTAGCCTTTTCTGTGGCCTGGGGAAGAAAATGTTTTGTCCCCTCCCTTTAGATGAGAACACACTGTCAGTTCAGAACAATGGGGCTGCAGGACTGGGCTTCTCTTCCCAGCAGCCCCTGCAGCTCTGAGACCTGTCCACTCCCATTTATGGAACAGTTGAGTGCTGGTGCCCCCACATACCCCTCCTCAGTGGTTTCCCACCCATATCCAAAGCAACCAGTGCCCCCCCCTTCACAATTCACTCAGACTTTAGGTCAAAACTAAATTCGCACAAGCACCTGAAATCCGTACCAGCAGGCAAACCAGATTACCTTGCTAATACTTCCCTGAGTTTGCCGTGCTTAGGCTTGTTTGGGAAGTAGACTACAGCGCTGCGGTGGAAGTCGAGGGTAGCGATTATGCCTGGATCTTTATTGTCATGCAGGAATCCCACAGCCGGGCTCATATCAATTGTTATGTAAAGTGGCCATTCATATAGTACAACCCGCTCAGAATGGAGGGTTCTGGTTTGGGCGTCGTGTGGAAGTGATATAGAGAAGAGGAAAGGAAGACATGTCAGTAAATACATCGTCCTTTTTTTTTTTTTTCCTTTTTGCGTCCCCTCTTTCGGTACAATACGCTGGCACGCACACACAAACCATCACTTCCTCTCTTTTCCCACCATTAGCTGTACGTTTACAGAGGACAAAGGAGTCTGGTCCCTCTGTTTTCAGCAGATAAATGTAAGACAGACGCACCATCTTACTTCTCAAATAAGTTTAAACCGTAGCCCCTCACTGTTTCCGTGACCGTTACCCTGCGAAATCATGACAGAGCAGACGCAGCCCGAGCTTTCTCATTGTTGATCAGCGCAAAGCTTCTCCTGCGATCCCAGTCGGGATGTCGACGGTCAACCCACTTCACTCGGCCGAGGAGGCCTTTGTTATGAAACGACATTATGTCCTCGCGGGCTGCGGCTCGGATCCGACTGTTTATTCCAGGCGCACAAGTGTTGCCGTTCATGCGAACCGGAGGAAACGGGTTCAGAGAATTTCCCGTGCTGCCTCACGCTCTGTAATCGTAGCTGTATTTGTTTTTTAAGTGGCACCTCGCGAGATGTGTGCCCCACTGCTCAAACTCAATTAAAGTTCCGCCGAGGACTTTTTTTTTCTGGCTGCTGCTCTTTTTTGTCTCCTGTGTTAAGCCACAGTACCCGCTGCTTACAGTCAGTAACAGCAGGTGTCGTAGGAAAATACATAAACAGTGAATAAAGCAGCGCAGTGTATATGCTGCGGTAAATAGCGTTTAGCCTGTTCAACATCAAGCCGTGTTCAGACGCACCTCTGTTGAGCCAGGCTCATAGTTATAGAGGAGAAATAACTTGTTTGTACAGTCATGTGCTTTGAAAAATAAGGAGCTATCAAACGCAACGCAATGCATTAGGCTCTACACTAACACAGTTTTGGTTTTAGATAAATGGCACTGCAGGAATAGGCACAGACATCCGCCTTGTATGCCGTAAAAATGTAGATGGAGCAGGAAATGGCACCGCAGAAGAAACAGAAGATCGATTGTCCAGTTTGGTGGATGGCAGCGGAAGCATCCAGCAGCCGATTGGTCGGTTTCTCGTGACCTCACAGTGTCCTACAAAGATCGAGAGAAAACACCTGCTTTTATATTTTTAAAACCAAAAACTCTAGCTGTTTCTCCAAGTTTTCGAGTGTAAGGGCCTTCACACGTTTTTTTGCTCCAGCTGCTCTGTGAATGGCTGTCTCATCACTTCCGTGTAATGCCTGCTGCGAAACAGGCCTCCAGACGAGATGCACATCACAGTGACTGCTGCGTGAGAACGCAGACATGCATCTCAGTACCAGTTAGTATCCCAGTGGGCCACGGAGGTCTCTCTGAACTCATCTTTCATAATCTACTCTGTATCAACAGGGCTCAGGGGTTGTCAGAGAGCGTCTGTGACGAGCGTGGCATGTTGTGCATGTTCTCTCGGGGAGTTTTTGCAGGCGTAACACAGACCAAATTGGGAGATGAATAGAAAATGAGATGACATTATTGCCGTGTTTACTTGTCTGTGCCAGTCCCTCAATGGTGAAAATAATCTTTTCAAGGAAGAAAAATGCCACGTGAAGGTTGCCTGCCAAAATTTATTGTGTGTGTATATATATATATTAAAAAAAGGATCCTATTTGACAAAATTAATCAGGAGTTAACTTTTTATACTGCTCATGCTCAGCATCTCAACCTCTCCTCTGTTCACAACTGGCTGATTTAAAGGCCGTGTGGAGTCTTGCCAAGGATGAATCCTTTTGAGTCAGCATCCTCAACCCCCCAACCCCCCACCCCCACCCCAGGAGATGGAAACAGCCCGGGGATGTAAAACAAGCAGAAGTGCGACAACACTTTTTCATTCAGGCCCTGAACTGAGGATGTGTGTGTGTGTGTGTGTGTGTGCTGCGAGGCCTCAGTTTGATTTCCACTATTCCAGACACCCCCCACCCCCCAAGCCCTTATCAGTTGCAGTTTGCCACATTAACACTGCACCCACACAGTAAACAAGCGCAGTATTTTGATGCTGATAAGCCTCTTCATATTTGGCTGTAGCCTGTGACGACTTCTCCATTGAGCATGGGGAGCATGGAGCTGGGTTATTTATGTTGTCAGTACCCGCCGCCCCGAGCGAAGCCCCCCACCGAACCCCATTCAAAGCCAGCTCGTTATTGGATGTCAAGTCTGGCATCCTTCCTCTTTTTTTCCAATGGAAGTCTTTTTTTTTTAACTGTAATTGGTTACCAAGACGACGTGTAGGCGCACTGCTGAGGGGCCTTTGGTGGTTTGCTCTCCTGTGATCCTGTGGACAATACGCCCAGTGACGGGCTGCAGAAATCGCAGTGATGGAGTTCAGGTGTTGTTGCTCGGTTTCGGGCTTTCCGGGGCGTCATTTGCGAACAGGCGGTATGTGGCTTAGACCCAGTGCTACAGATCCCCCAAGAGCTTCATTTGCTTTCCATCTCGCATGTCACACCTCAGGACTGTAAAGCCGGGGTGCAAGCCAAGTGAAGAAGTAGGTCACTATGTATTGAAAGAGAGAGCGAGTGAGTGAGTGAGTGAGTGGTGGTATGTTCTATAAGCCCCTGCCCTCAAACGCTTTTCTGTTAAATACCAAGCCCTTGGAGGAATGCACTGCTATAGATGAAGAACCTTGGTCATCCAATCCTGCAGGGTTGGACTCAGGCATGTCCTGTAGGAATATCCTGACTCAGCCAAACCCTGGCATGCCCGCAGGCCTTCAGCTGCTAATGTGCTCCTAACTGTGTGTCACGTATACCCCTACTGAAGGTCGGAGGTCGAGGGGAATCGTTCATCTGGTCTCCACAGAGGTGGAAAAGGCCACGGCAGAAGGGGAAGTGTGGCTTGCGCCGTGTGGCGAGGGCAGCTCTGCCCTGGAGCACGCTGAGCCCCCCACCCCCCCACCCCCCCACCCAATTTCCACGCGTGCAGGATGTTGCCTTTAATACGCTGCTGTTGGGTGGGAGCGTAGAGAGAATGTCGTTTTTTTCAGTGCTGTTGCATTTCTCTGTTCAGGGAAGTCGGGACATCCCTGTGAAAGTGTGACTTGTGTGACACTCACGTCATGGCAACTCTGAGCACTTAAAACACACACTGCCAAACATTTTTAGATTTTGGGACTGTGAAGCAATTATAGTACAAGACTTAATATTTAGGACAGTTCTGTGCTTTGTGAATATCTACGCTGTCACATGCTCATGCTGATCACGTGACTTCAGAACTCTCTCTTATTGCGTATTGAACAGGATATGACATCCTGGATTCCACTGTGATCGTCTAAAACGTTTTTTAAAAACTAGGCTTGTTTATTTACTTACCTCCGCTTCCTGGAGAAGCATCATCATCTCTTGTGTGTGCGTGTGTGTGTTTGTGTGTGCTCTGTCTGCTCTCTTTCTCTCAGCAGAGGAAAACTCGCTGACAGAGGCTCTTTGTTAATGTGTGTTTGTGTGTGTGTGTGGGGGGGGGGTAGATGAGACTAGGTCATACAGGCAGATTAGTGCTCATTGAAATCCTATAGGAAAGGCCATTTACATAGTGCCACTTAAATCCACTTGTGACCTCAATCGTGAACCCGTTCACAATCCTGACACCCCCCCTCATCTGGCACTGCTCTGTAAATCCGTGTGGAAGGTGCTCTTCCTGGGCCTCTGCTGTGGGTCCGGTCTTCAGATCTGCCCGTGAAGGGGCCATTTTTCAGCTGACACGAAGCCACAGTTCCACTCGACTGCGATGTTTGCTTTAAGGAGCTTCGGCCGAGCCGAGCACATTTTTTTGTGTGAATGCTCAGTTTGTGTCGCGCTCCTCAGACTCACAACAGGAGTTTGTCCGGCAGTGCTGTTTGCCTTAAATAAGGACGGGAATGTGGAAATGACTAATTCCACTGTGATGAGCCCGTGAGAAAGCTTCCTGCTTCCTCCATACAAATAGCTGGTCTGCTCCCTCACTAAATCAAAGTGCTGAAACATGACACTGGATTACTGTAAGGCTGTAGGTTGGCATATTTGTATTGGAACAATGCAATCTGGACTACCTACATATACAGGCATGTAAAAGAGCGGTCAAAGCCAGATTAAAGGCTATCGTTGCAGGGGTGCAAAACTAAGCTCCTTATCTGTAGTGAAAATAACTCAAAATAGACAAAAATAATGGCTGAATTTCTATTTTATTTGCTCTAGACATTAGAAATCCCCAGGATATTATCTGCTAAAAAGCAGAAAATCAACCATTTCCAGAGTTGGCAGCAGTGCAATACTCTTAAGGTTTCACAGTGTCCTATTAGGAGCAGAAGAGGAGAGGAGAAACCACAATTCAAGTGCCTCAGCTTTACCATGGCAACAGCTGTCATTGAAGTGGCTGCAGATGTGTCTTTCACATCACACTTTATCAAAATTCTTTGTGTGCAGATAAATATTGGCCTTCGCTGTGCTTTCATACGCAGTCGACTGTTGGGCTGATGCGCAAGTGTTAATTGTAGATTATTGTGCGGTTCCTCCTCGATGGCTGAGGCCCAGGCCTGATCCTTGATTGGCAGACACTGTTTGCACTTGTGTAAAAGCTCAAGATCTGCTTGTTCTCTCTCAGGGCGGGGAGGCACCACAAAATAGAGGGAGAACAAAAGCGCCAAAGTTCATGTTTTCTTTTCCTTTTACCTTGGCACGATTGCCTTCTGTTTCCCAAATTTAACGCCCGTGTTCCTCGTCATTGAAAACCGGGCTGAAGCTGCACCGTAACTCCAGAGGCGATAATGTGTTTAAATCTCTGGATCGTCAGATTTGTGTCACAGGGGGAGGCTTTACTTCCAGCAGCAGTTTGCTTTGCTGCGGTTCAGGATTATCTCCCTCTGGCTCTCTCACCTTCTGATACATAATAACAGCCTTAATCTGATTGGACCTGGGAGGAATCTCTCCCTTACTGGAAACAAGGCGGCACTGCATGGCATGTCCCTTTCACACTACATGCTACAGATTTTCTGTTTCACAGTACAATTTTCTACAGGAAGAATGTCTCTCGAGTGTCTGGTCTAATTTTGTTTCTTCGCACCGTGATGAATTGGAAATTGTGTCCGTGAGTGCGGAGGTAACGTTGCCTGCTTGCAAAACAGCAGGGTGCAGTATCTCCTGTGGCATCGCTGCTGCAGTTGCTGTTTTGTTGCATTGCATGCCTCAGTATTGATTTACCATAGCTTGCATCAGGTGCATTAATGCAAATGCATGCGTGGTGCACCTGTACACAGTGTCCACGCCGGAGCAAGTGTCACCTGATACACTCCCAGAGGTCGAGAGGCCAGAGCGGCTCGCACAATTGTCTGGCTTTGCCTGTGTGTGTGTGTGTACCGAAAATGGTCGGATGTTTTCGGAGGCGCTATCGTGTGATGGCAATGATCTTACTATCAGATTTGACATGGATGTTTTGAAGCGTGAAATCATAACACAAAAAGCGCCAATGACAGTGTTCCCCTAACATCGGATGCAGACGACTGCAGCAACTTCCATCACTCATGCTTCTGTTTGTCGTCAATCTTTAGTCATTCAGTCAATAAATGGATGCAGACCTCTCTCCTTCTCAAAACATATGTGAATGGTCAAAGACATTTTAAGCCATTAAGGTCTATTAATCATTTTGCACCCGAGATGAACGGAGAGATGCCCTGAAGATAATAAAATGGATTTGTGTTTTTTCTTTTCTCCAGTCTATATTCTGTACGAGCGTACATCTTCCCCTGCATGGTAACTGTTTCCTGCTGTACGTCTGTCTCTCTTCATCAAGGTCCCGGGGAGCAGCACTAACCCAGGCCCTGTTTTGCATGAATGCCCCTTTAATGGGCCGCCTTTAATAATACCGTAATAATTCTTCACTCTGAACAATGCGTGGTGTCAGGCTAACCGCGTTTCTAACTTTGTACAGACAAAGAACTTCACAAAACGTTTGGAGAAACATGCAACAGCTCGTGGCGATTATCAAGCAAATGGAACGTAAGCTTGTTTTGATTTGCCAAAAAAAGGGTTTGGGAATTTAACAGCATCAGTAATGAGATACTGCTCTGTTCAACAATGTTCAGTCAGCCTCACAAAGGGCCTTATTATTGGACATTTCAAGGTATACACCGTTCTTTCTCATTATTAAGACAGCTCCTGCTTGTCCAGAAAAGGAACACCAAAGGGGGTTTTAATCATTCGTAATTGAAAACCCTGCTGGGAGTAAATGAGTCACAAAGTGACAACGGAGCTGTGCGAGCTCCTTGCAGTATTTCAACTCTGTGCCTCGGGTCTGCTCCCCATTCCACCCCCTCGCTGCAAAACGCAGACATTCCTACCCCTGAATTGTGATGACAGAATCTTTTCATTATTGCTGAGTGATATGATGCAGACCGAGCTGCACCGGCAACAAGTTGTTTTTGCGGCTTGGCAGAATGTTAAATTCAGTTTGTTGCCCTAGGTGAAGGTGAATCATTTCATTTGCATAGAATGCAAGAATAACAAGCACACGAGCTCCTTTCTTTCTTGTAACGCGTATGATTTTCATTTTCCTTTTACCTTTGTTAAAACTTTCACCGTCAAAGTTTCGACAAAAGACTGTGACTTGCTAAAAAGGGAACGCGACGATTCTTGAATTTTTAGTGGAAGACGTAGATCACAGCCAGTCATTTGTTTTTCTTGAACAAGAGCCTTACACCTGTTTCGAGCTAATGATATCCTCTGCATTAAAATGCCATTCTCATTATGTTGTGTGCCTAGCCAGACGGTAAGTCTCAGTACTCTGCATTAGCCCCGGTCTCGACTGTGAAAAGATGCTGCCACCGTCATTACATATAGCATTTACCTAATGAGAGAAGCGTAGCTCGCCCTGCTCTTTCAGGCCGGGTCATTCTGCTCTGTGATTGGAGGAGACTGCTAAAGTATTGAGTAAATGTGTGTCATGGCCTTTGTGACACAAAGGCCATGACATGTTAAGATGGTTTCCCCACCAATAACTCAGCATTGATTGTAATCAGTCACTGGAGGACAGCTGTCTAGGTTTATTGTCACGACTTATCTGTTTATTTTTTGACTTAGCAAAGCCAGGTAGCCGAGGAAAATACGTGATGAACTCCGGATGAACTCTTGAATATATACACCCCTGTGAGTCCCAGCTGATTGGACCAGTTGAGGCTCTGCTTTGAAGGCCTGTGCCTTCACCGAAGAGTAGAAGGCTGGGATTTCCTGCACACTCCAGATCATCATAGGTTAAGTAACCATCTGCCAGCACTGCCATGTCTTATTACCACAGAGGGGAAGAGAGTTTGGTTAATAGAGATGAGCTCAGTGAAGGAAATTAGCCCCCAGCTTTCTTGAGGGTGGCCGTTTAGTCGGTGGGATGTTTGCGCAGACGTGGTCGTTAACGTGACAGGGTCGGGGCACTGGGGCAGAAGAGCTGGTGCTTCTCCAACGTGAGGCTTGTTAGTCAGATACAGTAAACAGCACTCGCCGAGAGGCTCGGAGCGATGGGAGGCTGCTTCCAGACAGCGCCATCGTTCAGTTATGCTGGACTCGCTCGGAAGGAGGGGGATTCAGACCAGAGCTGCACCGCCTCGCCAGACGAGTTGGCAGAGGTGAAGCAACCACAACTGTTGTTCTCACCGAACCTGGCCGAGTCCCGCAGAGGTTTTCACAGGATAGTTATGGTAAATATGGTGTAATTATGGGCAGTGAACGCTTCAGTATAGATGAAGGTTTTTTGAGTGGAACCTAAAATCCCTCAGTGCTCAGGAAGAATGAAAGCGACGTTTTTATTATGTTATTATATTATATAACTAAGACCCTGTGTTTCAGTTTTGTTTGTGTTTTTGAAAGCAAACCCATTCAGTCACCAAGCCAAAATTCAATCATCTACAGAGCCACTGCAGCTAAAATATAAGAATATTCTGTGACTAACCATCGAACCACCACATAAAGAATCTACATAACTCATGAAATCGATTCTCCGCGTCCTCGCAGAGCCGAGCTGCGAGTCGCCGTTTAAGCTCTGGTCATGGTGTTGAGTTCAAAGAGACTTGTAAATTTTATGTGGAAAATTTTTGACTGTGATGTTGTTTTTTTTCTTCTTTACTTATCTGGTTTCTCGTATTGAGGGCGAAAGGAGAATGTCCTGCTGATCACAAACATTTCTGCCAGTCGAGACACATTCCTTGGCCCTTCCACACTGATTATTAGAAGAGTGTGTGGTAAATACGACATGCAGAGCATCTGGTGGAAGAGCGCTCTCGCTCTCTAATTTTACAAACAGTTTAAATTCATTTCTGTGTTAAGGCGACCAACAGGCCTCCGAGTCAGACAGTCTGTGGTAGATGGTAGCATACGCACATTTTATGCATTCATCCCTTATTGGGTTGGGTGGCCCATTTGTGTAATTTGGGATATCATTGCATTCTTTGTATCATCACACTGACACGTTTAATCAGCTGGCAAATTTAATGCAGAATATGATTTTGCATTAAATGTAAAAAAGCAGTCGAATGAAACGTCGTTTTTGAAATTTGAGGACCGCTGGTGGATCTAAGTGGAATCACGAGGCCATTTGTATGATAATGTTTCAGATGTTTTTAGTCGAGAGGCTTAAAAAGTGAGCGCTCATTATTCTGCTCATTACATTCTGTCCCGTTAGGTACAGTAGGTGTTATCTGCGTGCCGCATGGTTTCCGCTAATGTCGGAGAAGAACCTTTCAGGCGGCCAGGCACAAATGTGAAATTCATCCTCTCCTGTCCATTCAGATGTTTGAAGGGGATTACAGTGTGCCCCAGCTCTAATTTAGGCACTAACATGGCAGAACGCATGAGGAGTGCATTGGGAGGCTACAACAGAGGGAGAATGTGCTCAGCTGCTGTCTTCTGTATTGCACAGAGCCATAATTAGTCTATTACAGCGGGGCAGTAGCGATGGGTTATATGATCTAGTGCTATTAAAGCACTTAAAGCCAGCATGTCTCCCAATCATTTAGCCCTGCTGAGCAGTTATGCTGGATGGGCTGCGTGGACTCTTTATCAAATTCTCTCAGCAGGGGCAGCCGAGCCAGAAACCGCACAAACCGCGGCGGTCGAAACACATTGTACGTGCTTTTCTTGTTGTGCCGGGCATGCTTCATTTTCCAGTCATGAAATGGATATTTATGCTCCTGTTCTGACTTTAATGACACGGAGCGGAGCAGCTCTTACAGATGGCGATACCTCTGTAACGTCCTCGCTTAGTGTGAGCAGCAGGGTAAAATCAGAAATGATTTACAGCGTGGGCCTCCACGTCCTTCTGTCCCAGGCACGGTGAAGCTGATGAAGCTCATCTGTGACCCAGGTTACGGCTACAGAGTTGCAGTGTTTCAACGGGCAACCTTGAGCGCCTGCCTCCTCGTTCAAAGTGATTTCTACTGACTGTGCAGGTGGAAAAAAAAAACATATGACAGGCAATCACTTATCACTTGGCTTGATCGATAATTTGTGTACGTGGTGATTCAATCAGCAGTTAGAAGGCTTATGGCTGCCAGTCATACTTTGTATGCTAACCAACCAGCTTTGATGGTAATTACCTACAAGCGTGTCTGTTAGCCCTGCACTGCAGGAGGGGGTGCCTGCTCCAGCTGTATTTCACAACAGACAGCCCTCTCCCAGATTATGTTTGTTACATCTAATCAGAGGCAAAACACGGGCTGGTTTCGCTGCAGTGGCACGCGGGAAGGAGGCAGAGGCAGAGGCAGAGGCAGGGACGCGCGAGGAATCACTAAGCAGCCCGGGTAATTATTTCTAAATCAATATTGTGACAAGCAAAGCTCTGGAGTGCCAAATCCCAGCCCGTCAGTTTTGAGCGGACTTATCCCTGCGGAATCTCCAAAGCTGGAATGCTGCCGCCGTGATTGATTCCCACATGATACCTTTCACACGAGGGCCATCTGCAATGCTAACGTGGTGATTCCGATCGATCGGGCTCTTCTGCAGTATACTGTATACGTGCGGGGCTTTGTGTAGACCGTTCTCCGTGTGCGCGTGTGTTTGCTTTAAGTTGAACCCTGCTCCTTTTTAATAGCTGTTTGTGTTCAAATAATGATGTGAATGTTACAATCATTGGTAGGCTGACACTATATTGGGGGATGGACTAGTTCCTCATAGATCATGCATAACCACACACACACACATGCACACGTTCTCACATACAGTAAATTGCAGGAGCTATACTTGACAGATGAGGCCATAGGTAGCCGTTAATGGGCCACTTAACGTCTATCTTTGAACCCACCTCCACTGGTGGCGCACACAAGCTGCACTATATCAACCTAGTGAAACTGTTACACACTCATTCATTTCAGTCTTGTTCTGTGGACTCCTCCCTTAAGGATGACGGTTCGGCTGTAGCCCCGCAGTTTTAATTTTCCATTTCCCCGTGCTGTTCAGTATGCACTGTGCAGAAATACAGTCAAAGCAACTGGTCTGAGAATAGTTACAGAATTATATTTTATTGACTGACTAGATTTGGCACCTACATTACCAGATTTTTCTAAAGCAATGCTTAATCCTATTTTTAAACAATTTTAATTGATATTCAGCACATAAATCCTATAACCTATAAAGGATCTGCAGAAGCAGTCAAATTTAACCACCCAGACAGAAAGAGAGAGGTTTTATTTTTTACTCTTCATGCAGTCTTTTACCCAAGGGGGTAATTTCACAGGCTGGTTGCACACAGAGAATCAATCTCTTCCAAACAGACGATTTTTGGCTCTTCTTTCTATTTAGCAACCAGCCCTATCTGACAGTTGGAACTTAGTCTCTCTGTCTCTCTCTCTCTCTCTCTCTTTATCTGTATATATATCTATATATGTGTATGTTTCCAGCTTCCTAATTGGTGTTCTTCCTCGCATCGCTTTTTCTCTCCCTCATTTCTTTTCCCTCTCCTACAGTTTCTTCATCTCGCTCTCTTTTTTCTGCCCTCTCTGTTAGTGTGAGACTGAGTTCCTCACACCCATCAGTTCAACCTCACACCTCCTGACAAACCTCCGCCCCACACCAACACACACACACACACACACGACATGTATAGTACTGGCCTTCAAGAAAACGGACCAGCCCCTGACAGCAGGGGAGCTCTCGGTCGAAGGTGATGAAATGTCCTGAAAAAGAAAAAAATGCCTTTGACGCAGTCTTGTCTTATAACCAGGGGTGTTATTCAAGGATGAGATTTGCTGTCACAGTTTCACAGTTCATAAAAAGAATCTGCAGCTAGACCCGGTTAGCCTGGCAAAAAAAACCTAAAACAAAAACCTCACCTTTAAATGTGAAATGTGCCCCCTCTGCAAATGAACACTAGCGTATGGTCACATTTCCAACATTAGAAAGATGTGTCACAATGGCACTGAACAAATAAGAGCCCAATTTGCATCTTCCTGCTTTCTCCAGATGCAGGTTTGATTGTGGCGGTGTAAGAACAGCTGCTACCAAGCCGAGCGGAGAGAACGAATTGAGCCTTGGGTTTGTGTCTGAAATGCACACGCCTGCCTGTTAAGATCTGAGTGTGCCTTTATCAAATCAAACGGGGCTAACAGAAGGAAAATAACAGTACATGAACACGCTTCCTCTAAATCACTCTTGTAATAAGGTCTTAGATTTCTCTTGATAGGAGTGCATTTGCGTTTAATTGAGTGCGCTTTTGCTGAAATGCAGTTCGTGACTGCGGTCGGAAACACCTTGGTGAAGTCGGGCGAAGACCAACAATGCATTTTCTGAGTCTTTTTCAAGACAAAAGCATCGTGGCTGTGTTCTCAACCTCAAAATAGCCCCGCGATCACGAGCAGAGCTGCAGTGAAGATTGTAGAACGTCTGGTCTGGAGACTGAACCTCCTCCCATAGGGTGGAGCTGGCATGGCTGGCCCAAAGACTAGCTTCCTTTACAATCGAGTGGAGGAGCCAGAAGGTGTGCACTGGAGTTATCATAGCTATTTGTCCATTAAGCCGATTCCACAGGAAAAAGGCTCTGGCCAGATTTTGTGTCACCAGATGGACAAGGAGAGGAGCTAAGTTACAGTCGAATCTCAAATGAATGAATCGAGCTCTGCAGCTCTGTGCTTTAGTGATACCTGATGATCTGGTTCAGTCACAGCTTGTGTATTCTAGCTGTGTGACAGGTTAGTTAACATGCAGAGCACATCGATCCAGGTGGTTCTGGGGCACAGAGCTGTAATTTCTCTCGCTGGGAGTCAGGTTTAAGAAAAGAGCTTAAAACAAGCAAGTGCCCTGACCAGAGAAGGCTGTTGTTTTCATCATAAAATTGTATAACTTGTGCGGCATCATTCATGAGTCATATTTAGTTACTGGTCGTATACATTGTTCAGTCTCTAGCAGCGCTGCTGTGACGTTAAAACTACTGAGCCTTGTGATAACTGTGAGGCTCAAATAGTTCTCTGTAGCATTTGAAATTTCACGACGTTGGCAGCAGCAAAGCAGATCAAACTGCTGTCGCCTCAATTCATAGTCCAACTGAAAATAAGGCGGGAAGTGTCTTCTACTGCATTTCCCAGTGCTCCGGCACATACTGTTGGCGTCCTGGAAGCAGATAGCATATCTTGAACAGGGTTATCAGCCCCCCCTTGGGCTCTTCCTCCAATCCCACAAGATGTCCTTCTCCACAGAAGTCCTTACGCGTGATTGGCTGAGTGGGCAGTTGGCACACTTTCTTTGACTTCCCCCTAGCGTTGCTGTGTTGCCTTCGGCTGTTGGAGGTGACGAAGAGTTCATTTTAGGATTACATCTTAGCTGCGGGGCCGCAGCGCAGCTCGGGTGTTAACAAAGAGAATTATGAATTTTTCTGAAATCCAGACAGAGGAGCGACCGGTGACGAACGCTCGAAAAGAATTACCCCGCAAATCAGCGACTCAAAAGCAGCAGAGAACCAAAGCTGCTCCAGTTGGCACATCGATTTTTAAGCATGGGGGTGTGTGTGTGTGAATGTGTTTGCCAGTATTGGTTTCTGCGTGGGTGTGCATTCTGACATATGCTCGCAGGTTCGCGCCAGACAGAGGGAGAAATCAAAGCTTTTCACAGTGACACCCAATACGTGACACGTCCAGCCGCGAATTCGGCATCAATGCAGCACATCGCTCGGCTTCGGCGGGGAGGCGGGTTCTTTCTCTCACACCGTGGTCAGTGCAGAATGACAAACGCTGTCACGTTGTCGCTTCTTGCTTTTGCATTTTTTTTACAGGATTAGCATCAGACAGCTAGGTCAGATTGCTGGCACAGCAAATATAGCCATGTTTTTTTTGTGTTTTTCCAGCACCAGTCAAGTCTGGCCAAAGCCACGATCTCAGTTATTAGTGGTAGATCAGGAGTGTTGCAGGCTGACTTCTTGCTGCGTGCGACCACAAAGTGTACAACAGCACAGATGCTGTTCAAACCCCCCGTTGAAAGACTTAAAACTTCCATGTTCTCAGTTTGAGAAGGTAATTAAATGTGAAGTGAGGACATTTAATGCTACAGTGATGATTGAAGCCACTAATAGTTTTACGTGACTGTATGCTCCTGTGTCCTATTGTTGCTCTGTCAGTGACGGGGGGGCGTGATGCTCTTTGACCTTCCCTCCTGACCTTATGCTGTCTGGTCACCACCTGGCTCCAGGGGGAACGTGGCATGAAAGAGGACGCGCGCAGCCCGCCCCACACGCACACACACACACACACACACGTACCTGACCAAGATTAATGGCACCTCAGATATTCATCATTATTCTCCTGAGCAGCAGTCAGATATGGCCCTGGGCCAGAGCTCTGGCACCGAAATCCACTGAGGTAAAACATGTGATGTATCACTCCTTAGCAGCAGCCTGGCAGAGTCCCATGGCACTTTAAAGCTTGTACCAGCCTTTATTATAAATGACCGCCAGCGCCGCATTACATTTGAAATGGCTCGTCATCAGGGTAGTGCTCAAGAAAAGTGTCCTGGCTACAGATGTAAACAGCTGACCCCCGGTTCACGCAGTTATATGCTCCATCACCTCTGCTTGACAATCATATGGCCTTTATGTGTTTGTCGTCGGTGGGTCCGATGAGCAAACAGGGTGGGCCCCCAACCTCTTGTTATCTGCCCTAATTGTGCTGAGATGAGGGTCAGTGAAGCTCATACAAAAGGCTGCTGCGGGGAGAGGAGGTGGCGAGATGGCGTGCAGGGTGTTGAAGTCGGACAGATAGAGAGGTAATCATACGGGGGATGGGGGGGGTATGGGGGTGGTGTCTATCTGCCTGCTGCCTCTCTTCATAGGAACATCTGCCTTTGAGACCGCAACAGATGCAGAGGCACAGAGGGAAAGATGGAGGGCTGTGGGAGTTGATGTGTCCTGCCAGGTTGTTGCGGGGGGATTCACCACCAGTCATCCAACCACAGTGGTTCTTAAATATTAGCAGACTCTTGTTTTGTCTGCGATAGCTATAACCGGAAGGCAGAGAAAATGTGAGACATTGTTCATATCTAATCTGCAAAATCTTATTAAAATACATAATGGAAATAACCAGTCACTCCCTAAGAATAAGGGCACGTATAAAAAGGCTAACCGCAGAGCAGGTAAGAATGCAGAAAATCACACGTAGTAATTACAGAGCATAGGGTGTGTGCACTTCTGGCACCTTTTCACGCATTGCCACCCAGATTTCTGTAAATTGTCGGTAATAGACCGAGAATTGCTATTCGTCAAGAGGGCCTATCATTACGCACGATGCATTTGAACGGAATCCCAATTGTTTGATGCTGTGTTACCTCCGACTGGCTCCTGAACGGCTCCGCACGCCATCTGCTGTGTCGCCCGCCTAGCATCGCTCGCACCCCGCCCGTTCGCCCAGCGGCTCGGACTCGTGTCTTATCTGCGATGCGGTAGCACACCTCGACTGATGGCCCGCTTGTAAAACCTCAAGGAGCCAATTTCCCCCTACCAATGAGATTCACCTGATTATTGTTCTGTGTATTGGTTTACTGCTGGACAGCTGCTACTGCCGCTGCTGGGAAATAGGTTGTGGTTCACCATAGATGGGCCCCAGTTCCTGCTGGATTAGTTTTAATCACTAGTTTGATTTAAGAACCATAGACGGGCTTTATGACAAATGCTGAATTTCAACTCTAGAGCAAAACTGGCATTTCTTTTCTTTTTACAAAGTGGACATTACTCTGATATGAATTCAGGAGAATTCCTCTCTCTTTCTTTGTAGCTCCTGTATTGTCAGTAGTTTGGGGACATGCTGGATCTCAGGAGGAGAGTTCACAGGTTCAAACGGAAAGTATTTGACTTTGGTGTCAGAAGTTCCTCAGATGTCTGCTGTAAGCGAGTCTCAGATAGTTTCAGGAAACAGTTCCCTGAAGACCTCGCTATAAATACACACAGCACCAGGTACCGGCTCGCACTTGTTCAGCAAGGCGCTGCGTGCACAAATCTGTGACATCCGTTCAACACAGATCAGGTTACAGCGTGGAGCAGATGTAACTCACGCCGCTGCTTTGTGTTTGAGTCAGAAGAGCAGTTTTCCGATGACCCTGAGCTCGGCTGATGTCAAGAACATGTGGAGGAGATGAGTCAACTGCTGTTTTAAAAGCTGAACGGCAACGAGGATTCATCCTGTGGTTAATCGGGGCAATAAAATCTTAAGAAAAACTCAGTCCATGAGTTTGCTTTTTACTCTGCTTTTTACTCCTCTGTGTCTTATCCTCCCTCCCATCTGCTTCACACAAAGGTCTCATAAGGATGTGGGGTCTTATCTGCTGCTGAAGCCTGGCGTGGACGCTGATCTGCCGGCAGGCCGAGGGGCCTGCAGCAGCGCTTATCAGCCGGCACCGGTAGCACCGACCTGGACTGCTCTCCAGCTCTTATCTGCAACGCAGGATGTAGAGCAACACAGACGCTGGCTCGACAGCGGCTAAGCAAGCTATCAGGAGCGCTGCCGGCTAGCTAGCTTACTGGGGAAAAGAGATCCGGGATTATTAGCTGTGTCGCACTGGATGAGGGCGTATGCTATTTGTTTGCTTGAAAAAGAAATCTGTGCGGGTGTGGATGGAAGATGATTCTCGTTGTTTTCAATGTGGGTTTTTGGCATCGTGTCAGTTGATTGTCAGTGTCAAATATTATAAGGTTCCTGTTTCCTCTTACAATAAACTGCTCAGTTTACAATGTGAAGCAGTGAGTGCATCAACACCACGAACTGCACCCTAAAAAAAGAAGCAGTACCAGTCTGGCATATCGTCAACAAAGGTGAAATAAGTCAGTATTTGCTACAGGGTAGTGGGACTGGATTGAATTGGATTGCACAGGTGTTCATGATATTTGTGCCCAAAACACTTTCAAAGTTTACCTTTCCCTCCAGGTGACAGAGAGCGCCGCTGACTAATACGCACTCGGTTGTCTGACGACATCTCCGGGGGTTCATTCTGGAACGTGACGTAAACTCACATTTGACGTGGAACTTGCCCTACAACACCTCTGTCTGACTCTGTCGGAGTCTGAGGAAGGTTGTTTTCAGCACAGTCAAGTAAATGGCACATAGGCTGTTGTACCAGTCGATGCAATTTCTTTTTTTATGTCTCTGCGCCTGTGACAGCCGCGGCCAAGTGCTTGATGTTTTCAGCTGGTCTGTGTGTGTGTGTGTGTGTGTGTGTGTGTGTGTGAACGTGATATCTCAGGAACGCCTGGAGGGAATTTCTTCAAATTTGGAGCAAACGCTCGCTTGGACTCAAAGACGAACTGAGCAGAATTTGGTGGTCAAAGGCCACTTTGACTTTTTAGAAAAAAAACACACATTCAAGTCTGAAAATGGATCAACTCTCCGGGTTGTGACTTAGAAGGAAGGCTGCATGAGCCAGGACTGGCATGACACAACCAAATCTGAAACTGCCAGAGTCATAGTGGCATTGCACTTAATGTAGACACTAGGTTCTGACAAGAATGTGTGGAAAGAAAGAAAAGAGTAAAGACCCCTGGATTTGCTGTGTCGGTTGTTAACTGTCCAACTACGTTGTAGCAGGGTGACAAAAGGCCCGTGTTTTCTCATCTGGGGGAGGCGATGAAAGCATGGGCAGGTTGGTAACATTCATCCTGCTCTATAACGTATTCATTTATTCCTTTACGCCATCATATTTGTATGGATTCCCATGCGTACTCTTCCAATGCACATGCTGTGTGTCCTGAGTTCCATTTTTAAAAGGCTCCCCATCACAGCAGCTATTACGAGACGTCCCCGGTCCGCACCGCGCGGGCCCACCGCAAAATGTGTTTGTTATGACAAGCGTGATTAACACGTGTCATTGAGTGAAGGCCATGCCAAGGATTTGAAGTGATTCTCGAGAAAGTCAGACTGCCAGGGGGAAGAAAGAGGCCCTTGCACGTGTCTCACTGAAGTAGGTTACATGTTTGAACACCGTCTTGCCCCTTCTTGCCTCTGGCGTGTAAGAACCTGTAGCATATTGCTGTCTCTGTGGCACTATTCTCACTAATAGCACGGTGATTTATCTATCTCTCAGGAATGGAAACGATAGAAGGTGCAGATACTTTGCACCGTGCATGCAGCGGGATCTCTGTCAGTGCCCCCTGACTGGGTGTGCTACCGCGCCCCGCGGTACCTCCGTCCTTTCATTTATTGATGAGTGAGTGGCAACAGAGAGCCTGGGGGTCAACATGCCCTGTCAGTTGACCTTTCTGGTATTGGTGTGAACTTTGATCCGTTCACCACATGACTCATTACAGAACCTGCTACAATTCCTGACCTTTTGTGAAATAAATGGGAGGCGCCAAATGTCAGTACCAACCTACGGCAGTGTTGTGGTATAGGCTGTGAGATTTCTGTAAAGCGAAAGGGTAAAGGTCTTATTTACTCTATTTAACAAGGCAAATGCTGCTTTGCCACCGTATTACACCTCGGGGGATGCACTGTATCGCCTTCATGTATGCACTCTACTCTGCATGGTAACAGGGAGTGAATCAGAGGTCATGTCGCGTGCCGCAGCTCTGGTTTACAAGGGTTTGCTGCAGAGCTTCAAGATTCAAAACCCTGTGTAGTGAAGATGTCTCCCGCACCTGCAGCAGTGAGTTACAACCCCTTTTGGGAAATACAAGACTAGCTCTTTCAAGGCTCAGTCACCATTAACTGGGCCGCCCCTGCTTTATGCACACCGTGCATTTGTCCTTCATGACTGAGGAGGTTTAATGGGAGAGATCAATAACAAGTCGGACCTTTCCCACAGATTCAGCGTGGCAGAACAGAATGTCCTGGCATTTTATAGAAGCAGCGTTTGAGTCTGTTATTAGCCAGTTATTAAT
Source organism: Psettodes erumei (assembly GCA_016785225.1). Taxonomy (NCBI): domain Eukaryota; kingdom Metazoa; phylum Chordata; class Actinopteri; order Pleuronectiformes; family Psettodidae; genus Psettodes; species Psettodes erumei. Next base: position 156,306 of record JAFBJZ010000635.1, on the reverse strand, counting down.
GTGTTTACTGCCCAGAAATAGTTGCTTTATGGCCTTTCACTGTGTTTATAGGAAGCTCCATAGGCTAATAGCTGTCCTGCCTTAACCCGGACCTGCTTTTTAAGAGCTGAGCTGCTGAATCGGATGCCTGTCGAAAGAAAATACGCTTTTCCTGTCAGTCAAAACCGGCCAGTTTCCCAGATTAGCCAGGAATAACACGGCCCATCAGTCTGCAGCTCAGAACGTTTTCAAGTTCAACACCTCCTTATTCTTCCAAACAGGGTGTGCATTACAAATCCCAGCGTGCCGTAAAAGTCTAACGTAATGACCGCGGATTTAAATCATCAAATCCATCCGCGATCGCCCATTCCACCATTTCTGATACAGGATTAAAATTTAGCGCAGCCTTTTCGGGCGCAAACGTCTCTGTAAGCCCTTCCGAGTCCCACAAAAACAATAATGCTGATCCTCCAGACCTCACACACCCACACAATGCACCGCTGAGCCGCAGAGGAAGAGCGCTGGATATAACCGCAGCACTTTTTGCTGTGGGATAGATTAGTGTACGCACAATTAAAATGGGTCATTCCACCAGGCACTGCCAGTAAGGTATTTTTATTGTTGGGAGTATCCCACCGGATTAGCCCCCTGCCATACCCTCCCCGCTACATTCTTTTCCGACAGAATGAAAGGCCAGACTGGGTAGGGAATAAAACTCTCACTTTTATGGTTCAGCATTTTAATGGCCTATTAACTCGGCTAATTATGGAAAAATAAAGCAACTTTTGACGGGAATGTGTAGTAGCAGGAGGGTGCTGATTAAGGGTGTGTGGGATTCAGCATCAAGGACAGACACACTTGCCACATGTCTGCCATTGTGTGTGTGTGTGTGTGTGTGTGTGTGTGTGTGTGTAATCAGGGTATAGGGGAGGGAGTCATTACAGCTAATACCTGTAAAAGTCCTATTCAGTCCCCTCATGTGATAAACCCATGGCTTATCGCCGCCTCGAAAACGTAAAGCTCTCACCGGTCTGAAAAGCGCTTTGGGAAAAGAAAGCAAGGGGAGCAGGGGCCGGAGTCGAGCCGCCGCACAAATCATGTGTCGCTTGAGGGCTGAGGCTGTCAGCGGCGCTCTGTCAGGCGGCTGGGGCGAGGGAATGAGAAAGTGAAAGATGGGCAGGAGAGCCAGGTCTGCGCCCGTTCCTTAATTCTGCCATTAGAATGCAAAGCCGTCATTGACCTGGTTGCCAGCGCGCGGCTGCAACTCCGAAGCGATATCCGCTGCCCGGTCGGCTCGCCGCGGAGCGGGGAACACGGGGGGTTGTTGGGTTTGCGAGGCCACGAGCGTGCACGCTTACCTTCCTGGTTTAGCCGTGGAGCCCAATCCCAATCCTTATTGAAATGTCCAAATGTTAAGCTGCCACGCTGCAGAGCTTCTGAGGTGATCAGTTTTTTTTAATACAAATAGCATTGGTAGATGCTGAATATATTGTCCAAATCACAGTTGCCTGTCAGATGTGCAGTAAACGGACTCTTTTAACCACAGACATCAGAGAAACAGGCTGTTATTTAGTTAGATTAAAAAAAACTGCTTTTCAAGGCCTCGAAGATTTAGTTGAAATCCAAATTTAATTTTGTGAGTAATATTCAGCCTCTCGTCCTTTCACAATGGGTAAGCCTTGCTCTACTTTAGAGCCTGCGTAAACGTTTATCCTTCATGACATCCTGGTCAGAATAGCTGTCTTTCACTGTCAGCATCTGTCAACGGGAGCGCTGTATTGAGCTTGAAGCCTTTCTGACAGCAATGCTTGTGTGTGTGTGTGTGTGTGTGTGTGTGTGTGTGTGTGTGTGTGTGTGTGTGTGTGTGGTTATGTGAAATGGGATACAGACCCCTGTAGACTCCTAATCAGAGGAGGATGCTGAGTGGGCAAATAGTGGCTACGCGGTAAGCGGTCCATCTCACACAGATCCAGTACCCACTGGGCATGGCTCCACCCCCCCCCCCACCCACCCCCCCACCTCCCCTCGCTGGTTCCGCTGGTTCACCGAACCCCTGATCTGTAGCCTCTGTACTCGATGTCCTGCAGGGAAAGACATGCGAGCCGAAAACGTGGAAGTCAGCAATTCCACCGCAGCTTATACGCGGTTGCTTTTTGCTTTAAAGTCATTTTTTTTTTTTCTGTCCGCATGTCTCGGCGTAACATCGGAGTATCGGAGTTGAACCCCACCCCCGTTGGCATTTAATTGAATGGAAAAACAGCGACGCAGCACATTGTGTTTTGCATTATTTCAAATTAAGAAGTGCGTGGTCGCAGGCTCCCAAGTTGAATCCAAGAACTCTATCAGGAGGCCAACTAGAGTCTGTATGTGTAGCTGAGCTGTACTCCTGTTTTACTGCTCACTAGAACCAAGGGGATGCTCACTGCCATGCTTGTATTTCAAAGCTCTTTGGCACTTATGACACACATAATAAGTGCAGCAACACTCAGAGTTTAAATCCGTGGTGTGCTGAGATCTGGGCACAGAACCTACAGAGGCAGGCGGAGGCATATTGGTCTGGAGGGGTGCTGACAGACAGATTGATGTAGCGCTCGCTCCGCTGAGAGATGACGAATGACTGTCTGCATTGTTCAGAGAGTTGCCAGCGCCCCTCCACCGGGAGAAATCTTGCCCCCCCCAGGAGAGCGCAGTACAACTGCTGGTGGCCAAAGCGGAAGAGCGGAGGTGCCGAACAAGCTTGTCTCTGGAGGCGGCTCAGGTTGCGCTTACAGTACGATGAGGTTATGAAACCCTCAGCTTAACACAACCCTGGAAAATTGTCTCACAGAATTCGAAGCAAGGAATGGAAACGTTCCTCGTCTCTTGTGTCATGATTCCCAAAAGCCCTGAGTCAATCTGTCCCATCCCATCTGTTATTCCAAGTTTGCACACGTTGGCTTAAAGGCTATGTCTCCAGTCCATCACGCAATAAACCAAGTTAGTCATATGGACTGATGATAGACACACCCACCTTCAGGCGGCGAGCGGTTCAGTCACAGTGCTTGAAGAGATATGTACTCTCATCTCTGTAGGAGGCAGTTTGTTTTTTTCTTCTTTTTTTGTAAAATCTGTGGAAACCTTTCTTTCTAAATTTCCCTTAAGCTTGACTAAACTTAGCCAAACTCAAATAGTCTGATCTTTCATGTTATCCCTCAGCACGCCTTCCCTCTGTGTGCCAGTGGTCAAAACTCAAAATGCAACTGCTAATGCAACCGGGCGGCATTCTGTTTGGCTTTCTGCGCAACCAAACATGCAGCTCCTCACCCCATCCCTATATGTTTGGATAACCCCGGACCCAGAGTCAGTGGGAGGTTTTTTGATTCTCCATGCAGCACTTCTGATATGCAGATTATAATTCAGGGGGCCTGTGATGTGAGGCTGATTAACGGCATGGTTTGGCGTGCTCCCGCTGCTGGCTATGTAGGTCAGGCAAATTGAATCTGGAGATTTTCACTTTGCCGTTAGGGAGCAGCGTGTGCACACGGCTTTAACAGCATGTAGCATGTCAGCAGTGAAGCGCGTGTCAAGGAGCCTTGACATGACTCCATTATGGGAAAATGACAGCTTCGTCGAGAGAGTTACAAATGACCATATAAGGAACTGAAGCGCTAACTACTGTCAGCCGAGCTATTTAGAGTCACTTCTGATCTTTCTGGAAGATAAAGTGCAGAGAGATTTGTAATAGCTGTCAGAGCAATGTGCATGTTGCCAGTGGCAATAATCTCTCTCTTTTTTCTTCTTTTTTTTTGTCTGAGAGTTTGTCGTGCTCCCTGCGAAACATCTATGGCCTCCTCCTTTAGCCGCCATTGCCCGAGGCCCGTCTGCGCGGCCGCCGTGGAACCGCACATTAGGGCCCAGTGTCTCCGAGGAGATGGATGAACAGCGGCTGTTTTGTCGGCGCTCCGATGGCGCTGCAATTTCACAGGCGGATCTTTCAACAGGGAAGACACGCCAGCAGCATGGAGGATGGATGGAGGGTTTGGATGGAGTGTGTTGGGTGGGGGTGTGGGGTGGGTGGGGCTGGATTAATGAGGGGCATCTGGTGACTGAAGGGACGACACCGGTAGATGGATGTTTCAATTTGAGCCTCCCACTCTACATCCTGTCTACGTTATTCATCAAGCGGAACGAAAGAAACCCTTCTCTGCTTGAAGCACACGTTTTGGTTGCTCCGTCCCTCTCTTGTTTCTTCTTCTCAGTCGTTGAGTCTTTAATTTGTTTTAACAACCTCCCAAACTCTCTTTACTTGCGCGTCTACCTTTGTGTGGGCCTTTTCTGTGAAGTCATAAGCAACGAGAACCGCCTGTTTCTCATCGCTGACTGGCAGCGATGCAAGCAGGCGTGCTTGCCCCCCACTCCAGCTAACCAGTCCCGTGACGCCAGGTCGTAAAACCGCGGCCTCCGTCACCTCGGGGGTCCCCCTCTCGTTGCCCTCTCTCCCTCTACTCCCTCATCCTACCCAGCCTCCTCAGTGGGGACCGTTATAATCAGTATGCCAGTGTGCGTCTGTCTCAGAGCCCACTGCCTCCCCACCTATTCTCTCTCTAAGTGTGTGTGTGTGTGTGTGTGATGGTGGTGGTGGTGGTGGTGGGGGGGCTCGGCGAGGAGAAACCTTGAGGAGCAGAAGAGGCAGAGAAGAAAGCTACAGATGAAAGATGAGAGGAGCCATGAGGAGAGAGGGAATGAGGGGATCTGTTTTGGGGGTGGGGGGGTGGGGGGCACAAGGAGCGCATTAACTATTTATGGGCCTACTCCCATGGCTAATGGGAATTACATCTGTTTTAATTATTGATGGTCTAACCGGCTGTCTTTATAAGCATCTCCTCTGGGGACTGAGCGGCCTGACAGATGTACTCCATTGTTGTTGTTTATGTAGGATATGGAAGCACATGTGGATCGCTCTGCGACACTCCACTAATAACGGGACGGTCTCCAAATGATCTTTTAATTTCTTCCTTCCTAATTCATCGCCGTGACTTAATTTAATTCTGCGTTTTATGCAATAAATTATGGAGAGAGTAAAATGAAATGTAGCAACAAAATCCATTTATCTTCCGTCGGTGCCTTTGTGCTTCCTGCCTGAAGCCTGTCTGGAAGGGGAAGTCTTTAAGGTGATCGAACCGTGCTGGTTTTCACGGGCAAAATATGACCTTTGGCAGATGTTACAAACTGGAAATAGCACGCTGTCTGGGAGGATAAATCTTTGGAAAACATACCAGTGGATCTGCATCGATATGGAAGCGTGTCAAAGTTAGATTTTCCTTACGCAGAAAGTCTTTATCTTTCAAGGGAATGGATTTTTATGTTAGCTGAAACTTGGCCGGCTTCAGTTTCTGCGTTCTTCTCTTGCCAGTCATCTCTTGAGTCTTGCCGCACTCAGATTCGTTGCCAACTGGCCCTCAGTCATCTCCATTGTGAGAAGGTATTGGTGTAGCAGATGGCACTGGAAAAGCCTGGGGTACCTTCAGAAAACAGAGGTCCCGGCTTCCTTGCGAGTCGGAGGAAGATTGTTTTCGTTCGAGATGTACTCCGGCGTACGCATGCGTTTCTGTATTTATAGATAGAGCGGTTGTGAATGCGAGATCTCTCTGTCTGTCTTCCTCTAATGGGCCCTTTGAGAGTTGTTATTGACAGACAGAAGAGGACGCAGACAGAAAAACCAGTCTGGGGTAGTTATCAGTACCTGCCTTCTGCTGGCCATCATTAACATCACCACAATCATTTATCACCTGCCAGTGCTCCACTTACATGATCAATGTCTGAATTAGGCAGCCTAATCAGAGACACAAAAACTGCAGTGTATATATATAAAAATATAGTATATTTTTTACATTTACAACTTTATTTCTCTGTATGTTGGGATCTTTTGCTGTCCAGCTGTGTTCATATTCAAGTGATGTGCGGCATCAAGGCCGTGCTTTCACAATGCCAAAGATGTAGACGTCCTTAAGGATCGGCTGCTGAATTACGGTCTGGCCTTTGCTCGACGAGCCCACTGATTAATGGGCCCTATTAAACCCTGTCTGCTGGACGTGGATCGTGGGGGGAGGTGCAGGAGAAGAGCGGCGGGGATGGGCTCGTCCTCCTCCTCTGATGGATGGTCTCAGAAATGGTCCTTACCGCATGTGTCATAGAGCATCTGGAGACGTATTGATGTGCCGCAGAGAGATGGTTGCCCGCACTGTTACAGCAGGTTGCGTCAAGAAGCGAGCGAGGAGGAAGAGGGGAGAAGGCAAGGGAGCGCGTCACAGTCAAGAAAGGAAGATGGTGTGTGAATCCGGAAATTCAGGGGCGCGGAAAGGGAGGAAAACAATGGGGAAAAACCAGACGGACGGTCAGGAGAGTCGGAGCAGGCAGTGAACTAGCATGTTAATCAGCCGGGTGACAAATACTAATAGGATGATGAGTGGGCCTCAACGAAGAGAACGGGAGCAGTACCTCTCACTGAGGTGTTATCTTACTAACGGCGTGTTATCGTCTTCATTAGAGCGTGTCCCTCGGTTAATTATTGATCAGCTATGCAGAGATAAGCCACTCACCAAAGGCCTCATGCTGGGCTTCAAGGCTCCATGACTCCCTGCCGGGCACTGACACAGGCGCGCACGCACACGCGCGGCGTACACAAATGAATAGTCTGTTAATCATTGTTTACTGTCACACCGGTACGTGCTAGCCTCCGTGTTAATGGAGATTGCACATGCTCACTGAGCATCGTTCGCCACAGTTTAGTTTAATAGAATGTTAAACTCCAGAGACCGGTGGATGATTAGCACACTGGCTCTTAATGTCAAAACTGTGTGAGGAGCGCGATAATGGAGTGATGCTTCCCTCCATGAAAGTTTGCCCCGTTTGCTAATACTGCTTCAAAGCCGCCGGTGGAGGCGGAAAATGCAACCAAAGGAAAAGGAAATGTCCACATTCTCTTGATATATTTTTTTGTTAAACTCCTCACCCTATTGTTGACCTTCTGTGCCCATTAACCATTTATCAGCAGACAATAGTCGCTGTTTTCCTGATGGCTGCGACTTGTTTTCAGGCCCTTCTTGTGTTTGGCGAATTACCGCAGGGGATTGCCTACGTCCTGGAATTGTCGGTGTTCAACTCTCCCATGGGCCCAGTGCATTTCACATCCCAGTGTTATGACATGGTGTGATATCAAAAAGTTTGTCCAGGGGCGCGAAGCTCAGAGCGCCTGGCTGAAACACGACCTGCTGAATAATGTCAGTATCAAAACAAACCGGCTCCAGCTTTGTCTCTCCCGCTGTCTCCGAGCTGTGGTGCTACTGGTGCGTGACTGTGTGCACATGCAGCCGGTGCTAACGGAGTGACCAGGTCAGGGTCTCTCAGCCCATTAGGCAGACAAGTAACAGGATAGAAAAACATGATGAATCCAGCTACTCCTGATGTCATTTCCCCCTGGCTTTGCTCCCTGCCTTTTGTTCCCCCCTGTTTATACTGGATTGTCACCATTCTTGATTTGAAGGATCAGGCTCAAGGTTGTGTGCGCCTTTCAACGGATCCTTGTCCTTTGGAGTGCGACAGAGGCAGAGCCTTTTTATTAGTGCTTGATAAATGCACATAGGTCTGGTAGATGAAAAGGACGGGATTCATTCGTAGCTGCTTTCCTGTAATGAACCTCTTTTGGTTTGGTGCGCGTCTTTTGTAATAAAGTCTCAACAAGCTGCAGCGCACATTGTGAAGATATACAGCGGTGTTCTGTCTCCTCGACGGGAAACAAAGGGAGCGCTTGCTTGGTAAGTTGGGATATAATTGAGTGTGCAGTCATTGATTTTCTTGTCTCTCCCCTCTTGCAGGTAAGTGGATGTGTTTCACCGCGAGGGGTCCGAGGGGCTGTGGGGTGGTAAGTGCAGAATCATTTTGAACGCCGAGTCATTTTTCAACGCGGGACACAGTCCCGCTCCTCTTTATGTGCAAACGTGCTGGATTGACTTCTGCATGCCCACATGCATAGATTTGTCGTGCTGTTCTCTCTCCACTGGATAACTTTGCTCCCCTTTAGGAGCATAACATGCACACACATCCGTATGCGTAGGTGAAAAGGTGACATGCTGTATGTAGTATTGATCAAGGAGCCTTTACTGAAGGTGATGCCGATCGAACATAAGCAGCGAATAGATTTAGCCTCTTGTCAATATGAGATATCAATGTTCATATCCTTTAAAATGATTCGCCACTAATGAAGGAGAGTTACACTGAGGGAGGTTGAGTCGTAGCTCGTCTTCTTAGAAGAAAAGCAAAGCTGACTTCTTTTCAGTTTATATCCAATAGTAAAGCACCTGCATCATTTTAAACGCTCCCCTTGGCACATTTAGGCAGCGTGATCTTTATAGAACAATAATACGGTTTACACGCATTAAAAATTGACATTTTATATTCAATAACGTGGCTTCGCTGCTCCCCTTCACAATAGTTAAGACTGCAGTTAGTCCTTCTCTGCTCTAATGCCTTCTCTCTAGGGATTAACCTCTGTCCACTTAAAAAAAAAAAAAAAAAAAACACTATTAAATCCCAAAACCGGAAAGCTGAGTAGAGCTAATGACTGTGCAGCCAGAGCCTCTCACTCTGCGAGTGACACAGAGATAAAGCATACCACAAAGTGAAAGTGAAATAATTGTCTAACAGACAACCTGACAAGCAAGACAAAGGCAGAAGTGGGCCAAAATGAGACCTCTTCCCTTTGATTATGCAAAGCAGCGCTCCCTCCATCCATTTCACAGTGCATTGTGGGTAGTCATTAGATCGGTCTCAGTGATTGGCCGGAGATGCGAGCTTGTCAGATTGGATTTGTCCATTTGGCAATCAGCATATGGTTATCTGTGCCAGCATAGGTAATGACTGTGTGTTTGTACAGTATGTAACTGACAGCTGCTACTGTACAGCTCCATTTACTGGATCCATAACAACAGATGATTGTACTTAATTCATTTGTCTGAGCATAGGCTTTATGGCTCGTTGCCTAAACTAAGACCACGTGGAGATTAGAGTAAAATGCAAAAGATGCGTGGATCATTTGTGCCAATGGATAAACGGAGACCGAGCAGATTTTCTGTGATCGCATCGTCTTTGAGGGAAGGAGCGTAGGTTGAACAAAAGTCCAGGAACAAAGCCGAAGTCCTGCCAAACAAGTCGTTTCTTCAGCAGAAATGCGCCGCCGTCCCCTCCGGAGACTTCACAGCACAAAACAGGCAAAAAGCAAACCTCGCTGCAGGTGGAGGGCGGAGCGGGATGAAAAACACACACGTCCTGCAGATTTGAAAAGGTCACGCCGTAGACACGTCTCTGTGTGTGCGTGGCCTCGCATCTGCTAGGCTCAGCCTGCATCTGCCACACATGAAGACAAACACACAACACCTGAATGTTTCAACGTTTCGTTACATATTTGCTCACAGCCAGCAGGGCACTGTGGAGCTATGGAATTGATGATGTGGTGCAGGATGCTAAGAAATGAGATTTCTGGGACTTTGTTTGAGCCTCTTAGTTCAATATATCTGATTCCTGTGCCTTGCCATGACTGCATCTGGGGTTGTTTTTCCACAAGGGATGGGTGTTACTCCGTGTGCATGAATTGATTTCCTGGGCTTCGGCTAGGTCGCATGCGTGCGAGGAGGTGATAGGCCAGACCGGAGGGATTGTGGAGTCTCTTACAATTTCACACTGCCGCCTGAAAAAGGCCCGTGGTCCAGTGGTCAAATTTCTACCATAACATTCAGAATATTTGAACTGGTGGAAACATCAGTCATCAATTAACCAAGACCTTTGATATGAATCAAAGCAATGGACCTCATGTAGTTTTTAACAGCATCTTAAATGTTTTCTAATGAAGCTCAGGAGCTCTGCTACAAGAAGGCAATTTAGTAGCACAACATTAGCGTGATAGTAGTTCGAACACTCCGGGAGCATGGACTCATTTTGGCAATTGACCTTTTTCCAATTGATTTCTTCTTCTGGTTCCACAGGTGTCTAAATATTTAGATGTTAAGGGAAACACTTAACCTTCATGCGAAACAGCATACATAATTTAATCTGTCATCGATTGAGAAGCGCCTTATTTATGATGAGCTGAAAACCGATGGCCAAGTTTGCGATCCAGTTTAAAATTTTGATTTGAAACAGAAATAAAAATTGTACCTGTTTGTTTATTAATCTTTCTGTGAGCATGTTAAAGTATTTGATTTAAGTGGTGTTGCTGTCAGAATGTCTCATAAATGAATGAGCAAAAACGCCCAAAAAAACAACAAGTGGATGTTATTCCAGAGAACTTGCACAGATCACCCATAGATAAACTCAGATCTGGGACACTTAATAATCAGTTTGCACTCTCCAAAGCCCCAGCCAGAAATATCCACCATATTTACTCTCAGGCAATCCAGATTTTTAATCACTTGTCAGTGATCCCCCTCCAGTAATCTTGTTAGGTGTAAACACACACACTTCCCCACATGATGCCTCCACAGCGAGTGGACTGGGAGTCATTTAGTTCAGTGTGCAGAACACAAACACGCTACTGAGAGCCCATGTGTCCCAAATTAGACCGTGCGGAGTCGCTGACATTTCCACTGAAAACACCCTCCCTCGGACATCATGAGCACGTCTGCAACGTATCGCATGTCTCTGTAAAACCTTGGCAGTGCTCACCCTCACCCCTATTTGCCTCAGATGAAATGCACTTGTCAAAACAAGTAGATCTACATTGTGTCATGAGATCCACGGCATTGGCTCGTTTTTACTCATTGATTTATTTTGGGGGAGGGGCGAGTGTTAGGGGGACTATCCCTCTGGAAATTAGTGCGTAGTGTTCAAAACTGATCAGGGTTCGAAGAGGAGACAAAGCCCGCCGGTGTCTGACAATAAATCCCTGGAATCTCAAAGCGTGGCAGTGAGGAATGGGTGCGTGTCATGTCACATGGCCTGTAGCTGACATGACAGTTCACTAAGCCTTTTAAACCTCCGCCGCAACTGCGTTGTGTTGACATTATCAGCGGCAGGAAGCTACACTGCGGCCCCACCGGTGTCTGTTCGCCACGCTTCTTACTCAACGGCAGTAATGTTTGAATTTGGCCCTCTAGCTCACTCGCTCTCTCTATATATATTAATATACATTAATATGTATATTCATACATTTATATGTATAACCCTCGAGGCTCCATCTCTCCTCCAGCTGTCGTGCTTAGTTGAGCTCCTGCAGCTTCATCCGTTTCCTGATTGGGTTGGATCCATTCTACTATAGGAGAAGGGAACCTGAGGTGGTTGAGTTCTTTGTTTACCTGTGTGAAAGAGACATTAAAGCGCACCTTGATATCTGTAGTGATAATAGAAGCAGGCAGTTGGGAAAAACACATAGGAGATCAAAAAAAATGCAGTGTGTTTGTCCAGACGCTCTGAGACCTTTTGTCAGGTTATGTCTGTTACTGAACCAACCAGTCCGGTAACTCCCACTGGGCTAATATTTTAGCATGATAACGTTGGCGCTCCACTGTTTGTCTTGTGCAAGCATAATATTTCATTCCCTCATCACGATGCACAGCGACTGAACAGTGCTTTCCGTTGAGACGGTACAACTCGTCGTGCGGAGGACTGTAACGAAATACAAACATATACATAGTGATTGTGCCATATTTTCATTTAGCATTCATTCACATTCAGGTTGTGTAGTTCTCCAGATAAACCAGCGGCCTGCTCTGCACTCTCCCTTGGTTTCACATAATTTAAAGGGCGCAGGTGTGTCTGTGTGTCTCTATCTGTATGTGGTGCACGTACCCACATCCCCTGGCCCACGTCAGGACCAAAACCAGTCACTTTGGTCACAGATGGCCTGGATTTGCCCTGGCACACGGGGCTGTCTCGACAGCGGCGTGGAAATCAGTTAAAGGAGACCACAAATGGCAGAAAACCTCGGCGGGTGTTGACTGGATGATAACGCAGTGTTTTAACCGTCCTGGTTTGCTATATTTGTCAAATCTTTGCAGTGGTGGCGAGGCCGAGTCCCCCACAGACCTGCGGTTAATTGACTGAGTTTCCCTTGCTGTGTTAAAAATGGACAGTCTGCTTAGTAAACTTGTCAAATGTAACTCATAAACTCTTTGTCCTCACATTCCCTCTCATGCTGCTCTGCACGGTTGCCAGTGACATGCTGAGGGCAGCGTGTAATATGGGGTGCTTGTCACACGGCGCTGAAAATAACTTCATAAATGAAAATAACTAATCATCCACTGTGGAGAGACATCTTCAGGAGAAAAAAAACATGTGATGTGACTTAAGTGAAACCACTGTAACAACAACGGCAGCATTAGCATATCTCACACCTGTCCAAACTGACAAAACTGTCGCGATCAAAGGAGGAGCAGTGACGTCGGAGTGTGAACATTAAATTAAGGAGGACTTCGGGGGCTTTCTTCATGTGAAGAGGATGACAGAGAAAGAGGTATTGGTGCTGCGATGACAATCTTGCAGATAAACATCCTTTGTCATGGTAATCAGATGACGCGGTGGACAGCGGCCATTGGCTGTGGCGGTGAAGAGCGCTCTTCAGGAGCCAATGGCTTTTGTTATCAGCGGCTGGCAGCTGGAAAACCCATAAAGAAATGGAAGCCTACAAGAGGCACTGGGCCCTGAAACAGATTTAATGTGGGACTCATTTTGCCAGCCAGAGTGAAAGAGGAGAGAGATGCGGTTGTTTGCAAAACGGCCTCAAGAGCACCACTAAATTTCCTGAGGAGAGTTGGGAGTGGTTATTAGTACCTCATTCAGCCTGGAATCATCAGTTTTTTTGAACATTATCTTTGGCTTGATCCCGGTTTTCGCTGCGTTTTAATGCTGCGTTCAGTATGTTTTGTGTATTGAAAGAGTGGACTAAGTAATGAGGTTTTGCTATATTTAGTGCCTCTTTTCTGAATGCCATATCTCTGGGGGGATTTGGTGGGCTTATCACTACGTGTACTCATTTGTCAAATGTAAGTAAGCGCTGTGTCACTCCACCACTGTTTGTTTACTTAATTATCCCTGTCTGCTAAATGCATTAACTATCACCTTTGCACAGCTGCTACACACCAACCCTTTAGAGCTTGTCGCACTCTCTACTCTGGTGACATGTGGAAACCGTTTTGTGTTTCCACTTGGTTCTTTCGGTCGCCTGACAATAAAGGGTTGTAACGAGCTGCTTGCGCAGACGACCTGTGGACTGGTGGTGTTTTGCAGGACAGTCTTGCGTGTTAATGTGTTTGAGCACAGGTGAGTTTAGTTGCGCTGCCTGTTGGCTGAATCTGTCCAGTTTTCAGTACTTTTAACAAACTAACAAATTTACTCCGCATTTAGTTTTCCAAAGAAGTTTTCTTTCAGACTTGCAGCCCTGCTGTGCACACACAATGCAAACTGAAGACCGTCACCACTATATTTTATTTGAACATGCCGCATTCATAGTTGCCCCCTTTTGCTGTCGTGATCTGCCTTTCCGTTCCAAGTCATTCTTTCTGTTTTGTCCTCTTCACCACAGATTTGGGAGGGGGTGTCTCCGTCCTGATTTCAGTGGGAGGTCAGCATCGCTAATAACTTCTGGAATCAACTGCTATCCCTGGCAATCATAGACCCGAGTCTGATCAATAGGAGAGATGGAGGCAGCAGGCTGCCATCCAGCCCAGCCCTGATAGCTGCTATTAAGAGTACCCTTAACCACTAACACCTAGGCAACATACTATCCCTCTGTGGTCTCTTCCTCCCATAGACCACTGACAGATGACCAATGGAGCCCTGATTATGAGCCTCAAATTGGAGTTTGTTTATTTCTCAAGAGGGGCCTCAGGTTTGGAGGGTTGTTTGTAATCAATCACTGGGGGTTCACCGAAGGTTTCACATAAATTTTATATTTTCCCGGTCGCTTGCATTTTGTGCCAGCTTGCTCGAATACGCCGATTATGAAGAAAGCATCCCTAATAGCTTGCCGCTGCCCCCAGTCCATTGTAATCTTTAACATATGCCCCATCTCTGAGTCGAGTGCAGTTCAGTCAATTCCAGAGGAAGCTTTGCAAACTGAAAGCCAGAGGCAAACAGATGGACTGCCAACTGGAAGTGCTTCCTAGTTTAAAAAAAAGAACAGATCGTACAGTATAGTCTTACCACATATAAACCACAGCTTGTATCTGAGAGCTTCCTTGCTTTGGCTTTTTTTTTTTTAACCTCCCTTACATAATATGTGTATTGTTCAGCGAGCGCACTGTGAAAGGTGTCTATGTGAAAAGGGGGCAGCAATCAGCTAGTCTCCGTTTTCATACCCCGAGAGCGGTCACTGAACGGTGGAGGGTGGATTTTAATGCTCGGGGCAGATTTTAAGACAGGATGCTGGGTAACCTCACATGCGCGGACGTGACCTTTTAATGGCTCGAGTGTCCAAGCCCTCGATGAGAGCAGCGGCGCCCTCTTTGTACACGTTTAGAAATGGAATTAAAGCAACACAAAGGGCTGTGCTGCTTAAACATGCCTGGGGAGGAGAGGCAGTGGATGAATTTATTATCAAATGTAGGCAGACGCTTTTTTTTTCTCCTTGAGATGTATTGCTGCCTTTCTTTTTCTCCGATTTTGCATATTGCTGCTTAGGTCTTTGTTAGGCTGTTGTCATGTTGTGAACCCTGAATGGTGGATAAACAAAGATGAGTTGTAGCTTTGCTGTCCTTCACACAGTCTTCTTCTTTCACACATCCTAAGAATGGGGATTAGAAATAACTTTATTGTGTTCACCTAAACAGATTTTATTTGTCTGTTATCCTTTTGCTTTATTATTCTTCTCTTTGGGGAAAAAAATAACAACTCGACATTTTCCACATAGGCAGTGCAGGAATTCCTTGTAACGCCCAAACGAATACTATACATCTCATTACAAAGGGGATTTAGCTCAAATTTAGTAAAGAGACTTAGATTAAAGCTGAGTGGCTAATCCCCCTCCAGCCCATAGCTGAGCCCTATTGATGGATCGCTCTCTCTCTCGAGACAGAGGGGATCAATAGGCAAACAGCATCATTGATCCCGGCTGCTTTGAAGTCATGTCTCTCCCAGCCAGAGATCCCCATCTCTTAGATCCCCACTGTCACACTAACCCCTCTGTCCCCCGCTGCCTCGTCTGGTTAATGGGCGTCATAAAACAGCAGCCCTGTTTGCAGAATCTGGGGCTGTGTGAAGGGAGCTTTAAGCAGCCAATTTTACAGACTACGCAATTCATTCTAAAATTCATTTTATGCGACCACGGTAATGGAAGATGCGTATGTATCTCTCTTTCACAAAGGAAATGATGAAGTCATTGGTGCCACAGCGATGTTTATTGAGAAGACGCCCGGTGTTGTGTACGTGATTACTGAAATGACTGAGGGGAGAGATGAGGCTCAGTGATGAGGAATGAAGTCCTAATATCCTGCACTTTCACCGCAGTAACACGTCCCAGATGTGCAGCGCGGGGGTTTTTGGGAAGGCTTCACCAGTGACATCATCACAGTGGTCCAGACAGACATGGGCATCCCTCCGACAGGCAGGCCACCATGTTATTATGTGGTTCTCTGCAGGACTTCTCTGTCTCTCTTAAAACCATTTGTAACAGGGGAGAGATTCAATTTACCCGAGGTGTGGAAATCCAACTTTTCCAGCCCGTGATACAGATAGCGATCGTTTTACTTAGAGAAGTGCAGCAAAGTCAACGGGGGCTGTTTCTCTTTTGTTTGTTTTCCTAAAACCCCTGCCTTCAATTTTCTCAGAAACAAGTTTTTCTTCTTTTCTTTTTTTTCTGAAAACCTCTATTCCTCCCTCTGCCACAATGTGCTGACAGAAGCAGTTATCACAGCTCCCAATAATGTGAGCGTTTCCACTGGTGAGCACAATGAAAGGCTTTGGGAAGTCTTGTTAAATCCATTTATTTTCTAACAATAGAGTATAATGGAGAATCACTGGGATTTCTCATCCCCTGGTTCGGTTGTAGAATTAATTATTTCTTTGGTTTTGGCCCAGTTTTTACTAAAAATGTAGTTAATGGCAGTCAAGGTTATATCAGCGCTCCATGTTGTGATTGTTTGAGGGTTTCATTGATTCTCAGGCAGGCTGGACAAAACTGGCATGCAACCCAAACTGGTTCTGTCAAGTCAATCTATTTTGAGTTGAGGCTTTCTATTTGATTTGATTAGATTAGATGGATGAATATACTGAGGAATATGTTCTGTCTTTTGGACCCCTTCCAAGCTCATTCAGCTCCAACATCATAAAATGAAAATATTTTCTTTGCTCTGAAAATCTTACTCTCCAGTTCAGCATTAAATTCAAAAGGCCCATAAATTTACTGTAAACCCCAAGAAAATGGAGACTAAATTACAGAAATTAAATTTTATTGTGACAATTATGATTTATTTTATGACACACCTTGTATGAATAATTATAAATAAATTGGGCTTGCGCTTAATAATGATAGCTGAACTTACAGCTTTAAATAGTAGCCTGCATACTGAATGTATGTAAGTTATATCCATGTGGGAATAATACTTTTCTACTTGGGCATTTTACCAAAAACTCAAATTGGGTCATACTGTGTGTATGTATGTATGTTTATTCTCTGCCACTGTACATGCTGACAGAGAGAGAAGCCCAACAGCCCTGAGCTCAGCTCATTAGAGAAGTTGTGCGTTGTGCCCTGTCAAGCTCACTTTGCCAAGGTAAGACGTTTATCTTCTCAGAGGAAGGAAGAGGCAGCACAGAAGTTCGAGGGCTCGTATCTTTACGCGTGTGCGTGGATTTTGTAAACGAGGAATGCAACAACAGATCTGCAATAAAAAGATGCACATCCATTTCAAAAGAAGATGGCGTTTTGCGTGACGTGAGCCATGGCAACATTACTCAGCTGGAGGACTCCTCTGCAGCCAACATTTACGTCTGACCTGTAAGCAATCACAGTTTGAGTATAGGCAATCCAAAAAATATCCAGTTCCACTGCAGTTCATTATGCAAACGTGAACAACATGATCGTAAGAGCAGTCAAACATTTTGTAAATTTCTGATATTTCTGCTTAGTTTGAATTGAGGCTGCTCACTCCTGCAACAACTTCTCCACAGTAAGGTACTAAAAGTAATGGTCTTCACCACACCTGCCTCCCACCAAGTTATGTCCATGTGAATATACATTCATATTCATGCATTAGGCCGGGTGACAGCAGGAATAAAAGACCAGCAGGGGCATTAGCCCTTGCAGACCTCCCCATGGCGCCTATTAAAGCACATACTTGTAAGCCGACCTTCCTGACATTTTACATGGAGATGTATTCTGCTCAGCCTCACATACTATATTGATTGAACCAAAGATCAGTGGAGGCCAGAAAAAGTCACTGAGGTAACAGGAAATGACTATTGTGGAGGGGGGGGGGTTCAATTCAAGATTAAGTGAACTTGGGGGGAAAAGTGGTAAAAAGGCATACATTCAGATTTACTGTTTATATCATAAAGATGATCCTCCTAAAATATCTAAGACAAGCAGAAAGACACTGTGTACCCCCACACTGCCGTCCATCTTCCTACTGAGAGTATTCTGAAATGGGGAAAGGTGCGATCATTGGCTCTGACTGTCTGAGGACCCGCTGGTGGACATTATCTGCTCCTCATTAAAGCTGTACAGCACACTCAGCACATTTGTTTTGGATTTAAAAATAAATCGGGCAATACACAGACATTTTTTCAAACAGATGAATTATAGATGATAAAACTCCACTGGATGCACCACATTCAATGGTGAACATGGAAATGCTCTTTTTTTTACAACATGTGCAACAACCTGCTCTAATATGGAATATCTGTGCACACACAACAAATATTATGCAATGCAGTAGGAACGGATCAAATGAACAGAGTGGTCGTGACAGACTGCGCCATGCAGGTTTTTGTGAAACACTGAAACCCTTGCAACAGTGGTGTTAAAATACAGTGGGGAATGCCTTGTTTGATGGTGATGCCGAGGGCTTGCACGCACACGTTCCTCCGCTGCCGGCTGAGCCGAGCTTCACCCCCAGCAGCCCTTCAAAGGTGTAGCAAGTTCTCCCGGCCGAAGCTCTGTACTTAAAGCGAAGAACAGTGAATTTTACGAACCGTTACACCCCCCGCCACTCAAATTCTCCACGTGCAGCAAATTTATCAATCCTCAGCATACACCCAGAGTTTGCTTGAGTTTACTTCCCCTCTCGCTCAGAATGGAGGTGTGCTCACAAATCAGGTTTTTTTTGCATAGACAGGCGCCTTTGTCTGCAACCTTTCACAGTCTGTGCCTGTTTCGTGCCCCCGCCATTCTGCTTGTAGCAGCCAGCAGCAGCAATCCGGGCCTGGAGGGAGTTGTTTGTTTGAAGGAGGCGGTCGATGGCACAGATTGCCCAGCGAGGCTGTAATTACACCGAAATCTAAAATGGCAGCACTTGGAAACGGATGAACTGGTCAATAAGTCACGCTGGAGCCTTCCAGTGTGAACCTTCGTGTTCACACATCTGGTAATTTTCAACCCCCCGACGCAATTAATACTCACAGAGTGGATGGCAACAATTGATTGTTGTGGTGTTAACTGAAATATAAAGTTGTTTTAGGAATCAATGCGAGGGTTTGTCAGTGTCATGGCAATTGCTCATATTTCCCTGTCTGTTTGAGGAGGCATTTGATTGGGGATTGAGGTTTGTGTTGTAGTTTTTGTCCTCTGTTTGAATGTGCGTTGTGTGTGTGTGTGGTATCAGCGGGTAAATGGGTTTAGTTCAACATCTCCAGTGGGGATGTGCTTGATGTCTCGTAGGGATTTCACGATAGCATATATTCAGTTGTTGGTACTACTGCCGTTGAAATTTCCCACATCTCGCCACCTTCCTTCTTCCTGCTTCTTCTTCGCCATTATGATTGTTTATCACCACATTCCAGCATCCACCTTACCTAATACCAATATATTCATTAAGACATATTACAGGTTTCAGCTTTAATAGTGGCTCTTGGGATAAAAAAAAAAGGAGTCATAGGATTTCCCCCTGCCAGTGTAATCCTTCAGGTACACAGACGCACACTCGCAAGTACACAAGCATGCACTTGAGCGGCCCCTTGATTGGCCTCACGTGGCTTCTCTAACTGCCAATTACCACCATACCCTGCATGCCGACGTCACCGCCCAGCACTGGCCCTCCCTTTCCCTTTATCTTCACTCCTCCTTCCCTTTCTTCCCTCATCACTTAAGACAACTGGGACAAAATCTGCCTCCCAGATACTAAAGTTGTCTGGATGGATGAACCTTTCTTTGGCTCTGCTCTTTGAACTCTCTGTCTTTCCAAATCGCTCTCTCCCCGTCTCTGTTGCTTTCCCTCAGCCGCCCCGTGCTCTGAAAGACACATTGTTGTTTTAAGATTTATAACGCCACAACGCCGTTTAAGCTTGTGAGGATATTTTCTTATTAAGCTCTGCACATCAACGTGTCCTTCACCAGACTTCCAATCCAGACTTCGTTTTTCATTGTCGTACAGTAGGTCCCATGGGAATATAAATGCATGCATTATGATTTTAATGAGTTTAGCAGTCATCCGTGGCCCATACACCGTCTCTGTGCCTTCAACCTGTTTTATTATTCATGAGTTCTTGGTAATTGTGATTACGCTTTGTTACTGCACAACTTTGACACTGCGATCACCTAACTATATGAAACAATGAATTTAAAACCTGTACGACTTGGATACATAAAAGTGAGCCTTTTTGTTTTAATTGTTTAATTAAAAGTTTTTCTGTGCGTCTGACTGAGACAGCCAGGCGACTATTAAACCGGCCTCTTTTAGATATCACTTTACTCTGCTCCAGCCTTGACAAAGCTCCTTTCACCCAGGTCGACCTTGTCCTTGTATCTCAGCTACTTAACTGCCACCGGCGCATTGTTACAGGAGCACAGATGTCTGTAGAAGTGGCTGGAGGGCAAAGGGAGAGAGCGTCACGAAATGGAAAGAGTTATTTATTTATTTGCTTGTTTATTTATTCCCTCTGTCACTGCCATGTTGTCGGAGAGTGGGACATGGCAGCTCTGGCCCCCGGGAGGGAGGACAGGGATTTGTGAGCAAGGATGCTTCACTGAATTCTGCAGAGGGGAGGCCGCCTCCCATCTGACCTCTTTGGCACAGGATGCAGTGTATCTAGAAGAAGAGAGGACATTTTTGAGAGAGTGACAGCGCTGTCATTGTTATCATGCAACACATACAGCGTGCCGTGTGAGGCGAATAATGCAGATTGACAGTGTTAAAATTTAACATAGCGGGAAACATGGTCGCGAATCAGAAAGTATCACATAAGGTGCAGTAATGGAAAAATAAGTTGTAGGGTTTTTTTCTGTCTTTCCTTTGACAGCTGTCCGGGCCACTTCATCTACATGTGTAAGGAAAGCTCTGGCGAGGAGGAAGGTGCAGCAGATGGGCCTGTCACCTGGAGTGCACGTGTAATGATAGATGGCCACCTGCACATCCAGGGTGTGTGTCACAAAGCCATTTTGGGCTCCATATTATGTGTTACATCCTGCAACTGTGAGTGGAACTGGCAAAAGCTGCTCCGATGTGCTCTTTCTAGTTGCTGAGGAGATTACTGAGCCAAATCTATTAGAGCTGTTGATCAAACGGGCCTGTTGTGAAGAAATACACATGCTTAAAAATCACTTTAATCTCAGCCATGAGGGATAATCCCAACAGAGTGTTGCTCCACGCTCAACTCTGCATACAAACTTGCCTACAGCGTGGAAACTTCCAGATCCCTTTTTCATTCAGCACCACAGTCGTTTAGCCACAGCACACGAGTTAGTGCTTATCTTTTCCATTTCTTCTGGGAACATCATCATCAACTTGAGGGTTCAGTTCACAAATCAACCAGCTGGAGATCGCAGTTGTGCGAGACACATACAGTAGTCGTCTGCAGTCTGCGACTTCAGTCCTGGCAACACAACATCCTCTCTTGTCCTGAAAACCTGCCCAGACATCATTAGAGATGTCAGAACAGGCAGAGAACCTAAACATCTCATTACGCACACTTGTTTGAGCTTGATGCAGGGTTTTTTGTTTTTTGAAAAAAAATGGTGGCGTTCGGTTGGAATGGTGAGGGGGACTTGACAAATTATAGGGCAATAGCTTTTTCTCCTTAATTTAATATGAGAGGTCTTCTCCCTCGAACATATGCTTGGTAGCTCTGCTGGGTCGAAACTGTTGGGTAGCTTTGGGAAGATATTGGCATAATAAAAAGTCCCTATAATTTGCTTTAAATGTTATTTCCCCTGTGAGGCTAAGTATGGGTTATCCTGCAGCAATATACTGACATCATGATTGAAAGTGACTGATAGGGATATGTAAGTCTCTTTTCAGACAAAAGAAACGGGCCTGTTGTGATGTGCGAGCTGCAGTTCTCAGATGTGACGTGCAAGTTGTGGATTGGAACCTCCGTGGTAGTGTGTGCATATGCTGTACTGAGTATGTTACATCTGCTGAGGAAATTAATTCCCTACTCTCTCCTCCAAGCTGAAGAACCTGCAGATCATACATCCTGCTCTTCCTCCAGTCCCACTTTATTGTCTCTCGCTGGTAAAGAGTGTGTGTGTGTGTGTGTGTGTGTGTGTGTGTGTGGGGAGCTCCTTAGAGAGCTGTCATCCATTGCCATCCATTATCTCTCAGGCTAGCCGTGGATGGCTGAGCACCGTCCGCCCGTGGAGCGCTGTGGGACTCGGGGGGTGAGCAGGTCCCCCTGTCAAAGCTCTCTCTGCAGCACCACCATTAAGCCTCGCGGGGGCCTCCCTGTAGACGACACCACGCCGGTGAGAGGACACTGAGCCCACCCCCACGAGCCCCCTCACCACAAAGAGTTTACGCGCTGTGGAGTCGGTCCGTCGCCTCTCTTCATTAAACTGCAGACTTTTTGTTAAATTACAATCCAACTACAAGGTCATGTCAGTTCACCTGGCTGCAAGATGTCATTTTCTGAGCAGGTCTGTTTTAACCACAGCCAGATTTACTGTGCTCCACTGTCGCGTGGCTGAATATTACATTAGCTGGGTTTGTTTTAGCTGATGTTCTGTGAATGGAATCAGCCGTTCTGTTCTCTCTGCATGGATCAGCTGAAATTTAGGTTAGAGAGGCTGTTGCATCATCTTTGGCATTACTCGTGCTTAAACGGATCTATGGTAGAAGAAGAAACAGCCGCCGTCGAGCTTCACCTATCTTGGGGCGATGTTAAGATAACGCCGCGGCTCAGCAATCCATTTTTGCAGGCACCTATCATTTCACTATTAAATAAACCACTTGTATCTCTATGGTTATTATGCCTCATTGTAATTACCACACAGCCAAAATAATTTTCCACGGAAAACCCCTTCAGGATTTTAATGAAGCGAGCGGCACTCCTGGGAGTGGAAGACTGGATGCTGCGAGGAATGCATGATTAATCCTTAAAATGCCTCTGGAATGCACCTTCTTGGTCTCGATCCAGTTTCAGATCAAAGAAACCCCAAGAAAAAAAAGAAAAGAAAAACAAACTCGTCCCAGCTGTACTTATTGCCTTTGATATCATTAATCATTTAATGGCTGTGATACTGCATGTCTTACTGTTCCTCATAAATCATCATGTTTTTGCTGCTTGGATTATATATATACAGTATATCATTCACACGTTGATAATAATCATGTAAATCATTTCATGTTGTTGGAATTGTGGTCGCGTTAGGCAAGCAAGTACTTGCAAGGTGAATGTATCTTGCTTAATACGGGGGCATCGCTAACTGCTGCAAAAGTATTCTTGTGTCAGAGCCGGGTTCCACCGTGCCAGAGGTTTTTCCACATATCGTACATATCGTAATTTCATTGGAATTTATGTTGGCTTTTTTGCCAAATGCATCCTAGACTTAAAGGGTTTAATTTGTCATTCTTTGTAATTACATATTCCCTTTGTTCACATGTAGCCTTTCTTCTTTACTCATCAGCATCTGTCCCAAAGATCAGAGCTTTGAACCGAGAGGAAAATGCGAAAATGTTACGTGGAAAGAATGGCAGTGAAAAACTAACTCAGGGCGCCTTGACTTGATCTCAGAAGTTGGTGGAATTATTTTTCAAAAGTTGAAAAACATGAAAAATGTAAAAACGCGTCTTTCAAGTTTTGCTGTCTCGCAAGATGTTCTCGGCTTGACATTTTAAGCCGGCCATTGGGAGAGTGCTTGGTGCAGTCTGTATTTACACTGTGATCTGGTCAGGGTGATGAATGCTTTTCTAGTGTAGAGAAAGAAACCAAACATGTAAGACAGACACAGGCAGTACGTAAATAACCCTTCAAAGTTCTGCATGGTTCTGATTTCTTCCTCTTTCATATCCAGTCAGCTCGCGTTGTCCCAGAATGCACTCCTTCCCCTGCCGTGCAGGGGTTTTATAGCAGTCCAATCTAATAACCACAGTCCTGTATGTCAACAAGCGGCAGCCTTTCACAAAAAGGAAAAGGTCTTTTGTTGCCCTCTGTAATAATGAATAATGATGTTCTAGCTGCATGGGTATGTTTTCTTACTCTCTCTCTCTTTCACACACACAAGTCACAAGCCTTGTGACCCCGTGTTCATACCATGACCGCCTCGGTTTATGGTTTATGCTGTTTTCTGACCAGTTGCCGATGGCGTGAGCCAGAGCTGCATTCTTCTGCTGCGCCCGCTGCTTTCTGTTTTGAGGAGTTGTCGTAGCCAGTCAGCAAGCATTCGTTAGGTAGGTAGCACTGAACAAGACGTAAAGACGCAAAATCTTCTGAGTTCAACACTGACCCTGACAAAGGACACAGCTGTTATCGGCTCGGTTTAGTTGACAGTTCCCTCTGTAGTCTTTCAGATAAATGATGCAGAAACCTGGGAAGGGTTTTTTTCTGCAGCTGTAATTGTGTTGTACTTCTCATTTAATGCTGAGCTATTGTTCATGCAAACAAAGTTGCATCTGTGGGGTCAAAGGGACACATCAAAAGCATCTGTACTGAACCCTGGCCAGGTTTCCTCTGTAATTTCATTACACCAAACCTGGTATGAAATGGATTTCTAGTCACTTGATCCTCACACTGGTCAAATTGTGAATATGATGAGAAGCACGCGGTTTATTTCCTATTCTCCTGAACTTGGCTTTGAGTTGTTCTGAGTGTCCTAAGGCGGAGTTGTGCTCCGAGTGAGTGTACCATCTTGTGTACAGCTCCAGACATGTTAGACCGCCAGTGTCCAGGTGAATCACAAACCACGCTTGTTACACGTCACAGAGTCCAAACACGTGCCAATTAATAACTGCTGCAAAATATGGATTTACTTTTTCTCTCTGAGCATCATTTCAACGTGTTCGTCCACATGTAGCTTGTGCACACACACGCAAACATTAGCAGCGTCGCATAAATCACATATCTGTGTGTTACTGCGCTTCTAATGGAACCGGATCTCATCGATTTATGAAACTAAGTGGATGTCTCATTTCAGTCTCCACTAAATAGGGTTTTAATGGCTCCCTTCATCTGTGGTCCTGTTGTGTGCCTCTGAGTCGTAATCTTCAGAGCCATGTAAGGACAAAACAAAGGAATATTGAGCCTGCTGAGACACACACACACACATTATGGTCTGAGAAGTGCTGCTTTGTCAACCTCTGTGAATAGACGTAGGGGTATGGGGATAAGGGGATATGGCCGTCAGCATCTCCTGTTGCATAGTCAACAAGCTTGTCAAACTTCTAGCAAGGATGAGACACCCAAACACAAAAGTTGTCTGACTCATTGCCAAAAGAATATTACCAAATCAAAGAAATAACCTTAGGCAGAAAAGAAATGAGAAAGGTTGCTGCACTGCAATCAAGAAAACAATGAGAATGAAATTTTCTTTTGTGGTTTACAGGGAATTTAACTGGAACAGCCTTTTGCTTTTTGTGCTGCAGAAAGCAATGATGTGTAAAGTTCAACAAAGAGTTTTGGCTGCGAGGACCTGTGTTGACTCCCACCGGTAAACCGCAGCCCCTCCTCCCTTGGTCATCCTCTCCTCTCCTCTCCTGCTGATATTTCACACGTCCGCCATCGACAGTAAAGTTGACCTGAAGGGGTCTCTGGGCTGCTGGGGGGGCCGAGTCAGCTTTCTGGACTGATGACAGGCCTGTGAGCTCGCTCCAGCCGGCGCTTTAGGAAAACTAGCGCCTCTGACCGCCGCACAGTTCATCCATTACATTGTGACGGCTTGATGAATGTGTCAGGCAGTTTAATTAGAGATTGTATCTTTAATATCATCTCCATGTTTGGCGACGTTATTACCTCGGGGTGTGATCCTGTGTGATTATTCACCGCTTTGATAAGGTGATGTGATGAAATGTTATTTTCTCGCGTGAGCGCGGCGGGTAACAAGCGTTCCCACAAGACAGATCATTGATCACGGTGTTCACTTTATGACTGATCCGATTCCAGTCAGCTGCGACTCATGGAGGGCCGCGGGCGCTCCGAGCTGCCAGCCTGCCTGTCACTCTTCCAGCGTCCATGGCCGGCAGTGAAGTGATAGACAGACAGCTGGTCCCTGACTTGTCAAGCATGTTATCATTAGCTTCTTTGTCTGTTTCTCACCAGTACTGCATGTGATATTACTGGCATTAAAAAAAGCACATTTCATTCCCACTTGTGCATGTGGGCTTGTCTTCGACGATAGCTTGTGTTGTCTGTCTGACACTTTTTTGTTGATCTTCTTTGCAGTCTGGGTTTCCTTTCTTAGTTATTAACAGTCGTCTTGTGTAACAACAGATGTCCATGTTTTTTTCTTGCTTTAATCAAATTGAGAATCATGCCGAAACTGTTTTAAAGACATATCAACAGTGAGTCCGAGTCCGAGTCCGAGTCCGTGTGTGTGTGTGTGTGTGTGTGTGTGTGTGTGTGTGTGTGTGTGTGTGTGTGTGTGTGTGTGTGCGTGTGTGTGAAGGTACGTACATGTTGAAGCGAGCACTCTTTTATGTGCGTGCCCGCCGGTGTTTGCAGCTCAAAGGTGCTGCGGCCTGCCTGGGGGTCGCAGATCAGCGCAGATACTGTCTGACAGTGTCTGAGTTTTGTTGGGCCCACGCCTCTCCTTTGATGTGTCACTGTTACCGGGCCCGAGCGTGACGGGCCTTGTCTCCCTGCGACTCATCTCAAGCCGCTCTTCTTCATCGCACAGGCGCACGCTGGCAAAAAGAAAAAAAGAAGACTAATTATGCCATTGAAACAAAGAGGTGATGAGAGAATGAGTCTGTCTGTGATGCTGTTTTTGTAAAGGAGGTGGATACATTGCAGCAATAAATGAGACTGTTTTTCAGGTCTCTTTGGACGAGGTAGTGCTTTTTTGAGAGTGTGTTGTAGCTGTTGTGACAGCGGAGATGTAACCTTGGGATAAACATAATTGTTTGCTTACGTGGCTGGCGTTTTAAATGGGAGCTGGGAGACAGTTGAGACCTTGAGGGACAAAAAAAAGCTGTGTTAAAGCTGTAATAGGATAAAGCACCATCCAGACAGCGTTCTCTTTCATAGACAGCCAACACACTCTCATGCACACGCACGCACGCGCACATACAAACGAGCAAATGCACGACAAACTTTGATTTGCATTCACACTAACGCTCAGGAGCATCCAGGAACAGTCGCCGTCACGCCTCGTTGCCCCTGCGAACTTCCATACACATCCATCACTTGTCAGTAGAGAGCGAGTATGAGATGATGATGGATGGTTTCCACAGAGCAAAGCCAGAGGAAGTGTGTGTGTGTGTGTGTGTGTGTGTATGCACGTGCATCTAGTGTTGCTGAAGGGGTTAGCCAGCTTTGCCTCAGGTGCTGCCTCCGACCTGAAGGTTAATTGTCAGTCAGCATTAAAAGGCGAGTTAAAGTCAGGTGTGTAAACCTTCAGTTATATGTGACAGCTGAGTTTTATGAGGGGGGTGCTTTTTACATCACGTGACGTCCGTCTGACGAGAGCCTTGATTCAGTGAAACACAGAGGTCACTGGCAGTGACTGAACCTTTTTATCGCATGCAAAGCTTGTTTGCATCCAAATCCAGAAGACTTTTCACCTCTTTCAAGGAGAAATTTCACAACTTTCGAGGATTTCCTCTCGTATGAAGAGTTTCCCACCTTTCTCACTGTTTAAATCTCAGTTGTTGAGGACAAAGAGCAGGAAGCCATTGGAAGAAAATCGTTCAGGTGAGCCTGTGCTCTTGTTCTCCCCCACACACACTTTGACTCACGAGGTGAAGCACTTGTCTCGGGGTGCTGAGGTGTGAAGGTCACTCTGACGGTGCACCCCACCCTCTGAGCCAGGAACCACAGTACCTTACCCTTGCCAGCGTACAGCCCGCAGCGGTGACCTCGGGTGCGGCCGTGGTAGGACGCGGCTTGGCGCTGCCCCTTCTCCCACCTAACACAGACGCCGCTTCTGCCCGGCGCCGCCATATGTTTTGCCGTCGACTGTCATACATGGAGGGCAAAGGTGAGAGATGCCCAGCGGTATCATCCTGGCAGAGTGCTCCACCCCATCAGGGATTCGCGCACGCTGTGACACGTTTCCTGGTGGGGTGTTATATTTTGACAGTGGGGTGCGTTTAGGCATTTGTGGAAATGCAGATTCACAGCATGTTGGTTTAGCTCCTTAAATCTTATCTGTCTTGTTAAATAGATCAAATTAATCTTTTAGCCATTCAGTACTGTGGCTTTTTTTGTGTCTATTTTTCCAGCAGGTTTGATCGAATGCCTCTCTGCACTCTTTTGTTTTTTTTGCTCCCCTCCCCTTACCCACGCGTTAATGCGGTGATTAAACAACCTCACACAGTTAGGAGTGACAGAGTGCGGCCACAGATATGGAGGGAATATTTCCTGTTGAATTGCCTCTCCTCGGTGCTTCAGCTCCCCACTTCCTGTCTTTGGGAGAAAATAGGACAGCGCTGCGGCGGCCTGTGGAGTGAAAACAGAGAAGCTCAGTGGAGACCTGGGGAGAAGGGGTCTCTTTCTATTGTTCAAACACAGCACCAACAACATTGCGCTCACAGGCACAAACACTAGTTCATGGTTCCTTTATTCCTAACACCCTGGGGATGACTGTACCTCCTGATGGGTGTCCATGACCTTTGACCTGTGTGCAGCTTCCCCGTGGTGTTTTGCGGGTCTCTGCGGTTTTTAACGTCCCCTTGAGCTCCTGGTCTTATGTACGCATGTGTGCAAATGGACAGTGTATGACAAGAATGCTAAACAGTAGGTTAGTTAGAGGTTTGAACTTTGGACAGAAACCAGCGTGTATGTGCTCTCCCAGCTGCTGCAGCATTTCAGAAAAACCTAATATTGAGTCTGTAGCATCATCTTACATGGCATACAGCAGCGTGCCACTGCAACTGAATAATTACTGTCTCTGTCCAAATGGATGTGTGTTCATTAGAAGACTGACTCACTGCGTGTTGAATTGCCGCTGAAAAGCCTCCTCGACCATCACCGCTGTGACCTACGAGGAGACTGTGGAGAACAACAAAATGTATCTGCACATCTGTCCACACCGAAACGCCACTCCACACAAGGGCCTTCAGCAAAGTCCATGCATTTAAATAGGAATATTATTATAATGACAGACCGTCACATCAAGCGTATGTGTTTGCACGCACGTCTTGAGTGTGTCATGCTGGTTGTGGAGAGGGGAGGGGTTCAGGCCATAAAGCATGGCTACACTCTGACAGGTTTGAGAGTCCTGGTGGAGAGACAAGCCTGAACAGTTGACCTCCTGACTGGATCTTTATGTTAATGCCAGAGAATTTATTAGCAGTCAGTTTGGGCCTCGGGGGCGCCACTACTGATGGAAATTTATGTGAGCGTTAAGTTTAATGACAGAATGAAAGCCGTGATACGTTTATTCGTCACTGTTCTGCGTCCGTCAGCAAAAAAGCAGCGGATGATTAGTGACTGAGCTGGGATGAAACACACCATCTTCTGCCAGTTTAATTTAAAATTTATAGTTTCGCTAACAAATCAGTATATGCGTGCTTAGGGTTTGTTTTGAATTGTATTTTTTTTGGTCAAAATTGTAATTACTAACATTTTCCCTGACTGAGTTGCAAAAACTTGATGCATGATGGAAACAACCTCTAAGTCTCTAAGACTGTAATTAATTTGTCAGTTTTTGGTATTGGCAGGAATGCAAGTCAGATTCTCTTTAAGCCCACTGAAGAACCCCCCCCCCCCCCCGAAAAAGAAAAAAAATCAATTGTGGTTAAAAAAAAAAGTTGTGAAAATTAGTTTCCTCGCAGAAATGGTCTGAAAACCGCGGCTGCATGCTACAAGACCCCCATGCTCCAGCCGGCGACATTTCGGTGGACAGGGAGTAATAACTTAGTATGTTATTGCAAACAGAAGGTCATATTTCTCCCGGTGATCAGTGTTGCTGTGGGCAGCTCCTGTAAAAAGAGAGGCACGCACGTGCAGGCAAAAAAGGAATGCGGGACAGAAATGAAAGGTTTTCCTTGAATACGGGCCTATGCCCACGCTGACAGCATGCAATTGTTAGCTTTAAGCAACTTACCTCTGCAGAGTGTCATTTATTTTCATTGACTTCAGTGAAGGGATGACAGTAGCTTGTGATGTGACTTTTGGCCGTCTCGAGTGGATTGAGTAACAACTGCACGTCTGTCAAGGTAAAAACAGCGATGCCACATTAACATCCGATGTTGGCTCACACTGTGCCTGTCCAGTTTCAACCCCTCATCCAAATCTGTTCCAACCACTTATAAAATGTGGGCAGTATTTTTCTTGTCAGCTGTCCCGGGGCTCTAGATGGGACCAAAACCAGATGTACAGTAATAGGCTTTTAAAACAGTTATATTACATCCTGAACTGCTGCTGAACTCCTGCTCAAACTGCACTTCCTGGTCCGGACTATTGACTCACCTGACTTCAGAGTAATTGCTGCAGTTAACTTAAATCAATTAGCAATCCCAAGCATCATTAGCTGCTTATATTTTGCAGCAACCACCATTACTAATTCAAAACACAGTGTTAATTGTTAATGCTCTGGTAATGATTGGTTAATTGCCTTAATGATACAGTAGGATGTTGATGACTGACTTCAAGGATGGTGGATTTGATTACTTTTTTCACTCCCTTTCTCTCTGTTTCTTCCATGCTTTGTCTATGGACCCCACCTGTGATGACTCATCTTCTCCTTTGTGTTCAGGTAAGAATAAATTCCTAAACTCCTTATCATGCCCCTCTTTGGCTTTTGTCTCATATTCAAACAGATGTGCAACAGCAGCAACAGCCAAAATATTGGCGCTGCTGTTTTCGTTACTCCTTCGTTACCGTACATGTGCTGAAACGTTGCGTGGTTGTGTCCATGTCTGCTGATTCTGTCGCAGCTAAGCTGATTCAGTGAACCTAATTTCGTTGTACTTGACATTGCACGGAGACAGGGAGGGAAACAAAAGGATGTGTCTGCTGAATTTCACTGAACAGCTTTGCAAACCATGGAACGAAATTACTTCCTGGAACTTTTTCTTTTTAAAATTTCATTAGATGTTCCGCTTTTCTAATTTAACACACATTTAGGTGAATGAAAGGATCAGTTGATGAAGTATCGTCGAGATAAAAAAAGTGACGGGATTGAGAGAGGTCTACACAAAGAAGCTCCGCTAGAAGAAAAAACCCAACAAGGTCACCTCATTCCTCCTCTGTGCATCGGTTGTACGGTTGAGAATGGGGACAGGAGGAGTGTGTGCGACAAGATAACACACAAGAATGGCATGGCATAATTGAGATATCAATCAAAGAGGTTATTTCGGGGGTAATTGCTAAGGTCCTTTGGTTTGTGTTTGTGTGTGTAGGAACAGGGGATGGTCTTGAGAATCTATCTTTCCTCTGTTCATTCCTGTTTTTCAGCGTCTCTCCGTGAGGCTCCAAGGCCGAGACGCCGGTCTTTATGTGTATTAACAAAAATAAATAAATCAGCTTCCTTTCTGCTCTTTACAATAATGGCTTTATATTTAGTTATGGCTGCATTTTCTATTTTTTATTTTTCACACATTGATGGCAAAGCTTTTATTTGAGGATTTTTTTCCACTAGAAGTCTATATTTAATTTGGCTGAGGACAATAAATAAATCATTTTCAGCAGAGGGGTTTTTACTTGCTTGACTGAGACAGATCGTCTGTTTTTTTCCAAATTGCAGATGCCTCATTTTGAAATGAAACTCTTCAGTTACATTCGCACAGTACTTCATGTTTATGCATGCGGAATGTTTCATTTTATTAAATGCCAATCCACTTTTATATCCGTATGGATGGCCGTTGGAGACTTTTTGAGAGGCACCGAGCTTTGTTTTAAGGGCAACACGGAGCTCATGAATATTCCATTTCCTCATGAGATTACTTCCTGTAATAACGTGGCTCTGCTCCCCAAGGAAATCCTGCTACAGACGCTTACACACCCTGCGTCACGCACACACACATCATCTCTCGCACATGCCTGCACGTGAGCGAACATTACCATGTACACAGTACACACGAGTGCAGGTAGATTATTTATATATTAGCATAAGAATGTTCACTTTTAATTTGCCATTTTCTGCCCAAGTGCTCTCAGATACTATACTCCCTGCATGGTTAAGTCAGAGGATAAGCTTTTAATTGTGTGGTGGAAATGAGAATAATGGCCTTGGGTAAACTGGGTGGGTTTAGTTTTTGGCTTTCCTGAGCCAATAAGGTCCCATTTCGTCATTATTTATCATGCTGCTACCGTGCTGATGCGTCAGATGAATCGTTCAGAAATCCACCTTCCAAAGTTTCGAATAAGTAAAGTTCATGACTGGAGGCATTCATGGAAATGTGCCTGCTGGCTTTGTTGCCAAGAGTTAACTCAGACATTTGATACCACTCTCATGTCTGTACAGTAAATATGAAGCTACTGCCAACAGACAGTTATCTAATTTAGCACTTGCAACAGCTTACCCGGCTCTGTCCAAAGCAAACAAACAACAAACAAAATCTGCAAACCAGAACCTCCGGAGCTCACTAAGTGGCTGTGTAGCTAGGTATCACTGGAGATGAATGCTGGAAAAAAGGGTTTTATTTTTAATTTGGGTGAACTAACCCTTTAACTTTGGCTACCACAATACACTACCAATATGTCAAATCACTGTAAAATGGACAAGAATGTTCCTGTAAGAAATAATGTGGAATTTGAGTGCAGCATTTTATATTTATTTTAATACTGGAAGGGGAAATGTAAGCCCTCCATATATCAGCGGGATATGGGAATGTGGTTGTGTGTGTTGGACTGAAGACATTAGCAGGGCTGACTTTACTGCTGGACGTCTGGATTGGCCATCATCACGCACTCTCATTTTTACAGATTGAATGGAGGACATTTTTGGAAAAAGGGAATTTTACTTCACCAGCTTTTTATATATGGCCACACAGTAAAGACTTAACAAGTTAGTCAGCCCCTGACTGCTGCCTGTGTTTTTAGATAATGTGTTTATGAAATGGAACAGTGGAAAGAAATATAACAGAGGAAATGAAGGAAAGAGATGTTATTTCAGGATGGAAGGAGGGGGTCCTGGGGTCTTGTCCTCCTCTCCCCTTCATTCACTAACCATCTTCCATTTCTTACCCCTCATTGGCATCTTCTTCCTCATCTCCTTCATCCCTTAACATCCGCTTCTCCTCAACTGATTTGAAAACCAGGGGTTCACAACACAGAACTTCCCAATCAGCACTCACCAGCAACATTCAGATGCGATCAACTTGACTGACGCATGAAGCGCCCAGTCATCGGCCACCGGCGAACTATTATTCACATTATTCAACCAATCGTCATCCGGGGCTGGCGATTAATGACGGCTCCAGCCGACCATGAAGTGGACATGATGGGGGCATTAGAACAGGCAGTTGGGGGGTGGTGATGTGGGAGAGTGGGGGAGAGGATGTTGGGGCATGTTGTCAACAGGCCTGAGATGTGGATGACAAATGAGCAGTGCTGGTTTCTCATCAAGCTGTTATTCATGGAGCTGTGTCTGATTGAATAATGGAGCTTCAACACAGAGTGGCGGGATTGAAGGCACCTTTCATGTGGAATGGGGGGGCTTCCTTTCATAGATTTAAAGCACCTTTGGAGCAAGTATTGCTGAAGCCTTCACTCAGTCTGAATTGGCTTATTGATCAGTCGTTGATCGATCAAATCTATGAATTGATTCGTCACCTTCGGCTGTCTGAAGCTGTGATTGCTTTCATCCTTGTACATGGGTCAGTGCTTTACGTGTGTCCCAGTTTGCTCGGGCCTCTTTCGCTTTGTGACTTTGCAGTGGAGCGGTAAAGTTCAGTATTAGCACCTCTGCTGTGGCAATGAGAATCATAAAAGAAACACTAGTCATTTGATGGAAGAAATATTAACTTCCCTGTGCAACTGGTTATGTTAAAAATAACAATCTGTCTGGGAGTCTTTGGAGTAGATTTCAAGATTGATTGTCTCTTTTGTTGGGATTTCTTTCTTTCTTTCGGCATTTGTTTCTCATTTCAAATCGTGTCAGATTTTTTTTTCTCTCGGTTTTCCTAACCGCGTTACTGCTTTGAATTAAAGGTGTTTACGAGTATAATACTTTTCATGTTCATGAATGTGTCCTAAAGGAAGGGGAAACATTAAAAAAGAAAAAAGGGTCCAGTGCTGTTTCAGAAATTGCCGTCTGCTTGCGGGACATAAAAAAAAGGACTTTCACTCGTCGGGCTGACGCGGACATAAAAGCTGTTTGGTGCTTTGAAGCCAGGAGCCTTTTGAGAACTGACGCTATGCATCAGCACTTTGTGAGGGCGACACGAAGTGCCCCCCTGCCGGGGGCCAAACACAAGACAATGTTTGGAAAAGATGAAATAGAAAAATACAGCCTTGTCCGCTGAGATATTTTCAGAAAGTATTTATCAGAATTTCCATGATTGAATATCTCCCAAACTGTATGTCAGGTTTCTCTGTAGACTGATACAGTGGCATATAACGTCCTGTGTAGCGGGACTGAAACTGGGCGGAAGACAGACAGACAGACAGACAGACAGCTGAAAAGAGAGATGGAGACACATAGGACGGGAAGGAAGGACCACAGATAGTCATCATTAACTAGCTCCAGTCCTCTCGGTGGTGGAGCAGATCAATACGTTGTACCCAGCCCGGCTCTGCAGTGGAACCAGCTCCACACGGCCTCTCATTACTGCCTGTACAGGCCCACGTGCAGAGACACGCGTGCACTGCTCACATGGTGCGTCGTGGTGGGTCGTCGGTGCGTGTTGCCCACACATTACACATCTGAACAAACATTTTGCACTGATTTTACCCGTTTGAAGTATTAATGGGCTTTTTCTTTTTTCTTTTTTAAAGAGCAGCACTGCAAACTCCAGGCTTTATGCATTCAGGTTCAGCAACAGGTTCAAAGCAGTGACCTTTTTTGTTTCAAGACGGTGCCTCTGGCACGCAGCGACAGCAGGCTGCACAGATTTTGGTAGTTTTCTTCCCATGGGGTTTGTAGAGTAAATCTCAAATCTGTTTTTTTTTTGTTGTTTTGCATTTTATTAAGACCTTTCAGCACACACACAAACACTGGCACACATGTGCGTGCGTGCGCACGCACACACACACACACACACACACACACACACACACTTCCAATCATTCCAAATCCCAATCTCAACGAAATTAGGTCATAATATTTACTGTGTTAACGAGTTTCTATTTTTGAATAATGAACATGGAGTTAGTGGGATCTGAGGAGGGAATTGGGTCTCAGTATAATCCTCCATGCCTCTGGTGAATGTAAATGTTTTGTATGTGAGCCCGGTTGAGCTCCGTTCTGGGCTGCTTGTATGGAAGATGGATTAGTTTGCTTTTTTGACTCTTCATTGCAAATTATTTTGTTTTAATGAAACAAGAGGAGGATGAGAGGCCTGTGTCCTTTTGCTGTGACTGATGTGTAGGGGTCATTTTGTGAGAGTGCATATACATTAAGAAGTGAATCGTTTTTGTTGAAAAATAATATGCATCTGCCCTTTCTGGAGTTTTCCCATCGGCTCTTCCACCGTGCGGAGCAGCTCACGGAGTCCTGCAGACCCCTCCGATTTGCAAGTCCAGCGAAGTTCAACAAGCCAGAGGCTGTTGCCGCCGAACAGTGCCACAGAGCCGCGGTTGTTTTCCCACTCTTAATCAAATAAAGGACAGACTGTTTGCGCAGCAGTTTGTCGAGGTCCGTCGTCTTTATTCTCTCCGCGTGGCACTTCATGCTTTCACAATTAAGTTAGTCAGTCTCTCAGGGAGCTGCAAGTGGCTCCACAGTCACTCCGGGAGAGTGGAAATGTGATCCAGAAAATACAGCTGTGTGTATCTGTGTGTTTTGTGTAATTTCCTCACACACACACACACACACACACACACTGCAGCACAGACACACCAGATGTTCTTCCGTGTTTTATAGCTAGCTGCCCCAGGAGAGAGGAGAGCCACCTGCTGGAGGAGGTGCCCCGCTCTGTTGCTGCTGCCCCGCGACCTTGAATATCTATACAAGCATCCATCTGCTTCCTGTACGCACCATCCTGCCGTTACATTAAACCTACATTACGTATGCTAGGTAGCGCTGTGGCTCATTGTTTGGTATTGTTACCTCATGGAGATGATGCTAAATCCACAGAAAGGGGAGAAGATTCAGCTTCAGAGGTTTCAAGGCAGAGCTTGAATGAAAAGTTTGTCCCTTAACTGAATTTCAAGTCAAGAAATTTAGTTCCATGACGCTAAGTTTGAGAGAATTTGTTTATTTGTTGTCAGTCTTGTCTACACCCATTGCCAGAGTATATATCTTTACATGTGCTGGTACTTCCTGTGGGATATCAAGTGGCAAGGAGTGCTCCTTTTCTCCCTCAGAGTGTCCCTCTTGACCGGTTTAGCGCTCCCTTTGGTCAAGCTCACATAGCTCCTCCTGCCCTCCAGTGGTTTATCTACCCCAGTAGGAAAACAGGGTCACCTTTGTCCAACCTTTGTCTCTGTGGATGGTGCCGGTAACCATGCTAGGACAACAAAAGGCACACTGTCAGCCTTCTTGCTACAGTAGAGTACACATGGCTCCACAGACACAGCAGAGCCCCACGTAGCTCCGTTAATGACCCATCACACTGTGAGCCTAAGTGACGGTGTTGTCGTGCTGTGATGTCCTGGAGGAGCTCCAGCACCTGCTTACCATTTTAACTATTTATTGCATCACGGCAATGGAGATAAATGTACGGATGAGGAGAAACACAAGTGTCAGTGAAACATAATGACTTCAATAGGCTGTGAAGCCCTGGATGTGTTGATTTGATGCCCAGTGAAATGAGATATGCATAATGTTTAAGCTCCAGTCACCCTGCTCTCTCTCAGCCTCCAGCCTCCATTTTGCAGAAGAGTGTCATAACTCGGGTGTCATAGCAACCTATCCTTCAGGAGTCAGAGAGCGGGAGAGTAAGGGATGGGGGAATAGCGGATGGACTGGTGTAGAAAAGCAGACACTGAATAAAAAATAAAATCTGGAGGAAGAGGAGCAGAAAGAGGAAAAGCAGGGGCGAGATGGTAGGGAAAGAAAGAGTGCAATGTATAAAGGGGTGGGAAATAAGACTGCAGCGGTTCAGGAAGGAAATCACATTCCATCAGAGAGTCTTACACATATATCTTTAATTGGCTGTGAGATGAATGTGCCATTTATATTCCCACAGAGACTTTATCTCAATTTTGTTATCAGATTTTATTCCATATCTTGGTACTTGAGTACCCAGGTTGCTCTGCCAATTTTTTGTAACTACTAGACACATTTCTCTGTTAATGTGTTATCCCAGACTAACTGGCAGACATACAGAATTTTGCAGACACATACCGTTAGTCCAACACAGCAGTCTTAAATGAATTTCGCTTAACAAAGTAAGTGAATAAAAGAGCCTTTATGATAATTCATGCTTTGGTTCAATAAGAGTAAAATTGGAATATCCCCTCTGGTTCTCACTGAATAAGTATTTTTACCTAACCAGAGTGTAATCTTTCAATAAGGGTGAAGAGTAAAGATGGCTGCACTCTGCCTCAGATCCTGTTTTTTTTTTCTTTTTCGCTTGGATAGAAGAAATCTATTACATGGAGCCGGGACAAAGGTCCTGTCGTGCTGTAATGTGCATCTGTGTGCGTTTTCCTGCTGCGTTGCTCCCCTTCACACAGGAGCTAAGTCCCGCTGTGTGATCATGCTCAGCCAAGCCCACCCGACCTCCTGCAGACACGCAAATACACACTGTTATGCACACGCACGCCAAGGTATATACACACACGTGCGGTATATGCATACTTGCACGCGACGTGCTGCACCCATTCATACAGCCCAAGGAGCAGAAGGTTATAGTAACAGTATTTTCAGTCTTCCCAGTGCTCTCGGTAAAGGAACTGATCTAAGCTGTTTCCCATTGGCATTAAATATGCATTAGTCCCAGCCTTTCATGTGGGCACTGAGCTGTGTTTTGTGAGAGAAGTCCCGGGGATATTTCCTGATACTCACAGCCCACCAATTTTTTTATCTTCATCTTTTAATTAAGAAGGAGAATGAGGTCTGCGAGAAAGAGAGCTAATCTTTATTAAATGGAATTTCTGGGCCACTGGGTTACTTCAGGGCTGGTTACGAAACATCCCGCCAGCAAACACCACAAAACCCCCAGCTCCGCGATCCATTATTCCCCATCAATTAACCTTGAGAAACCCGCAGGAGGAGACCACACTGAGACAATACGAGGCAGAGCACGGACAGGGGGGTTACGTGCCTAATAATTATTTCAGCCACTCACCTGTTATGTCTCATTCTCTTTGAATTATGTCGAGCTCAGCTCTCATCACTGACAGGGTCCCATTGTTCATGCCCGTCGGTGAGCCACCTCCGGCTCGGGCAATGTGCACGACCCCTGGGCCTGCAGGCCTGCTCCCATCTTGCATGAGGACACCACGCTGGCTTAAAAGGTGATTCCTAATTCCCGCAACACGGTGGCTCCAGTGACCAAACACCGGCAGCGGTTATTTCCCCTTTCCCCCTTGGCAGTTTGTCCCTCTGTTGTTCCATTATCCCTCTATCTGTAATTAAAGGCAGTCAAGGGAAACTGAGGTGGAGTGAACGAGTTGAGGGATAAGTGTCTGCATTTCACATCGAGGATAGCTGACGGCAAAGATCCAAGCCTTTTCATGGCCTGGGGGGGTTGCATAATTAGATTATTACAATGCAGTTTTAACCGAAAAAGTCATAATGAGAAAGTAGGTCATCTGTCAGCGCTTTTTGAGAGATTTCCTCATCTGATCTTTTGTGGTGACTAAAACCGCTCGGTTAAGGTTAGAAGAAGGATTAGCGTTGTGTGGGTAAGAAAAAAGCCAACAGCATGTTTTGTTTTGTTTTGGGGTTTTTTTCTATAAGCTGCATCACACTGCCTCCTGCTTTGGCACTGAACGTAAAACACAGCGCTGGTCTTTCTGCGCAAAAAAATCAGTGCTGTCTTTTTTTTCTGGGGAGTGGTCTCATTTTGTCATGAGGGAAAGTACACACTCCTCCAGCGAGTACAGAAACCTGCTTCTTAGTTTTCTTGTGTGTGTGTGTGTGCGCGGGTGCGTGCGTGCGTGCGTCTGTAAATAAAGACGACACTCAATAATTCCATCCTGCCAGCACACGCTCGGGCTGCAGTATCGCACGCTGCGAGCACGCCCTGCTCGCTCTCATAAATCTGCGATCTCTCCCCGCTTTTTTCCGTCCTCCCTCTGCAGAAGTACAGAAATGTTTAATGCCAGTGTTCTGTGAGCGTAACCTCATGCCAGGGCTTTATCTGTGGGCCCGCGCCCGCCAGAATTGGACAAGATTGGAACCTGTCGCGATGATGGGGTCTCTGACCCGGTGGGGCTATCACAGGCCGTGTGTGTATGTGTGTGGGTGGGTCGGGGAGGGTGCATATACACACGTCTGTGTGCGCAGTGATGTATGAGGATGCAAACCTTCCAATAGAGCCTCAAGGGCATGGCTTCGCTGCCATAAACAAGCAGCCTTGGTTATCAGTAAGGCGGTTAATATTGATTATTTTAAATGGCTATCACATTACACTCATAAATATACATTGATTACACATCCTTGGGTTGACATCCTTCGATTTGCTTTTGAAAAATGCAAAACCATTAAGCGCTCATGAAACAAACAGCCATTTATAAATTGTTATTTATACAGTGAAGGCTCCTTTGAGAGAAAAAAAGCTGTTTCAGAAGTGGCTATGCCCACCGACTGCCTCAATGTGAAGATTAATAGAGTTGCTGCATTTATTATAGCCGTAAGCTTTCCAGGAACATTTGGAGTCATTTCCTAGTAGTTTTACCCATCAGTCGTGTCACAGTCCATTGACAGAAAACAAAATGTCAGTCACCCCAGAACAGACCCCACCAACCATCTTCTCCCCCTTCCACTGCAGCATAAACCACCATACCTTCCAGACCCAAGACTTTACCAGTGTACAATCACCGTGTCTGCAAAATAATACACACATCATTAACTGTGGTCTACCCCTGGTTATTTAATACACTATTTTTTTCTCTCAGTCTGTGAACTACCCTCGCTGGGAAAGCCTTGAGGGTATAGATAGTTCACATATACCGCCGCCAACACTGCAGAAGAATGTTGCAACCAAAGTCAGCACTCATTCTGTGATGAACTGCGTTTTACCCCGTACCTCTTTCTACCACGAATCCTCCTCTCAGCAGTTCGGGCTTCTGCTTCTCCCTTATTTCCTCCAGCAGCCGCCGGGAAGTGTTGATCACCTTGACGTTGGTTTGCCTCGCTCACCGTGGGTGTAAATAATCAGATTTGTGACAAGAAAGCAGCCAGTCAGAGGAGGTGAGAATTGAATTTTTGAACTCCCATTTTATCGGCCTGGTATGAATAATCTTCAGCAGATGAAGCGACACGCCTCCGCTCATGAAGAGAAACTCAGTTACTAATTTCAGACAGACACAAGCAAAGATTAGAACAAAACTGAGTGACTGGCAGAGGGACTGGTGCAGCGTGCCAAGATGCATGGATCCCATCTTTGCCAGATCTGGCGCTCATACTGTATGCAGAGTGAAAGCATCTTCTGTTCTTCACAATACTGCAC
Source organism: Psettodes erumei (assembly GCA_016785225.1). Classification (NCBI taxonomy): domain Eukaryota; kingdom Metazoa; phylum Chordata; class Actinopteri; order Pleuronectiformes; family Psettodidae; genus Psettodes; species Psettodes erumei. Next base: position 116,107 of record JAFBJZ010000635.1, on the reverse strand, counting down.
AGCCTTTAACAGTGAAAAGGCAGTTTTTATGTTGGAGCACATCCACCCTGCTCGATCATTTGAATTCATTTTTACATTTTATAAAAACTGAGAAATATTGAATTGTCACAGTGTCAACTAAAACGATAATGTATCCCAAGGCCGTTGCTGACACAGATGAGTTTGAACAAAGTGCTCATGCACATTTGATAGACCACAACCTTGTAATTTCGAGCCTTTGGTCGTCCAAGAGACTTGGAACAAGCAACGGTGAGGGGAAATAGCAGGGCAAGGTGAGAAATTGAGTGATGATTTGTGGACTCTGCGTCTTGACAGGCTCCATTTTGTGCAGCCTACACAGACACAATAGTTCAACATGATGAAAAGCTGTGGAATTGATTCAGAAAGTGGAGGAAGAAATAAATGAAAGTCTACTGATGCGACTGACTTCTATCTACTGCACGTTTGTAACATACAAGCATACATAGAAACTGTTTTTTTTGGTTCACATTCACAGACACTTTTTCTGGCTTTTGAAAGCCACAAATATAGATTTATTAACAAACTCAATCTTCATTGAATGGACATCTTTCATGCTCTTGTATAATAGCTCATAATGTTTAAATCAGGAGCTTGCCTTCATTTGAACCTGCCTCAACTTCGCTCATTGTGTGAATCCTGTTTTTGAGATTCCATCCCTAATCATTCTCATCAAAAACAAGGATGTAGGTATTGAACATTTGAATAAATGAGCTCCCCTGGAGCTTGACAGAGGAGGACGTGGAGTGGATTCAGCCTGGAGGCAATCTTTTATAGAAAGAGCGGCAGGGAGGTTGATCTGTCTTTATGCGCTTTTAATTACACACGGCTGGCTGGGCTCCAATCCCCAGAGAGCCGGGGTAAAGCACACGTCAGGACCAGCCACCTCTCCGCTGGCAGCTCAGTATTACCCTACCTAAACACCCTCGAGGGAGGCAGAAGGGGAGTGAGTGGAGGGGGAGGCCGAGATCACGGGCACCTCTTGAGGACAATACAGGGTTAATTCAGCAGACATATTTACAAGAGCCACAGGCGGCTGTCAGTCATTCCTCAGTATTTGTGACTGACGTGCGGTGAAAACAACTGTCGAGACCAATCACAGCCTGCAGGCCCACATACCCAGTATATTCCACATGCCTCACACATAAATGGTTACGTGCGTGTGTTTTGTTACGTACATGCAGATCTCTCCACGAGGAAAGCTCCATCTGAAAGTGTAAACTTCTAAGTTAAGGGAGCCCTGGAGAATGACATGTGGTGACCGTTATTGGCGTTCTGTCTCCTGACTTTAACCTGCCGGTTTTTCATCTCGGCCGTCGGATGAAGGAGAGGCCGTCAGTGTCACTGCGTAACGTGAGAGGACAGACGTGCAGCGCGGCCACGTCTGCTGTGACTGATTGATCGGACAGACGACACTCAGCTGTGTCAGGTCATGGGATTAGGCTCGGGCTCGCGTGTGTTGTTGTGTTCGCTGCCAGTGCTCGCTCCAGACTGCACCTCTGCTGAAGACCGACCACGCTCATTCATGCGCACGTAAATCCGCATCGATTCACAGTTCCTCTCTCGCACACAGGGTTACACTCTCACACGTCTTTCGTCGACACACATTCCAGCAGCCCTGAGCACGCTGAACAGCCAGAGCCGGGGGAGTAAGGCTCCCTCACACAGAGAGACCTTTTATGTGTCGGAAACCCTTGATTCAAATGACTCTCACCTTCCAGAACCACACTTTGCCACGAAATGAATGGTATAACCTCCAGGCAATGTCAAGGTGAAGGAAACGTGTCAGCACCTCCCTGGTGAGCTCCGCTCCGCTCCGGCTCTCTCCAGTTAATGATTCGAGTGCGAAGAGTGTTAACGTTGGCCAGGCCTCGGTCACATGACCCAGAGGAGATGGTCGGGGGGGTACAGACCGTAATCACAGGCAATCATCAGCTCTCTCAGTGGATTTCTGCAGCTCTGGACTGGACTGCTTGGCCCCAGACCTGTGATTTGAGCTGCAAGGTGGAGTGAGACAGGAGAAAAAGGGTGCGGATGAGGAAGATAATGAAGATTTATGACACGGAGAACACACAATTGACAGATTCCAGTGATTTACCGTAGGTGCGAATGCCCCACGGTGGCCCTACTTGCTGGGTGAGAGCCGGTGACATTGCCCATAGCGAATTCAGTAAATATCTCTTGCACTATTTAAAAATAAGGAGCTGTCAAAGGCCTGGCTTGGATGGTGGAAGAAAAAGAATTTGAAGGTCGGAGGTTGAGAAGTGGATCCAAACCCATTGGGTCCAAAGTTGTAAGCAGGCACACAGTACATCCATACAAACACTCGGCACAGTTAATAGTGTGGTTTTAGGGTTCACAATTGAATGAATACGTAGGTTTGGGGGCAATTTTAAGATTTTATTTCCTAGTTACCAGTTGACTGACAAATGTGCCAATGTTATGCTGCTTTGGCTAAAGCAATATGACATTAGCCAAGCTTAGCTCAAATGTTTCCAAAGAGAGCGGCCCACTGTAACGAAGCTCCATCTTATAATTTGCATGTTAAAAGTAGCCACTTTCACTTCCCCATAGTTGTGAGAGTCTACAGACTAGGAGTCTGCAGATACACTAATGGTGATATGAGGCTGCACAAGCACACTGACATGCAGACAGTGACTCTGCTGGCACGATGCTGGCCGATGATCTCAGTTTAGCGTGTTCAGGGGCTCACCGACGTGATTACAATTCATTCTGATGGGGACATGCATCTGGATCCCAAATTTTTATGGAGCTCCTTCCAACTTGTCAAGAAATCATCCTGTGGTGACCATGAACGTCAAGATTTCATAGCAATCATACATCCATTGAAATCTGTGCATTTCCCTACCTTCAGATACACAGATAGATAGATACTTTGTTCATCCCCTTGAGGGAATCTAAGCAGAGCTGCTACTGAATCACAGCCACTGGACTTTAAACAAGCCATATCTTGGCTCAGCTCAGCTTTCAACTAAAAAGGAATCCGTGAGTATATTGCACTCGGGTGAGCAGGGAGATACAGTTCACCTCCTCCAGTGGTGCCCTTTCCAGTGCATATGACAAGCAGAAAGCGAAGCGTATCCGACTTCACCTCGCGGAGGAGAGAGGACGCTGCCAGCGTCCACCGTGTGTGAGCAGCGTGCAGCTCGACGCTGTGAGCCCAGGCGTCGTGGCCTCTCCACCCTCCAGGCTAAGTGAAGTGGAGTAATGGAGTTCCGCTTCCTCCGGCTCGCCGCTTCTCTCTTCATCAACACACAACCAGCCATCCTACATATCCTGCGGCGCTGATATGCACAAGGAATACACAGCGGTTGTTTTAATTTAATTTTACATCGGAGCTCGCTGGTGCCACTCAAAGAGCGCTTCCTCGCAACCAGCAGTCTGATCCGCTGGCCTCCCTGGGCAAAAAATAACCTCTGCTTTTATGGTTTTATGCACATCGGCTCTGCCTTTGGAGTTGTAAACTTTTACATTGCGGTGTGTGTAGTGATACTGTGTGAGAGAGAAGCCTTGGACTGTTTGTCTCTAACCCCCAGTCCTACGTGCTCTGCGGTTGAGCCTGGTTGTCTGCTTTCTACTGCGGTCTTTCATCACGTTTACTCCCCGTTCTGGCATGCCTACCAGTATAGTATTTTGTGTGTGTGCACTTGCGTGCGTGTGCTTGTGTGTGTGTGTGTAAGACCAGATCTTTACTGCCATCTAGTGGCAGAATGTTTCACATCTTTGAGTGGGGTCAAGGAGATCACCTCTGAGATCAACAATGAAAAAAAAGAAATATTGTAAAAGCAGAGCCATGAAGTGTCATGCAGCACTGTGCATATACAGTAGGTTATATTGGTGCAGCGGGTCAGTTGAGTCAACGAGCAGGCGCTAATTATTCTCCAGTCCCTCTGCGCATTGCCACTTGTCACACATTTGCATATAAATTACTTTAAATGTGACGCTGTGGCTAAATTCCTTCACCGATTAAAATTCATGAATGCCTTTGAATTTTGTCAGGCGCGGTTGGTTTGTCGAAAAGCCTTTTGATACCTTTAAAAACTCACAGGTGTGCGTGTGCAGAGGAATTTAGACTGAAATTTAGTGAAATTCTCTCCCGTTTTGTCGTCTGAAACGCTGTCCTCTACCTCCTTCTCCCTCGCTCTCTCTCTGTCTGTGCTTAGACTCTCAGATAGCGGATGGTGAAGGGAGACATGTCCCTGTGTGTATATACAGCTGCCTAGTTATGGCTGGTCACAGCGATCAGGATTCTGAAACAGCCTGTGATCGCTGTCCCCCAGCACCAGGACAGCAGGGATAATTGTAATACCCTATGCTCTTGAGCTGTGTTGTAGCGCAGGTTGACCCACGTCTGACCTTTTTATCATATATATATATATATACACACATATTTTGGACATATAAGCGCCTCTGAGCAGAATTTATATGCAGGCTCTCTCTCTACACACACACACACATACTCCCTGATGCTACCATCTATTGCTAGTGGGTGATTCGACTTCAGACAAGTACTCTTGTTCAGTGCTAATTTGTGTCTGCTGGTTGATTGTTTGCCTCAGGAGGAACAAGGACGACACTTGGTGCTAAAAGTAACTGAATGGCCTTTTTACACTCCGCTAATTGATTCTGAAGGTTTAGATTAGTTGTGCACCCCCCCCCCGTGTGTGTTTGTTTAAGTGAAGGAAAGAGAACAACAGACACAGAGCCAGATGCACATGAACAAATAAAAGATTTACTGACACTATAACCAGTGGTGTACAGAGGAGAAACGACGTGAGGTCAAACACAAGCACAGTGAAGAGGGGCTTCTCACAAGATGGTAATGAATGCTTTGAAATGCTCTGCGTTGCCAGTGTAGCCTCATCACTTGGAAAACACACAGCAGCTTCTCTCAGACAGAGCCGGCTCAGCAGCAGTGTAGCGCCTCAGTCTCCAGCGTCAGGGGAGCGTATGGACCCTTTGATGTTCCTGTACCTGCGAGAGCGCGCAGCCTCCGCACCACGCAGACGGCAGCCATAAACATTTTATGTGTCTGCCTCTGTGTGTGTGTGTGTTCGTGTACATGAACAGCCCTCCTTTCATATTGCACGTTCCTCGGTTATACTCGATCTATTGTACACCTAGTTTGCCTGGATTAAAAGAAAAAAAAAAATCAGTGCCTCTTGTTTATACACATTCAGATGGAAACGCCAGAGGGCTTCATTAACTGAGACACAGGCTGGTGTGATTCTGAAAGAGTCAAACATGGTAATGCAGTGATTACAGCTGACTGATCCCACCAGATGGTGTAATAGAAAGTTTCCAAAACTGCCTCGCCAGGGACTCGGAAAACATTAAAAAAATATTTGAGCCCATACACAGGAATCGTGCTGTCCAACCGCTGGAACAGAGAATCTTGACCGCGTTTTCTCATCCGCATGTGTATACACGCCTGCACACCGCCTGTTTATATACTTCAGCCACATTGCACATCCTCCAGTTTTTTCTTCTAATTCCTTTGGTGTGTGTTTACGCGAACCTTTGCCCCGTGTTTCCTTCTCTAAATGTTGTGACGGCAGGTCTAAACAGGATGCAGGTCAGCTGTGATATTAGTTTATGCAGGAGATATACAGGTTAGCCAGAGAGTCACTGGACTGAGATCCCTGTGGGTTTGTCTTCTGTGAGACACGTCACGCTGCACTTGAAGTTTAAAGATTTAACAACCAGCCCTGACAGCCTGTTGAGCTTCACGACCTTAATAATAATATTGGCTCAATCAAATTATATGCCTTTTTATTAAGGTGTTCCAGTCGTGTGTGCAATTGTTTTTTTCCATGGAACATTGTTTCCCATAATACTGCTGCACCCAAAGTAATCACATTTGCGCTCTAAAATTCATTTTGTGAAACAAAGGAATGTGGGTTTGCCCTGGAAATGGCTCTGCCGCCTCACGCACTCGACTGAAAAAGGAAGACATTGCAGAGTGTACTTTCAATTTGCTTCGAGCTGTCTTGTCTGTCAACAGTCTCCAGAGGAAAACCCAAACTGACCAGTTGGAGCTTCTGTGGTCTCTCCGTGGCATCTTTGCAGCCTGGACGTGTGGTTATTTATTTTTTCTTCATAGGAGGTACATGTCAGCGCCGGTCGTGGCTCCATAGTATTTTGAGTTTCCATTGCTTTTTAGTCCGCGTGCCTCCATGTCTACGATCTGTTTCCTATTTACCAGTGTGTCAGTGTCAGCTCACCGTCACCCTCGCATCTGGAAGACCGTGTACCCTCTGTTATTTGGTCCTGTCAGCAAGACTGGCTCGGTGAGCCGTGTCCCAGGGGATGGATTTGGGATGGAGAGAAGAAGTTGCTCTGGTAGCCGTCCAAGCCCATGTCTGTCCTCCCCTGCCCCTCCGTTCCCCTCTCTTTTCTTTTTTTCACCCCCATTTCTCATTCCTCCTCTCCCACGACCTCAGGGAGTCCTCGGGAGGTGCAATGTTCCAAAATGGGATGATTTTTTTCCCCCACTTCTTCTTTTCTGGTCTCTCTCTCTCTCCCTCTCCCGAATTAACATTGAAAAAAAAAAACCTAACCTCACTGCTGAGTGACTCATTCAAATAATTGTTGCTTTTAGCTGTATCAGGTTTCTCTTTTCTCTGACTCTCTTTTCGCTTTTCTTCCTTTCCCCCAGTACAGTGCGGTATCTGGGCCACTTGTGAATTAGGGCCTTTGAGTGAAAAGGCAGAAAAAACTAGTGACATCAGAGAGGGAGAGAAAGAGAGAGGGATCCAAAACCCGAGTAGCCCTGTAATTTTCTGCTCTGTTTCTATGATTGAATGTATGACCATTACAGACAATTGAGTCGAAAGGAGATTGTCCTCTCTCTTGTGGGTCACGCTGTGTGTGTGCGTGTGTATGTATGGCTAAACATGCCTGTAGCGTGTCTTAATTTAGCACGCGTGGCTAAGGTGTGTCTAGGTGGAGCCTGACATTCTCAGCTTTGACGGGAAGTCACCTCTGTAGGAGTGCACCGGTCCGTTCAGGGCTGAGCGGCAGAGGCGAGCCAGAGACGCTGCATGCTTGTGTGTGTGTGTGTGTGTGTGTGTGTCTCACAGCTCGTGGGAAAAGACAGCAAGAACAAAAGAGACGAGAAGTGAGATAGCAAAGGAAAGGGGAGTGGACCCAGAAGAGGAAGGCCAGACCAGCTCGATTTTGAAACAGACAAGAAAGGCGATACTTGCTGAAACTTTTTTTTTTGTTGGGAGAGAAAGGCAAAAAAAAAAAAGAGCAAGACGTGGAGAGGTCCCTCCCCCCCTTGCCAAATCCGAGTTACTGTAGACTATCCTATAGCTAACCCTCCCTCGCTTCCCCTCCTCTCCCCATCCCATGTGAGCAGCAGCCTGATGACTGGACCTCTCTGTGTCTCCGCTCTGCTCGCTGCTTTGCTGCGCTCTGGCAGACATGCATTGTTCTCCACTGTACACTGCTTGTTGCCCCCGTTCTCAAAGACTTAGCCTGTTGTAGCTCTGCTCCGAGATTGACTGGGAACGAGCGTGGCTGCCTTGCGGTGAGTACTGACACTTTAATTTTGGGCTTTTGTCAGGGGAGAAGAAGTGTCTCATTCATTTGCTTCACCGGGACAGAGAGCACGTCTGACGTGTCTGAGTTTGGTAAACACTGAGGTGATACACGCGGCAGGAGATTTTTGAGAGGAGGCAGTGAAAGTTGGCGCGCCGCGAGGAGAACGGAGAGAAACTTTTGTACGGAGTGAGTTGGCGAGAGGAACGCTCCAGGTAGTTTCCGAGCTCCTCTCCTGTTTCTGACTGACTCCCTTTGTTTCGCTGACTCACTCTATTAACTTAATACACATGGCTCAATGCTGTGTGGGTGTGTGTGTGTGTGGTGTACATGTGTTGCCATTGTGTTCGGCTTTTGGGAGCAACTCTTTGCCTATTTTATGTCTGTCCTCTTCCGCCTCAGCGCGCATGTGTGTGTCAGTCAGATTTAATGATTTTCTCCTGTGCGCCTGCCCGACAGCGTAAATGTGGGAATTAACTGAGACTCACGGAGAGAAACACAGAACAGAGGAAGAGGAGAGCGGCTGGCATACTACCACCTCACTGTTTGTCATCACTCTCTCAGGTCCTTATTGATTCCCTCGTCTCTGCTCACTGAACGAGAACAATAGCCTCACGCCCGGCCAAGACCTCGACTAAATAAGCCAGCTAAATATCAACACCGAATCTCCTGCAAGATGTCGTTCATTGATTGGCTTTGTCGACAGAAGCACAGACACACAAACGCATGCACGCACATAGAGACGCACTCACATAATACAATCGGGCCTAGTTGTCTAGAGGGACTCCATTGTTTGGTGTGTATAATTGTTTGTGTGTATGTGTCTAAAGGCTTGTCCAGAAGGCCTTGGACAATGAAGTCTGTCAGCAGGGGGATGTGGATTTCTATCTCCCTCTACGCCCCCCCCTCCTTTTCCTGTCAGAGTCCCCCTTCACATCTGGATTCCCCCACCCCCACCAGCTGACAAGGAGCAAGGGAGCGGATGAAGAGGGGAAGGGGGTGTGGATGGTTGGAAGAGAGAGGGATAGAAATGGGAGGAAGGGGAGTTTGCTCAGGCCAGAGACACCCCCCCCCAAAAAAAAGGCAGGAAGAGCGTACCTCACAATGTCATTGTGAGTGACCAGTGTATGAGAGGAAACACTAATACTGTACACACAGACGGGAAGCACACTCACATGTGTGCGTATAGTGCGCACAGATAATTTGGCGTACACAAATTTACTATACACACACAGTTGCACCCGCTCAAAAACACATGCACTGGTGCAGCTGCCAGCGACGTTTAAGCCCGCTGGAACCGACTGGCATGCTCCTGCGGTGTTTAGCTCAGAGAAGAGAGTGCTGATGTTTCTTTGGAGGGCTTTGGCCTTAGCGTGTGTCAAATTTTCAATGGGGGTTTTTGCTCAAAGGCTAAAGCTGTCAAATCAAGCCCTGTTCTCTGTCGATCTCTTCACTCCCCGACCTCACACCGCATCAGTGTGTGTGTCTGTCCGTAGCTGGATTCAGATGACGTTGACGCCGTAATGAAAAGCACCACTTTAAAAAGAATCACTTGGCCTGGATTAGATTCACTTTTCTTCGCTTTTTCATTTTCGCTGCCAGAGAAAACCCTGTGTGCCAGCTGCTGTTGCGACACTCTGCCAGAGCTGGGCAACCACTCCTGTGCATGTTTATCCATACCAGGGCACACCGGGGCAGGGCCAGGTGCCGTGCCAACAGGTGTATGTTGACATCGCTGGCTTCGAACAGTAGGCGAGAAGCAGCATGGATCCACGCGAGGGGTGAAAGTCTCCCTCGCATCTGCCTCTGCAGCTTTCGTGCAGCACACATGCTCTGCAGAGGTTTGCGAGGGGGGCAGTGATTGGGACAGTGATAAAACACCAGCCTTCATTTCCTCTACAGCCTCCCAAGAACTGTTTGACTGCGCAGCTTCTGCCATATGTGCATGTGTAAGTCAGTCATCTCCCTCTGCCAGTGCAGCTGGTCCGCCTGTCTGTCTAAACTTCTGCTCTTCAGTTTAATTCTGCCTGCTGCTTTGTGTGATTTACGGGGCGAGCGGTGATGACGTTACAGTGCAGGTGGCATGAGTGCCACTGAGGTCACTGTTGAAGGGGTTTGCAGGTCTGAATTCCTCTCTTTGTGAGGTGGCACCACTGTTAATACTGTTATAATATCTGTTAAAGTCTTGTACACAGTCAGTTTTAGCTTTTCAGTCTAAAATATGATAAATATTATAGCAATATGTTGAGACAATGGCCCTGCTTTTGTGTTTATTGTGACAGATAGTTGTTTTCCTGGTCTGACGTCAGCCACGTTAGCACGTCTTACATTACGTCAGTACTGTATGTCACTACGCAGACTGAGAACCCCGGCCCATGAGATACTGTCATTTGGCACGAGAGGCATTGCACTGCATAGTATGTGTGTCAATCAGAGTGAAGAAGAGTGTTCAACTGGCTTACAAAGCTCGGGTTTGTTTTGGTCACAGTGATAGCATTTACGCAGCAGTGATGTCACCACACTGTGTCCAACAATGGGAAACGGAGAATGGATGGAGCAAGTTCGAGAACACGACTGGTGACAAAGAACCCACCGCAGTGTGACCAAATGGATGAATGAATGAATGAATGAATACGTCAAAAGCATTGTGCACAAAGCTAAAGGTCATTTAGAGCCTTACAGCAAACAGTTTATTCAAGGTTGTGACACTGAAAGCAAATACTGTCACACACATACTAAACCAAAGCAAAACAAAATCAGTAAAAAGTAGAAAACAAGGTTGGTATTAATGGCTTTCCCTGACATTCAGCCACACAGATGTTTCAAAGCGTGCTACATCACAATCACCTGGGGTATTAATTTAATAATGTCTGCTGTGAGTTGTATTGAACATAAGGACTCCAGAGAAGCGTTTTTTTTACTGATCAACCTTCTTTTCCTCACTTCTCCCACTCATTCAGCCGCTTTTGTTTTAGGACGGACGAGTCTTAGCAGCACGCCAAGCTTATCTGTCTCTCGCCAACCTGTGCTTTTTATGTTCCCGCTCTTATCTTGGCACCACGTGCGCCCTGTCAAAGTCAGTTCACACACTGCAAAGACAGATTACAGCACCTGAGATGTGACACATACTGCAGGTCTGCACACAAAGAAATGTCGGCATATGTGTTCTATCATGTGTCCAAGCTGCCCACATTTTGCACATTTTAAAGACAAAGACTCATTCACTGTAATGCTTCATGTCTGCAGTATCATTAATATTCTTGTCGAAGGTTGTATAGTTGAGGGTTGGAAACAAAAGTTCAAATAATCGTCTCCCTGACTTATTTTGATCGCGATGTTTATATTAAAAAGATGTAAAGATGTGTGTATACGTCCATAGATGTATGTGTTAGGGGCCTGCAGACAGAAATACACAGACAGGTGCAGGATCTTTCATGCCTGACTCAAATCCCTTCACATGCATCCATTTGCTGATTATCTCTACCCCGCTGCATGGTGTTTTTTTTTTCCCATACTAGCGCTGACTGTGGTGTAATTCTCAGCGGTTACTATAAAGCTGGCTTTAAAAACCCATCAAATCTATTTTGAAACAAGTCAGAGGCCAGGTACAATTCTCCAGCAAAATCCGAGTTTTGAGCGTGTCACAGGTTACACGTCATGTTGAGATGAGAGGATTACAGCTATTATTCGTGGAGGGGAAAAAAAAGAACATTTTCCTGATTATAGCCCCACTCTGTGTGTGGATACAAAGAGCTCTGATTACTGCTGGCACTGCCGCCCCACTTCCCAGGATACCAAGCATTGACTGGCACAGCAGGGGGGGCCAGCAAAGACTGGAGGCGCACACACACACAAATGTATCAACATGTAGGCACACATCAAGCACAGTGATTAACACTTTTGTAAGTCAATCTCATGTATTACTGTCAGTCCATATTTCCACTTTTCTTTTTTTTTTTTAAAGAATTGCACAATTCTTTAACGGAATTCATCTGTACTGAATAAACACAACACAGACAGATGTTGTGGCACAGAGCTAATATTTGAAACTTTATGTATGATCATCCCTTTGAATGATGGCATACATGGCATGTCACCCTATTCTCAATAAAGCACTAATAAAGTTAACATCAGACTCGCGCACACACATGCTTTTTCCTGTTTGTGTTGCCCGTGGCAACGACTTGGCAAGGGATCGCCGGTAATGTCAGAAGTGATGTACGAGTGTTGGAGCGGGTGGGGATGACCTCAGCAGAGGGGGAGTCCCAGAGGACTCATATCAGCTGCAGCCAGCGCTCACCGTCAGGACTTTCTCACACTCGGGGTCTGCGCTGACAACCGAAGCTGCCCCGACCCCCATCAAACGCCCCCGTCTGATCCTCCCGCAGCCATCACAAATCACCAGCGCGCAGCGTGGCGTGCAAGCCAAGCTTTGTCTGACGTGACAAAACAAGGGACTTGGAATATTTACAAGGTGGTCCCATAGAATCTTGAACCACCCAGTAAATAGCTCTCTATCCACACACACAGGCGGGGCTGCAACCAGGAAAATGTTTCTTCACAAATAATAAACTGTAATCCTCTTATCTCAACATGATGTGCAACCTGACACACACTTAATACTCACATTTTGCTAGAGAATCATGCATGCTGGCTGACTTGTTTGAAGGGAGATTTTAATGATCTTTTACTCTGGAATCTAGAGAAAATAAAATGTACATTATGGCTCTTTTGATCACTGAGGGGCGATGTAGAGCAGTAGAAGGAATAGTAGAAAGTTAAAGGAGTTAATTCTGTTATTGGGCTTTATCTTATTCATTTTCTGGGTAATAGCTAAGATTCAGGCATTAAACTGAGCTTGTATCCATGCTGACTGTAATGTTTTCATGAATCTTGAGGTTAAAATATTTATTAGATATGCCACTAAGGCGAATTTAGCTGTTCCATTCAATGTTTCAGGACACTCTGCTGCAGACGTGCCGGTCATGGCTGTTAAATGAGAGAGGTGGCAACAGATGCATGATGCCCCTTGGTTTCACACGTCTCCACATATTGAAAGTTGCTGTCAGTACTGTGGTGGAGATGCTGCCAGCAGGCCAGTAAAAGACTGGAAGAGGACAAAACCACCAGTCCGTGTAAAATTGAAAAAAACAGTGAAAAATTGGCTTCACAATTTGCTTCATGAGGCACGTGTTATATGTCGAATGCATTTGGGTGACGAACATTTAGCGTAAACAATTTTTTTTTAAATGCATTCAATGAGTCCAGCCCCTCTGTTATGAAACAACTTTGAAATGGTCAGTTTTGTATGCTGTAATTTGAATAGGGTGTAGTTATAGTATTTCCTGTAAGTCAAGCCAGTGGTTATTCTCATCAGCCTCGGTTTGAGGGTTTTGGCTTTTGGCACCAGTGTCCTGTGGCTTTTTCAGCGGGCAACATCGGCATCTGTGTTCATGTTATTGTCTGTTGTTGGCATTAGTGTATTTTTTTGCTGATATTTAAACCCATTAGATCCTGCTTTTTGACACACTCGACACAGCTCATCCATTTCCCCCCAGAGCCGTGGCCTCTGTCCAGGTTGGCAGAGCGCTGTCCAGCTCTTGCCTCTGGTTCAAGCGACAGTCGATCCATAAATGAATGGTTGCCTCTTCCCGGGACAGCTGCGCCACCAGTCACGGATGGGAAAATAATCACGGAGGCACCGACCACGTCCATGGATACATATCAGGAATGTGTGCGCTTTGTTGTCCAGGCACAGGCGAGTGCGTGCGCAGACACACGCGTGCCCTCATGCGCATGAACCTGCTTGGGTGTGTGAGTGCGATCTGAACTCTTGTTATGAGGTGTTAAGGGATCAAGAGCCAGTAATGAATCGCAGGGTGAATTATTTTTCTTCTCTGGATTCAGTCTGCATTAACTTCTCACTCGGAGCTGGGTGTTTAATGGCTGTTGTAAAAGTAAAGGTTGGTAAACACATAAAAGTGCTGAGGTGAAGACAGAGCGTGTTCTGAGTGTGACAGAGGAGGACGGGGGGGGGGGTTCATGTCATGGAGGGCTGGAGTCGGCCTTTTACTGCATATTTGAAATTAACACAGTTCTTCAAACTCAAACGTATCATAATCATTCTCATTCTTTGCAACTATATTTTTGGTAAGTTGGGATCTTTGTGCACATCACAGGGCAGAGCATTGTGCTGACACTGCAGATTTGCTGTATTTGGTCACTCTTACCACAACATGTGTGTCGTCTTGGCGCTCGGTGGCAAATGTGAGTCAGACCCAGTGGGGGCGTATGTATTATCACTGCTTTGCCCCAGGGGGAGCTATTGCTCTAGATGTGAACCTTAAATCCCTTGTCCTGTCCTGCCCCGTCCTGCCCCCGGACCTGTCAAATGTCCCCTTGTAACCTCCCCTCCTCTTCTCCACCTTTTCCCAATCACTTCTCCCAACTCCCTGCGTCTTCTATTAGTCTCGTTAAGTTATCGTCAATAAAATGAATTATTTCCAGACTTTTTCCCTCAGTTTCGCTCACTGACAATGACCTTAGTTTACCCACCTTTCATTTATGCCATTACATCATGCCAGAAACCCAGGCCGCAGCTGTAAACATGTTTCCACCACATGTCCTGCTGTCTGATGCCAGTCATTTGTGCGCACAAACACATTGAATAAGAAGTCTGGTTGAGGTTATGACTGAGCTAAACCCCAGAACTAGATGGTGTCTGAGCCTTGGCCCGAGTGTGTTCAAGCTGCAGTTCAATCTCTGTGTGAGTCAGTGCAAAGTGAAGATGTGCTGCTGTGCCTCAGGGCTCTCCAGCTTTATCCCCGTAGATCGTGTTGAGCTTCAATGTGCGGTGAGTAAAGACGCGTTTCACTCGGTATTGATATTCATGTCAAGAATATTGTTAAAGCATGACAATTGTTGGTTTGTGTGTGTGTGTCTGTGTGTAACACGGCAGAGCAGTTGCCTAAGGATCAGAGGTTTGAAAAAATAGCCTGTATTTTTTATGTGCTTGGTCAGTGTTTGATAATCAGTTACAAAAACGCTCCAGTGACTAAACACATACTTATTGTAAGTAAATGGACTATATTAACTCAAATGTATTGAGCTGCTTCAGTTGTTATGGTTACACTGATCTTCATCCTACATTTGCCCAGCTCTGTCATGCCGGTCCAGACTCGTGGGAACAGAACCACAGTTGTAATAATGCATTCCGCCAAAAACACACCCATACTTTAACCAGCTCAGAATAATGTTTTTAATCATCCTTGAGAGAGGGCTTTAAATAATTTTGCTCAAATTTCAGGTCTGTGCTTTACAAGCCACATGTTGAACATATTTTTTCTGCTCTGAGATCATCTTGCAGCTGCCTCTCAATCTATTCCAGACATTGATATGTCTTTTTAACGTGTATGTAGAGAAGAGAGGAGGTGAGGAAAAGTAATTGATACTGGGACATTTATAGGTCTAAGGTTGCGACCATGTAACTGCAGCATTCATGGTTTAATTGTCTCGCTTCAGGGTGAGAGTAATTACTGTCTTGTCCAAGTATAATGAAGGTTTCTGGGCAGTGCTGCCACTGAATGACCGCTACAGTAGATATACATGCATTCATGCCATGCTGTGATGCCGTAGATGCAGCAGACTAAAAAAAAAAAGGATAATCAGAGAGCGGGAAGGTAAATATTCCACTGGTTCTGGGCCATATGCCAGCTCTGCACCACAGAGTATGGATATCTTTTCAGCCAGCATGGGCTCAGCACCAAGCCCTGCAGCACAAAACTCCTATACCAACACAGGCCTCCTGTGAGTGTGTATACTTGTGTGTTTGTCTTGTCCTCCGGGGACCTCTAGCCCCTCTGACCATCCCTCCCATGCCCGATGATTTTTTATGTCTGTATTTGGCCATGTTTTGCAGCCTGTCAGATTGATCCGAGGCAGCCTCTCCTTGTCCTCAAGCTCTCGCCCACAAGCGTACACACTCGCCTACTGATATTTAAAGGAAGCAAAGGAAGATCCAGCTTCTCAAATGTGAGGATTTTCTGTGTTTCTCCTTGTTTTATATAGTTTTATAAATAACCATCAATAGCCCTATAAGTATTCCCTGTTACAGCTACCACTACTTATGAAATGCCCATTAACTGCCAGTGAAATTGTACATTTTACTTAAATAGGCACACACCAGTCATACAGTCTATATGGTCAAACGTGGAATCTTCCATTTAGGACTGTGTTCTTACCTCAAGTGGGGACATCAGTACATCCCAAACTTAAATCTCAGTGGGCCCGTCAACCTTTGTATTGCTTCTGGTCCCGCTGAGCGGTCTTGGCTCCGCAGACGCGCCACTCTTCCAGAATGGTGAAGGGGCAGTGGAGCAGGTCCATTACTGGCGCATTGGCTGGCCTCTAACCCAGACTGGAAGGACAGTCATTAAACACACAAGGCTAATCGCCGCCAACTGCTCCATTTGTTCCATCTATCAGCATGGATGCGGGGCTGTTTGTTGTTGTTGTATTTGCTAATGCGTGCGTTCACGTGTCGGCAGGGGGTGCACGCTGATAAAATCTTGGGGGACGTGGGTAACAGAGAGCGACAGAGGGACTGGGCTTGAGAGAGCGAGGCAGAAAGGTGTGTTAATTGGTTGTGAGCGACCGTCTGGACCAGAGATTTCAGACAGGACTCCCCACCAGCTTGTAATGAGGTCTGGTCAGGCTGGAGCAACCGTCACCACGGCTCACGCCAAGCATCAGGGCATTGCCATGGCAACCTCTAAAGCCCATTTACCACCTGATAGGTTCAGGTTCATAATGTAGATTAAAAAAAGAATTTGACAGTTTTACTGAAGAAATGTTTTAGTTGGGCTGGTTTATTTCTATCTAATGAAAAAAAGATGTAATATTCTAGTATCTGCACTGAATCTCAGGGAATGTTTAGCAATGATGTAGAAAAATAAAGAAGCAAAAGAAAAAGAAGTATGAACTTTATTTTGATGAATAACTGTTGAATTCCAATGAACAAATCCACTGCCGAGGCACAATAATTTACATCGCTTGCAGGGGGAATACAAGAACCTTCATGTATTTCACTTTAATTAAGAAAGATGATGAAGAAGAGGAAGATTCCATTCACGGCAGTGTCTCCTCTTCTTTCTCCTCATATGAGCATCAGTTAGATCTTTTCGAGAGCACAGTCCATAAGTTTGACCAGAGCCTCGCATGTTGCCATGTCAACCTGCTTAAATAATTAGGAAAATACACAAGTTTTGTTTTGTGTTTTTGTGGCCGGACGCTGCCACTGGGTTCATATTTTACCAGTGTAAGCAGGATCCTCTGGGCTAAAATGGGGGGGGATTCCTGTGAAAGTGGAGGGCTACAGTGGTTGAGCTGAGCTTGCAATATGTTTGTGTGTTGTGTGGTTGAGTTTCGTGTAGACAGCCAGAGACAGATTGAGACTGTGCAACACACACACACACACACACACACACAGTGACCAGGGAGTTATGGGAGGAATGAAACACTGGTATACTGTTGGTTGCCCTGTCTGCCAGTTGTCTGTGCTGTTTACCAAGAACTTCCATTAACTGTGTGGCTCAAATATTTTTCAGTGTGACCCTAAGATATGCAAACGATGGTAGTTATGGAAGATACTTCTCTTTAACATCAAATGTCACTGATGATCAAAATGATGTATGTGCAAGCTGAAAATGTCAGAAAGCAATGCAAATGGATGGGGGAGAGAGGAAGCACAAGTCAAAATAATAAATTATTGGGGAAGGAAATGTGAATGGAGCTGAATGTGCTGTGGTCAAGGTTACATTTTGGACCAAATCGGCTAATGATGTCAGCAGAGACGTCTCCACATACTGTACAGTACATGCCAGTCAGACCACCAGAGTATGGAAGCAGTCGTACAGTCAACAACTCATTCTGTGGTACTTGAGGAACAGAGGCGCATCAGCTGGTGATTTTATTTTTTTTAATCTTGTGGTTAATTAACAAAATGTAAATGTAATTTTTTAAAGTCATTAAGTCTGTGTCTGTGTCAGCAGGATTTCTGAAAATGGACTTCTGGGCAGTTCAGCAGACAGACAGGGCCTCTGCCAAGGAATTTGTGGCTCGAACAATGAAATAAGCTGAGACTACATGCCAAATGTTAAGGGAGTGTTTATAGTTTGAATTATACCGTTGGATTGAAAATTGAAGTCATAAGAACAATTTGTTAGGCTGTGAGAATCTTAGGGTATTTATGGAGGTTTGTACGCTGAGTATCTTCATTAGGAGTGATTATATTTGTGAAACAGATGGAAACTAAGGTCAGTTTCCCTTCTTTGGCTCTTCAAAATTGAATTATAGTATGGGGAAACTATTTGAACTCTGGTGCTGGCCCAATACGCTCCAGTATCTTTGACAACAGACTGGTATAACCCCTAACAACATTGGGATTTAGTTGAATAATAGGTTAGTGTTGAAAATCTCTCTGCTTTGAGGTTTTGATATTCATCCACTGCTGTGAGTCAGAAGGATTTTTTGCACATCAGCATGTATTTTAACATGGCCGTTTATTTGCATGTAATGTGCCAGTGGCCAACTACGTGTGACAGATCGTGTGTTGCGGGTTGTGTGTGAGATATACGATGGCTGAGCGAATGCTGACAGTAATTACAGAAGGCCGTACCACAGAGTGGCCCGGGGCTGGCCGAGGAATAAGTTATTATAACAGCTAATACATAACAAAATGTCAGCCATGTCTGCAGCTGTTGCTGCTAGCAATCCGATACGAATCTACTGGGAAAGTGAAGCTGTAAATGCTCATGATGCATAGCTCTCTTTGTGATTTTTTTTGTATGAAAAGATAATAAATGTGGGTTTAAGGCATTTTAGATTTAATTTGCAGTTTACATAGACCTGCAGCTCATAATTCTGTGTCAGGGAGTGCGTGCTACACTGTGTATCTGTGTGTGTTTATGTGTGTGTGCCAGGGATAATGTGGCATCTCCAGAACTGGATTCCCTCTCACACCACACTCCACAAGAGACTCTCTGTCTTCCTCTGCTTCTGGACGAGCTGAATGTTGTCTGTTCTCTGGTTTTTCTACAAATCAATGTGGCTCTGTAAAGAAATATATTCCTAGCTTATCGACTAAAGATCCAGTTCTAGCACGACAGATGTAATCAGCGCCAAAAATCAGCTTTTTGTGAAAGCTTTCATGTTGGACCGACGTTTGTTGTACTTTTTTCCCCGCTCTGTTTCACGCCATGCGTGACATTCGCTGAGACAACAGGTGAGGGTGTTTAGAGGGAAGAGAAACAAAGCAGACACAGGCCCATAAAATCTTTATCGAGCCCCACTGGCTACTGTCTTGTTAGCACTGGAACTGTACAGTAAAACGCTGCCCCACCTCTGCATGTGTGAGGGTGTGAGCTTGAGTGTGCGTGCACGCCTGTGTGTATGTGTGTCCGCTGTAAAACTGAGCTTGGGATGAAACTGCAGGCGATAATTATGCAGTGTGTTCACAGCACACATGGTCATTAATAACACCGAGGCCAAGCCTGCCTTTACTGTATCTAGCTCAGAGGCTAACATATGGCAGAGCGGCTGACTTGACATAACAGGATGTGCAAAAGGGATTTAATAGACTGTCCTGTGTCCTGCATGGGCAAGGGGAGTCTTTGCTCAGTGGCTTGTAAGTACATCTGACATCAGCAGGGGGCACCACCATGTCCCATGTTAGTGCCCCGTTCTCAGAGGGACCTGGAAGAAAGCATGAGCATGGTAAAGCCACTGATTAGCAAGAGACGTACGATAAAACATGTGACATTTAAAGTACATGTCACTTACTATGAATATGCCTTCCTGGTTGCCACACGTTATTTAAAGTATTACTTTGATGCATCCATAATTGAAATTTGAGCAAAGTTTTTCTTCGGACCGTGTAGTATTACTATCCAGAAGTGAAAAATGGTTGGCTGTGGACCACTCGCATGCTCTCTCCATCTTGTAAAATAGCTTTGCCACAGCGCAGCGCACCAGAGTGAGCTAACCAGTCGAATGTATGACACGCTGGACTTTAGCCACCGGCCTGGCACTGCCACCCTGTCACCAACACAGCTGCCAGCTGAGTCTCCCGACCTCCAGCCGCAGCGAGAGCAACACATCTCCACTGTCTGCACCTGTGGACTGGCTCCCATCAACAAACCTACGCGCACACGTGTCCCGGTCTTGTCATTTTCAAACACGCCTGGACAGGGTGCTGTTTATTCTTCCCCTGTACCTGTTTGTCTTTCATACATTTCACTTTCCTGCTTGCATATATTTACTGAGCTAAAAAAAACAAAAACAGAAACCCCCAAACCCTGCTGTGTACTCAGCTGAAGGACTCAGGCCTCTCACACAATGCTGCTCATACCTTTTGGAAGCTCGCTTACATCCAAAACAACATCTGTCCTTTCAGTCGCGCCTGATTAAAACACCCTGGAATCTTGGTTCACACACTGGCACGCACACAATAGTGTAACATAATCACCGACCACATGGCTACAGAGGCATTCCCTGCATAGAGAATCAGGGAATCCAGGGCTTAGCAGAAATATGCTTTGTTTTTATATTAGTATTTTTTTTCAAGACAAAGCACATGAAAGGGACTTACAGTTAGCACTGGGTTAACAAAACCTTTGCGTTATTACTTGTAAATGCTTGTGTTCTTTACTGTGGAGGGCATGCATGCAGGAACTCCATGTGTACATGTCATTGGGTTGGAGGGTATGCAGTCATATAAAGGCAAGCCATACAAAATTCTTAGAAGAAAATGTCAGCTTGTATTGTGCTGCAAACTGCCGGCTGTGGCGTGCACCCAGTCAGACATTATCTCCCTCTCTTTGTCCATGTTGTTGTTCTCAGTGTTCTCCACGTTGCTGCTGCTTATCGCTTTTTTGTGTTTATATCACGCTCTCTGTTGTTTTTCCTCTTTATTCCCCTTCCTCTCTCTAGCCCAGAGGTAATTCCTGTGCTGATATTTGAGGTTAGCATTTCCCCAGCTTTCAAAAGTCTCCACTGTTATGGTTGACCACCCTATGAAAAGTAATACCAAAAGCACACAAGCAGCAAGTGCCAGGCATTCATTATTACTCCCTGAAAGCATTGTTTTCAGTGGAAAGACCAGTGTGTTGATTTAATTTAATGACTTGCCTAGCTGGGGGAGGGGGGGGGGGTGGGGGAGATACCAGGGAAACAGTAATTAGTTGTCATGCTAATTGGGCTTGTGTGATAACTCCCACACAAGTCTTGGCGGCATGTGAAGCACAGTGGGACTGGCTTGGCTGCCTTCTCATCTCTCTAAAACACACACACACACACACACACACACACACACACTTTCATGCACACAAACACACATACATGACCGCACAGATAAATATAGGCAACAAATGCTCACATCCACTGTGGTTCAAAGAAAAAGGCCCAGAGACTGTCAGGCCTTTGACCCATCAACTGAGAGGAATTAATGATGTGAAAATGTTGATCCCAATTATGCACTGAGAGAGCGCATGCTGAGAGCCCAGAGATAAGGGTTCAGGACATGTGATCCAATTAAGGTTTGGCTGTAAACCTGTATATGTTCATTATATATGAAAAAAGGGAGGAAGACGTAGAGAAACACAGAATAAAATGAAGGTGATAAAGTAAGATGTTGTTATCCAATCAAAGACACTGTGCCTCCAATGTTAAGAGATTATATTATATATCTATACATGTCAGTGTTGCGTGCTCATGTATAGCATTCCTCAAGTGCGTCGGTGGTGCCCTTGTGTCCGCCGTGTTGTTAATCACCCCCGCCAACTTGGATTGTGACTCCCCCCCGAGAGGCTATTTTCAAGGCCCGAGGTCGCCGACCTCCAGGAAGGGTCACTCTCACTATCAGGGGAGGTCCAGCTTTGCTTCGCTCGAAGCCATCTGCATTCTTTTTCTATCGCCATCTCCATTTTCTCCTCGGACTCGGGGCGCCTCTTCACCTCATGCATCTTCGCTTCTGACCACTTTAGTCCCGAGCACTCACGGTTATAGACCCAGAAGGAGGGAGGAATTTGACCTCTTGTTTGTTATGTATTGCGAAGAATGAGATGAGACACAAAAATCCATTCTTCTTTTCCTGTTATGCCTGTAGTTTTTACTCTCTTTTAACTTTCACTAGTTTGATACTAATTAGAATGATATGTAATTTTGTATTTACATATTTGTTAAGAGTGATGGTCCTCAACTAAATGACAGATTGTGTCCTACTCACCAACTCCTCCCACACCTTTATCATCCATCTGCTCCTCCTTTCTCTGCTCTCACATTGCATCAGCCCCCCATGAGTGTGTTTAGACTCGTTGCCCTGTTTTTTTTCTTTGTTAATCTCACTGAGTCATCTACAGCAGGAAATTACACACTGTGATACACCGTAATTCAGGACAAGTGCATTTGTGGAAAATCCACCGACTCAACAGAAGTTTATCTGAGTCTTTAACATAATTTAACCTGTGGGAGTGTTTGAGTGGTAAATTAAAGGACCCGGGTGGGAGATAAGTTGATTCTTTGTAGACGTAAGATCTCTCCAGTGCCTTTGTATCTGTTGTGCCGTCCCTCTTCCCTCCTGTCTCTGCAGGGGGGACTAGAGGATGACACTTAATCTGTCCCGACCTGTCCTAAATTATTCTTCCAGTTCCCATGAAGATTTTGGCATTGCCCACACTGTGCAGTTCCTAACCCATCCCTTTTTACTCCTGCTCCATCCCAAACCCGATGACGCAGTGTAATTTTCCCCTCCATCCCAGAGGAATCTGGCAGGATTAGCACAGGAGAAGAAGAACGCATGACTATTAATAATGGATGGAATGATAGATAGGAGGAGAGATGAGAGAAGCTAGATGAAAGACAGTGAAAGTGTCAAAGTAACTACCGTTCTTGACATGAGTCGGGACCTGGCCCAAGTCCTGAGGCTTTGCAGACTGTGTTCAAAGTAACTTACGTATGTGAGCACTTTATGCTCATGACGTCATCCTTTTCATGAGAGAACCCCCCTTTATATTTTGAGAACCGTGAAATAAGTTTAGCTCTCACGTCCTACTCTCAGGACAAATTTATAGACACTGTGAATTGGTTGCAGGCATCCCCTCTTCATGTTCATATGCCCCATGTTTTATTGAATTTTTTAAAATATCTGGCCACATGTTCCCGGGGAACCTTTTCCAAAAAAAACATGTAAAAATTTTGCAGTTAGCAACAGATGAAATAACTAGCAAGCGACTCTTGTTTCCTCTTGTCTGGCAGCATGACACCTTGATTAGTGGTTGGTGTGAAGAGAGAATGGGAAAGCTGGCGTCTGCTCACACACACGCACAAGCACACACACACACACACACACACACACCAGCAGTGTTTGATGAGTGTGCACTGAGTCAACGGGTTTCCTCCTCTCCTCATTAACAGTTTGACCCCTCTGTTTGAGGCGCTCCAGGTGGGGTCACACTGTCTTGTATTTGGGTAAGGGGGGGTGGTTTTGGCAGGAAGAGCGTTTGTGCGTATAGAGTATGTGTGTGTACTCGTGCATGAGTGTGAATGGGATGACTTTCAACACCCTGGAAGGGGGGAGGTCAGGGTGGTGCCTCATAAAACACAACATGGTCACCTTTCTGTCGAGACAGGGAGACTGATGGACAGAGCAATGATGTCATGGCAGTACGGACAAATGCGCACACAGACACACACACACACACACACACATGCAGCCACACTAGTCTTGCGGCTTGCTGTTCTTGTCACCCTGAGGTTACAGATTGTGAGGTCAGTGGTGCAGACCCCCCGAGCTGTGGACTTGCCAACGAGGCTGCGCTTGTGTTCGCGTGTGTGTTTGGACTGTAAGCAGGATACTGTTGAGCAGCTGTAAAAGTCATTCTGCACCTACACACACTTTCTGAAGATTGGCACTTGGTTAGATACAAACCTTCCTGTAAAAATAAATGTATTTATCCATCATGCAGATTATGAATAAAATAAAAATGCTAATGTGTGAGTGTAACTTGCGTGGGAGGCTTCTGCAGCCTACATAATCCACAGGAGGCCTCCGATCACATATCTGCCTGCACCACAGGTGAAACTGTAGCTTTGGGGATTATTGTGTAACTGATCACCTTTTGCGTGGTCACACATTGGAATGTCTGTCCTTTTGTTCCTGCAGTTACTTTTAAGTGTTCTGATGCGCGTGGTGTTGTAGGCTGATCTGGTAAACGGCAGGTGGACCATCATTTTAGACCCTTTGGCTTGAAACCGGAGGGGAGAGAGCCGAGTGAAGAGCTGTGATTTAACGAGTTCAATTTTACCCTCTCCCCCTCTGCCTCCGTATATCTCTGGTCCTTCTGGCATCCGTCACAAGACCTGGCAGCTGTTGCCGCTCGGAGAAAATGTGCCTCTGACGACAACAACGGGGAGAGCCAGGGCCAGTCTCGGGACTTCTTCATTACAATAGAATAGCCTGCTGGCGGAGCACGACAAACGGCTGATCAGACAGGATAGCTGGGCAATTTCATGCTTGTACATAACATGTTTCGCTTCTATCTTGCTTGTATTCAAATGAGATCTGCGGCACAGACAAGATTGCTGTTTCAGTGTGTACCAGCTGCTGTTTGTGCTGTGTGTATTCATGTGTGTGTGTGTGTGGTAGGGGCAATCTCAAGACAAAAGTGTCTCAAATGAAGTAGTTACAGTCAAAACTTCAATTTACTGTCCAGCTTTTTGTTCAGATTTATGCTACACATGGAGCGCACCATGCCCCCCGCCCCTTAAAAACATTTTTTCCCATGCGCTTTTTTGTCTTTCATACAATTGTGTGGAGAATGTGCTTTGTTCACAATTTCTATTCAATCCCCGGCTGGAGAGATGTATTGGTGGGAAGCCGTGTCAGCAGGAGATAAAACTTTTTCTGGGCGGTTAAAAAAAAATAAATCATCCCTTAAATGAACTTTGTGTACTCCTTTAACAACTTTTAGAGGATATACATTTCTCAGCAAAACTATAAACTCACTATTTAAAATGATCATTGAAACATAAAAAATCCCATTAAGTAGGGTTTTGTCACTGCAAACTCATCATACTTACAAACATAAAAAAAATCCCATAAGAATCATGTTAAGGGCTGAAACAAAAAGGTCAGAAGGTCAAATCAGTTTATTAAATTCAAACATATGAGTCTTATGAATAAATCCTTATTGGAATATTAATTACTCGTCAGCCGTGTGAGTTAATTCCTAGCCATTGTGCTCCATACACAGGACAAGTGAGGTTTTTTTAATTTTCTGCTGTAGTGTTTTGTTGGGAGGAGTGTGTGAGGGAGAGAGAGGGAGGGAGAGAGACGACGGGTGAAGAGAGGGGGGAGGCGCAGTGTTTGGAGGATTTGCTCTGGGCTCCGGGCGTTCTCTCACTGGAAATATTTAATGGAAATAAGCTTATGCGCGCTCGCTCCGCCAGTCCAGAGACTTTTCGCTCACTCGCCGAGGGATTCCAGTAACTTTTTCGGAAACTTTTCGCCCACTTCAGCGACTCCGTCCCACGGTGTGGGGGGTTTGATTCGTGCCCGGGCACGGATCCGCGCAGTGCGGACTGTGGGGCAGGGAACACCCCGCTATAAGGAGTTTTCAGACGAATGACCTGTTGTGGTGTCAGCGCAACTCAAGGCCGCCTTTACCCATTCTTTCGGCTTTTTTTATCGTCCGAATTCAACGCTCGTCGTGGGAGTTTACGCAAACATGTCAGGGCGCAATTTACGCACTAAACTTCGGATCGTGCCAAGCAATGTTGGAGCATTTCACCGGTGCGTCAAGGGCAACTTCGCCTAAGAGCAGCCTTGGCACCGACAACTCGTTTACTGCTGGTGATCGGGCCCCTGCCCGTGGGCTTGGATTCAAACTTTTCGCCAGACTGGTCTGACTAAACACAAATCATTCCAACATTATGGAAGGCGATCAGGGAACCGCTGCGCCGTCCGAGGAGCCCCAGGCAGACAGCGCTGCCGCGTCCGACAGTTTTTCCCAACTGTGGACGGACGTTATGGGGATGCTGGTAAGTCTTGGTGGGGGTATTCTCGGGGGGTGGGGTGGGGGGTGGGGGGGACACAACCGTAGACTGACATCACAGGCTCGCAGCTAATCGAGAGTTTTCACCCTCGTCCTCAAAGTTGACACTGATTTGCCGATCGAGTGATTGTGTGGCCAACTGCTCGGTGCATGCAAATCACGCATCAAAACAACACCCGGGAGCGCGTACCCGCGTACACCCACGTTGCGAATCCAGCAGCACTTGACATGCGGTCTGGGATTCGTGTGGTTTGGTTGTAGGCTGCTGGTGAGTCGGTTGGACCCCAATGCAAAAAGGAACGAATGAGAATATGGTACGTAATGCGCCGAAAGATTAACCCTTTGTGCGCGTATATTTCGTGTGCTGCTCTTTCCTCTGACGCTGCTGTGCATTTCGTCTACATCCATACGGCTTTGTTCCCTTTGGATGAGGTCACCGAGTGCTTTGCTGGTAGGCCGGAGACTCGGCTCTGTGTCAGAGTTGCATATGATTCCTCTTCAGGTGGCCTCCATCTGAGAAGGTTTGTTGCGTCTCTATTCTAGACTGGATAATGAAGACACTTAAAACTAAGAGGTGCGGACTATTACAGATGCTCTCTGAAGTTCACATTCAGGGCTTTGACATGACCAGATCCCAGACAAATGCTGTGGTAACTAGGGAAAAATAACTTTTCGGTGGTTTCCATTTTTAATAATGTAAGTCTGATTCACCAGCTACTCTTGATGATGTTTTCTGCTGTAATTTCAGTTTAGAAAGAGTCTAATTTTATTTACCTTTTTCCTCACATGTATTCCTCTTGATCCTTGTGACTGTGGAGACGCTGTGTATTGCAGCACCACACATTTCTGCAACACTGCTCTTTTGTGTGGCGGCCAAAGCCATCTTGATTTTACAGGCCATGGGGTCTGATTGATCTTCTGACCAAATGTGTTGCAGTCACTTCCAGTCTGCTCAAAGACAGAGGTGTTAATTTGGTTTGGTCTGGCACTGAAGATGTGAATGGTTTGTAAATGCAGGAGTGTGTGTGTATGTGTGACGCTGCCCTCTGACACTGGGTGGGAGATCTGGCTCCCAGGCTGGCAATTTACCCAGATTTATTGCTCTGGGGGCAAATGTCTGCAAAGTTGTGCTCATCTTTAAGGGTTTTCCTCCTTAGCTGAAACACACACATACATATACACAACAGCAACAAGCTTTTTGAAGCCGTTTGTTCTCAACAAATATGCATCATATGCACCCATCTCCACGGTTTTATGGTCAGTCTCAATCATCCTTTAAGTGGTTAAAGATTTCACAGGTTGATAATATAAATAACAGAGACTACACTAGCATGCCAAAGTCAAATTGAATGACTGTCCGTATCCAGTTTGTTTTGGTTGTTCACATCAACATCAACAGCTATCCGTGCTGATTAACATCGGGAAGCACCCTCTAAAGTTGTTTGGAAATCATTGTGCGTGCACACGCATTATTTAAAAATCACTGACCTCAGCTTTCTTTGGAATCTCTTTCCTTGTACTGTATCACTTAACATGCTTATGTCTCATGTCTTGGTAAGGCTTAGATAGCTGTGGTCATCTTATTTTCCCACAAAGCTTCACTGAAAGATTAGCAGTGTGAAATAGAACTTGATTGGTGTTCTGGGCTGCTTGCAGCTGGTGTCTGTTTAAAAAAAAAGAAGAAAAAGAAGTCACAAGGTTAGATTTTCAGACTCAGACCAGCAATAACTAAACTGGTTGACAGGCATGATAATGTGTGATTTTCTTCACTTTTGGTGATCATTCTTTCTCCACTTGTAATTGAGCTTCACACAATATTATCTTCCCACTCCTTGAGGAAGGTGTACCTGTTATATGCTGAAATGGAATGAAGTATAAATCTCATTTAAAGCAAAATGGATCTACTATATATCACCTTTGGTCGTTGACTTTCAATGGCTTTTGTTTTGCTTGGGAGCCTATATGGGAATGCCCTTTTAAATTTCCCCCCATGCCTGTTTACCCGGATTAACTCACTGTTGCGAAGGCGTTTGGTCTTTGCCCATACGCGCGAAAAAGGCCTACATACTTGTATGGATAGACATCCTTGGCGATAGAGATCTGGCCAACACGCTGGTTACTGTACTGTGTCTGCCTCATAATGTCATCTGCATTTGCACTTTAAAAAGGGGTTTTCATCATGTTTTGACTGTAAATCAAAGGGCACTTCACTCATCACTATTTTTTCTGAGGGGCCCCTGTCCTTAAGGCTTACCGTACACAGCGGTCTGTTGTGGAATGTGTTTAATAAGAATACTTAACCCAGCCAGTCATTTATTTGTGGCTGAAGCAGAGTAAATAACCCTTCAGCTCATTAAGAGTCAAAGGCACAGTGTAGGACTGTATGGCACAAAAGCTATAGCTGTTCTAAGTGGCTGGATTTATAGACGTTCCCTCCACTACTGGAGACATGAGGATCTCCCTCAGATCGGAATTTTCTTTACTGAACAATAAATGGGCCACTATAAAACTGCCTGTCTGGAAACAGAGAATCCCGTCTCAGCCTAATGTACATTACTTGTTTGAGGCATGCATCTGTACTCTCAGATCGCTGATAAAACCCATTGCAGCTCCTTTACATTGTACATCCTTTGGCAAATGTTCTGTAAGTCTGTGGAGTTCACTTGTATCTGGAATAACTCCTGTGTCTCTCAGTCCAATGTAGAGGACGGACGGATCTCACGTGCCGTCAACCACGGCTAATTTCTAATTGTGCCCCCTCCCAGCTTCAATGATCTGATTAGAAACCTGGACAGTTGACAGTTATCCTTTATTCCCTGTGCTTTGGTCTGAAAGAAACCTCTCATCCCGTTTTTGCTTGAAAGGCCATCTTGAGCCAAAGCCTTGTGGAAATATTTTATTTGCCTGCGGGGGAATCCTTCTCTGTTTGAAGAGTTTTGTGGCGTTTTCGCACAGCGTGGGTGGGAGTTATGTCCATGTGGAAAACACTGATTATGTACTAGACAGTGCTTCATCTCTAAATCTTAAGGATCGGATGCTGCTCTCGAGACATGATTATTGATTGTGTCTGGGAAACACATGATTAGGTGCAGTGATCCCTATGTGCGCCTACCTACATTACATTTACATACAGAGTGGCAGCATATACCTCAGTCCTATTTCGCCAGTCGTTTTTTTTCTCCAGCTCTGCTCACTTCTCCTTTGCTCATTCCCTGACTGGTCTCACTATTGAGGTCACACAGAGATCTGGCAGGTTTCCTCTGCTGGGATGGCAGAGCACTGTTCTGTTCAAGTCACGGATATCCTCAGGAAGCCCTCTAAAAGGGTTGGGCTTGTGGCCCCTGGCCTCACCTTCCTCGACAGTCTTCTCCCATTGGCTCCCGTGGCCGATGGCACATCTTTTAGTCAGACTTTTACTGGATCTATGTTCTATGGAATTCTCCACCATAGCCCACTCAGTATTTTCCACAATTACTGTAGCTGGGTGATGCAACATGGCGCACCTACAGTTGCACCCTCTTTTTTGTCATCCCCCTGTCTTGGCTTATCTTTTTTCCATGTTCGTCATATCTGACTAGTTGTACCTTTTCCCTTCTGGTCTGTTTTCGGTGAATGCTGGACATAAATATGCCGCTAGTCCAGGACAAAAGATGAGGTTGGTGAAAACTTTACTGCTGGAGGCACTGGAACTATGGCTGGGCGGAGTAAAGGATCAATTACTTGCGATTGCTTTTATGAATTGCGTTGGGACTGTTGGAGAGGCGATCTCTCGCTGGTTGGTTTTAAGCTGGTGTATCCATGACTCAGGGTGAATCAGGACAATCCAATTGGTTCACTTTGTGACGAAACGTTAGCACAGTGCAACATGATACATGCCAGTTGGTGACAATTTCAACCTGCCGCCCCCGTCCTGAAGTCGTGCAGCAAGTGAAAGTGATCATACTGCTGACATTCTAGCATTACATCAAATGCACGGCTCTATTGTAAACGGTTGTCATTGTTCTTTCCCCTGGAGAATGGGTAGTCACAGTGCCAGCCCTGTAACAATAGTTAATGCCATGTACAATGCTATTCGAGCCCTACGTAACTGAGCCCCAGCATTATGAACAGTGCTGTCAGGAATGTGACCCCAAAGGATAGACCAGAACAAACATGTTAGGCCCAGGGCTAATGGCTTTTAGCCTTTTGGAATGTCAGTTAAACAGGCCCTTTGAAAGCCTTCGCAACATCTAACACGTTGTGGAAAACATGCATTGCGTGTAACTTGATGGAGAGATTAGCTGTGCGCCTTGCCAGTGTTCCTTTCGCATGCAAGGAGACCCACGCAGGGGTCATTCAAATGCTTCGTAATACTTAAAGTATTTGTTTTGCAAAGTGCAAAAATCAACACTGCAGTAGCGTCAAATGATGATCTTCGGGAAACATTTTTGCCAGATTTTCTTGACAAACTTTACCAAAACAAAAAGTATATTGGCGCAGCTTATAAATATTTTAAATGTTCCAATCAAGCCTGCATTCCTGCGTAGATTACAAGAAAAAATGTAATTTACTTCTCAGTGATGTCTTTTTAATTAGAGTAGCAGACCCAGGTTTGTGTACAGTAGTGACGACCAAACCTCAGGCACTTCACTGAACACACCCAGTAATCAGTTAAATAGAGGGTTTCTTTCAGACTTTTAGGTTAAATACTTAAACCTTCGACAACGGTTCCTCCACCGTACCTGCGGTGATGCTCTCATGAGATGGTGGACAGAGTGGACTGATGTGTGACTTCAGTGCATCGTAATCAAAGTGAAAAGACGTAGTGAACAGAACAGCATGGGTTTTGGTATACATTAACCTAATTCACTTAGGAAAGATAAACTGATGCTGCTTCATAGAACTGACTCAGGGACTGTCTGCAGAGACCAACCACTGCAGTAGTGAGAATGCCAGGAATGCCATGGCTAATTGATTAAGTGAGCATAAGGCTGCTAGGCCTTCATGCTGTTTCCATTCTCACATGTGCAGACACACTGCTGCATATACATTTTTCTTCCAGTACCAAAGCTGCTGTTGATATTCGATTTGTGTTCAGAAGTGGCATTTACCGTGTTTTTGCGTTTGAATTATGGCATGATTGCTAATCATTTCCACTCCTCTGAGGCAATCTTGAGTGAATATTGTGCAAATTACTTGATAGTGGTTTAGTAGCAATTCTGCCATTTCTGAAATAGTGCAGTATCTGTAATTTGCTTTTCGATGGTGGAAAACATAGTAGCTAAGTCACTGCAATGGCTTTTGCATAGACTTGTTCTCACTAGTGTCCTCTACTGTATCATCTCATAATAGTTTTGGTGTTGGAACAGGACTGACGTGCAAAACATTTTTTTTTCAGTGAGGTCTGACACATTTCAGCTGCACATGGGGAGTAGCCATCTTGATGGAACGTCATACTCTTTACTGCTAATTCGCACAACCTCACTTACACATTCTTGCTTGGGTGTTGTGTTTTTCTGTATGACTATTGTTGCTATTGTTCGAGTCAAAATGGGGAGTTGGCCTCCCTCACATGCAGGGTGGAGTAACAGTTACATCAGCTGCACCAGTCAGAGTTTGTACTGCAAACCTCCATGAAACTAGATGTGTTTTTATAGTTCTGCTTAAGCCTATTTAAAATGATACTTTTAGAGGAATAGGTGAGTTGGCTCCACCACACCACACCCATACGTTGTTTTGGGCAAATTTCGTACTCATGCATAGAATCTCTCTTACAGGTGAAAGTTTTCTCTTCCCAGACTCCAGATGGTTTATCCTTGTCTCACCCGATGCTGCCTTAGCCAGTAGCCCACAGATCATCTCCTGTCCAGCCTCCACCCCAACCCCCCCCACTGCCCACATTTAGAAACTGGATGCGTGGACCGCTTTCAGATTGTGCACGCTCCTCCGCCTTCACTCCCACATTGACAGATTCTCTCTAAAATGTAAACTAAACGGCTGCTTATCTGATGACACTCACAGTCGATCTAACGTCTTTTTTAACGGTCGACCTCGCTCACGTGCTGTCTTACAGTTGGTATACATGACTGAGTCCGTGTGGTATCACTTTCCAAGGTGGTGGAGGAGGTGGGTTATGGGGGTCAGCTGTGTTGGACTCCTTATGAGCTAATGCCACTGGAGAATTGCAGGAATCTCAGTTATCTGCTCACACACACACACACACGAATGTTTGCACACCCTTGGATGCAAACGCACAGCTATTTGAAAGCAGCAGAGCAGACGCAGCTTTACCTGTCCACAGCTGAGGTTCACATTCAGCGTTCCTTCTGCGAACTGGGGGTGGGAAAACGGCCTGTCTTGATTAATTAATCCTGCTGACACAGCTAATCTATCACTCCTAACACAAAGCGGTGTGGAAATCAAGAGCTGGCGTAATTGGAGGACGAGGTTTGTTCTTATCCTCTGAATGTGACAGATACATCAGCACAATCGTGGCGTGTGCGAGGATTAAAACATCTCAGAACTTTGTAATGAGAACGTGCTTTCAGTGTGAGGAATGCAGGGGGAAGCATGTGTCTGCTCACAGAGCGTTCCCACCGGGAATCTCTGTCATCTCAAACCATATGTCTGGCCAGGTTTCTCAAGTAATCAGGGGAGGAGAGATCACAGCCAGCTCAACTGGACTTTTGAGACAGAACAAGTGTATTTCTCAGTGGTGTTGTGTGTACCCCACACTTCATAATGGCTGTTTCAGACCAGGTCGTGTAGGACTGGCTTGCTTCAGTTTGTTTTGGTCCGATGTTTTTGAAATCTCTGCATGCGTGTGTTTGCACGCTAATGTGTGTTCTCTCTGACTAGACACCAATCTCTGAAGAAGGCCCTATCCCCCTGTGTGCGTGTGCATATATATATGTGTGTGTGTGTGTGTGTGTGTGTGTGTGTGTGTGGCACTCTCACTCACACTCACAGTGATCCATTCATTTGTGGCCTGGCACCCAGATAGGGAGTCCGGTTGAGAAAGACACAGACTGAGAGAGAGACTGTTCGGACCCTGCACAGTGACTCAATGCTAGCTGTCTGCCTGGCACAGATTAGATCAACACTGATGAATATTCAGCAAGAGGACATCACTGCCAGAATGGCCTACATTTCAAACCAAGGCAAGAGACGGGAGTCGGTCTTCTCTCGCTTAGTAAAAAAAAAAAAAAAAAGACAGGGCTCAAAATAAATGTTTTTCTCACTTTGTATCTGCTGATTTGCTTGCATAGAACCCAGGTCTGAAATCACAACACCATCAATATATCCAGAAGTAACCTTCTGGCTAGTCTTCAGCATTGTTGCTAAAGTTTTCTGTTAGTGACGCTCCCTTCTGTTTGGAGCACGGCTTCCTCCCTCAATCCCAAACACATGTCTACCAGACAAAGACGGGAACTGCACTGATCTAAACTACAGCGAGCCGGAAGGGTGTGTTTGGTTTGGGCTTCGGTGAATGTCTGAGGAGGTAAAGGGCATCCTCGATGTGAGCCTCAACATAGACAAAGCCATGGAGCAAACCATGGTTCGCCGAAGACGCTCGCTGAATGGGATCTGATAAGAGTCAACAAATATACAAAAATACACAGATGTTTTATGGGGGTTTATTTATATTTTCTTTCTATGTGAACAAATTGATGAATGGAAACAACACATGTCCCCATGCCGCACAGGAATACCAGTTTTACCCAAATGCATGCCTGTCAGTTTCGCTGGTACCTTCTACACACCACTAATTGTAAGTGTACATGACAGTGGTTTTATAAAGCTGTGCTTAGGGTAACTGGAGAAGATGGATGTGCATGTGCTTGTCACAAAGTTTACTAACTGGATCAGGCTTTCTCCTTCCCTCAGCCACTGGTGGGATGTTCTAACATGAAGGAGAGAATAAATGAGAGAATAAATAATAAAAATGTGAAATGTGCAAAGTTTTTTTTTGGTGAAGATTTTGCGAATGACTGCATTTTTCTTTTTGTAGAATTAGATTATCAGGTGTCCTTCCTCAGGATGTTGTCATTTCCTGGCTAAACCGTTCCCTCTCTTCCTCTCTCCAGGATGGTTCTCTGGGCAACATAGATGACCTTGCCCAGGAGTACTCTGAGTACTACAACACCTGCTTCGGTGACGTCAGCGATCGCATGGAGGAGCTACGCAAACGGAGAGTCTCCCAAGAGCTTGACATGGTAAATGCACGCTCACACATGCATGGATGCTGCATGGAGCTGTCCGTCACAACATTACTCCCCCTCTCTACTCTGTTTGAATGCTGACAAATTTCTCCAGGCAAAAATAATTACGCTTTTGTTTCTTTTGCAAAAGCCTTAATAATGACTCTAAAAATCCCCTTTTGAACAGTCTTGTGGTTTGACACTGTGCACTTTCCACAATCATAGCCAACAACCTGGCAAAGAAAAATGGCAGCAGAAGGAATATGAATGGGTAGTAAGGTTTAAGACTTTCACTAAAAGACAGTTAGCATTCTCTGGATGTGAATGCACCGGTGTTCTGGAGGTTCATGGGGGAATTTGGGGGTCCTTTTCACGAGGATGTAGGGTAGTGGGGCACCCCTTTGGTTGCCAAGCTGCAAGCTAATGTATGAAGGAATGCTGCTGGTGCTGCTATAGAGGGCCAAGCTCTGTGTACCACACTGCCCAGTGGGTCCGTACATAAACCAGAGCAAGTGCTGAGCATTATGCTAACTTTCTATGACTTATTCATGGTTTAATTACATTAGTTTGGAGAACTTACAATATGTAATTAGGCTCAATTTCTTAAGCAAATTAATACGAAAACATGTTTTCTGACTTGAGCTTCAGCTTAGTAAAATGCCTAACTTGAATAAAAAAAGGCAGTTTAGTGTCACAGCAGTGCTGCCTGACAAAATAATGACTTGGTTCTCCCTCCACAGATTCTGCTCACACTGATATCATGTTACCTCTGCTTTACTTATTCTTAGCCCCCGTCCAAATTGTCTCTGCTGATATATGTTTTGTCTGTCATTACTGGCTTCCCTGTTTAATATGCCTCTTCTGCTTGAGGACAGCCATGTGGTTTTGGTTGGGTTGACAGGTATAGTTTGGATGGATAGCTGATTTATTGTGCGCTTCCTTTTAATGACTGCAAGCAGACATCCTGTTCTCACAGCTTCCAGGAGAGAGACAGGAAAACCTAAAAAAAAAAAAGAATCGTAGTTGTGGATACAAAGATGCATTTTGCATCTGATGGTAGGTCTAGTGTTCTCTCTGTGTGGCCGCAGACTTTGATCTGTGATTTCCCATCACGTGAGTTTCAGAGTAATAGGGATTACCTCTGGATGTTTTGTAGTTTGTGATGGTGTCATCCTGAGGAGATAAAACAGGGGAAGAGGAAGCAATCCGGGCAGATTTTGCAGCCCACGTAGGAGAAGAGAGAAAAAGAGCTGACTGGGCCCTGAGCCTGAAGCCCAGCACAGGAGGATGAGGATGTGAACAGAGGAAGACGAGGGGAGGAGGATGAGGGGAATGAAGAGGAGGAGTGGGGAATATGTGAGTGCCTGCAGCTGTCCCGCCACTCTGCAAAGTTTGGCACCAAAATATAGGAGAAGAGGAGAAAAAAAAACATGAAGGAAGGAATATGGGTCAGACAACACCTTATTGGGAGCTCTCAAAAGCACACCATCAACCCACGCTGTACAGACTGAACTTTGTCTTGCATTCAGGTACAGGCTTTTCCTAAAATTAAGTTTGTCTGAAGTAGCCTTTTCCCAACCAAGCTTCCAGGGTAAGAGTAGTTTCAGACAAAATTCCTCCTTTAGGCAATGTTGGTAATTTTGTTTTCAGCTGCTTTTTCCACCGGGCTGGACACCTTCATGGTCTCAAAGGCTGTTGTGCAGTATCTGTTTAAAAAAATGGAGACGGGGAGAGTGAGAGGCAGAGCAGAAGTGCCTCAGATGAACTGAGGATAAGACCAGACAGCGGCATGGGCACCCGGTCAAAAAGAGAGCAGCGAGTGACTATTATCATGTGAAGTGTATCCAGAATTCAGTGGCTGTGAGCCAGCGACATGTAGCCGTCTCCCTTAGGCCCAATAGCAAATGGTTAGAGGTCACAATGTCCAAGAGCCACGTCAATGGGGAGACATTTAGCTTGTGCCACTCCTGAGGGACATGGCCTTTAGGGAAAGACCAGTCACTTGTAAAGGGTACAGGATGGTGGTAGAGCAATCAGCTCTCCACAAGACCTACACCCTCTCCGGCCATTGTCTTTCTTTTCGTCTCTCTAAAAAATTTATAGGTCAATTCTTTTCTGCTTTTGACTGGGTAACCTAAATCTGGTCACATCTCTTGTAGCTTTATGAGACAAAGGCGGTTACTCAGTCAGTCCAGGTCAGCTCTGGTCTTTTGGCTTGCGAATTTAAGAGCAAAGGTCACTGTAACTTTAACCTTTCCTTGTCCTCACACAAGAGGAGGCAGAGGTCAAGATAAAGGAGCCAGCGAACAAGGGCAAGCGTGGTGCCATACGAGATGACCGTCTGATTCACGGACCTCATATGTTAACTGTGTCTGCGTTTCGCAATTTGGAAAAGTCCCACAAGAAAGCTCCAGCATCTGTAGTGTAGCTGTGAACCAAAGAGAAAGAAGAAGCTCTCTTACTTAACTTTCTGTTCTCCAAAACCCTCTCAGATTCACAAGTGTACTTTTTTATGGAATGCTTCAGTTTTTTTAGTTTAGGTTTGGGTTTTTGAGAAATATTCCTTTAAACAGTATAATTTATTGTAAAATGGGTTGAACCAAACATTTGTGTTTGTTTTCACTTCCCCAACATGTCTGCTGGCTCTTGAGGGGCCTCTCAATTAACTAAGTGATGGTTGTCTCTGTTGTGGTAACACATGAAGCTCTCCCTATTAGGAGCTGATGACAGAGGCTCTCTGAGAGATGACTATCAATGTACCCACTTCCTGCTCAGTCTCAGCAGAGTTATTTCTATGCATCTTCATGTTAGTTTTATGAGCAGCAGGGACACAAGGGGTTAAACAAACATCCCCCTTTGGGAATGTGACCTATGGATTAGCGCTACTGTGTGCAGTTTCCCAGCGCCTCCACAGACAACAAGAGTTTGGATGACTCTCGCACGCAGGCTGATTTGATGATGCATAAGGTTTATTGTTGGAAGAGGCAGGAAGTGAAATGGAAGCAACAAGTTCAACAACTAAAACCAAATGCCTTTTTTCAAGTGACAAGTCAATGAACGATTAGCTTTAAGCCCAAGTTTTAAATCTCAGGTTCATCCTTTTGGATAATTGCAGATGTAACTGCTGTCAGTATAATTTTATGTCATTAACTATGTAATCTTTGTTGTCACTTCCACCAATTGAACAAATTACTGAACCATCAAGTGTGACTCAGCCCATTAGAACACACATTTATAACCCAGTCTTTATTGGACAAATGAGTCCATTTACTTTCATATGGCTTAATTTACACACATTAATTGCAAAGTTGTTCTCATTGCCATGAAAGTGTCGGGAATCACAGTGTCTTTTGTTTGAAGGAGGTGATATCTTTAATTATTATTTTCACCACTGTGTTCTTTTTGTTATTCTTAAATTGTCAAAACTTTTGACTCAAAATAGGCGTATCCCTTCAGGAAGTGAAGCTTTCAGATTGGATGTATAAAGAGAAGTGTGGGAGTAAAGGCTATTATTAGCCTAACTCGTTAATTGCTTGCTACATGCTGTAAACACAGTGAGACATTGCCACAGTGTCTTTGGTAATATGTATTTCTGGGTAATTTTGAAGTTTTGGCAAACAAAGAGGCCACAGTGATTAAATCCTTTGATGCTTCAGCCAAAGTCCTTTCTTCTCACTGCTGCAACGTTGACTTCATAACTTTGTAACACTTCATAACGCTTTTGACACAAAAACGCCCCAGCTGGTGTCAGATTGATCTGCTAGCCTAAGGAATGCTCTGTTATGGTTTTCTAGCTGAGGAGCTCGACAGCTGGGGGGTGGGGGGGTCAGGACACAAGTACAGGCTTGTGTTTTGCTTTGCCATGAGGTGAGGAACTGTGTGTTGATAATGTGTGCTGCCTGTGTGAAGTTCATCCTTCCAAAGTGGGTCAGTTCAACTGGGTTAAACCTACAGTGTAGAAGAAAGACAAACTTGTGAATTCTGCTGCTTATTTGTCCTCCCTACCTTAAGGATTTTGCGAGGAAACATTGCAAATCAACATGCTCGAGCAGCTGTCTTTGTTGCTGTAAGATTACTCCCATGATATTGGCATATCTCTGTTATGGCATAACCTCTGTGGAAAGCAAGTGGTATATTTGTAAATTTGCTGCGTGGTTTATTAGTCAGTAGTGGGATCTGAACTGTCATTGGAATTTGTAATAACTCTGGTATTTGCCTGGAAATACCAAAACAGTGATGACCCACAAGGCTCCGGAATGCTCCGCACTGTAGGCATGCAGGCCTGCACAGCAAGTATGCACGCACACACACACACACACACACACACTCTCTCAAAACCCCTGGAAAGGAAGCGGGTAGAGGTGTTACCAAGTGCACTGATGGGTTTTCTGTTTCTCGTAAATGAATTTAAGCATGGCGCAGCTCCATGGTGGCATGGCAAACTGGTTTACAGCACCTACTGAGAACGTAAATTTCCTGCTTTTGTGTGTGAGACTTAAACGACAATGCGCGTGTGTGCAGTCATATGTGGATGTGGGTAGATCTTCCAAATGAGCCGGTTCTGCAGGCTTGCACCATGCTGTGCTGGTCGCCCTGCTAACGTATTCTGGGGCTTGCACCAGCCTTTTCCAGTCAGTGCCTGTCCCTCCTACCGAGGAACCTCATACTCGCCCACCCAGCTTTACTCAACCATTCCGACTGCCATACCTCCCCTAAGCCCACCTGGTCTCTTGTTTTGCCACATATACGCCTACTTTTACCTCTGAGGTTGGCAGTAACTCCACTAGGGAAACTCGTGGCTTCGGTAGGCCTTGCAGCAATGTTTGGTCTAAACTGCCGCAATTTAGCACAACTCTGTATTTCTGTCCTTTCCCTCTCATTAACAGAATCTGGTCCTGCAGGAGCAAAACAGAATTCTGGGTTAATGATGGAAAGCAATGCAATGCTTGGAATTACAGTCACTTTACGGGAGCTTTTGATGCCTGTGTGTGTGTGTGTGTGTTAGGTCGTTTCATATGCCAATTTCCCTGTCTGCCCACATCGTGAGCCTCATTAGACGGAGCTCGCTCTTTCTCGTATGCCGCCTTTCTGCCTTCCCTCTGTTTTAACTCAATTCAGTCACGCTTAAGCAATCAGACTCCCGCGTTTGCATCACACTTGCATGCACACACTCACACACGGACTGGTTTGTGCACAAACAACCCTTTGGACATCTGGATGTGGGGGGGGCACATGCACATACACATGCATGCACGCCAGTTCGGGATAAGTAGGGCAGTATCTCAAGCTGATGCTGGCAAGTTCATGTAAAGGATAGCATGCCCCCTCTGGGAGTGTGTTGTGAGATCTAAGGTTCTCACACACACATACAGACACCCCCTCAAAATGCACTGATTAGATATTCTCTTTCAGAATTTGTGTCAGTTATGCTGGCAACTACTCCACCGCTTGCTTTTGCTTCTCCATTAGCAATGCGCGGAGTCTAAGAGAAACCCAAGTTTACCTTGGGAGGCTTTTACACGACTTTTCTCTCCAAATCCTGCGCTGTGACAGATCATCTCACAGATCTGCTGTGGAAGGAAAACGGGATGTAGGTTCTGTTTGTTTTTCACTGATCTCCTCGTCTTCTCGCCCTCTCACTCTCTCTTCCCATGTCGGAGTCGGCAGGCACAGAGAGCGAATAAGGGGAAGCTGAGGTGGAGTAGGAGGAACAGAGAGCTGCTTTGTGTGTCTGTCTGAGTGGCTGTATCTGTGGAAGTGGAGGCGAGCTGTGTGTATGTAGGTGCCTTTTGGTTTGGGTCTCTGTCTAGATTTATGTCTGTGGTGGCACATATGGAACTGAGTCAAGGTCTGTGTCTGCCCATGTGTGTGTCCGTGTGTGACGTCGTTTTCCAGGCAGTTAGCGGACTGTGTTGGCATTGTGTTTTAAAATAAGTTCTGTAACTATGTGGCATGCTGCCCGTAGATATCCACTGGCAAGAGGGGCATATCTGTCCTGTCACTGCAGCCCTGGGAAGCCATCAAAAGGGGTCTGGTAGCAGAACTAGCCTGCCACCACCTTTGTGAAAGGATCCATGACTGTGCATGTTGGCATGCATGTGGTTCAAAGTGCCTCTCCTTCTTTTTGTGCCTTTTTCTGAGTACACCCACATTATTCTGCACAATGCATTTGTTTAAATAGAGCTGGCTGCCAATGTTGTGTTTTTTTTAAAGGATAGATGTGTTGTTTCTTTGTCTTACATAAGCTCTGCCTCTGCAAAATGGAAAAAGGTATACATCCCCTTCCCAGATTTCCCTCCTGCACAGCCTGGCAATGCAATGAGACCAAACCCTGTGCCTCAGGAGCTCTGGTAGTTGAAGTTTTTATGACCATAGTCAGTTACCTGCTCTCTGACTTACGGGAACCCTTATATTCCCTGGGAC
The DNA here is from genome assembly GCA_016785225.1 of Psettodes erumei. Lineage (NCBI taxonomy): Eukaryota > Metazoa > Chordata > Actinopteri > Pleuronectiformes > Psettodidae > Psettodes > Psettodes erumei. The sequence goes on along the minus strand of JAFBJZ010000635.1, from coordinate 75,813 downwards.
GGACAAAATGTTTCGGGGGTGCTTCCGACATTACTTGATTTACTTCCCAAAGAAACTTCCAGACCCGTGTCTGTGCTCACTTGATCACTGTAACAGACCAATAGGCAAACTTATAGTGCTAATGTGAAAGATAAAGATAAACCCAGCCAGACTGTCTCACTAATGTCTTCACACTCTGTCTTCAGTTGATTACAGCTGTGATAAGTGTAGGGTTTAGGCTAATTTTGAGGCTTTTAGCCATCTCAGCACTTTAGGTCATTTGCTCTTATGACCCCAAGGCTACAGGCTCTTAAAGAGCTCTTAAAGTTGGTTATGTCACTTCTGACTAAGTCCTTAAAGAATTACTCATGCTTCGTGGGTGAGGGTGTGGAAGGATTGTACTCCACTCCTCAAACCCCAGTCAAAGCATTAAAAAGGTCACTCTGATTACGTAGCAGAAAGACCCAAGTGAAGGAAGCACAATACATTCAACTTCTCATGCATCTTATCTTACAATCTAAAATCTGGGTGTGGACATAGAGGATGATGCACATTTCTTATAAATAACTAATTTCCTATGGTTGCTCTTCCTTTGGGGAACTCCAGATTCCATTTGTCTCTTTGTTGTGGCAGCAGCAAGTTGCATTCAGTATTTTTAAAGAAGGTTGTCACATGGAAGCCATCGGCCAGCTTCCTCGGGGCCATGTAAACATCCTCATTTTACTAATGTCAACTCCTTTGTCCAAAAACTCTTATCCTCCAGTAAAACAATTTGACCTGCTCTTCACGCTGTTTGACAAATGACTGGAATACCTGTACAAGATGTGGACATTCACTATAGCTTTATCTTCAATCAGTTTTAAATGTTGCCATGCATTTCAGTTGTCTGCAAACTTGACAGAAAAGATTTGTTTTGACAGTCAGCCTCATACAAATGAGAGTTTGTCATGTCAACAGTCTGCTAGGAAAACAGAGATCCACTGGAGTCTGTGTTATTAACACTCAAATCCTTGGAACTTATTTTTGCATTGCATTTGAATAGATAAGACAAGCACATCACACATTTACCAAAATAGAAATGACAACATCAGCCCAACACATCATAATGTGTTTCCTGTAATTCTTCTGCGTCTTGTAAAACATTAACAGTCAGACAGAAATGAGAAACTGGAACTTCTCTCTTTTCTTTTTCTCATTGTGGCCTGAGGAATCTCAGCAACACCATGACATTATCACTTCCTCAAAAAAGTCCCAAAATATGTGAAACCAAAAGAGTTGACTGAAGCATGTTCTTGAGTAACCTCATCTCAACTCATTCCCATGCCCTGGACTTAGAGAGGGAAGCCGCAAATTTCACATTATGCCATGAGCAGAAATGTGACCACTGCACGTTTAATGTTGACATGACGGTAACCTCAAGGTCAGGGAAGCAGGCCTATGAAAATCTGAGCCCTTCCCTTAAGCAAAGTGCTGACTCCATCTGTTTCTGCAGTGCTTGAAAGCCCACAGTATTGACTTGTGAACGCAAGTAGTTAGGTAATCTCCAGGAGAGTTCAAAAGCCCAGAACACACCACCAAGAAGTCTCTCAAGGCTGCTCACTGGCTTAAATAATCGCATGCCGCAGGTGGAAATCTAAGTTGCAGATTTAGTTGTGATTCTGCAGACCCCGTGTCTGTCTGTCTGTCTGTAGGAGCATTTGGTCTGAGGTGCAGCTGGATCAGGATATGCCATGACGAGCACACCTGCTTTTGACATATGCTCTGTGTAACAGTGAAAACAGCCCTGACGCAGGCGCTGTGAGGGAGGTGCTATTTTCTACTGTTTGGATCAGCAGAGTCATCAGAGTATTTTGTTCCTTGAATTTGTGTCTTGCCCAGTCTGGATATCTGGTTTCCATAGAAGTCTGTTTACCCCTGTGTGACGCAAACCAGCAGGTGTTACCTCGTGTTGAGGGAGGTGCACGGTAGCGTCACTGTAATAACACTGTGGAATTCATGGAGCCAGATATGTGGACGCTATTGTCCTGTCTTTTAGACCTGCCTGCCCATCAGTATCAATGAAAACAAGTATTGCAGGTTCCTCAAGCCAAGATGTGATTTGTTGAGGTGCATACACCTCGTGCTCGTGTTTGTTTTCACTGGTTTGTAGGTGTGTCCACATGAACCTGAACTTAAGAACGTCTTTCTCGCATGAATTCCTTGTTAAACACACCATCCAAGGTGAACTGACCCTTCTTCTCCATATGCAGAACTTGTTTTACATTTACAGTCTCGTGTTTTGTCCCTGTTTTATGAAGTGATTGATCTCTGACACCGACACCTGACCTTCTTTTCTTTCTCTCTCAACATTTCTTCAGGAGAAACAGGACCCAAGCAGCACCTCTCTGCAGCTCCGTAATGAGATCCAGGTAGGCAGAGACTGCTCACAAAACACTTTGAGCTGCATAAAAGTAACATCTGTGGCTTTACTGTGTCAGTTTTACACACGCTTTGGCTAAAAAGTCGACCTGACGTCTGTCTCCTTCTCTCTGTCCTCAGGAATCATTAGGCTTCAGCAGCGAGGTGTCGACTCCAGAAACAGACAGAAAGTATGTCGTTTTTTTCCACTTCATCAGTGTTACATGTGACCAGAGCCAGTGTGGAACCATGAATTATGCCGGGGTTGAATGTGTGTCTGCTGCATGTCAAAACAATGTGCAACGCAGCCCGTGTCTGGATCGCATCAAACCGTACATGCCTGCACACAAAATCATGGATCACATTTAGCCTCGCTGCATGTCTGTAGCTGAAGATGGAGGGGAGCAAATGGAAATACACGCACCTCCACATGTGTGCAATCATGTGATTGATAGATCTCTTATGTGACAGCTTGTGCATGAGGTCGTCCTACGGGTGCAGAGGTTCTCTCCTCAGGTGGAAAGCTCTTAAGTTCATGGATGAGAGTGGTGACGTGTGAGTGAGCAATTGACGTGGGTTCAGCAAAGACTGGCCTTGCTCCTAGATACAAGTAAATGAAAATGCTTATTTCCTCAGACAGGCTGACATGTATTGTTACTGTTAATGCAATGAAATACCTCATAGTTAAACAGAATAAGAGGGAAGAACCATTTGCCTTTTAATTAAGAACCATGTAAACAGGATATCATTAAAGTTTCATTTCTATATTTAATGTTATCATATGTGACAGCATTATTACATTCTTTCTAAGCTTTTTAAAGAAATAGCTTGACGTTTTGAGAAATAAGCTTATTTGCTTCAGGAGTTAGATGTGAATATTAATACCACTCTTGTAATATTGTAAGGTATATATGAAGCAGTTAGCCTGGATATCTAGGACTGTTGCTTTAAAGTTTCACCTCTAAACAACAACAACTAATTAACAACATATGCCTGCTCTGTTTTTTTTTATCTTGAACTTCTGTACACATTAACTAAGAACCTTATGCATATTAAGAGGAAAGTTTTTAAGTAGGTCTAAAGGAAGTCAGCTGCCAATGTCCATAGATATTACACATATGGCCTGCAGTTGGTCCCCTAAACTCACTCACATCCCTGCTCTGGTCAAAGGAAAACCACTGACTGCTTCCTCCGGCTGACCTGCTCAGTCCAGCAGCCATTCTCTGTTCCCTGGCCGTCCATGCTTCCTTCCGGCCTTTGTGTCCAGCAGGGCAGAGGGGGAGAAAGAGAGGGTGATGGCCAAGTGATTACAGAAAAGAAGCATGAATGAAAGAGCAGGATGGAACCAGGCATGGGTGGGGTTCCTTTTCACTGATTCCTGTAACACAAAGAGTGTGTGCTCATGTTTTGCACGCCACTGTTTTTTGTGTGCATGAAATTTTCTCCACCATGGCCCACCATGAGATCACTTTTACACACTGTTGTATTTCATTTAAAAGCAATCCAAGTTGGTTGGCAATGACCCGTCTAAATTGCGTTGCTGCGAAACACTATTAAATTCACAGCAGTCACGCACATGTGAAGTAGGCACTGGTTTTGTTTGGGTTCTGTTAGGTAAGACAGAAAGGTCAAGAATATTTTCAAGTGTTTGCTCTATATTTCTATACAGAGCCATTCTCTTGGACAGTCAGGCCCATCAGTGGTGATAAAAAAAACATTCCCTCATTCCCTAAAAATTTCATTTAAAGAAGAGATTTAGAGAAGATGAATGGGTGGAGCCCCAGTGAAAGCCCAATGCCATGTTCTCCAGGTTCAAAGGCTAAATAAATCTTCGTGGGCCTCAGAAATTATCTCATGTTTATCTCCATTTTCCCCAATTTTCTGTATCTGTTCCTGGCCATCACCCCTGTGTAACCCCCAGTGGAATTGTCATGTTCATGTGACGGCCACGTGCGGCGGAGGAAGTGCATACCACAGACATGATCTCTTCTCTTATGGCTGTATATGTTGCACAGACAAATGCTGAGAATGATGGGAACCAGATGCCAAATTTTGGAATGACGTCTTTCTGCTATTCGAGAGAGGCCCAGAAAGAGACTGTAACTGCACGAGTCTCTCTCTCTCTCTCATTCCTCTCGGTCTGGTTTCTCTCTCTTGCAGCCCTTTTCTCATAATTATTCAGACTTTGTCTCACTGTGAGACTTCAGTTCATCTCTAATGTTACTGCTCAACATTTACCCACCTCCTCTCTCTTTCTTCTATTTCTCTTCTTACAAAGCCCCAAGCTCCATTCTGGGTGTGAAAGATAGATATAAGGCGCTTTGTGTCACCTTTATCTAATTAACCTAATTTTTTTATTAAGTTCTTATGCCTGAGGATAAAATCCCCCCACCTGACTGCTCAGAAAATTTCTTTTCCGTTATCCATCCCCCCCTGCCAGCCCCTCTCCTCTCCTTCACCCCAGCTTTGCTCTCTGTTACATAGGCCATTGTCCACTTTCCACTGTGGTGAATGGGTTTCAGGTAGAGCGATTTATCATGTGCAGGCAGACTGATAGACAAGCCCCCTCCATTCCTCAGACACATTCCTCACAGCCCCACAAGGGGTAGGCGCACACACACACACACACACTCATTATCATTACCTCGCTGCCGGACAATAGCACCCAGAGGAGATTACCCAGACTCCGTCTGGAGGCTGTGCCACCCCTGCATCTCTGAGTCTCATGTCAAGTTGTTGGCAGGAGGTGGGCACAGCTCCTGTAATCCCTGGTATGTGAGTGACGATGACAGAGCTGCTCTCAAAAGGCTGGTGGGTTCAAGCGGGGGACTTCCTGTTTTGGAAGGTGACTGATTGGTGGGCATTGTTGCGATGAGGGGGCCGTAAGCTTATCAGTAAGGTTAACAGCAGCGGTAAATGGATCTTGGTGAAAGCATACATGTGCACAGACACAAGATACAAACTGTTTATTATTAGCTGGAATAGTGTTTTTAAAGAGAACATTCAGAGACGTCTGTGCTACTGGATGTGGAATTCAAGTAATGCAAGTAATAATCAGAAGGGCATGAAATTAAAGTAACTTGGCAGAATATTCATGACTTGAAGTTTAATGTTGCAGCTTTCATGTAGCGCAGTGGATGGTGTGCATAGGGTAGGAAAATACTCACACATTTCAACTGCACTTAAATACATTTGTTACTTTGTGCATATGATTTTCTATTTTCCTGCCATATGACCCCCATCTTCCTTCTTCATACGGCTTCTGCCCTCATCCCTGACCCCTAAAAAGGTCATCCCTCTCCTCTTCCTGTGGACGCTGCCGCTGTCGCACAGGGTCGCTGCCTCTCATTGTCTCTGCTAGAACACCGGAGATCACCTCGCTCCAGGTGGCCAGCTTTGTGACCACACGGAAACACACCGCCATCACTATACACCACCTACAACGGTGTGTTCCTGATTTATGCTGAGCAGGGTACAAACTGCCAGTAAGAGGCAAAAATGGAGACGCACAGCTGTGTCCATTTCTTGCTCCGTGCTGGTTTGTCATCTTTCCTGGACAGCAGCTCAGTTACACAGGATAGGAGTCTGTACAATTACCACTTATGAATTCATCCTTTTTTTCCCTCACTGGCCTGGGGCTCTGTTGTAGTTTTTTTTCTGTTTATCTTTTCTTGGTCTGGGAGTTGTATGTTTCTGCAACTGCTGCATATTTTCCAAAAGATCAGTAACAGTATTACATCAGTATTTCAGTTGAACCATATGTTTGTGAAGCCTCAGACTAAAGCATAAACCGCACTCACAGCTTATGATTTTGAAAATGACAGATGCTTTACGTCTCAGTCAGGTAAAGTGCTGTCAGATCTATAATTTTCACATAGAACAAACAAAAAAGCACTTGTAGCTTTAGTGGCATAAGCCCTTTTTTGATTCAGCTTAGATTCACTAACACTTGTTGCATATTAATTTGCACAATGCAGAGTATCATGGAAAGCAACTCTCCCCTATCCCGCATAGGGTAAGCCAAAGTGAAGATACTGTTTTTTATATAAGGCCTTAAATAGAAAATTAGCTTCATATGCTAATGAGATAAAAGCAGTTAAATGACCCTAACTCAATGCAGAGAGCAGAATTGCAATAGAAAGGCACGCCAAAGATTTAAGGTTAAACCAATTAAGTCGCCAAGCCGCACAATGCCTGAACTGACACATGCTTTGAAAGACGTTCAGATTCTTTTAAAGTGTGTGGGTGCACGGATGTGCGTGAGTGCATGCATGTGTGCGCTGCACGGGAGGTTAATTTATAGAGCATGGAGGAGGGTGAGGGGAACTGCGCTGGTACTGAAAAGATTCTATTGAGTGACTTCTATTAGCGTTAGCTTGGGCCCTAGCCTATCTAAGAGGGGAGGGGGGATGAGCAGAGGGGCAAACCGTACAGGCCTCCATTCAATTAGCATCTCATTATGTTGCCATGGTATCCGGGCTTGAAGCCGCATGAAGATTTCCTTTGCTCCGAGAGAGGGCTGCCATGTCTCAACAAACATATGAACACACGTGCACACGCACCGTACGCCCATATGTGTGCGGCCAGTCGAGAGGGAAGTTACCTGTTCATCTTGTTTGTGAACCTGTCGACACACTTTCACAACACTTCACCGGCAGTCACCCGTTCCAGCCGTATGCCCATGTGCAACTGGCTTCCAAGTGTGAGACGGTAAACGAGTGACACAGTTATGCCTTCACTAGCGAGATTTACTTAATAGGTGTCTGCGGGTCTCAACTCGATAAACTTGCTGTGCTTATCTCTCTTTTCCCCCCTACGATTTATGGCCTTTTAATTGAAAGGACGGAAAAGCTTACGGTGTGCGGCACCCGCCGCTGCCGCTCACCGTCATTACCCACACTAACAGACAAACACACCTGTAAGGCCGTTAACCACAGACAAAAACAGTCCTGAAGCTTTACTTCCTCTTTACCCTCCCACCAGCCCACTTAGCCCACACTGAAAACAGCTTTCCCTGTGAAGTGTTCAGCAGCTGCATGAACTCCCTCCCCATTCTCTTTAATGTAAAGAAGACACAACACGCGAGCTGCTGAAGTTGAACAGGAAAATTGGGTGAGGCTGCTCACACATGACTTTGACATTAGGAACTGAGAGTGGTTTGTGTGGCACCAGGCGCTTTCGAGTTGTTGTTTTCTCCCCGTTAGCTCTGGTGTTTGTAGGAAGGTGTACTGACATGTAGGGGTGGGTTTTTTTTTGCTCAGTTATTTTCCATCTCTTCCTCTCGTATGCCTCCTCTCCCTCTTCTCCCAGTCTTGTCTCTGTCTTCCTCGTGACTGTCTATCCTGTGGAGGGAAATGGAAACACAAACAGGCTGAGTCTGCCCTGTGGTTTCTCTCTCTCTCTCTCTCTCTCTCTCTCTCTCTCTCTCTCTCTCCCTCCTTCTGTTCGTCTCTTCCCTCTGCTTTCTTCACTTTCACGTGATTGCCCCCTCTTTTCCTTTTTTCGACAGCCTCTTGCACTGTATTACCACTGACTTCATCTTACCCTCTTGTTTTTGCAGCAGGGGTGTCCTTGTCTCCTCTCCCCTCCTCTCCTCTTCCCTCTCAAGCCTCAGGAGCCTGTTTCTGTTACACTAAAGTACCACCACTGGCCCCAAGTGGTGAACAGGCAACACTGCAACTCCACTCTCAAAAACTGTACATTACATTTACACTTTAACATGTGCTATGAAGGGCTCTGGTTCACAGATACGAGAGACTTTATGATGAGGTGTGAAAGTAGGAATATAAACTTGCATTTTTCTAATACCGATCCCTTCTCTCCCTCCTCTTTTTATCTAGAATGCCCCTGCACAAGTCCAGTTCTGAAGATGGATCTGGAGGTAAGTGGAGATCCATGTTCGTGTTTATCTTCTGTATCACACCAACAAAAACACTCCCTGTTCTCCTGCGGCTAGAAACAATTTGGTATATTGTGGATCTCAGTTTGTAGTTGTGTATCAGGTGTGTGTTTCTAGCTATGTGACTGATCCTTCCCTCCCCTTAGGCAAATGGGACAACAAGAAGAAAAACAAATCTTTCTGGCAGAACTTCCGCAAGTCTCAGCATAAACCTGTAATGCGACAGACATCCAAAGGTCTGTGTGGCGCTATCTTTCCAGATCGGCTTCATTGAACAGATGTTGCTTCATATTTGACCTTCTCTTTTTTGCTCTTTGCCCCCTCACCTACCATCAGGAGAGGACATTGGCTACGTGGCCAGTGAGATCACCATGAGCGACGAAGAGCGAATCCAGCTGATGATGATGGTGAAAGAGAAGATGATCACTGTAGAAGAAGCTCTGGCTCGGGTAGGAACCTTCACCGAACTCCTGCCTCATCTGCACCTTGCCTCCACACACACCCCCCAGACTGCCGGCCCGAGGCCTCCCTTCAATCCTCCAGTTCCCTTCACTTCTTCCTGTATTAGTCCCCCTTCATTCTACTCCATATTCCCACCATTTAGCACTGGCTTACTAAAATGACTCACTCTTACTAACCCCAACAGGGCCCCACATTTTTACTCTGAATCGTCCTCTCTACACACACACGTGCACACGTGCGCACACACACACACGCACACACACACACAACCTCGAGATCAGAGGTTAATGAGTCTGGGGATTTTAGGGTGTGAGCTCTCAGAGCGTGTGTGGGTGTGTTGTTCAGTTCATACTTGCGGGGTTGAGGTTCATAGTAACTCCATAGCCCCATCTGTTGGGGTGATGCACTGGTGCACTGTGGTTTTTCTCTCCAGGTTGACATGGTGGATAATTATTTGGCTTCCCTTTAAATTCCCCTGTGCTTTCTTTTTGATCAATTTCTGTTGATTTCTTCTTCCCTCTTTCCTTCCTGTCAATCACCTTTTAATGCCTTGCTCATGGGTAGCATGACTGCCCAGCAGCATTTCAGCAGTGAATTGCTCTCCAAAAGGCAGATGTTAATTCTCCTCCTACATTGCTCCTTCTTTTTCCTTTGATTTTCTGTCAGCCAGTGGCTTGGTCTCAACTTCACTCCATAGTGATTGACAATCAGTCAAACCAATCAATGATTAGCTTTTGTGGAAAGATTTTTTCAAAATCGTTGTTTGTTTGAGTGTTGTGTCGTCTGCATCACTGATCAATATCACAATATTGGTTTTTTGTATTGTCGATACAGTGATATGTAGTATGTGTCCAGGGATGTAGTGGACTGTAAACCCAATAATATTCAATCTGCCTTTCACTCCCCTTTTTATTTACAGAGCAAAGATTGACCAAGCAAGAATTATGAAGGGCAGACGTAAATCTTTACGACAAGTCTTACCACATATAGAAAAGCTGCTTTGCCTACAATAATGTGGAATATTTATTTTTTATTGCATAATAAATGCCAAACTCGGCCTACAGTGTAAATATTTTATTCACCACTACATCACTGGTTGAGTCTTTCTGCCCTGTCTGTTGTGTGTGTGTGTGTGTGTGTGTCTGTGTACATGCGATAGTCTTTGTGTGTGTGCAGAGATGTAGCATGCAGGGTGAGAGTGGGTGGCCCCGACCTGTTCCTCTGCCACTCTAAACTCTTCTTCTCCATGTAGCTGAAGGAGTATGAGCGCAGCAGACAGTCCAGCAGTACTGACACTGCAGAGTGGACTGAGGGATCTGCACCCAATCTAAACCAGTCCTCAAACTGCAATGTAAGTACACCCCACCCCCACCCCCACCCCATTACCCCGAAACCCCCCAAAACCCCTGACCTGTTGCTCTACCTCTTGTAACACTCTCACCTCGACCACTCTCACCTTTCAGTTTGGTTTTTCAGCCGAGGAGGTTGTGAAGGTTGTGACTGCCATTGTTGCTTCGACATGTACTGTATGTGCGTGGGTTTGTGTGTGTGTGTTTTATCTAAATGTTAAGAACTTTAACCTCAACTAGTTTTCCCAGCGTGATGTCTAGACCTTGAATACAGCCCACTTGAAATATTTGAAATATTTGAAATTGCAATATTTATACAGTTTCAATGCCAAACCACTTTCACTCAACTTTTTTCTTGCCTCCCTCTCTTCCTCCTTTACTTTATCCCCCCTTCTCTCTCTGCTCTTCGTTCATTGACCAAACTTCAATATATCCGCCTGTGCACATGCATTCTCTCCACCATGTCATGTGCATCCTAATACTATGGGTGTTACCTGTGAATCGTGGCCCCTGGCTAACCTTGGTTTTCCTATTCTGCCTTCATGAATTGGCAGTCACACTGAAATACACGCAATTTGCCACGACTCCTCTCCCATTTTTTATTCATCAGGTTAATTCTGTCATGTACATCTCATTTGAAATTCGCCTGAACACAGTCATAATTGGCCGCTGCATTGACAAGGCAATTGTAACCCGTGGAGAGCCAAGGAAAGAGTCCAGCCCAAAACCTGTTGCAGCTTGTTAACATTGATTTTGACAGCTGTGATCATCAGAGAGAAAGCCTCTGAATCTCCCCTGTCACCTTTAAATGAGGCGAGACCTTTTGAGGTTACTTCATGTTGTGAAGTTGGTCCCATAACGGATGCTGGAACTGGAGCTTAGACAATCATGTCCTGTTGGATCTAGTGTTTGTATTTCAGTTGCATGTTTGCATATGTTGTGTTTTTATTTCCATTTTAAATGTATGCCAGCTCTGATGCAGATTCAAAACTCACAGTGGTTATGGAGACTTTTGACCAGTTATGAACTGTTCATGTGGGAATAGCATGCAGTCATACAGTGTCGCACACTGACCCACTTTCGCAACAGGAAATGAGTTTATCCAAACACAAAAATTCCAAGTGCTCTGAAAATAACGTCCTGCACGTGTGTGTCATTGCTCTTCTGAAATGCGCTTCTGGTTCCCAGCCAAAAAGCAAAACCAGTCTCTCGCATTTACATTTATCCACTTTTTGCAGCTGAATGCATTTCGTGTTCTTGTTGAAGTAAATGGAAGGTTGACCCTACAGCCTTCACACAGATGTGCGTAGATCCAAGCCAGGGTTGCACTGCCAGAATCACAGTTGCTTTTAAGTGGATGAATATGCTTTCACCACAGATGTGCTTGACTTGCCTCTTCAAACTAAGTAATTCTTCATAAACACAAAACATCAGGTCTACATGAATGTTCCTTACTCTAACTGGATCAGTAAATCCATTAATAAGGAACTCTTTTTAAGTTAGGGTTAGGGTTTGCTGATCATTTTATCAATCTGTTAACCCTCTTATTACCCCTCTGCTGCCAGCTGCTCACTTCCTGCGGGAAGATGATTCATTGGGGGGTTACAGACAGGGATGAGGATGAAGAGTTACTGGAGGAGTATTGTGTAGAGGAACACACAGATTGGCTCTGGGGGCTGCGAACAAATGCTAGTGCTGGAGGCAGAGGAAACAAGGGAGAGAGAGAGAGGATAAAGACTTTGCAATCACCACTTAGGCCAGGGGTGGGGGGTGGGGGTGGGGGCTGTCTCCCTTTGCCCCAAGTTCCAAAATTGGCCACTGTAGGAAATATTTCTTCCTCTGCAGGGGCCTCTATTGGTGTCACATACTGCCCCCTTTCCCCTTTCATGAATGGAATTAGGTCATTCCCAAAATCAAATAGTAACAGTTTTGTGTGTCTGTATTCCATATGCAGACATGCGAATATACAGAACATGTGTGTCACAGACATGTTTGCAGTATACAATTCTTTGGCCACTCTGTCTCTTCTTCTGATACTTCCTTTCTCCAGTCTGTCTTCCCCCGACGATCGGAGCCCACATTCCAGGGCTGGCCATTAGCGACGTGGGGGCCAAGGCAGGGTCAGAGGGGCTCAAATGCCGGGATTGTTCTCCACGCACAACACGCCTTTTCTCTGCTCGCTGTGCGGCACGGCTCTTCCAAACAGTCCCCTCATTCCTCGGAGTTGAATTCACTAACAGGATGCGTCTGTATCTGCCAGCATGGGCACGGGGGGGCACAGATATTACTTTGGATCCTGCATGTCTTGAGAATGCGGTTGGTGCACTATGGATTTGCTGGACACCCACTCTTGCAAACCTGTTGTACGTTAACACAGGAAGTGGCGCCCGGCTGTTTTAACGGAGGCGGTAAGTGTTAAAGTACGTTGGTGAACTTAACTCTGTCTGTATTAGATGTTCTTTAGTGATTGTCCTGTTCAGATTTTGTGGTACAGGGCGAGCAGAGGGATTTTGGTGTGCACCATGAGGATGTTGGTTTTATGGTTTTCTAAGTTTTAACTGCATCTGCCAAGTTGTGGGAACGATCCTCCAAGTAATTTGTGTAGTGAAATGGCAATTATGGTGGTGGAATTGTTGCTTTGACCTTATTTTTGATGGCAGCCTTTCAGCCCTGCTGGATTCATAGCCTTATATGTTTGCTTTTCTTTTTGTGTGTCCCTTACCCCCTGTTTATGTGGTCATTTGACTAGATGCTGGGCCTCAGGGCTGTGCTAGGACTTCAGTGTCTTTGTCACCTCTTAATGTCTCTTGTCCCTTTTTTTCCTTTCTTTCACACACAGAATAGAAAAAATCATTCGTGCTAAGGATGAAAGGTAGTTGTGTTATCCTGTAGTATCGGTCATATAATAGAGGGACTTGATGTGATACACTTGGTATTTAATGGGTATCAAAAATAATTGTTTAGAGAACCCAAGATTCAGGAGTTGATTCCAGTCCTTTGTTGGGATCACTCATCTCACGCTTTCTACCATCTCTTTCATCATTCCTCGAGGACACAGACTTGTTATTGCACTACATTCTTTGACGCTAATACACTCATGCATGTTCCAGGGCAAATGGAAATTTAAAGGAAGCATCTTCAGCAGCCAAAATTGTGTGGTTCACTTTAGGGATTGTTGGGGAGAATTGGGCTGAGGGGTAGTGGAGTTATGTGTTTTCAGAGCCTGTTCCTGTGGTTTGAAAAGTTGTACCTCAGCTCCAGTCTGCGGATATGACAGCGGACCTCAAAGTTGATCACGCACCTCTGAGAGTGGTTCAGTGAAAGTAGGGTGACTTGAATGACGCCGCGCTGAATAATGTGTTATTCTCTTTTCCATCTTGGCAATGATCATTCAGGTTCTGTGTCACTCACGCCTGCAGGAATGACCTGCAGGTCATAACGTTTCTTTGGTGGTGTGGTGCCATCAGAGATTTCCGGAGAATGTCAGATGTGTTTGCTTCGACCAAGCCACAGTTGTTAACATCATCTGTACTGTATGTCAGCAGCCTCTGAGCCAGGCCTGCGGTCTCAGCTTCACAACGGCTAGAGAGTGGTTTCTTGCTTGTTAGTTTTAGAACTGCAGGAGAAGACTGCATTTTATCAGACACAGAGCGAACGCCTGCGGGCCTGCTCTAGTCCTCTGTTGTGTGTGTGTGTGTGTGTGTGTGTGTGTGTGTGTGTGTGTGTGTGTGTGTGCACGCTCATGCACGCGTGTCGCTCTGCGTGCGGCGCAGTCGACCTCGACCGTGGAGCTGGCAGCGTGTGACCAGAGGGGTGGTGTTGCTGTGGAAACCAGTAGCAAATAGGAACAAATGAAATTGTTTGAGCTCCATGATAATGTCAGTGGTTTCTGCCAGACGATCTTTACGCCAAAGCTCTGCTCATCACCATCATCACATCAAGGCTATAGCAAGAATGTGTAGACACACAGCGTGTATGTGCATTATTCTGTCTCTTTTCCACTCCACTACCACTGTGATGAGAGTTTGCAGTGGCCATCAAGTGAGGAGAAAGACAGAAAACACCAAGATGCTGACACTCATAACATACGAGCTGTTTCTTTTCATTTCCTCTGGAGTGAACCACCTTTCGACGCAACATAACACCAAATAGACCATTTATTGTATTACTGATTCACTGTGTCCTTCAGTTATACCTTTTTTTTACTTTTAGAAATTGCTATCATCTGGTTCATTATTTCAGTGTATTTGTTTTTTTACTATGAATATGAACTTCACATAATTCAGTGTGCCATCATCCCTCCAATCCTCCATTTCTCACCTCACTAACTTTGACTCCATTCTAAACAATGCTCCCATCTGTTGCATAATGACGGCGTCTTTGAAATCTCAAGGTATATCTGTCAGTTTGTCTTTTATTTTCCCACTGCTCAGATAGTTTATTCCATACATTTCTGTTATTACTGCCTTCACGACATATTTTTTTTAACAGTGTTTGTCTGTCCTTTTTTTAAAAAAAAAATATCATTCCTCCCTCTTTCCCTCTCCCCCAACAGTCTCGTGAACAGTCAGACGATGAGCAATCAGAGGACTCTGTGAAGTTCAAACGGCTTCACAAACTGGTTAACTCGACACGCCGGGTCAGGAAGAAACTCATCAAGGTGGAGGAGGGCAAGAAACATGGCTCTGAAGGTTTGTATCCTTTAAATGGGGAGTTCTTTCAATTATCTTACAGATTAACATAGTTTAATATATTTATACCAGTCAGTTCATTGGTTGTATTGTCCAGGCTCATTAAGGTCACAGTGTGAGGTATCATACTTCTGCTGTGCACAGATATCAACACTGCTTGCACTACTTGTGAGAATTGTACATTCCAAATCAGATTGTTGTTCCTTACTTAAAATAAAATTAAAGCTCACTTATTGTAAATGTTGTTTCCATCTGAGGGTTATTGCAAAGTAATAATTTGTGTATTAGGGTTGTTTTTTTGCCAAAGTACTACATTCTTTACTGTCATGGGTTTTGCCTGAAACTCAGCCTTGAAGAATGTGTTTTGAAATGTTTGCTGGTTTGCTGTGGTTTGGAGAACCACAGACAGGTCATGGGACTGCATTGCATCTCATGTCTAAATCCTCCTGTGTATCAAACTAGCTGATGTTTCTGTCTCGTTTAGATTTTCTGAATCTGGAGGCCCCTCCCACCTGTGAGGACAACACAGCCTTGTATACAGGGGTCCTGAAGAAGCCCCCTTTGCCGCAGGAGGCCTCGCTGCCCTCCCTCACACAGGATCAACTCTCCCTCGATGGGGACACAGACAGTCTGACCACCTCCCCTTCATCCAGCAGCCTGGACACCTGGTCTGGACACAAGCTGGTCAAAACCTTCAGCAAGTCTTCCAGTACTCACGGTCTCATCCGGCCCCCCAGGAGAACCCCGGTCGGCTCCGGAGGCCTGGGAGGCTCCATCTCCGGTGTTGGAGGCAGTGGCTCTTCCTTCTCAGAGTTGGATGGCTGTGGACTGGACGACGAGGGGAAACTGTCACGCTCCACGACCGACGGCGAGATGCGGAAGGCCCTGAGCTCCATCTCCCATGGGGTAAGTAACAATGAGGCCCTCTATGCCTTCTATGGCCTCACCAAACCTCGTCCCAAACCCCACGCCCAGTCTCGCCTCCTGATCTCCCTGGATGACGGTCCACAATGCAGCCCCAAACACCAACCCACTAACCGGCACCATGGCAGCTGGACACACCGGAAACCTGACCCCAACTACGCTTACTCCACCAAGCACCTACTGTACCAGCGCTCGCGCAATGCCAAGACCCCCGTCTCCCCCCTGTCTGTCACCCCCTCTTCCCCTGCCCGCTGTGATGTAGCCAAATCAAAGGGATTTGGAAGTGGAGGAGGGGGCTGGGTATTCCCCTCTCGCAGGCTGCGTGGTCGAACGGCAGTCAGTGAGCTGAACATCACCTATGTGGTAGAACGGAGCCTGTACGGTCACCTCAACTGGGCCCAGCTGGTCCGCCCAGTTACCCTCAGCCGCGCTGAGCGCCGCTGTCTTTTGGAGGAAGACCGCGAGGCGGACAGGAAGTGGGCGGCCAGTGTGGACCGTTGCACCAAGCGTGTGCTGTTACGCATCCAGCAGAAGTCTGTGAGTTTGGACCATGAGGTTTAAATCGACCGCCTCGTGTGAGCAGGACTCGGTGTTCTTCAAAGTTGCAGAATAGCTCGGAGGTTGTGCTAGAAAGTGCAGCAAACGTACACAACAGAACACATGACGAATATTTTCAACTTATCTATTTAATAATGTGTGATAAAAAAAGAGAATCAAAACACTGCAGCTGTGCTCCTGGATTAAAACAGCAAGAAGCAGCATATCTATCACAGGCCTAACTGCTCTCGGAGGATCGTCATCTTCCCTGACCTTTAAGTAAATGCCTCTGGCTTCAAACCTTTTTATTTCAGCTGGAAATAAAATTGATTACGGGATGTGCAATGCCCTACTTGGGAGGTTAAGTTACAGCCGAGGTTTTATAGGGGCCTTTTTTTTTTATATATATAAATGTCAGATCCGTGAAGAACACATGCACTCGCACAGTCACACTGATCCCTGTGGGCAGAGGAGATGTTGTACAGGCCTGGAGCAGCTCATCCTGCACAGCACGTAACCCCAGAGACTTGTTCAATGAATGGCCTCATTAAGTCAGCTAAAGGGACTGTTGTGTCTTTACACTTATCAAACTGATCTTGTAAAGCTGAGCATAGAGATTCAAGCTGTAATATAGCAATGTAACAGTACTTATTCGTACCACAGTGAATTCAAAAGGCCAACTAATGTTAACAAGCATGAAAGGGGTCTGGTTGCATTGCAAGTGCCTTGACGTGTTCCCCACATGTAGCCTGTGTGTATCAGTACAACTAGCGACTGTAGGTGGTGATATGGAGGAGCTATCCTGCAGCTTTGAGGGTACCTGAATCCTATCGTGTAGTAGTGAAATCACCGGAGGTCGCTCTCATCCAAAAACTCTCTGAATCCACTTTTTCTGTTGTTGCTTTTCGTGTTCTTTTTTGGGCCCGTGCCTCTATAATTGCAGATGTGATTTTTCTTTTTTGGTTGTTTTTCTTTCCTTCTAATTATATTGGAAAGACATGTTTTTTTCTGGGTGCATGTCCATTCCATCGCACATCACCATCGACTTCTTTTTGGACGTCTCTTCAACCATGTTTGTTCTCCAAACTGTGCTTTTCCCGGGAAGTTGTGATGTGGACTGCAGCTGTGGACATCTAATATAGAAACTATTTTCCTCAATGTGCAAGTTCTTCTCACGTAGCAATTCCTCCATGGTTTGTGAGCGTCGAGCTGAGTAGTTTTCGAAGCAATGGAGAAAAGCCGTCAAGTGCCCACACATGAACTGAGTGTGTTTTTGGCAGATGCTTTATGTGCATGTCTGTGTCTACATGTTTTATGTGTGACCTAATGCAGAGCATAGGAAGGATTCAAAAAAGCCAAAGCCAAAGTTTAGTGATGAGATCCTGGATCTCTTTTGTCTCCCTCCCATGTCATAGTTCCTCTTTGTGTCTACCCCTATTTTGCTGTTGACAACAAAAAACAATCTCCACCGGCCCGTCCTCCCAGCAAAAACGATTTGCTCTCTGATGAGAGTAACATTTCCTCTGCTCTAGGCAACCGGCCTGTATGTTGTGCATGTTTGCATACTAAGCCCGGCTTTGCATTTCTCATAATTAACCACAAAACAAATTGCATCAGGCCGAACTGCAATGAACATACATTCTCTTGTAAAAGCACAGCTATATATTTTAGCTTGGCCACTTCAAATGAGCCTAATTTTGTCCAACACTGTCTCAAGTTTTAATGCACCTGACTGTGAGCTCTCGTGGTCAATATAACAGCTCGTTTGCCTAGGACCATGCAGTAACTCGCAATTTTAAAAAGGATCTCATATAACAGTTTGTGTTACATCATGTCTGTTGGCTGTCCACAGTCCCATATGACATCATGCCCCCACATATATACAAACCATATACCCATGTTCATAAATCAAACTGCTGCTCGTGTCATGCCAAGCATGAATCATCGTGAGTTGACCCTCGCTGGGCGTGGATGAGTTCGTGCAACGTGACCATCTGAGTGTGACTCATCTGATTGTGTTTTGGCTCCCCCGCAGAGAACATGCAGCTTTGGAGGATTTGACCTGTCCAACCGTTCGCTCCATGTGGTCAACACAGGCTCGGAGGCCAATGTAAGCGCTGGGCAAGCTTGTAAAATTGGAAGTCTGCGAAGAGCACAAACTGAACTCACCCGTCATAATAAATCACCTTTTCTCCTCTGTTTTGTTCCTCTCTCCCGTTCAATCCCCTCGGTTCATCCCTTTCCTTTGCTTCTCTCTGTCACCTCCTTCCTCTCGGTTCATTCTTCTCTGTCCTGACTTTTCCTCTCTCTTCAAATCCCAGAATAAAGAACAGGAGGCTATCTACAGAGAAGTGGTCAAATCCCCCACCACATCCCGAATCTCCCTGGGCAAGAAGGTCAAGTCGGTCAAGGAGACGATGAGGAAACGCATGTCGAAGAAGTACAGCAGCTCCTTGTCTGAGCAGGTTAGACATAAACACAGTTAGGCTCACACAAACACACACGGACACAATCTTTGAATGCTTTATTTGTAGAAAGGTCAGGTAACTTTGAACGTAGCAAAGTTTCCCTTGTTTTTTTCAGAAAGTTAGGTATGTATAAACAAAGTCAAACCTAAACTTTGTTTAAAATGCAGCAACTGAGACGTAAATGGTCCCACAATCTCCGCATTTCATTTAATCCTTAAAACAAGTGAGCGAAGTGCAGCTGTAAGGCCACAAAACCTCCCTGTCTTCTGCAAACATTTAGAGGAAGTTTTGCAGCGCAAGCCACATACTCTGTCCACAGGCTGCGAGTGGGCCGGTAGTATTTGTGTTAGTTACAGAATAAACATGGAACACTGAAACACATGCGTTTGGTTTCTCTCTCGCTGCTGGGCTCTCCCTTGGCCCTGTGTGTAGGGGTGGAGTGTGTGCTTAATGTTGAGCTCATGCAGTGATGCAAGTGTCCCCCAGGCTAGTTGTTAGGAAATGGAGACTGTAAGTGTGAGTGTATCATGGCTGTCTCCTCTGCTCTGGCCTAATTCCTCTGGGCCTTCCAGTGGCTCTGCCAGTAGCCTCTCCAGCCCCGTAGTTTGATGTCGCCCAGTGAAATGTGTCATTAATTTGTCGTTGAACATCTGTCCATCATGGTGGTCCCTGTGACCCACATATCCAGGTATGAGTCATGGAGCCATTGGTCGGGAAGGAACAAAGAAGAATTAATTGCCATGTCATATAGTCTCAACCATGGCCATTTTATAGACCACAATGCCACCTAGTGGATTACTCAACCAGATAAAGCATGTACAGTAAGATGTCAATATAGCTTGTTTATGCAGGGTTTTTTTTGAGACTTTTAAGCTTCAAACAAAAGATATAAACCAAAACAAAAGTTAAAACACACTTGTTTTATCCAGCTATTAGTTATTTCATTTGTGCAAAAAGGTCAAGTTCAAAGGTCAAATTAAATGGTGACATTGTTTCTGTAATTTGATATAATTCCTGTTGAAGTAAATTGTTCTGATAGAATAATAGTCAGCGAGAAATCTAGCTGGGGTAAACCAATGGGCTATCACTCATGGGTGAAAAGACTGTAGCTTTAGCAAATGAAGACATGAGTAGTGTTTGTATGTCATGTGTAGGGGTGGGCGATATGGCAATATTATACTTTAAACCACACAGATTAGTCCGTAGGCTGGATCAAGTCTGGACACTAATTCAAAATTTGGAAGAAAGATTGCAGTTTATATTGTGGTTGTGTGTAAAAGGATTGTGATTGGATCGTTTGAGAAGATCGCTCACTGCTAATACATTTGTACATCTGTTTTGGGCATCAATAAGGATTAAAAAAACCTTCCCCCTTAATTTTTCCACCATGTTCATCCTTTCCCGTTTCCATCGCTTCCCCCATATGTCAACCTCCAAACCACACTCTCCCGTCTCTCACATCTTTTCATCTGCTAACTGCACAACGTCTCCTTTGTGTCTGCTGCCCGTGTCCTTTCATTACCCATCTGTATCTCCCCCTCTCCTTTTGTCTTTCAGTCCAGTCCGGATGGAGCCCCTGGTTCCCCTCAGTCCCCTCAGCCTGACACCAGCTCTCTGGAGAAGCCGAAGCTTAAGGCAGGAGGCTCGGTGGAAAGTCTGCGCAGTTCACTCAGCGGACAGAGTTCGATGAGTAAGACGAGAACCACTACATTAAAGGAGACGTACTGGCTTTTTCAGACCAAGATTTTTTGACAATGCAAATGAGAAAAAAGGGTTAGGGTTAGACCACTCTCTCGGTTTTATACTTACATGATTAGGATCCAGCCATGCAGGGTGTCAATGCATCATCATGCGGCTCATGTAAATATAATGCTTGTAAGTGAAGGCAGTCTAAAGAGTTGAATAGGCAGCCTGCTTTGAGTAATTTAAACACTAGATGGTGCTTGTAACATTTCATGTTTGCAGCCATTTGTTTCAAACACAGACGGATGACTGAACCGTCACGCTGCCTCTGGCATTATATGTAAACCAGTTATGATTTGCGGAGTGGTCCGCGAGTGGTGGTCATGAAGAGCCGCTCTCTCTCTCCATCGCACCTAGTCCCACCAGCTGCCGCATGTGTTGTGATCTCAGGGAGTTTCTAAGAGTGTATTTATCTGATCTCCCAGATCACCTAATCTAATTAAATCTTGTGATTGCTTCAGCCTGGTGTTTCTGTCACGTCCTTGTGGACAAATCAGTCTTAGTTGTCTCGAGTTTGAAGCGAACTGAAAACTTGGTCTGACTTGCAGTGATTCAGAGCCGTAGAACACAAACATGAAGGCAGACGGGCAAACATACGGTAATGATTAGGTGGGAAGTCTTGCCTCTCTGATTTCCACACGTCGACATGATTTCAGCAGCCTTCCCTCAGACGCTGAGAAAAATATGCAGCTTAAAAAAATACTCTGCTTCTCTCAGGATATACAGCTGAAGTGTTTGGGACCATGTTAAACTCTTCACCCAGAAGACAGGAGACACAGAAATTGAGAAAACAATATCAAAATAGTCTTTGAATAGTGAGTCTCCCCTTGAGAAGCCACTCAGCGAAGACATTTTTAAAACAATGGTCCCAAATGACAGTGTTGAGGATGTAAGAGGATCTTCCAGTGTATCAGTGACTATGACTGTCCTTTTTGTTGCATCATCATTGTTATTATTTGCAGGCAGTCATTTTATACCTCATGTATAAACGTTTGCTTGTGTGTCTTTGTGTCCAGGTGGTCAGACAGTGAGCACCACCGACTCATCGGCCAGTAACAGAGAGAGCGTGAAGTCAGAGGACGGCGATGACGAGGAGCCGCCTTATAGAGGACCATTCTGCGGTCGCGCCCGAGTCCACACGGACTTCACCCCCAGCCCTTACGACACGGACTCCCTCAAATTGAAGGCAAAACACACTTTCACACTTTCATGAATATGTTATTCACAGATTATATTCACCTGTGTGCAGTCAGCAGCCTTTTAACTGTGGAAGTCTCTACCACCCAATATCTGTTCATCCTTTTGATTAAAGTTCATGGATGTGACAATGATTTCTACAGAATTGGAACGATTTGTTGGTACATTTTCATGTTATAAAGCTACTTAGTGCAGGCAAAGTCTTAAATTGGCCAAACAGCTTCTACATTATAGAAAATAGGGGTCTGTTGCCTCAATCCAGAACATAGTTCTGGACCAACAACATGCAACCAACAAGGCTCAAAAAGTAAAAGGCCAGAGTTTTGTGATTCTCTCTGAATTCTATTCTTTGTCATCCTCCAGCGAGGTGATGTGATTGACATCATCAGTAAGCCACCCATGGGAACGTGGATGGGCCTGCTCAACAACAAAGTGGGCACCTTCAAGTTCATCTACGTGGACGTGCTGAGTGAGGAGGAGGAGAAACCCAAGAGGCCCGTCAGGAGGAGGAGGAAGGGGCGGCCGCCCAAGCCCACCTCCGTGGAGGAGCTACTGGAGCGCATCAACCTCAAGGTACAGTACCAGATACAGTACGTTGGAACTCCCGTATCATGTCAGTTCAAAAGTTTTCAGTGGCAGGATAATCGAGGTTTACGGTGATTATGATATATAAACCTTGCGGAAATCAGTGTGTTGTACCAAAATCCCACGCATCTTGCTCCTCGGTAAAAGAAATGAACTCTTAAGAAGAAAATAAAAATGTTATTTCAGCCAAATATCTTGAAAACAAGTTTGCAGACAAGCGGAGATAAATATAGCACCGGTTATTACATGCTGCACATCCTCAGATGTTTGATCTGACGCTGATGCATAAACATTAACACCCACATCCTCACAACCACGCCCCAACAAAATAACTCACATCTTTCATCAAAACCTACACATGGATGCAATGCTTCCCCAAACAGAGAAAGAAACTCCGTGGGCTGTCTGTTTCATCACAGATTAAAGCTTCGTGTTACAGCGCAGGCTTCCCCAAGCTGTGAGTCTAGGCGTTGCTAGTGCATTAGAGCAGTCACGTCCCTTCGGTCACCGCCAGATTCATGGAGTGGGAGAATTAGACTAAACATATATAGAACATTAGAGAGTGTCCAGTGTGCAGCCAGTGTGCATTCTCTTACCAGGTGTTTCAAAAGACTCTTTCCTTGCTTTGTGGCCCCAGTCCTGCGGTTTTCTTGTCCAACATAAATCATCTTGTCAAGCGTCATTTGTATTTGATTATTCCACTTGTTTGGACATAAGAGGTCTTTACTATTCTTAGTTAGATATTCAGCCATTTTTAGCATGAGCTGACATGAAATTAGTTAAAAATGTATTGTTTTTGTGACACACTGGCATCTACCTTTGATAAAATTAAATAGCTTATTTCATGAACAAGGTCAGTCATGAGCTATAAAATAACAGATAAATGATCTAACACAATGAGTCTTTTTTTGACAGTAGCAAACTGCTCTGGATGACACAATATTTTACTTATTTTTACAGGGGGATTTTCTTGCAGTGAAATATAAATGCCAAGTAAATGTTTTACTGCTTCAGAGTGCCTCACTTTTTTCCTGCATTCTGGATAAATTTGCTTTTCTCAGGTTTCTCTCTTTTGTCCATGAAAAGGATTGAGCTCCACAGACTACATAAAAACTATATGAGTTATGATTGAGCTGTCATACATCAAAGGAGTAAGAATACTGTAGTTGCATAGTTTTGGAAAAACGAAATAACATTTTGTTTAAACTGGCACGCCACATTTTAAACGCACATCAACAGTGCCGGCGTGTTACCATAAAGTGTAAATCTCCACTCTCCTGTAACTTTTGCCCTGATGGACCATCTCCCAAATTATCACTGGATTTTTTGTTCCATTTTTTGACCGCCCCAAAAAGACTAAAGATACTGTGACTGCGAGGTTGTCCATGTTTGTGTTAGTTGGTGGTCCTTTGTTTAGTCCTGCATCATCCAGCAGGAATAGAACGGAGACACGCAGCTCCCTGCTGCAGACTCCACCGTTGTAATTGAAGGTCTTGCCGGTGACACACAGTCTCCGTGTCCATCCAACAAAATGCGTGGGTTGCACAAACGGGAGAGCCCAGGAATATTCAGAGTGGAAGCAGTGATGAGTGCTTCTGAATGATAGTGTCAGCTGACTCTGCACTCACTCAGGGCGTATCTGCCATTTAAACTTTTTTCTCTTTGCCTCTGCCCTCTTCGATAGCGCAGTGGTTTGTTAGAGTGACTATCTTTGGTGTGTGTTTCTGTTAGTGTGTACAACTTTGTGTTCTGTGGTGGAAGAGTATTTTGATGTGATAGTCCCCACCTTCATGTTCCCACATGGTTTTGGCGGGTTTCCCTTTCACGTCCCGTTTACTGTTTTGGTCACTGCTTGGGATTGTAGCCACACCCTCCAGGCTTTTACCTGATTTGTACAGCTAACTCGCTAATGTTGCTGCAACTCACTTTTCTTAGCCTGTCAATTTGACAAAGTTTGTGCCGTATTAAAGTATGTTGATGGCTGAGGCAGCCGTAACTGCATTAGCCATGGCTTAATGTGATTACATGCCATCTAAAAATCAAAATAGCTGCGTAGACTTGACTCAGCATTGACAAGCAGATGACATGTCTTTATCATTTCTTACTCCCTGTTTGTTATTTGTGTATTTTATTCTTCTATCCCAAACTTTTTGCCACTAGTCCCATGACTCAAGACCCAAAGTGTGTTTGTGTCTTTAGACACTCTCAGTCTTTAGCTCTGCTGAAGAAACTTAAGACTCAGCCTTCAACATTTCTGTCATCCAGGAGCACATGCCTACTTTCCTGTTCAACGGCTACGAGGACCTAGACACGTTCAAGTTGCTGGAAGAGGAGGACCTGGATGAGCTGAACATCAGAGATCCTCAGCACAGAGCCGTGCTGCTCACCGCCGTGGAGCTGCTGCAAGAGTATGACAGTAAGTAGGCTGTGTAAAAGATGTAAATGTGTATGTGTGTTCTGAGTTGTGTACTCTGAATATACAGTAGTTGACTCCTGTTTCCAAAGAAAAACCCCTGCGGGGTATGAGTATGTGTCTCTGCAGCTGTCACTCTCATCATGGTAATATAACTGGATCAGGTGTTCAGTCAAAGTGGTTGTTTCCTATTACTACTCAAGCTAAAATGGCAGCTTACAGGTCAGCTGCATGCCAAAGCAATGAATGGTTAGGGATCTTTAGTGGTGTTGTTTTTTTAAAGACGAGAGCAATAATTTGACAGGATGTAATACTTTCAAATTAAAGGGAAACCTGGTGACGATGTGCGTTTCTTTGTATTTTTAGGCAGCAGTGATCCAGAGCGCAGCGGCCTGTCGGGCTCCCAGGAGAAGCTGCTGTCTGAGGGTCGGGGCCTGGTGGGGGACTCCCCGCGGGACTCCGGATGCTACGAGAGCAATGAGAACCTGGAGAATGGTAATGATAGCTTTGCTTAATGTAGATCACCCTCACCCGAGGATCCATTAGCCTAGCCAGAGCCTAGTATAGTCCTAGTGCCACGGTGACTGCTTCACCTTTTTCCTTTCTTGGCTTCCACTTCCGTTCCATCTCTTGCTCTGCTTCTGCATTCTAACACAACGCCCATCTCACACCTCTGGACCAGTGTCTGCAAATCAAGCAGCTCCTCTTTCAGCCACATCTGCCCCAAAACCTCACCTGCGCACACCTTTACCCCTCTAGTTGGTGTGCTGCCGAGAAAGAGCCCCTCGTCGCTTTCAAACGTTTTTATCTTTTACCTTTCTTTCTTTCACTCCACTTTCTTCACCCCTCTCTCCATTCTATAGGCATTCTGTATCATCAGTGCCAAAGTCCACTTGTAACTGAAAGGGAGCCAGGCCCCAGACCACTAAGCCTAGTCCACCCCACATTGCTGAGGGAGAGACCCTCCCCAATGCACAGAACTGTTCTGATGAGAGCAAACTCACTGCCCAGTCATGGACTCTTCCCAGCTCTCGCTCCTGTGGGTTCAAGCCCGGTAGACGGATGCCAGGAAGACGGTTATGGCTGCAGAGAGTATTTCTGTTAGGTGTTTTTTTAAAATAGAAGAAAGAGCTTGCAGAGTAGCATGTAAAAAATGCCTGTTTATTTGCAGTGGTGATTCAATAGGCTGATAATGTTTTCTTTAAAAAATGTACAGGTCAGGGGAACGATTCACAGCTGCCATTTAAATCTCTTGTCTTCATACCTTTTCAAGATTTCACTTTCCTTTTATTTATAGTGACCATGTTGTGCAATCATACAGTATGTGCCTAAAAAGAGACATGGATGAAAATATTTTTAAATTGTAGTGCATAGATTGTAAGACAGTCTTTTTTGTGAGATTTGTTTTTAGACCACTCTGTCTTTCTGTAAACTTTCTTCTTCCACACAGAACTTTTTTAACAGCTACATAACATCATAAATCACTGCTTTGTCAAACCTTGCTTTCTTTCTATATTTGTCGGGCTCCAGTGTAACTACTGGATTTGCCCCTTTGTGTGTGTGTGTTATGTTTCATCCAGGTTCATCAGTTAAGGGTGCAATCTGCCACAGTAGAGATTTAAGTTGTGGAATAAAACCACTTCTTTACAAAACAAAAAAAGACTCTCGTGATGCTTACTTGATGTTTTTGGTTCTCCTTTTTTTACCGTCTGTTTTTCCTTCCATGCCACTAAACACTGTTCACAAACTAGCCACATAACATTCAGTAAACATCCTGTATTTCTTTGAGCTCTTTCAGGGTTCTACAGTGCTATTGCAGAGATTTAAAAACAGAGTTTTTTTCAGTATGAAGAAGTATCAAAAGAAAGCATTGCATTTGAATTCCACTCATAAAAGATAATTAAAGATAATATTTAATCTTTAAATTATTTTCCACTGGGAAAACAGTACTGGCACTGTAAAGCCCTGAATGTATGCTCCTTTAATCAACACTTTCTTCAACTTACATGTACGTCTGATCAATTTTCCTGTGACTACACGTCAAAATTGTTCTCCATATCATCACATGACCTCTTCTTTCACTCGTCATTTCCATATGCATATACATAGATGATGTGGTACTGTATCGGACAGTCAAATAAAAGGTGGGTTCAGTCAGTTATCACCTCAATCCAAAAAAAAAAAAAAATAGAGAGCATAGAGAGAAAGATAGAGAGCTTGTCAGGTAGATCACAGTCTGTAGACGGAATTTTAACCACATACACACAGCTTGACTTGTGTTTTTTAATTCTGAAGGATGTTTTTCTGCACAGGCAGCAGACCTCATTCTCCTCTGTTTTAGTTTCTGAAAATAAATTGTTTAATTAAAAATAAATATAGTATTTATTGGAACTGTCACAAAGTTAATTTATTGTAATCCCTCGTAAATGACCATAGCAAAAGCACCAATATGATTAACTTTCTTTTGGGAGAACTGTTGTGACATGACGTTACATCTAGTGAACCTCTCTTTATCAATCCACCATTTAAAGTCTTTGGCAAGTCACACTATGTGGCACCCACCCATTTCATCCATCCATTTTGCTCTGTAAGCCAAAGGAGAGATGGTAAGTTGCTTCAGCCTTTTGTTCCAGCGTTTCTGAAATATCCCATCCAGATCTCCCTTATTTGGGATTGCTGTTATGACAACAACAAATCAGTTTGGTCATGAGTCAAAGAGCTTATCGTATCCCAGTGGCACTCTATCCCCTTCTTCATGAACATCTCTCTGCTTTTCACTGTGGTTTACAGATAAGCATTAAACAGTAACAATATAATGCTTATATGAGTGGATTTTTAAAATTCAGATGACAGATAATTGTTCTTGTGAGCATTTTCCTAATAATGGAAACATATATCATATAAAGTATATAAGTGAGCGACCTATTTCCTGTTCCTCAAAAGAGGGGAAAGCTTTTTTCTACAGTGAGAAGTGCTCACATTAAGTTGAGGATGAATATTTTTATTTTGCAGGTAAGAGCAGGAAAGCCTCCCGTTCCAGTCGTTCTTCAGCAGGCCTCCAGTCTCCAGACTACCCCACCTTGCCCATGACCCTCTCAACAGAGGCCCTGCAACAGAACAGCAAGAACCAGCGCAAGTTCCCCAAAAGCTTCTTCATCAAGCCTTCACTGAAGGGGTTCAATCTGCTCGGGCTGCGCAAAGCCCAGAGACAGTCCCCGATCCCAGCCAGCCGCAGCTGTGAAGACCTGGACGGACCCCCACAGCCCACTGGACCCTGGAAACGCTCCCACTCTCTGGGAGATCTGCACTGGGATCAGACTTATGAGCAGAAGAAGGATCAGTGCTTGGAGTTTAAAACTGCCAAGGAAGGAACCAAATCAGGCAACAGCAGCCCCACCAAGGTCTGTAGAGACGAGGGTTCCCCAGCTCACAATGGGACTCCAATAGTGAGCCCTAAAAGACGGGCTGAGAGACCACCCATACCCTTCCAGTTGCCTCTCCATCCCCCTTGTGCCACACCCCAGTCCCCCACTCACCCAGAGCCCCTTTCCAGTCCTACTCCAAGTCCCCCTGAGTCCAGTGGGGAGAGGGTCATTCGGACTCATCCCAAAAAACCTCCAGTTCCTCCTCCTGTTCCTGCCAAGAAGTCTAAGGAAAGACTAGCCAATGGCCTACGTCACCCACCACTTTCCCTTCCCTCCTCACCATCTCCCACTCCCTCCCCCACCCATTCCCTCAACCGCTCTCACCCCAGTAGCCCGATAATCCGAAGCAGCAGCAGCAGCCCCGGTGCCCCTGCTCTGCCTGCCAAGACCCCAAGCACCCCCACCAGCCCCTGTGCCACTTCATCCACCTCATCCATGGGAGAGGAGCCAGGCACTCCTCCAGCAGTACAGCCTCCGTGGCTCGCAGATCTCGGGGGCAAGGTAGCTGTGACGAGAAAAGTTTCCCACGCCAAGATGGGTCCTGACCTGCCCACCCTGCTGGAGCAGCGGCTGGAGGCCGAGGGAATCGATCTAACAGAGGAACCCTACTCTGACAAGGTTAGAGAAGTATCCATACATGAGACAGTATAATAAAAAAAATCTCCAAATTGCATCTGCAATGACTTTCAGTTGTGTTGCAGACCCATAGATGCACTAATGCAGCATCTGTATCACATTCAAACAAACAGTTGTTGCAGCAGTTGATCTTTCTGCACTTACATAAGTTTTTGTAGTCTGTACTAAGGTGTGGAGATGAGGCGAGGAATTCACTTGAAAAACCACTTCTTAGCCAACATATAACAAAACGTATGAAGTCATATTTCCATGGTTAATGTGAAAATGGGCCTCCAAGACACCTCGGGCTATACTTGTCTGGCGTCAGGCTCTTTTGGTTTAGTATCGTAACATGCCTAACTGAACTCAGTCATAATTTGACTGCTGCTTGGATCCAAATTACTCTGTGTTTGGGCCAACAACATCAGTGGCTTGCTTTGGAACTCATTTCATTTAAAAATAGAGACTAATAGAGTCTAAGGTTTGTGTGTTTCTTTCACTGCGCAGATGCCTTTTTGTGCACAAGGGCATTTATTTGTGAGTTGAGGGTGTGTGGGGGTGTGTGTATGCACAATAATAAATGCACTGCCTGGAGCTGAGGGGGGAGAAGACTGTGGGTTGAATCTCACTATTATGCGGTCGAGACTGTTAAGTTTACGGGCTGGATCTTACTGAAGGCAGACGGGTTATAAAATCCTCTGCCACTCACCCGACCCCAGGCTGGGCCCCCTTCAACATGCCGGAGCCCCTGACTCTGGCAGGAAAACAACACACTCACAAACTCACACGGACATGAAGGGATGAGGTGAGAAGTGGCGTCTTAGACCACAGCACAGCTCTGCTGGATTCCTATGAGTCAGTAGTGGATTGGCAGAACGTGAGAGAGACACTGCTGCTGTAGTAGCAACATATCGGGCTTGAGCATTAATGGTGTCAAAGCTCATACAGGACAAAAAATGTTTCGAAACCGATTCCTCACTTTTGCTAATTTATTAATTAATGAAACATTTGACTTAATTAATTGGTTTATTTTATTTTATTTTAAGCTTAAGCTTTTTTGAAAACTTTAAGCAATTAAACACTGATGCACTGACAAGTGTGGAATAGTTTGTTGCCTGGAAAAAATGTGTTTATATTCCTAAAATTAAACTATCATAAAAAATATTCTTTTGGTAAAGGTAGCAAAGATATCAGATATCATATTGGCAAGGCATGGATGTTATGAAATTTCAAATAATATCCAACCTTGAGCTTAGTAAGTGAGAATGAGATCATAATAAGCATCTAAAGTCAAAATGCAGCCCTATAAGCCTCTCAGTGGTTGTCTATCCAGGGCTTTTTGATGCATCAGGTGGCTTAAACAGATTCTTATTTTCACGCAGCCATCACTCATGTTTATTTCTGCGCTTTCCTTCCCAGCATGGCCGGTGTGGGATCCCGCAGCCACTGGTGCAGCGTTACTCCGAGGACCTGGAGCAGCCTGTCAAAGACGTGGCCTCCACCATGGACCAACTCCGAGTCAAAGAGCTTCGTAAACAACACCGCATGGCTGTAAGGCAACACCACTGATTTCCCTGGGTGCTTTGTATGCTATGTGCTAATAGAGTGCTAATAGATAATGGCTTAATGAGTCTTTGCCAGAGAGTAACAATGCAGACATGAGAACAGACCAGTTGTCTCACTAATTTTCCTTTTGCTGTCATTGAGGAATGGTACAGAATAAAACACAGCTAATCAGGCATATACTTTTGATAGCTAAGTAGCCTAAAATCAAATGTAGACTTCATAAAGTCTTTTTACCCAATAACTTTGCACAAGTTAGGATAAAAAGGTAAGGAACATAGTTTGCACTTCCAAAGTTTCCTGAAAATGTGAAAACTTACAGGAGCTACTGTAACTAATGTCATTTTATGAATTTGTGTCATTTAGATCCCCTCTGGAGGTTTGACAGAGATGTGCCGAAAGCCACTGCCCTCAGGTAACATCAGCACAGTCTCCGACTGGCTCGTCTCCATCGGCCTGCCCATGTATGCCACGTCGTTGGCAGCAGCCGGAATCGACACGCTGAGTCGCGTGGCCCTGTTGACGGAGAGCAGCGTGTGGGAAGCCGGCGTGAGAGATCAAAGACACGCTCGCCGGCTGGTCAGTGAGGCGCGATTGGTCAGAGTGCACAGCAGAGATGTGCAGTCCTAACCATGTTGGTGGAGTCAGGTTGGATAACAGGTATCAACTCACTGGTCAGTACCGTCTCATTTGAACATGGTCAGTAGGTGGCCAAAGGCAAACTGGCCACAAGACTGAACTACCACGCAGGTGACCACAGCACTACAGTACTTCCTGTCTTGCACGTGTCAAATGACTGATTTTATCTCTATCATTCTGACTTTTCAAATGTTTACGGCACTGAGGAGTTTCTCCCAACAGCCAAGACAAGATATCAGATGCCTTTTTAAAAAAAAAAAAGACTGTAGACTCACGCATTCTGAAGACACCCTCGAAGTCTTAAAGTAAAGACTTGGATCTGCCTTTAAGGAAGATAGCACACTCTTTTGTAGGATGGATTTTTTTAAATACAGAAAGATGGTTTATTTCCTGCATATTTCATTTTTCAAGTGCTTCATTTTCATCTCATGTGGCAAAGCAGCATTATCTGAGGACCTCTCAAGGAAGGAGCTTGGCCCAAGTGATTTCCTTCGCACTCAGTGTCTCATTCCCACTAATAGGTTCATAATGACATTGACAAAATTCGCTCAATGTCTGAGCGAGTCTTCTAATCCACTTAACACAGACAACAAGGAGTAACTGGTGGTTTTGAGATGGCTTATTTTGTATTATGTTTCTGTATTATAGCATAATGCATATCTTAATTTTAAAATGATTAACATGTTAATTTTTTGTTTGCCTTTCCAATGTTACAGCCTTATTTTGAGGCTCGCTCTCAGTCATTTCTAAGCTCAGCTGACATCACCCCTTATATTTCATATTATACTCTCTGTCCTGTTTAAATGCATATCTTGGGTGCACATCCAGCTCCAATATGAATATGACTCACAATTACCACAATCAGCTCTCAAAGCAACAATGCATTTTCTGTGTAGGACATTTAAGTTGCCTTACTATTATAAATGAAGTGTTGACTTTACTATGATTAAGATTGAACTGTCCTAAAGCTGGAAGCCTTTTGTTGTGAATAACAATGAGAAATAATTGAGACAGAGATTTTTGTGCACGCACACACACAAGATCACATACACAGATGCGGACCAGAGAACATGCTTCTGAGGAATTGGGGGGGTGCTTAGCTACAAAACAATAGGAACGACTCAGACATCGGCCAGTGTTGAACATGCCTTCACCCATTTTATGTTCCCTGCATGCTCCATGCAGAGAGTTATGGGTACAGAGAGAGAGGAGGAAAAAACTTTCCAAAGACACAGCTGACATCTGGGCTGTCATACTTACATAATTTATTGGACTACACTTTGGTTAAAACACTGAGAAATATGATTTATGGATGTATAATGGTCTGTTTACATTATATTGTAGGCATAATTAATGGCAGTCTGAAATCCTTTCTTATACAGAGTGCAAAATAATATGCATCATAAGATATACATTCAAACCACCCATCCTTAACCCCACAACTCATCATCACCACATACACAGCTCAAAAGTCAACCAACAAACCATCACAAAACAGAAAAGTGTAAAACAGGTATGTATTTTGTCCATGCATAAATTAAGACATTAAACGCAACATGTAACTCCTCACATTCAGTAGTATGGTCTATGTTAGGAGCCCCTTTTTCTAAAGTATACATCCAATCTTCCAAACTGTCTATAGAACATCTTTTCTGCTCCTCTTGCTTCTACGCTGTCCATTCTTGAAGTGAACACCCCCCCCATCCCAGTCTTCCATCCTCTGAATAGAATCTGTCTGCTGTCAGATGTGTTCCTCCTAGTAAGACTGATCCATCACCGAGATTCTGAAATCTCGCAGATCTTTTCTCCTGGCCCACAGCTTTTCAACTTTATCACACAACCATAAGGCATGGATTAGATGACCTTCCTTGTAACCCGAGTCTAAACAAGTCTGGAGGGAGTCCAGTAGAAGGGATGAGTAATGTTAAACTGAATGAGGCATACCCTTGAATGTTCTTACAAATCTTATCCCACACCTCATCATCCAGTATCAGGTTCAGATCCCTTTCCCATGTCTTTTTAAGACAGATTGAAGCCCTGTTACCCAGATTCTAAATCATAATAGAATACTGCATCATGACCGTTTCCATAGTAGATTAGTACATTATCTAATTGCACCTCAGCTGATGTACTACTTCCAAAAAACATTTAACAGCAAATGGTGAAGCTGCAGTGTCCTGAAAAACTGTGGCCTGGGAGTTCACCAGTCTGAAATTACTGATCAGACATTTCCCAAACATGTTGAGGGTAGAAGGACAGAGCAGTTATATCAGGTGAAAAACTGACCTCCGAGGTCAGCATATACTATGACACTAAATAGTCTGGAAAATCAGGGAAATGAATAGACTGTACGGAGAAACACTGAGTTACATTAGCAACTTTGGGCCAAAAACAAAACTGAAAACAACCAGAAAGTCTTTGTTCTGTCATTTGCACATTCCACATAAAATGGATCGAAAGGATATTCCTTGGTTGTGTTTTGTTTCCTCTTCTTTCTAACAGTCAAGTTCTACTTTTTATAGCCAGAACTCAACTGAAGACTTATTTCATAGATTTCATGTTTAAATTTGAGCAAGTGTTATTGTTAAATTGCTAATTGCTTTTGTTCTTTTTTTAACGGGCACTTGATAGATATTTGATGCCTTTTTTCTCTTCAATCAAAGTGGTGCTCCAGGAAAATGAGGACAGGGGTCATTATTTAGAAAAAAATTGAGTAAAAGACCTGAGAAGTGTTTTGTAAAGAATGAAAATACTGACACTGTAAATGCACTTTAGAGGGTAAAAATTGCTGTTTTCGTCGGTGAAATTGGCTCCATTTTGTTCACAGTTTGTTGTCAGGTATTATAAAGGGTTTCTGTGGGTTATGCTGGTATTTTAATTTAGTGTTGAGTTCCCGTTGCCAAGTTTAATAACAATTCATGAGTTAACCTGCTCCAATTACTTACTTCCAGTTTGTTTTTTCAGTCTTACAAAAATTAATTCTTAATTACATATATGAAATGCTTAGCAGAAGTTGCACATTCTGTATATGTAATTGATATTTAAATAACTTATTTTTTGCTTTTTTTTCAGACTGTAATTAGCTGTACTATATGAATAGCAATACCTTCCTGCATAATGCATATTGCTTTAGCCAGTGAGGAACTACAGTATGTATTGTAAAATATGTGTACAAATTATTTTATTTGGTTTTCATCTACCTAATGATTGTCCATACAGATTTGCTTGTGTATTGAAACAACAAAAGTAATGTCCATAACTATTTGTCATTCTGAAATATATTAAAAACTGTTTCTTGCCATACACTGGCCTTCTGCTTGTTGCAATGCACACACACGCGCATGCACAGTAATGGAAAGATGTGGGCATGGCCTCCTGGTTTCTTTCATCATCGTGGTTAACTGCCCATTAATACCTTTCCTAAATAAATTTAAGAATTAAAAAAGAAAACGTTTCTATATACAACAAAAATAATAACACCAGACTTGATTCGATTAAAACCAGTTTGGAAATCATATTATTTTATTCTTAGCTTCTTTTCTTTTTTCTTTTCTTCTAATATCTAATTGCATCTTATATTAATTTTCCAGGGTGTGGTCAAAATATAAGACAAATAAGGAGAGATATAAGACAATTCTCTTACCTCACTGGAAAGTGTCCAGTAGAGTATTTCTGAAGAACAGCTCCTGCACTTACTGTCAAAAGTTCAGTTGGTAAAGCCCTCTGAAACAAGGGAGCTTCAAAACCGTGTGTTGTTGTGTCTGGCTTGTAAAACCTTGTTTCGATAACTATACACATGTGCTCTGAACCAAGACAGTGAGTTCCTCTGCAGCTTCATTCTTCAGGTCGACTGCCTGCGTGGATCTTGTTGCAGTGCAACTGCTGTCAATGAAAACATGTTGAGGGTTTCTAAACTTATTCATGTCCAGGAGCCCTGTTGGAAAAGGAAAAAAAGAAAAGATTTGCCCTTACATTATTATTTGGTTTGAATATATTGGCCCTGCTCTAATGCACTTAAATTGACTTCTGTTTATTTTAGTTGTTTCATTTTTGTAGCAAGGATGTGAGCTAAGATGGACATTTCTAAAAAAAAACAGTCATCATTTTAATTGACAGATTATTACTGTGCTCCTCTCCGGCACCCAACCTTGTTTGTTTTTTTAGAGACTCTTACACAACCACGGTTTTTCAGGCTCTCCAGTTTTCATTTACAGTCCAAAGATATGCAACGGTGTTTAATTGGTTATCTATTACCCCTACAGACTGGCAAACCTGATGGAGTGATGGATGATGTACATTAAAAAGATATTGTACCACCAGAAATAATTGGATTTAAATCCCAGGGCCAGCTGTTATGATTAGACTAAACTTGATTTACTGCAGTGACCTTACTGACATCCATACTGTAGTCTACTGTGTAATAAACTCTTCTGCTCCATGGCAGATTGGGCTGCCAGGGATATAATCTTATAATGCGTTCAACCTTATTGTGCCGAGTTTGCAGTATGAAGTGTACTGTACTGTACTGTGCTATTTACAATTCATTTACCTGTGGAAAAGCCAAGGCAATGGCCCTCAACACAAGGATCCTGTGCTTCTTTATTGCCTTTTGGTCTTTGAAGCCAAATTGGGTATTTTTTCACAACTGCTGTTGTTCCCTTGACTCCTGTAGCTGTCACCAGTGAGAGTACATCAGGATCTTGGATAGGTAGTTATTCCGCTTAATGTCTGTTTCCACCTCCTAAGTGCAGGTTTAGTCTAATAGTGGGTTCTGCCCCTGGTTCTGTGGTGGAAAGATATATACCTCAGTGTAAAGTCCTTACAGCTTCCCCCCAGGGAAAAAGAATGTTTAACACACACAGAGAGAGAGAATGCATCTCTCTGATGTTTCCATCAAGGATTTGTGTTTTGTCTGTTGGCGTTTTAATGTCATGTGACCTATTGCAAAATTATTCATAAACTATAACATGCCCGTATTGTATTCAGTGCAGATCTGTATTGGTATCGTATCAAATAGTCAAAGTTTTGTTAAAGGATAACGCTTCACGCTTACTGAAATTTAAATTGTGAATTTACAGTCTACAGACTTAGTACTCTTTCCACAGGGCTCCAGTCAGTCTTTGTCCAGGCTTTTACAAATCAAGCTCTTTTCAATGAATGACCGTAGACTAAACGTTCATCTCCCCCTGGACACTGAGCGGCGCTGTTTTATGCGTCGCAAAGCAAAGCAAATCCTTCGGCATGAGGTGGAAGTTTTCTCTCCACGTTTAGTAATCTGACACCCAAAAAGACTCGGGGCAGAAGGATGGACCCTTAACTCTGCTGGAAGGACGGAAGGAAGGAATAGTCATCCGACGAGCGCAAACGAGAGGGACCGAGCGGAGGCGAAACCCTTGTGCTCAATAAACAACCCCGTGGCTGCGGCAGCGGAGGAGAGCTGGGTGCCTGCGCGTCTCCAGAATAACTGGCTATGTGCCGCAAATGATCTCAAGACGACAAGTTTCACTTTCCACAGGCGGATGGGTGACTTTCCACGGCGCTTTGTGAGGAGGAGATGATGAAGAATTTCAGCGGCAGTACCCTTCACAGCAACAACCAGACTCCCAACCACATAAGAGAGCGAAACAACAGAAAGTACAGCTTACTCTCCACGATACCGCTGCGATTTTCCCTGCGAGGTTATGGTTTCTGCATGGCTACGTTGTTCCTCTTCTGCTTCGGCTCCCTGTTTTACCAGCTGAACGGAGGACCCCCTAAAATCCTGCTGGACATCCGACAGTATCTCGGTAAGAACTTTTCGTTTTCCTCTGCTGGATGAGGCGCGTCTTCACAGAGATCCTTCACAATGAAAGTTGCATTGCATTTTTAGTCGTCCCTCCTTGGTGGGACGTGTAACGGGAAATCTATTCCAAATGAAAAAGAGAGAGTTAAAAACACTTGCGCCTCGCCGTCTCCTCGAGTCCACAGCGTCCCATCGACCCCTTTCACCCCAGATGAGTTATCTTAGTGCCCTCACGTCATTCATAATCTTTAAACCATCAAACTGTTCATATGTCTGCGTGTAGCTGCTGTGAACACATTGCTTGCACCTAACGACATTTGCATATGCACACATATATTATTTAAATATTGTCTATATTCCTCCAATACCTATAAGTATTTCCCCAGTTTAAAAAATAAAATAAAATATAATAAAATGAATAAATAAATAAATAAATGAGACCAGAACAAAATAGGAATGGGTGCTTCTTTGAACCGTTTGGATATCAGCTCTGACTTGTCGGTGCATGATGGAAATCTGTTATGGTAACAGGAACTTAGCAACTGTTAAGATTTACACTGTATGTGGAGGGTGACTGACACCTCCGCTTGTACAGCCAGCTGGTGCGCTCCAGCCACACGGTCCAGCCACACGGCGCTCAATTACGCACGACTTGCACTCGCAGAACAGGGCTGTGTTCTAAAGGCTGAATTTATGTTTTTAGACTGTAAATTATGTTAGAGTGTAAGACATGGTCAAGAGGTTTCCATTTTAAAATACGACGTTACACTAAGAAATGCGATGCATTTAGATATGATTATATAATATATATAATAACATAATACATTATCATCACATTCACTGTACTGGGTGATAACATGATGGAAGTGGGTATGACCCATGTGTTAAAAGAATTTCTTTAGGATGAGCCGTATGTTGAGTGAAAAAAGAGTGTGTGTTTGTCTTTATCCACACAGGATCAGATGCAGAGGTGATCTCCTATCAACATGTCTGTCACTGCTACATCTTTGGGGTGCAGCAGCAAAGTGTGTGTTGAAAAGAGGTTGTGTTCCTACCTATTTCTTAAGGAGGGCTTGAGGCCTTTATGACGCGATAAACATCTGGAACAGAATGAGAGTCACTCACCAAGTCAGCCACTAATCCCATGGGTCAGATTGGTTTCCTGTAGCCACACACAGACAGACACACACACACTCAAACACATGCCACAAGCTGTATAGTATTGTCAAAAAACATTTTTGATTTGATTTGGTCCAGTGTTGCAAAACACAAACACAGTTTTTTCACATGATGAGTTTTTGCAGCATGTAAAAAAAAAGTTAAAGCCAGTAAAAAGCCAGTACACATTGATACTTTACTCAGAAATACAACTTGATTGCCTGAGCACTCATATGTTGCACACATTCACTCTGATGAAACTTTGCAGCCTAATGTGATTTAGAAATTGCAGCAGTCGATGCTTGTTCATTTTGTTTTAGAGTAATAGCACAAAGCTAATGCACACACAGTCAGATAGGCTGTAATATCTCTTTCCCTCTCACGGAACAGCACTCTACTTCTGAGAAGTGCTTTATGATCTGAGCGCACGTACACATAAATGTTATCAGCTGAATCTTGGGTATCTTATCATACAGGATGGAACAAATTTGTGAGCCTTTTGTTCAGATAAACCCTACATTTTAAAACACTGACAGACTGAGACTAACATTTTGTTTGTCAGTATCAACATCCACTCAGCCATTAGTGCACCGTGAGGGCAAGGAATTCCTCTGTTAGGAGATGAATGAGTGTCTGGGCCCACCTGCATGACGTGATCTTCACTGCAGCTCAGCACAGGGACCCTGGGGGCTTGAACCTTGTCAAACACTAACTCCTCTATATTTTGTCGACTTCGGGAGTGGGGGGGGTTACTTATGTAACTGTGACACAACTGCAGTGTAGCACCTCTCTGGGATCTGCATGAGTAATCTTCTCCACTCGTTACAAAGCTAAGGCAAGGAGAAATGCTTTGTTTCTGACTGAAAGTAGTGTCACTGTTTAGGCAGTAACATGAAGTTACAAGAAGATAAACTTTATGTTTTGGATAGCCCTCTGATTCTGGAGCCTTTAGTCAAGCAGCAGGGTTGTGATTTAAAAAGAATTAAGCATTGCAGCAGATTCTTAAAAGGCTGAATGCTGTCTGAAAGATTAAAAAGGAAGATAAATAGGCTTCAGATGTTTTCTGCTTGTTGTCCTCCTTCTGAATAAACCTGTGGTCTTGAGTGCTTGAAGGAGAGAATGGAGAAATTTGGGATAAAGGAGGTATGGTGGAGAGTCTTCTTGTGATTTGGTAGCAACATGTCCCATGTTGGTGTTTTGAAAGAAAGTTGGTAGGAAAGTTACTTTTGCAAAAAAACTTCATGTCTGGTTTCTTTGTCACCTTCAGCTCCCCTTGATAACATGCGCACTCTGTCTCTCTCAGTGTTCACTTTCAGTTTTACTGTCTCTGTATGTCAGAGGTTGATGACTGAAAAGGCTTGCCAACAGGAATAAATGAGTAAATTCAGCATTAATAATCCTCCTCTTCATGCATACTGTATGTTTGTGTGATGGGCAGGCTAGCAGCCTCTTATGGGCAACCAGTGATTAGTTGATTTATTTACCTTAAGCTGACTTGTGTTACTTTTGGCTGCACTGTGCCAAGATGAAGGTGAGGATTCCTGGTGGGGCAAGTGAACATGGGTGTATATGTGAAAGAGAATAGTGAGTTGATTTTGTGCAAGTGTGTTTTCAAGCGTGCA
Source organism: Psettodes erumei (assembly GCA_016785225.1). Taxonomy (NCBI): domain Eukaryota; kingdom Metazoa; phylum Chordata; class Actinopteri; order Pleuronectiformes; family Psettodidae; genus Psettodes; species Psettodes erumei. The sequence continues at coordinate 36,365 of JAFBJZ010000635.1, read as the reverse complement.
TGCTTCTCCCGGTCACACACACACGCCGTGCAGGGAACAGACCCTGTTTTGTTAGGGCTGCCGGCGGGTTTGGCGTTTGAGGGTGTCACTCAACGTATAGCTGCAGTAACTAAAACGCCATGCAGAGTCGTAGACCTGGATTCACAGTCTGCCCATAACTCTCTCTCCCGGTCACTTTCTCAGTCTCTCTTTCCCTCCCACACACACATTTCTGATATTCACTCAGATGAACCTCCATTTCAGCCATGTGTCTGTGTTGCTATGGTTCATGTGTGAACGCACAGTCACACCTGACTGTGCAGCAGTGATTCCTTCAGACTTTTGGCTGTACTGGAAGATGTCTGACTGAAACTTTATTAAATTCTTTCTTTTTCTTTTTTTTCTTTTTAGAAAAGTGGACAACTTTCATTGTAGTAGGACCCTCTGGCTGTTTACAAGTCAGAAAAACACCAGTATTGAGCTATAATTGTGCTTAATGACAAATTACCTGTGATTAGTAGTCAGTCAGGAATCTTTTTCTATAGAGGCAACTGCCTGCATTCCTTGTTAAAACATAACATATAACAGAAATATGAGTTTAAATATGAAAGGATTTAGCAAAGTCTCTGAGCCTGAAACAATGAAGCCTGTGTTTGGCTCTATCTCTCTCGCATGCACCATATATCTTTACAGTGATATTTAAAATTCTAGTTGATTCTCAGTGTTGTCATGATCTCAGGGATTTTTAATGCAGTTATTGAAAAAAGAGCATTGCTGTCTTTTGATATTGCACGCCATGTCACATGTAGGTCCTTGGTGCAGAGAGAGTGAAAACAGAGAGAAGGATCTCGAAATTTTTCCTCTGTTCTCTCAAATCTTCCACTTACTCATCTGGATCCTTCAGGATTAGTCAGCACAAGTGGTATGCTAAATTCTCAGACATGTGGATGGATGAAATAGATTTTAAAGGACACATAAACACACATCTTCTTCTGTGTTTGTGTGTGTTGTTACAGTTCCCATTCCCCCAACCATAAATCATAAACGACACAAACGAACTTGGTGCGACCGTCAGTCTCTCGCCAAGCAGCACTCTGCCTCTGAATAGAACTCTGTAACCTGAAAACACTTCCATACATAAATTTAACTTACCAGAAAACTGGCAGGTAAAAGTGTGACTCGCAGACTGCAGGGCGGTGTTGGGGATTACACAGGTATGCATGGACACAGAGGAAGGTTCAGGATCTCTCCCCTCCTCCCTCCAGCATCTGTCTTATTTACAGCGATGCTGGCCAGGAAGTGGGCAAAAGCAAACTTTTTAAGTGAATTAAAATACAGTTTAGCTTGGCTAGCATTGAGTCGTGCTACCAATAAATATTTACATGTATATAAAAGAAGAAGAGAGTGTGAATAGGAACAGAAGTGATGTCGAAGGGGAAAGTGAAAGAAGACCATGAATGAAAGAATTTGCATTTATTAAGCTCAGTGTCGACAATACACAGTCTTTTACCAATGCTGTACATCACACACAGAACCATACTTTGTTCAGTACAAGTGATTAACGCCATATGTTTTGACCTTTGATCCACTAATGGGACCATTATTACAAATATACATGTTGTGCAGACAAGCTTTGTTTCACAAAGACGCAAAACCTTATTTTAAAATTCTAGTTATCACAATAGTTATCATCAATGGAGACTGGAGCTCATTCACTTTCCCAGCAATTTGCTCAACATCTTAAACTAGAGACACTGTACTCAAAAATCTGTTTCACTAACCTCACGTCTGGCCTGCTGCCTGCATTTATGTAAATGTCATTAAAATGCTTTAAAGCATGTTTAGTCACGTATGCTAAACACGTGCACACACACAAACCTGCATACCATAGTGAGGGAATTGACATACAAACTACACGTATGCAGAAGAACTCTGCTAAGTGAGCCAGACATGTAAAGTGTGATTTCAGGAGAAAATCACCGCTCCGCTTACACCAGTACGCCCGCTTCCTGTTAGAGGATATTAAAAACAAGGCCTTTGTTTCATCCAGTCGTGTTTGGTTCTTCAGACTGACAGATTTAGTGGCACGGTGTCTTTGACCAAAGTGACCAAAGATTTAGAGCTTTAAAGTGTCAAATAAAATGGAAATCAGTGCACTGCTGGTCAAGCTGTCACTCGGCATTTTTAAAATAACTTACAAGGATGCCAGGTGTGTACCAATGTGACTCCGGGGGTGAAGCTGGTCATGTGGAAAAATACTTAAACTGTCCTTTTTCCCCCTCACTCCTTCGCATGTTTTTTTATTCTGTTGTGCAAAGTTTGAGCAGAGGTGACAAACCAAAGCACAAACATGCATTTCTATTTAATACTAAAGGCTGCTGCTTCAAGATAAATGTGTACAGGGAGAAGATAGAATAATATTTTTGCATCAGTCCAACACCTCCAACTGACAAAATTCATTAAGAGGCGATGGAAGGGCAGCTTGGCCTACTTCTCCTTTACTCCCTCCACCTACAGTATGTTAGTCAAGTGTCAGGGAAAGAATTACGTCTGACAAACCCCAAAACAACTCCTGACTGGCATCACGTCCGGCCGAAATGCCAAAACAATCAGGCGGCTCGTAATTCCCCCTTGGATGGTAAAACGAGTAGTCCTCCCTGCTGAGCTCAGGCAAGCCATACTCTGTTTATTTACCTGCTTTCCAATGTGCATTATGCCATGTTGATTGGGTTTTGGGGTCAATAAGGGGAAATAGTTTTTCCTTTAATGGAAACCAAAGGAAGAAAGACTCTCAGCACTTTGATTTTAAGTGGAGGATTTAAAAGAAAAGGAAAACCAGAAATCAGATCAATATTTCATGATTGTTAAAAGCACTTGCTTCTGCCTGCAGTAAGTGGCTTTGCATATTTTCTTTTTCATTAGTTGTGATAAATGATGAGCTTTTGCATTCCTTGTTTTCTGGGTTATTACCCTATGAAATAATTTGAAAAATGGCTTCATGTTGACCCTGTGATTACATAATAGAAGCAATTAGCATTACCAATTAGCATCTCCATGCCTGAGAGGCGGCCGTCGCCCCCTCTCCAGAGAGATGGGCAAACAACACAGAGTAATTATCCTCCATTAGTGCCTTTGTTTTCACCACACAAAAAGAAAGCAGATGGAAAAAAAGATACTCATGTGCCAAAGCTGTTAAACTGTGACTGTAGTGAGCCAGGCTATGCTAAAGTAAGTTAACTGGCTATTGCAAATAACCTGCCCTGACAATTTGAAATTGTCTTCTTTTCGCATCATTTTTTTGTTCAGCTATAGCACATAAGATATATCCTGTAAATGAGCAGTAGAGAAGATGGAAGGCAGATTTTTAGAGCCATGTTAGCTGTTTGTCCCTATTTTGTGTCCCTATCAGTGTTTGTGCTAAGCTAAGCTAACCATCATGGTGTCAGTTTTATCTAATTTTCCAGTGGATAGTTGTATGTTCCAAAATGTCAAACTGTTAATGTAACACAAAGACAAGAAAAGAAGTAAGTGTATTTCCTCAAAAGGATGAATTACTCCTTGAAACACTTTTATAGCCCAACTTAAAAGTGAAATATGTTTCGCGCAGCCCAAAGCTTGAGTCTATTCATTTCAGCCTTTTGTACTCCATGAAGTCAAAAATACATTATACACCAACTCAGAAGGGGGCTGTTTTTAGGAACTGTGTGCTGTTTTTAAGGGGTTGCCAACACACTGATCATGGCTGCTTGTGGTGACTTTTATGTCAGTGCCTGTGGTGGTGCGTGAATAGGTGGGTGGCTCAGGGCCCACAGCCAGTGGGTGGTACCTTGGCTAATGCTTGTAAGACGTATATCCCATAATTTAGAAGATCAGTGCCAGGATAAATAGAGGTCCTTTGAGAAAATTAGGTATTTGCTTGCGACATGTAAACTGAATGCCCTATTTTAATCAGCTCCTCTCTGTTTCACGCAGAGGGGCAGGACCTCTAATCTGAATCAAGGTCCTTTCATGTCTGAATTAGAAACAGAATAATTGCAGTCTGCTATGTGAACGCTGTTGATTTTTGGATCAGCTATGCCTTTCCTCATATCTGCGTGCCCTGGTGTTGTTAGCCTATTTGGGAAGTTTCTTTTCATTTATTTTGGCGAGTGCTGAAGCACACCACATTCCTCTGTTTATTGCTGCAGAACACCCAACACGTTGTGTGCTTGTTTCTATTCAACTGGAGGCATATACACTTGTCATCAAACAGCAGGTCTTTGTGGTCACTGAACAATTATTTTCCAATTACATTCAACAACTACATTCTGGCTTGGTCCTCACAGGGCAAACACACAGCCTGAAGCCAAATAATTGGTTGTTATGGGACTTGTTAAGAGGAAACACGTTGCCCAGTGGTCAGTGACATACCTTGTTCAAGAAACTCTGCCTATCTTTGTTCTGAGTGAGTTCACCACAGGTCTGTCTGCTAACCTCATTTCGTGGCAATGAAAAAAAAGTGGTTTAAAATAGCAGCCTTAAATATACAGTGAGGCAGATAGAGCGGCAAAGCCCAGCCCATGTTGTTAAAACCACTACGTGCTGGTTTGGGGAAATGTATTGCTCTGCACTTTAAAGTTTTATATGGCCTCTTTGGGTTCAGCTGGGACGAATGAGAAATCCATTTTTTTTCTGCTGTCTTCTATAAACGGAGGGCATTTGTGAAAGTTATCTTGTGGGAGTCTATCAGAGCTGTGCAGACCAGCTGTAATCAACATTTTTATAATAATGTGGTTGAGGATGTAGAACAGTCTTTTGACTGCACTGTACTGCTCACAAGACGTTTCAATGTGTTGCCAGCAGACAAATGACCATCTAAAACTCTGTATGCATTTGTTGTCATATTTTAGATATAGTCAGTAAAAAAAGCTAAATAACCATGTTGACTGTTCTCTTTTTCTGCTATCTTTAGTCATTAAATACCAACCAGACTCCACAATTTTGATCTAAGGGCTATGTCAGGTGGGGGTTTTTCAAAGTTGTCAGAAGTTTTTTTTAAATGATAACAAAACACAGATCATCATTATCATCATATAATTCTTATTATAGGGCTCTTTTATTTGCTCCACACAGGCCTGTGTGTTCCAGAAGCACTGAGCATAAAAGTTGATAAACCACATGAATTTGTGTGGTTTTGCTTCCGCTAATTTGTGTTCAAGTGCGTGCATGTATACACAGTAAGATGCCTTTGAAAAAAGATCCCATTTGGTCCCCGATGAAACAGAATGGGGCTTAGATTAAGGAAAGACCATTACATAGTGATAAAACAATGTTTCCATTAAGTCAGGAATGCTGGTAGACTGGGAAACACACACACACACAAACACTCACATTCATGCTTTCAGCTGCTGCTCAGCTCACATTGTTCCATTGATAATACGCTACTGTTGGAAGAAGTGGCTTTTTATATTCCCTTTTTACTTTGCTGAACTGAAACGTTTTCCTCTGTTTAGTCTCAAAGGTCCTCCCTATTTCCCACTCCAACTTTAGGTGCTTTACAAGAAACACTCTTCACATGGACTAGAGAGAATGCATTTGTTTCTGTTTAGACACAGATAGTTTTTACAGGGCTGCACCAAATATCTGAAGGCCAAGCTAAATAGAGAGGAGAGAGAGAAAGATGTCTATGACCCCTCCCAGCTCCCATCCAAACACAGTCTTATGTAATTTCTGCCTGTCACTCAGAAAGTCATAACTCTGTAAGTTAGACAGCCTGAAGTAGACTGGTGCACTTGAAAATGATCACCAAAGGCTCCGACACCCTTTGGGGGAGATGCAACTGATTTAAAGTTATTATTATAACTTTAGTGCTTGCTGGCAGTAGAGACAGCTCGATATTTCAATGTAGACATTGTTGAATGTGAATCTGCAAAAAGTGTGTCTAGTCTGCTGCCAATATTCCATAATGTGACCCAAAGTCTCAGCTTTAAAGAGACTTTATAGTCAGATGTGATATAAATTATTTTCTTTCTATGTATTTATTTATACAAATGTTAGGACCAGGAACTTATATTTTATTGCTATAGTATCTTGCACAGTGTTCCACATCACAAAATGCATTCTAGCTTGATGTTGATATCAGTAGTGACTCTTTCTGTCCCTCTGTCCCTGCTTGCAGCAGGTGAAATACTACAGCAAGTTTTCCTTAGAGAATAAAAGTGTTTCATTGCTCCAGAGCTTCTTGGCTGAGCTGAGACAGATTAATGTATTGATGGCAAAAGGACGGGGCGGACGCTCTGAGGACAGTCTGAACACTTTTGAAATGTTCAGATGGAATGTGGTCGTCCCCTGTGGAAAGCAAACCTCACCTTGGGCAAATCTCGCACCTCTGCTTCAAAATGTGCTCTCCTCTGAAAACCCACCTTTGTCTCCCACCACTCCTCTCTCTCTCTTTCTTTCCCAGTCTTCCCTCTTTTTTGGTACACTTACACCCTTTTTCTTTCAACACCCACCTCTTATACGAAGACAGGAGTGCAAACTGTGACTGACAGTACATCATACCCGCCAAGAAAAGTGAGGGTTAGTGCTAAAATCCACACGCTGCCATCACCTGTCACACATATGGACTCTGCAATATCTAGATCTCTCTTTCTTCATGTTTACCCACCAAACAACAGTTGCCTCAGCTGCTGAAGCCACAGCCGAGGCGCACTGTAGTGGCAAGCTGCAACTATAACCCTGTACAAATGTTCTGGTCTGCAGGAGAAACCACATTTTCCAGATGTTTTGAGGAGACATCTTGAGTGAAAGCAACGCTGTCCAAAGTTAACAAAGACTTTATCCAAAGTCACACAAACACACAGCTTCCAAGAAACTGTTCTTTTTCCTCTCCGGTCAAGACTGAGGTTAAGTCCTTATTCTCAGCAGGGGACTGGTTCAGCAGAGAAGTCAACGGGTGTGGTTAGTGGTGTTAATTACATGGTGGTTGTGTATTTTCAAAAGTGAGAATGATGAGCTGAAATTTAAATGTTTCTCTTCCGGTTACTTTGCAACCAACCAGATTCAGGAATGCAACCTTCCACACTAAACTACTATTTCTTCAGACCTTAACACGAGGTCAAAGGTCACGTAAGGACCTTGGATAAACTTAGCTTGAGGTTAAATGGGTAACTCTATACTTTAGCGCTATTTCTTACACACACAATGTTGCTACGTCCCTTGAAAAGCCATCAGTTGTCTGGCCTGGTTCACTGGCCCAGATCCTGGTTGTGTAGTGTTTCCACTGGTCTGGCCCAGAACAGCCATTCTGCTGCACCAGTCTAGTTTGGACTGGACTTAATTTAGTGCCAGTTGGACCAGCCTGTCCTGTGAATCCATCCATTCACTCTGCAGCAAGCAGTTCTAATACTTTACCACAAATTCTCACCCTGAGGATTACCATACTCTCTTCCACTATTTATCCAGTCTCCCTTTTCTCTCTCCTTGTCTTTCTCTTTCTTTTTCCATTTCCATCTGGGTCCTTTGCTACTTTCTCTCTCTCTATCTCTCTCTAAGTCCTCATGCCATGTATCTCTCCTCTCACCACTCTTTATTCTTCTTCTCCTCTCCTCCTGTAGTCCTCTTCTGGAAGGCTGGGCAAGAAACTTACCATGTAAATTCTTTCCTGGACAGCAAACAAATTCGGGCGAACAGATGCAGGCTCTGTGTTGTCCTCTGCATTGCCGTGGACTTTGTATGACACAAACACACACACACACGCACACACATAGTGTAAACACACACACAAATGTTGCCACTGGGTGTGTTGGCTGTGTGGAACTGCCAGCTGGAACGCTTGCATCTCTAATCACTACATGCAGTTCCATTACATACTCAACCGCATGATTTCAAAACCACTGTCTCTCTGAGCTCTCCTGTGTCTTCTCCACCCATTCACATGCCCGTTCATGTGTACACACTGCTGTTTATGCATTCTTCATCCGTGATTGTGCGAGTTCACAGACTGTAAACAAGTGTCCACGATTTCACATCCTTATATCTGTGTGTAGGTGCTGATGTGTTTGTAGAGCTGCTGCATTGGTATGAAAAGTATGTGTACTGATTGCTGTCCATGTCTGCTTTTTCATCATGTGAGAGAGAGAGGTGAAAAAAGAAACTTTTATATCTGCTGATGAAAGTTGCTTTAGGGAACACATAATTGAAAAGATTATAAGGAACAGAGGGAGATATCAAAGGATTCAAAATACAGTAAAGGAAGAGATAAGAGTTGTTGTAATATTGATGTCACAGCCTTTGGGATTATCAGAAAACATTACTATTACCTTCCATTGGCTAGCTGTATGTCTTCTTTTTGTTGCCCTTTTGAACCTCTTTCTGCTGTTTATAATCTAAAAAACAAAGTTTTTTCTGACCACAAAACTATAAACGTCATCATCCATCTTCCTTATTTAAGTGTCTCTGAGCCTCTCTCTGTGACTCCAAAGATTAGCCTGACAGATTTTTTCTCTCCTTCTCGTGTTTTTCATAACAGGTTGTCCTGCTTTGCGGCTCTGGGCATTTAGCTCTGTGTCGTCTTGCCTATAATAAGCTGTTCTGTTCTAATGAGGTGTTCCTGAAGGGCTGAAGCGAACCGCTGACCACCAGCTAGCGTAGCCTACCCCACATTGTTAAATTAAAGAGGAGTCTGAGCTTCAAGTCCACGCTTAGAAGACAGCAGCCCAGTGCACTTTAGTGAGTAGTAAACATGTAAAACATTCAGAAGAAAACAATGGATTTTGTTTGTTTCTGGTGTTATGATGCACCATATTGGAGTTATATGTCTGATGTTTCATGTTAATGCAGTCAAACATAGGAATCCAGAAACTAAGAATGTCCCAGTGAACTGCAATGACCAGAATTCATGGCACAGATATAGCATCATGCAGACATGATAATGAGAAGATGAGCTACTGTTGTTTTTACATATCGAAATATTTCCTTTCTACCCTGAGTTGAAGGTAGACCACCTTCAGAGAGTAAAGATCCTTTACACTACAGCATTACAGCACTGAAGCATTTCATTGCTATAAGTGAGGGTAGAGCTACTTTTTCCAATTTATCTATATTTTTTTATTTAACAATATATTGTGTCTGAAGAAAAGGATTTTGTAAGAAAAATCCCTAAACTGGCACAGGCTATAGACTTCCAAACCTGGGCTGAGCACTGACATCGTCTTCCATTAATGCACGGGCGCACATCACTCAGTCACATTTGAGTCAGTAACATATGTTGAGATAGACTGTGGTGTGGAAGTTGCTGCCTGTCTATTTATAAGAGTAAAGGATCGCTGTGGGTTGGTCTAAATAAAGGGGTGGAAGGACCAGCACAAAGTGGGCTCATGTGGGATACTCTTCCCTCAAAACAATTCCCAGCTTTTCCCGGCTCCGTTGCTCCGCGGAGATGGTAAGCCACACTGCTCAAACTGTGCTTTCAGGGAGTTTTTAGGAAAACAGGTGGAAATGTAGAAAGATGTCCAGATGTCCTTCACATTGTGGCTTCCTTTATCTCTCTACTCTCTTTTTATCTCTGTCCCTGCTTTTTTCTGTAATCCCTCTGACAATGTCATCTCCCAGGCTAGAGTCTTAGCAAGTGGGACAGATTTCTGCTTGTTTATTTAAAGGCAGAGCTAAACTCATTTGCCCACAGAAAATTTGAAACATGACACATGACACATTGATTACAGGCCAGCGCAGACTGTCTGAGTCTGTGAACTGTGACCGGCAGCGTATGGACAGAAATGACCGTGAGAGACCACAAATACAGTTGGACCAAAGTATGAGCCGTGCTGCTGTGTGGTTTAGTGCTGACGTCTCCAGAATCTCAGTAACATGTTGAGGTTGAGTTTTAACTTGGATCCAGTCCTTACTAAACCAATAACTTTTAAACTGGGTGTGGATGCAGTGTTTTATTCTGGCATTTGCTCTTGCAAGTTCTCTCCAGATTTGACAGTTTTTTTTAACACCTTGTATTGAAAAAAGGTGTAAAAACTATATTAATGCACATCAGTCACAAACCATGAATGAATGAGTGCCTGCTATTCAGAAGCCAGACTGCCTGACCGCGATTCATCATAGCTGACCTCAAATGACAATGAGCTGACCATCAGATGGTGCTTGCGAATGAAAGCTACTTATTTTGTGCCACAGCTCTGTCTGTGAGCTAGTGTTTGGCCGGAATCTGAAGCCATGCCCATGTTTCCAAGAGGCCAAGTCAGGGGTGAGAGAGTTTCCCTCACCTTAACGCCACGCAGCTCAACCGACACGCATTAGCATGAGTCAACAGCGTCGGGGTGTGGATGCCGTGTTTGTTTGCCTCTGCCTTGCGTGCGTGTGCACAATAGCTATATGTGTGTGTGAGAGCGAGGTCGACAGAGTGTGTGTCGCGGGCTCAGCGGGGCGCCTATTTAGGGGGTGAGTGCAGCACAGGGTTTTAGTGTGCTGCCTCCATCCAAGATGTGATACGCTATGTAACCCTGCCCTGGCACAGCAAGAGAGAAGATTTAGCACCTTCAACCCTCCCAAATGCCTTCCCTTTGCCCCTGATGACAGAAACAGAGAAAAAATACACTTGGCGCTTGGCTGGTACAGTAAGGAAACCCACTCTATGAAGAAAATTAGCTTCATAATGACCCATAATAGGTGTATATTTCTTTATTGCTTCTCCACTAAAGCCTGTGGTTTGGGCATTGTTGCCAGAGAAAAGAAAAAAATTCCCAAATGTAGTCGTGCTGAGACGCTTACTGTATGTGTGAAGACCTGTTTCACGTTGTCAGTTATGTTTCATACCATTTCACGTTTTATTTTGAAATATACCATCTGTTCACATACTCCAGTTTTTCTGTCGGTCTTTGTTCAGTTTCGTGCCAATTGTTGGAAAGTGATGTCTGAACTTTTATCTTGGACTTACTGTCCTAAAAGTCCCAATTTAACTACATATACTACTTTTCTTCCTCAAGTCACTTCAGATCTTACATTACAACTAAGTCTAACAGTAAGGGTGTTCCAATTCCACTTATTTGTAATACCCTATGGTCAGCAGTACACGTAGACAATGGTTTTGCTTTTGAAATCTTATTCATGATGAGAGTGGATTGATTTATGCCCCGATTAGCACTGCAGTACATAGCCTGTTTCAAAGGTTTCATCTAAAAATACTTCTTTGCTGTTCTTGGACGTGTGAGCTGCCATCTGTTGTTTATTTCTCGGTTTTTGCTCTTTGCTCTCTTTTTGGCCACTTTGGTCCAGTCTGATGCCAAACACCTGTCACTGCATTATCACCACACTGTTCAAACATTGTCACTCCTTTTACACTGTTCACTTCATATCAGTAAAACATTTTTATTTCCATGTAAAAAATTGCTTCTGTCAGGATGCTTTGTAGTGGCAGTGCATGCATTGTTTTTGACAATGTAAGCATTAAGTGTGATACCTCATGTGTTCTTCAGAAAGTTTGTTAAAGGTTCATTGTGTAGTATGTGTCATCAGGCCGTGAGGTTGCAGATTGCAACCAACTGAATACCCCTACCTTTCCAAGCATGAGGGTAAACCTAGTATTTGGTATTTTGTTCTTTCTGGGTTACTGTAGAAGCATGATGGGCTACGTGGAAGTGGAAGAAATGTAGAAACGTGGAAATGTAGATATTATGTATCTATTTATCTACATAAATGTAGAGTTATGTAGATAGTGGGTAGAGATTAGTTATAAAAACACAATAATTCTTGGTTTCAGGTGATTGCACACTAACAAAAACTAATCCTCCCTAAATCCTACACACTGGTCCTTTAAAGTTCTCCCCTTCTTCACCGAGGCAGATCACGATCATGAGCATGTGCTCAGCACATGGCAAATGCACTTCATTTGGCACCTGATGAGGTTAGGGAAAAAGGGAGGTAGGGAAGTGTGTGTATGGAGTTTCAGGAGCCGCTATGGTGATGTCATGGGGTACAAGGTGGTCTGCTGCAGACGCGCATCTCGTGGCTTCTGTAAAATGTTCCTGCACACTCACATGCACACTCACATGCACACACACACACACACACAGTATTCTTTTCCTCACATGCCATCGAACACACAGAATTCCAAACCTTTCTCACCTTCCATTTCCTTGTTTTTTTTTTTCCATCACTCACATATACACTCCATGGAACCAAATGTGCACACATCACACACATCACACACACACACACACACACACACACACACACATATCCTGAAAGAACTGAGCACAAAACAAGGGAGTGGCAGCATCCCGGTTCAGCAGCGGTTTAACCTGGCACTGACCAGAGCTGCAGTCCAAGATGGAGCCTGACAGCAGTTTCCGTTAATGAGTATTTATGTAAGAGATGATTCAGGCATGGAGGCCCAGGCTCTGCCACCATCCACTGTAATTAGTGAGAGGTTTGGGGTTTCGTGGATTCTACTTATACATGTGAAAGTGCACACATGCACAAAGATGCATGTCACACACATGATGTGTGCAAGTAATAGTGGAAGCATTTTGTACATGGACCAAATTTCATTTTGAATTATCGAGACTACAGAACCACACGCACACAAAAATGCAAAAGCACAAGCGCTGTGGTATGGAAAACAGTTGAAGGTGGAGAGGGAGAGTCATGGTTTGGAAGAGTTTAATTCCTCCAAACTGCTAATTAGGTAAGACAAATATTACCCAAATATAATTATAATGATGATGTATTTGTCGAATTTAGTTAGCAATTACCTCATTAAAATAAATCAACTATTGAACGTTTGTGGAAAACTCACTGGCAATTTGGGACGATGTATCATTGACTACTGTTGGCTGTAGTCCTGGTCTGATTTCCTGTCAGCAGTGAGTAGGAGCATTTTCTTTCTAACTCTGGCACCTGCCTCTATTGACTGTTTCTCTCAGTTTATGGTGAATGTGTCCATTTATGAAATATCCATCGCTGCAGTTTTTGCACTGTTGCATATCTATTTTTGCTATCACAGAAGCTGAATTTAACTTTATTTAAACAACTAGCATTTACTACTTCCACACAGAATAGGGACTTGCTATAAGTTTCCAAGTTATGTTTTTATTATTGGTTCTGGCTCAAAATAATTTACTTTCTGATTTCTTATTCTTTGTATGCCCCATTGAATCGGTGTATGGGTTATTTTGATAGCTAGAGGGAAAATTTGACTTTTGCATAGGAGTAAAAGTGTGTAAGTTATTTAGGATTTTAAAATTGTGAAGCATCTTTTATTGCATGTACAATGATAGATATCACAGCAATCCATTGTTTGCTCATATTGATTGATTTTGATTTTTTTTTATTTTTGATTTTTTATAGAGAGTCAGTGATACAGCATGAACTTATTGTCTTGCAGTAATATATCTGATGTCTGGAATGGATCATCTCTGTGCTGAAATCACACCTCTTTGTGTCAAATAGAGCGGTGTAACAGTCCTATAAAGGTGTATTGTCGGGGGCCCATGAGAAAAGTAGCACACTCCAGTGGACCACAGTCACACATTGTGTGGGGCGTTCGCATTTCCCCCTCTGTGGAAATATTTTATGACATGGCCTCGGATTTGACAAGGCTATCCAAAAAGCTATTACAACTACCTAACTTTTTTTTAAGACTGTAAAGTCTCATTCCATTCTATCATTTCACCGTGGATCGCTCCCCTGTCTACCTCTGTCCTTTATCATTTCGCTTTCACAAATCTTTATTTCTCTTCCTGTCTCTTTTTCGGTCTCTCTCTCTCTCTCTCCGTCAGTCCTTCTCTCTTTCTTCCTCTTCTCTTCTGTCCCTCACTCCAGTGTGAGACGTAGCACCACACAGGCTCTCTTTATGCAGTCTGTTTGTTCTGCAGCGCCATCCCCGCCGTGCTTGCTGGCGAGCAAAGTCTGATGAGGACTGCTGCTGCTGCAGGGAAAGAGAGAGATATGATGTTAGATTTGAGATTTGAGGCGTCATAATCGATAGCTCCTCTGTGTCTGTTTCATGTACACGTGGTGGACAGGTACACACATGGACAAGGCACACTGTTACAATTAAGATCCTGCCATTGCTCAATAACAATACAGAGAGGAATGCATGTGTCTCCTGCCATCACCCGCAGACAAGAGTCTTTCTCACAGATGGATGAGTCCCTGAGCCAACACATCCTTTCAGGAAGCAATAAGATTCCATCACACACCATGGCCACTATACTCCTTAAACATCATTGTATGTCATGAGTTAGTCCCTAATTAGAACTACATGTGCACATTAGATATCATATAGTTAATAGTTTATTTATTGTTTATTTACCATTGTGTGCTTTGGTGCATGTACTCTGCTATATACAGATGGCTACTTTGTGTGTGTGTGTGTGTGTGTGTTTGTATGTGTCTGTGCTTCCTGGTGGAATCATTATGTTTCTCTCTGTTGAAGGGATTTCAGGACATTGAGGAAGCTGTAGCTGCCAGATAGTGCAATTCATCTTCTTCTGCTGACCTCCACAGAGGACTCACAAACAGATTTGATAACAATTTGTTCCCGTTTCCCCTCTCGCTGTCTCTCACCCTTCCCCTCTCTGTGTCGTCACGCCCCTTCCACCGCCACCCCCCATCTCCCCTGACTTTATTTCCTTTCATTTCCTCACTGTGCTGTACACCACAGCAGCTGCTTTTCCTGAATCTGATTCTTGTGTCACATGACAAACCCAGAGGAATCCTGGTTCTCTATAGGAATTCCTCAGCTCTTTCTTATCCCTCCTTCATATCGTGTTTTTTTCTTTGTCTTCCCTCTGTTGCCCCCATTTTGCTTCTTTCCGCTTTTCCATCCAGAACTTTGTCCACACCCCCACAGGCTCCCACAGAGCACAGGGCAGCAGGTGATTTACATTGCACACCACAGAAGCTCTGCATGTGTGCATGGCCATTTGACTGTCGGCATATATGATGTTTTTGATTTCTTGTAAGGTCAATTTTTAAAACAACACAAAAAGACAAAGGAGACAATTGATTTAGGGAATAGTTTGACATTGCAGGAAATACTTTTTTTGCTTTTTGGCCTGGCATTAAATGAAAAGATTGAAATCAATCTCACATGTAAATGCTAAATATGAAGGTACTGCTTACCTCAGCCTGAAATTCCCTCTACCAGCATGACCTAAAGATTTGGACAAAGCCAGGTTAGCCGTTTACCCCTGTTTAAGGTCTGTACTGTAGCCTGACTCCACACTCATGTGAATGGTATTGATCCACTTGTCTAACCCTTGACAAGAACATCAAGCGTATTTCCCATAATGTGAATTATTCCCGCAAGTTCTTATTCACTGGTCTGTAGCCTCATTCAGGCTCCTCACATTGTTTTTATGACAATGTGTTTGATATGTGTCTTGTCTGTGGGGTTAAATCTTGCTGCTCTGTGCAGCAGAGATTGAGCAAAGTACAGGTCCTTCAGATTTCTAAGTGGCTACATGCATATTCAAGCATGAAACCTAAAGCAAGCAGATAGCTGACACTCAATGTGAAATCACACACAGTTGGGGAAACTCTGCAGGTTTAAGACTCGAGAACCTTTTTTTTGCATTCATGTGGAACATATAAAGCAAAAGTTTCTTGGCATGCTACAGCAGGAGTTTCTCACCGTTAGTGAGACTGCTTTTTTTCTTGTCTGTTCATGGTGGAAGAGGAAAAAGGACCAGTCCTGGCCAACATTATGACAGGCCAGCAAAAACTCAAAATAGATGTTAAGATTTGGTTTGCCCACTATGTCTAACAATATCTGGTTTGATGATGATTGTGCAGTTGCTCATGGGTACGCACCCAGCTTTTCAAGTTTATCTATAGCATTTGAGACTCAGCAGAATCACCACCAAATCCTAAGTCAAGGGTGGTGAATGTTTAGTTTCCACAACAGCCTCTTGTCTGTTTCCAGACAACACTGTCATTCTTTTTTTGTCTTTCCAGTTCCCATTGTCTTATCTTGCTAATGGTTACCAGCTAGATCTCAACACACACTGGATGTTTTTGGGAAATGTTTTGCTACTGATGAAAAAGGTTGAAAGTTCACATAAAGTTCACGTGATATTTCACAAGAAAGGCACTTGCTGGTGTGCACTGAGTGCTGTGTGCACCATGAGGATAAGAAGTGCGATCAAATGGGAAACACTAGGAACAGGCCTTCAGAGGACTAAGTCAGCATCTGTTGCAAAAAAAGATTAACTTTTTCAAAAACTGAATTAGTTTGTAGTAGATTTTAGTATTGTAAACAAACAATTAAAACAGAGTGTTTTTCCAGATTTCATTCAGACAGAACCTTCTGTCCCCACTGCATTCAAGCTAACATGGTGGTAACAAGTATTACAGTAAAAGCGCCTTCTCAGGAGGCTGTGAATGTAAACATATTTTTTTAATGCTAACTGCTGTAATATATCTTTATTTCAGATGCCCAGACCGAACTCTGTTGTAATTAATACATTAACTGTCTGGTCTGAAGCAAAAAAAGACACAACAATGTATATTTATGGACTGAAAACATCTTGCTGGTGCTGACTGTGCAACATCTCACAACAGGACAACCCTACTTTATTTACTCTCTAATACCATGAATTCTCTCTCCATTTCCAGTTGTATATGGCACAGATTTCACCAGTGGTGTTTGAGTGTAGCTGCCAGTTCCACATCTGGCATATTTTTTAGCTGGTGCAAAGCAACAGAGGTTGAGTAGCATCCGATTGTTAATTTTTAATGGGTTTGTTGCAGACATTTAGCTGCTGCTGCTGCTGTCGTTGCTGTTGCCATACATGGATCTACCATCATTTATGTGTCTAAATATTCAAAATTAACATGGATTTTGGCCCATTTTGGCTCAAAACATGTTTTGTGCCTTCCTTTGTTGCTCCATCTTGCTGCTGGCAAGATAATTGCAGTTTTATTTAAAACACAGCGTATGTTCCCCCTCTATGGAAATACCATAATACCATACTTTGAATAATTGTTATATAGAAATATATATTTAGGAGGCTTCTTTCCTTTCCTGTTGTTAGCATTATTAGCTATTTTGTGTGTGAGAAATTCCCCTATGCCTGTCCTAATGGATATTGTTGTTCTTCATTCAACTTTCTTTATCAGTCTGAAATTAAGACTTAAAAGGACCCCTCCATTTGACTTGGGTGTGTGGGAAAAATCTGTGGTCAGTCAAAAGGGCCACCAGCAGGCTCTTTATCCATAAGGACAGGCTAGTGAGACAGCTGGTGTTGTGCCAACGTGTCCACAAGCAGAGACGAGGTATGTACCAAGTGCACAAGTGCTCTAAAGCGGAAGTGCAGAATTGCTGACAGAGTATGCAGTTTCCCCCCCAAAAAACCCTGACCGCATCACATCCTGTGGTTGATTTTGTCACATCATTGCAGCAATATTGATATGGTTGAACACAACATATAATATTAAAGGAAGAGCAGTGTTCAGTGCATCACTTCCTAACCAGTTGATGAGCAATTACTTCCACTGCTTTGACTGGGCGGCACCAGGCATCTATTAGGGTTTCTGCTGTTTGCCCAATTTTCTACATCATGGCTCATTTCTTCATTTCAAAGCTACCTGATTTCCAGAGCCAGTGAGTGCTCAAAGACTATGTGACAGCTTGCTGGATAGAGCAGGGTCACACAAGTTCAAGATTCACAGCTGTTTTTGTGTGCAAATCATTGCATAGAAAAAGGTGAAGTCACTGTGGCCCAAAGAGAAATGCTCAATAAACTTTACTTTCTAAATTCAATTAATACGCTGCAAGACTGCCTGTAGCATGTACCTGGAGAGCAGCCTCTGCTCTGCGCTGTGAAACTTAAGTCAGAGAATGATCTAAGCACTTTTTCCCACTTAAAACTTTACATTGAGTAATCCTGAAGCAGCATGGCCTTGGGGCTTGAAGTAGGTAATGTACTGCCGCTCCTCGTGTGGTTGCATTGCAAGCTCGAACTGCCTCGCTTGATTTTATCCACTTTGCTCATCTTCACTCAGTGTCATTGACGTCTTCTCCTCTTCAAGTTTTGATACCCCAAATGACTCAGCTGGATTCCTGTATATTGATTTACTTTGTCCAGTGTGAAATCTACTGATGGTACTTTGAAAGTGACTGAGTTATATTTTTCAACATCAATTTTGAAATGTACTGTTGTTAAATACATTACCGATCAATCGTCAGTTATGAATGTCCACCATGGATACTTTGTCAGCTACAGCACCAGTTTAGCCCTTGACAAGTTTGAAAACATTTCCCCATAAATGAAAGGAGTGACTCCTGTTTCCTCTGTTCTTCAAAGAAGCCCTGGAAATGATTAAGCTTTTCTTTTGTCCCACATGTCTTTTAATTTTGGCTTTCTGGGCATTTGGCTGTGCAGCCATTACTGTCAGCACTGCTTTGCTGGGTCATCAGTTTAGTGGTACCACCCTGTTGTAGAGTATACATGGTGGCAACCGCTGGTGTCCACAAATGGCATGCTGACAGTCACCCTCAAGTCTCCCTGTACATCTGTATGCATGTGTGTATGTTCTTACAGCCCTGCTGCTGAATTTCTGTAACTCAAATTTTAGGGGGCAATACGTCCACTAATTAGTCTCCCTACCATGTTTCAGTCTTTGGGCACCTGCAATAATATAGCAGAGGCACAGCTGTTATATTTATATCACAGCTGTTATATTTATTTATGTCTAACCATTGTTGATTCTCGAGTGACTCAGGGGTGATTTGGAGCAGGGCGTAGTGGGTGGAGACCCCAACCCTTTGCTTAACTCCCTTCTGTAATTAGGTGTATGGGTCGAGCTACGGGCCTTGATCAAGGGCCACTCCTACACTCCAAATCAAAGGGTTGGGTGACCGCACATACGCGCACACACACATTTTGCAAACACACAGAAAAGTATGTATGTAACCCATGCAGGCTGACTTTGTTTGCATATGCTCTCCATTATGGCTCAAATGTTTAGTAAGGACTTTAACCATAGACATGTGTCAAAGTTTAACTGGGTGTTTTTTACACAGCTGAGTCAAGCTGGAGTTATGTCATTTTCGACTGTGGTGCGCATGAGATATCTCTTTGTGTATCTACTCAAACTCTTCCACACACTTCCTTCCTCTCTTCATGTTTCATTAAAAAAAACCTGTGCTCTGTATACCTATACCACTCTCAGTGGGGACTCGAAGCAGGCACAAACCTTTTACACTCTCCTTTTCGTCTGTGGTGTATGCAGAAACTACAGCAGGATGTGGTTAAGGATGAGAAAGTTTAGTCTTCACGGGCTGAGAAACCTGTAATCTGCTTTCACATACTTGTAGAACATTCCAGGGCAACAGCACTGTAACCCTCCATCCTCCCATTGAGCTGTGTCCCACAGCGAAGCGAAGGCCCCTTAACTTCGCGCTCCTGTCCTCCTGTCCGTCCCCTCAGCAGCAACCATTCCTGTGTGGTTTTCCGATCCAACCTCGGCCTATTCTGGGATGTGATCTTTCGTAAGTTTTACTTTTCTAGGTCGCCAATTTCACAAAGCAAATGAAATGTCTCGATGCTCTAAATACATGTTTATGAAATTGCCGAACTTACTGTAGCATTCCTGAAGCAGGCCAACACCAAGGGTAGAATTCCAGAGGCAGGAATTATTCTGGGCTGGCTTGGTCAAAGCCTGCTGGCTTATTCCTTTGCAGATGTAGATATCTCTGCATTTGTCAGGAAATAATCCTAACCCTTTTTTAAGATATTGATAGCATGCATTACCCGCCAACTTAATGTCTTGTCTTGTCTTGTATTTATAGTATATTTACAGAGTTCTTGTCAAAAATACACATTTGTACCCTTACCCTTTGCAGTATTACTTTTTGTAAGCTGTGTCCTTTTCTATTCCTGCTTCAGACTTTTGAATCCCTTTGCAGACCAGAAATTGTTTTCAGTAACTTAAACAGGTCCGTTGTCTCAATCTGATCACTGACATCTGTTTAATTAGTCAGAAAAACAATAATACTTTTCAGTGTTTGTATTCAGTATTAAGAATGGCAAGGAATGGTGATAGAGAAAAGGCCATGAGAATAACAAGTGTGGATGATGCTGACATAGCTGTACAGGTTGTCGGCTAATGAGGTGACTAATTGATATAGGGGGTCATTTGATTTATGGGCAGCAGCTGGCCTTGTTTTCTGTGTGCACATATGCATTTGTGTATGGTTGTGTGTTGTGTAATGCAAATGAGGGGTTCATAGTTAGTATCCATAAGAATGTTTTGTAATGTTGTGGTGTGATTTTTAGAGTTTGTTTACTTAAAACTTTTGGGTAAAAAATTGTGTTTTTTCCCCTCAGTCTTCTCAGTAATTAGTTCCTTTTGGATTCAGCTTCACACAGTTTCACATTTTATTCTTACATATAAATCAAACTGCTTAATATCTCACTTTCAACTTGTATTACTTGCATGTGTTGTTCAGAAAGTCATAAAAAGTGTTAATTTATGGAGATCCCTTGCTGTGCACACCATAAGCTTTTTGGTTATTTTTTTTCTTAATTCAGTAAAGACAGATCTGTTGTGGTTGTGGATGTGACAGCCATTTACAAAATGGTGTCATAAATACTGGTCTACTGATTTATGCTGTTCATGTTGTAATATTGATTAGATAATTGTACTTAGGACTGGTTATGCAATTGTTTTTAGCCAGAGACCATTTCATAGATCTTGTGACACAGTAATCCAATTAGCCATTTAGCTACATGCCCATGCATACCCACAGTCCAGTTAGTTTCTCCGTCAATCACTCACTGACACACCTGCACACACAGTATATATGGCAAACTTGAGGATGTTTTCAAAGGTACCACTGACCTCCCTTTAATTTCTGAATTCTTACGTAAATGGCCTCTTTGCTCTCGTCAACCTATTTCTCCATGTCACCATTCATGACCCATGCATTTTACTGTAGAGGTCACAGACAGATGGGTGACAAAACAACAAAAACATCAACAAGTTGGGTTGGGTTAAATGAGTTAAATATAGCTGTGGTTAGTCTTGTGTTTTTGTATGGACAGACGAAGGATTTTTAGGATGCAGAATGAAGTCGTAGTCGCAGCCGCAAAGTGCAGTAAGAATTTAAGTGGGTTGTGGCCTGTTCAGTGTAGTTTTGGAATTCAGATATTTCTTAATCGAGCCAAAGAGTTCCATGAAAGCCTCATCCTCCTCACTAACTTCTAGCAGGGGATTAGTGGACAATGGGGTCGATGAGTACAGTGCACTTTACAGTGGCTGTTTAAGTTCATTTCCCTCTCTCTGTGGGTGGTGGGGGTGGAGGGCAGCTCTCATCTTTCACGAGCCCTGTGCCCTGGAAAAAAAAAATTAGTTCCAATCCTCTATCCAAAGCACTAATGAGAAGCACACACGGGGAGGTGGGGAGGAGTTGGAGGTCCGAGGGGGCAAGGGTGGTTGCCCATGATGAATGACAAAGGAAGGAACAGAGATGTCTGCCTCTCTGCATCCTCGGCCTGCTGTGACCTCAAATGCCTCGGAGCAGAGCTGCAAACACATGCCTCTCTCAGCATTCCTCAGGAAAACTGTGTAAAGTCATGAAAGAGAGACAAAGACAGATGCTAAGAGAGAGAGAGTGTCTGAAAGACTCCTGAGGTTGGGCATGGTGCAGCTGTGTCAGTATTTATACATCCAGCACCTGATGGATTAATGAGCCACAACATGCACAGGAGGCCAAGCAGGTTCTCTACAGTGTGTGTGTGTGTGTGTGTGTGTGTGTGTGATACTGTAACAGAGCCAGACCCAGGCAGATTGGATCTCAGTGCAAGACTAATTACTCAAAGTTTACACGTGACTATCTGCAGTATAAACAGTACTTACAAAGTCATACAATACACTTCCTGCAAAAGCATATAATAATATCTATAAGTGTGTGTGGCATGTTGGAAAGTTTGGCTGGTTATAAATTAGTGTGTGTATGTGAGTGTCCATGCATCATACATCGCTATTCTCATCGGTGCGCTGGATCACATTTCAGAGACACAAGGAGAGACTGTTCTCTTATGTAATGTATCTCCCTTTATAGCTTCATGACACCCTACGCTCTCCAATTTGTCTTTCTGTTTCTCTTTCTTGCCCGGGCATACCACCTGAATGTTGTAAATGTGACGGGAAGTGATGCGTCTCTGTGTGTCAGCCAAAGAAAAGGCCACTGTCTGAAACCCAGGTCTGGATTTGGAGAATGGTCTGAAAGGCGGGCACAGACCCTCAGTGTGGGTCAGTCTTGAATGAACTCCATTATTTCCACATAAAAAGCTTCACATATATCGTATAAATAGGCTACAACTCTCCCACACTTAATGGAGAAGAGCTGTGCTGTTCTCTTTGGGTGGCTATGGCAGATGAAGGTGGGTGAGGGGGTGCTTGTTGGGTTGAGGTCTAGGTTTTGAAGTGAACTGCCACCTGTTGTTTCATGTAGTTTCTCACACTGTAGGGTGAGGTGGTGGTGGTGGTTCATGGAGGTTGTAGGAGCATATTCTAGCCATTTCATAATCTTGACCCATATGTTTCTTTTACAGGTGAATCCACATATCTGGATGACCACGGACCCCCTGCTCCAAGAGTAAGTATTTCCCTCCATCTCTCAATGGCGTTAGCCATGTCTCCTTGTTTGTCCTGGTTTTCCCTTTTTGTCCTAACCTCTCTCTGTCTCTGGTGTGCTGCTATGTGTTTTTTTTTTTCAAACCATTCCAGTCCAGTCAGGATAAGGGTTACGTCTGTGTGAAGGAGTGTGCATGCAAACACGCTTCTTGCTACAGTGCTACAGTAATGCTCTGAACACAGTCTCTCTCTCTCGCTCTCTCTCTCTTTCTTGCATACACACACACACACACAAACAGACAGCACTGACACAAGGGCCTTGTATTCATCCAGCTGCATGTCTGCATGACTATCTCTCCTTCGCTCTCCCTCTTTCTCTCCCTGCCAACTCCTTTCTTTCACCGTCTGCCCCGTGTTCATTGTACAGTTCCTTAATCAATCACAGCCTCATTTTCACCTCATTCCATGCTTATTCAATACACACCCCATCATTTTTACTCTTTTTTTAATTTACTTTTTTTCATATTGGTCATCGTTTAGTTTGGTTTCAGGTTTGTTTGTGGCTAACAGGAGCATCTGTTTGGATTCTGCTGGGTCACATGTGGGCTTTGTTTGAGAGTTATGTGTTTACTTTGAAAAGCCTGTTCTGGCCACTAAGTCAAACCAGGCAACCACAGCGCTTGTTTCGAACAGATAACAATGAAGTGTTATTTATATGAAACAGACTGCTGAGACAATGTTGGAATTTGATAGCACTTTTATTTTTCAGAGGAAATCGTTTTATTTTATTTTTTTTTAATTTTTTTTATTTTATCTTTTATTTTTCTACGTACAACAGGGTAATGTTGCCAGTTTAATGTAAGCTACTCATTCTACTAAACTGTATTCTGTAGGTTGGATACCAAGCTACTTTTAATATTATAGTGGTTTGTAAAATTTAATAGAAATGAAGTCAGATAAATCTGAATTGTTTTCCATTCCCCACTGAAGATAAAGTTGAGAGTGTAGCAGCTTTACTGCATCCTGAGGCATTGATTGAGAATATTTACATTATTAGCTAAACACAGAAGCTCTGGAATTATTTCTGACGCAGAAAAGTGTGATTTTAATGGAGTGGAAAAGTCTCCAAGGAGTTGAAAATGATATCAGAGTGGTACAGTGTGTCAGGCATTAAAAGAGTTGCTCATAATAAATGTGTGCAATGTGTGAAGTGTGACTTTTTTGCCCTAGGTTTTGTCTTTTAGCTCACATACCTTATAGGTTGTCCCACCCTGTTCAGTGTATTCCAGGTGTAGACACACAACTTCTACGTCATCGTAAGCAAAATTAATGCTCTTTTTAAACTAAATACTGTCCAAAAACACTTGTTGTGAAGATCACGTAAAGATATTGGGCAGTCAAGGACTTTGAATGATATCGCATTGCATTGACAGCATTCTACTGTCTCACCAAGGGTTGGTTGTATTATTGCATGTATGCAAAGAAGGCTGAGGTTTTGCTAAATGTAGGGAGAGGCTATAAACTTAAAACCCGGAACTTAAAGGTCAACGTAAATAAGAGTTGATGGAAAAACCACACAGCTCTCAGAGTAAAGCTATGTAAGTCTTTATGTGTATGGAAGCATGAGAAGAATGTCTACATTTTTACACATGAAAATGTGTTTCTAAATATTATTTTATAGAGGACATTCTTCAGCATGGTTTTCCTGTATATCTGAATTGCCCTAAACCCAAAACAGGAAAGTTCATAGCCACCACAGAGTTATTCTGTCTAGTCTGGCATTAGATATTTTCTGATGTGAACTAATGTTTTCCATACTTAATGAAAACAGAAGACAAAACCAAAGACGGTTGCACTCTGATACATTCTAATGCACAAACTAACGGCAATAAAATCATGACAGATGATTGTTTATTCAACAGAAGCATGTGGATCTCCATTTGTCATGCATAAATTCCTTTTTAGATGTCAACAAGCGTAAAACATTAGTGGTAGTACTAAGGAAGTTTAGTCAGTTTCCCATTTTCCTCTCAGCCACTGAAAATAAATTAATCTTAATTCACAAATACATAACTTGGATGGAAAATCCACCGTAATAGCTACTTAGAACAGAGAGACCCCCCCCCTTCTGCAGGTGTGAGTGGAGATGAATGAATATTTAATTGATAACAGGAAAAGCTGAGAATCTCCACTGTGCTCTGACTGAAGGTCTTCTCTCAGTGCAGCTATGAGTAGTTGACAGTTGAGAACAATGATTCCGAAACAGGGCTTAACTAAAAACAACAGTGCACTATTTCCCAAGCAGAGTGCAGGTTTGTGGTGTTGCACTGGCGTGGGTTTCCAGGAACTGCAGCGGGAAGATGGATGAGTGTGTGTGTGTGGTGGTCCTGATATGTGGCAAACCAGGCCATGTTCTCAAACCTGCTGTTAGTTGATTGACAGTGGCGGTTTGCAGAATTCAGTTCGTTCTCTGTGGAGATGGGTGGTCAGGTCCTGAGACAGAGATGATAATTTGTGTATGTTTCTGATGTCACATCTGAAAACGTCTCAAAACACCATGAGGCCTTGGGAATATTTGGTGTGAGTGTATGGGCAAGGTACATTATGGGAGAGGATGTGGAAGAGAGAAGTTGTGAGGGAGGAAAGGCGAAGGTCTGCTCTTCCCTGCTTGATATTGACCTGCCCGGCTTAGAGCTGTAAATACCACAACAACATGCAGCATGGGAGTAGGAGAAAACAGCACTGTTATGTAATATTTTTTTCGAACAGGGATTGATGATTGAGAGAATCCCTTACAGGCAGACACCGTGAACATTTGCCACAGCGTGCATCAGAAACCCAAGCTCTGCTTAGTGGGAACAACAATAGCACAAAGTGAAAGGTTGCCCTTTCAGCGCTGTCAGTGCCGAGAGGAGCTTTGGACTTTTGATGGCATTGCTAATGTTTTCTTGTGTTATACGACACCAGGCTGTTACAGGTCTGACACAGTCATTTTTCATCATATCAGTGGGGAAGGGTGTCCTGCAGAACACTGCATGTATTTCATCCGCCTCATTATTGTGATAAGCTGAGAAGTCTGTAGTTATTTGGCAAACACTGAAGAATGTTGGACTGCTGTCCAAGAGAACCATCTCCTATCAGCTTGAAATCTTTTGCCAAAACTATGTAAAACTGCAACAGCCACAAACATCTATAACCTTAATTTGAGCTGTCAGAATGCAAAAGAATAAAACGTATATAAGATAGCATAGCATGCTGAAGCATGCCTGTCAACAAAACTTGTATAAGCTTGTATAAGGACATATTTCACCTGTGAATTGTTTTTCAAGTACACCCTCCTACCACCTGGGGCAAGTGTTCCCACGCATCTTTTTTGTCACCAGGTCAAACCAGTCCAATCTTCAATGATGCAAGTAAAACACATGATTATGACAACAGGAATGGGGAATGAGTGAAAATGTAGACATTGATGACCTGTCATCATTCTTCCCTGCCGTTTGTCTTCCAAGTAGTTTGTCCTCTTCCATTCTGTCTCTTTCCTCCTCCTTCACTCTCCAGCTGGTTGTGACTTTCTCTGTCTTTTATTCCGGCAAACATCCAAAGAGGCTTGGGCTGTTTTAGCTGAGGTTGTTCTTGGGTGGGACTGCTGCTTTTGGAGCAGACAGGACAAAATCAGCCAGTGTGTGTGTGTGGCTACACTGAGCTCTCTGCTGTGGAAACAGCGACTAGCGAAAGCGCGCTGAGATTAACTAAAGTAAATTCATGTCACTGTGGAGAGAGAGAAACATGTGAAGGTTCAGATTCATCCTGTGAAAGTCAATGAGCCAGTAAGTCACTCAGACACCTGTAAAACCATCCAAATTGTTGGTAAACAAGCCACCCCACAAGCCAGTGAACGAGTTAATTCATTCAGTCAGACTTGCCTCCAAACTACACTGTCTCTCAGATATCCAGAAGCCCCCCTGAGAAAAGTACAATCACCATTCCAGACTGGGAACATTTACAAAAATTTATCACAGCCTACTTTTTTCCCCCCATCTGATTTACAGGAAGGCTGTATTTGAAGAGAAGAGGGAAAAGGTTTTCAAGGGAACAGTGGAAGCAATCTCTGTTTCTTTGTTTTTTAGATAGAGCTCTATTATTTTTTTAAGAGAAATGTTCCAGATGTCTTTGAAGTGACCTGTTTCTCTCTCTCCAATTCTTCCTTTAATTCCTTTAACTGTCTCTCATTTTCTGTCACTCTTGCTTTCACTGGTGTATTCTCTTGGATAGCTTTCATTCTTAAGGGGCCACTTGTGTAAACCTAGTGGGCCCTAGGGGATAATTGCCAAATTAGTGCATTCTTACTGCCCTTGTGCCTCAAATGTGTTCTCATGCTGAATACCCACATCAGCCCCAACTTCTGCAGTCACAAATCTGTTTTTATGCACTCACATCCACTTCATTTCAGGGTCTGAATCAAGGCTGAGCTACTTGTTTAATTGGCGAGCCATGAGGTGTGAGTGCATGCTGTAACGTGTGTGTGGTGCGATGAGACACTAAAAGGTTGCTTTCCGATCACTTTGCAGAGAAGTCAGCAAAGTATCTGACTCATGGAGTTGAGCAGAGGAATGAGGGAATGAGCAGAGAAGATGAATGCATGCATACCTTTTTGTGTGTGTGTGCGCGCGCATGTGCGTGTTTGTTTCGTAGCTGATAGGGAATATGAAGCAAGGTCAATTGAGTCTAGCCCTAGGGAGTGTAGATGTGAGAAAGAGAGGTCAAACGTTAAAGGAAAAAAGAGGCAACAGCATTTGATGAATTTCTTCAGTTTTTTCCCCGTTTCTCCTTTGTATCCCTTTTCTCACTTTATTTTTTTACCACCAGATTTGGAGTTTGAAGCAGCAGTGGTGCTCAAAAACTTGTTCTTTAACATACACATTCATAAAATTTGCATTAAACATCTTATTGTACCTATTATACATAGTTAAAAACACCAATGGATCACCGGTTTAATTCATTTCCACTCCATTTTTCTTTCTTCATTTTGTCATCTGTATGTGTTTGTGTGTGTGTGTGTGTGTGTGTGTGTGTTTTGTTTTTTTAGGTGCTTCCGTTCCCAAGCCAAGTGGTTTATAACCGTGTGGGGAAGTGCGGCAGCCGGACAGTGGTCATCTTATTGAGGTTACTGGCTGAGAAACACCAGTTCAACCTGGTCTCCTCTGACATCCACAACAAAACACGCCTCACAAAACATGAACAGGTAAGGCTAACAAGATGATTGTGCACTGCCTGATTAGCAATCAGAGGAAAACCTAAAATAAAAAAATACATTCTTATACTGTCCTTGGAAAAGCAGTCTTAACAAAGTTTCTGGAGAGGCTCTGGAGATTTTGAATATATCATACTACGGGAACATGAAAATGTAGTTCAAAATATGTTAATTAAAAAAGTAAACGTTAAACCTATTCTTTATTGTTTGGGACCCTGTGGGACTTATAAAGCCAAGGTTTTATGCATTCTCTATATAAATACAATAAAATTCAGCCAGGTCTAAATCACCTGACTATCATTAAAATGCTTAGATTCAAAGCAGCTGACGGGTCAAATCCTTAGAGAATCAAATGGTGTTCCAACTGAGGGTTCTGGGTTTGTATTGTGCACTTAACTATGTGGTACAGTGAAAGCAACAGTACCAGGCGTCCATTCTGTATTTGTGTTTCATTCCATGTGAAAAAAGGCTTAAGGATGGGAAATCTCTTTTTATGATTTTCTGGAATATCCAAGGACATGAGTGTTGGCTTTATATAGGGAAAACTACACTTGTTCAAAAACTGCAGCCTTTTGAGACACTAAAAAGTGCTGGCATGTGTCAGTGGGAATGCAATTGCAAATGCTAATTTGCACAAAGCATAGTCATAATGTTTCTCTCATGATTCTTTCCTCTAAATCCTGAGATATTTCATCTGTAATAAATATAATATAATATTTTTAGATTAAACAAATAAAAATGCAGTTCAACGATTTTCCAACAGCATTAGCCTGTGCTGGCTCCCTCTGTGTAGCTACCGCGGGGCTACCTGGTTGATCCTGCCAGTAGCATATGCTTGTCTCAAAGATTAAGCCATTCAATCAGTTAGGATTCATCAACCACTTTGAGGTTTGAAGCAAACATGACTTCAGTTCCATTTTTGGCAGGACAGCTGACTAAATGACTTGGGTTCAGGCCCCTGTGAGAACAACTAGCATCTGTACTGAAACAATCCAGTGGTGGATGAGTATTCAAACCTCTTACTTTCATAAAAGTACAAGCACCACACTAAAAATATTATGTTTCAAGTAAATGTAGTTGCCTATGTTAGAGGTTCAGAAGTAAAAAAACTTGCAAAATGCACACAAATATTAAAAGTAAGTGATTATATTTTGCAATGGCCTCTTATTATATTTTTGTATGGTAAAGTATAGTTTTTCCAATTAATGTATTGTGTTTTTGTCTTTTATTAAATGTGCAAATGTTTGTTTAACTGTCAAATGTAAATCCTTTGATTTATATTACTGATAAATCTAAACAGATGCAGAATTTTAATGTACTAGTTTTATGCCTGGTATTGGTCTCTAAAATATAAATACCAAATTTACCTCTGAGATTCAGTTAAATACACATACAAGATCAAAATTAGCTCTCTTCGAGATGGAGGACTGTCTTCACCCCTACCAGAGCCCTCGTGGAAACCTTTTCTAATCCTATAAACTCTGCA
Source organism: Psettodes erumei (assembly GCA_016785225.1). NCBI lineage: Eukaryota > Metazoa > Chordata > Actinopteri > Pleuronectiformes > Psettodidae > Psettodes > Psettodes erumei. The sequence goes on along the minus strand of JAFBJZ010000635.1, from coordinate 7,074 downwards.
ATATCCATACTGAGTTCTCCACTACACGATGGCTCTATCAATCAGGTTTATACCCCTGTGATAAAAAGCTCTCTCGAAATTTGGCGTCAGTTCAAGAAACACTTTCATTTCAACAGTACATGCAGCCATATGCCCTTGACATACAACAACCTTTTTCCTCCCTTGCAGATTGATGCAGCATTTCAAATGTGGAGTAACAATGACTTGGTTTTTAGGCAATCTACACATAGCACTTCTCAAGTCTCTTTTGAAGTTCTTGAACAGGACCATAATATACTTAAAGGCACACTTCTTTATATACCTTCAGGTCTGCAGCCTCACCTTAGAACCCTGTTTGTTTCCAATTCCACCTGTAAAGAGCATGCTTGACACCATATTTGACTGGGATCCAACAGCAAAAGGAAATGTTTCTTTTCCAAAATATTAGTTTGCATTCCCTGAAAAACCTAAATCTGCCTGGGAACAGGACCTAACCACCAAGCTCACTGAAGAGTTGTGGAAACAGTCCTTCCAGTGCATCCTCACCACCTTCCTTTGTCTTAGACATTGACTTATTAACTAAAAGTCTGGCATTGTTTACAATTAATGAAGAGAAACTTCTATCCCAGTGTTTATACTACTTGCCTAATACATGTAGGAGAAGCGTATAAATGTCTCATGTGTTTGAAAAATCTATAAATGATATAAAAAAGTAAAAATTGAAAACATTCAACTATATTATCTGTACCTCCAAACTGTGTTTAAACACAGATGTTTCCTGATAGTCGTAGAGGAAAGGAGAATTTCTCAGCTGAGATCAATGATTTCCTGTAGAAGTGAATGCAGAAATATTTTGATTCCTCAGAACCTCAGACCAGGCTAGGCTTCTTCATATACAGTTATGTCATTGACATTTCCCATTAATTCGTTACTCCTCTGGATGAGACAGCGATTAACAGTAAATGTTCTGTGTGGGAGCACTGTAGTGATGACTCACATCCTCACATGACACTACATGACAGCAGCCTTTCAGAATAAGCCACTGCTAACCATTTTTGAATGGCCAGCAGATGCTAAATATGTAGAACCATTACTGACCGATTTAATGTAAATGTTGAAAGTCAATATTGAAACAGCTACTTGTTTACCCATTCATCAAACCCTGAAATGCTGGCTGCACACACAGTGGCAGAACACCATCAGACTCATTAATTCTCTTAATGTAAAACATCTTTCTGACTGGTCTCTAGCAATGCTCCTAAGAAAGAGGGTGTGCATTCCAGTGTACAAGGTTGACCTATTTGAGTGTGTGTTTATTTGCATGTGAAGTTTTGTGTGTGTTGACTTATGCAGATTCAGATGCACGTTGCCTAAGTTTAGAGATGCTGGTCCCATCAGTTGTGGTTCTGGCTCACGAGTGAAGTTTTTTGGACCATCTTCATGTTGGCTCTCCCAGTAGTCTGCTAATGGGTTTGCTCAGGGTTGATACCTCCTTCGCTGTTTGCCAAAAAAATGAAGGTGTCTTATGCGTTTGGAACTTTGCAGAGCTTTTGTAGATTTGAGGCATATAGCATAGTGACCCATCTGTCCCTCTCAGTACCAGGGAAACCGGCTTAGTGGTTTAAGACATTTCCTGGAAAGAAACAGAAAAATATGGCTTCCTTAAACTTTCAGAAACAAAAAAGCAGCAATCTTGTCCTCTTACTGGAGCAAAAATATTAACTAGCAGACAGATGCTCTATAGCCATGCAACACTTTGCCACAGATACACACCAAGTGTCTGTCCCTAGCACAAGCAAAGACTATAAATAATTATTCCTTAGTAGAATTGCAACAACTGCATTCAAAGGAACAGTTTGCTTCTGGTCACTTACTGAAGATTGGAAGAAGTTCATATTTGGTTGGAAAAGGCAACTGAAACTTTATTGCTTTTATTGATATTGGCAATATTAATTATGGTGTACAGCTTTCACTTCCTATGTATAAACGTTTTTTTCTGCAGAGGAAATTATATATTGGAAGTTGTTGTGAGATGTGGAATTATCTTATTGGAGCTGCTTTGTACAGTCTGACCTACATATTTATCTCTAATATAGGTGTTAATTGTATTGTATGCTCATGTTCACTTTTGAATGTGAGATATAGTGGCAAATTGATTTGAGTTGAATGCAGGGCAACCGTCAGAAATTTCTGTGGTTCTGGCTCTTCCTCCGTTTCCCTTGATGAACCCTTTGAGGATGCCAATGGGGTTCAGGAAGGAGAGGGGGTCGGGGTCAGGGGGGTGGCAGGTATGCCTGGAATCTCAGACTGTCCTCCACTTTCCCCCTCTCTCCCTGCAGCTCTCCTTGGTAAATGAGAGGGGTGTCTGGCCAGACAGACTGGAGGGGTGGGTCAAAAGCACACACACACACACACACACACACACATACACTGAAACTCACCAAATGTGCCATATGTGTTTAGGGTCTGCACATCAACATAGATGTGTGGGGAGGGGATGTCAGTGGTTAGCTCTGGGCTAAATGGTCTGAACTGATGGTCAAGGGGGTGCAGTTAGCTCAAAATTAACTTGTTTTTAATGCAAAGTCGAATTCGATTAATAGAGAACAGATAGTGCCAAATTGAGGAGGAACCCAGAGTGGTTAAATAAATTCTTCAGCACTTCTCAAAGTTTGAAAATTTATACATTATCGCAAGCGCCATCCACGGAAAATGCAAGCAGAGTGAGTGGAAATGTACTGAGTTCATTGAGAAGAGGGTGGTTGTGAAGCCCAAATCTAACTGGGGCCTCTGATTAAATGCCCTGTGTACATAAACAAGCATCTACTGTTGCTGTCCAAATAGTCTTGCTGTAACTAAACAGATGCCTATACGTAGTTTATAAGAGCAGCACTTTCAAACTGTTCCTCAGCTGACCAATGCCCTTTGCTGGAGAGATCTCAATATAAAGAGTGTTTCGGTCTCTAAAGACGGGGCATGTAACTGTGCATTTTCTAGTTGGTGTGCTCTTCTGCCCTCACAGCTTTGGAGAGGTTTCTTAATTTTGTTCATTTTCAGTGCATAAATCTTAAAGATGCTTTATAAAGGTATTGTGAACCTAATTCTTCCCTACATACTCTACAGCTGTGTTATTGATATACACACAGGCTCCACTCTTGCTACAGCCAAGCTTTAATGTTAAGGTAGAAACTGATAAATACTAAACACAAGGAACTTCTGCAGTCACTGGTTTCTCTTCTTTCTAGAAAATAAAAGACACTCAGCATTGAATATACAGAAAATGGAGTGGGCATAGTATTATTATTTTGCTGAAGGTCTCTCACTGTTTTCCTATTCATCCCACTGTCCTGCATCAAGCCAGATGTTTCTAGTCCACAGGTCCCCAATCTCCCGCCTCCACCTTCTACCAATGTTATCAATGATTACAGCATTAATTGAATATTGTTTAGTATGAAGCATTGTGCAGAAGAATTTTATTATGTGGTGGATTGGGAGGCTCTGACCACCAATGACAGCATCCACTTCTATTTATAGTAATTTGGACTTAGAGCTTTTACAGAATGATGTGTCCCGATCACAGCTGCTGCTGAGGCTTTCTCTTATTTCCATCTCTCCACCTGTGTGAATACTTTTTCATTGAATTCCCCATGTGCAGTGTGTAGTTGTTGTTCATTGCTTGCCTATTCAAATCTACACAAAAACCAACCATGTACAAGATTGCCTTCTGTTTAGCACACGAGGTATTGTTTGTCAATGCCAGTGAGGGTTCATGTGATTGTCCGTGTAGTGGCAATGCTTTCGTGTAAGTCTTGGTGCCCGTAGTGTGGAGCTTTGGATGCTTGGGAATAGGATGAAACAAACTACAGCATTGCATATTCTTACTGGCAGAAGAAAAGAAGCAGCTGGCAACAACATGAGTCATGGCAGTAGCAGTTGCATGTGGCTGACTACACCCTTCCCAGACCAGAAGTGGAGTTAGCTAGGACAATGACCACAATAGAGCAGAATAACTCATTCTAAATTGGAAAGATAAAAAGGATATCTAAACATAATAAATGATTCCAACAATATATAAAAGAACCTGGGGAAAACTTGGTTTACTATTTTGATGAATTTATTGATTAGTTCCTTGACAATTACAATTACGATGTCTGACCCTTCCAGCACTCGGGCTCTACCCTGGAATTCTGAATCTGTATATTCTGGCAGAAACTCTTTGGTATTTTAAATTAAGTCTGCTTTTTAAGTTGTCCCAAGATTTGCCAGAGATTCTGATTGCTATATATATATATATATATATATATATATATATAAAAAACACATAAATTTCCCAAACCATTAAGCATAAGTTCATACATTGCAAATTGTCAAACAAACTAACTAATAGTTACAGTATATGATAATTAATGTCAATATACTACCTCAAAAAGCTCTTATACCATAACATTGACTTATATGTATCAACAAGTTTGTGACTAGCTAGCTATGACTCTTGGTAATTATTCAGTGGGGTTTTATTATTATAAAATTAGACATACTGTATTGTATACTGCACTGGTGCAGAAACTTGCATAATGTATAACTGGAATAGTAACTAATTGTCATTGCATATATCGTGTTTTTTTCTGGATACTAGTGAAAGTACTAGTAGTAGTTTCAGAGGAAAAAGAAACTTGGGAGAACAGCTTTAGAAATACTGGCTTGCCTGTGTATGACACAAACTAGCTATGATGATTAATATTGTCACATGAGCAAAACAGTGATATTACTGTATGAATATACAATGTATAGCCAAAGTACATTTTATCCATGTGTACATGCTCACATTCAACCACTTTGGATCAACTGTATATTCATGTTTCCATTTGACAATACCTGAAAATGCTCTGTCTTTTCTCTCTGTATTTGGTTTATTAGGTAACCTTGATTATTATAAGGCACACACAGGTTCTGTTTAAAGTCGTGCTGTTAGGATTTGGTTCTGGCACCTTCCTGTCACCTGGGATTTTGGCTGCTGTGTTTTTTGTTCTGCCTCTCTGTGTGCCTGGTATGTATGTGAGTATGTAGGATATTTGTGTGGATTATGTGTGGGTGTGTTGCAGATTTCCAGGCATGACAAGATCCATTTGATCACCTGTTGCTCATTACCAATCTTCCTGGCGTCTTTAAAGACTGGTCCTGCCTTCCACTCGTCACCAGTAATCCCCTGTGGTAACTGCCCCAATGACATTTGTTTGTTCCTATTTCACACAACTCAGTGTATTCTTCTGCTCTGCCTCTGTTTAGACCTGCCTCTGTACTCTGCAGATCACCTTGCACTGCTGTGCCTGGACCAGCCGTACACCAGTTATCGACACTGCCTACACTCTTCTTTTCACTGCTAGTCTCTGCCTCATCAGCACATCACTGCCAAGACCTGCCATTACCATCCTGTCGCCTCCACTGGAAAATTCATTCTCTGGACTCAACATTGGAAAAAGTCATACAGCCATCCAAGTTGAACTTTGTTTCTGTCTTTTCACCTGGCCTCTGCTGAATTGACACAATTACCCACAACACTAGTATTCCTATGGTCATTTTTTGAGGTGTTAATAAAAAACACATATCTCAATGTTCTTCCTTGCTCGAAGGATTCTGAGTTTCCCACTGGCGGTTAGTCTCAATGATGAGAACCTGTTTTACAAGCTCTTGTTGTTTTGTTTTTTTTAGTTTATGTATTTAGCCCTCATCCTGATTGATTTTCAGTTTACTACGATGAGTTAACTCACTTTTTTTAAATTTTGTGACTCTCAAATTGTAGACTGCAATAAAACCCTTGATATCTTGTCCACCTGTGTTGTGTTTTGTCTGCCATTATTTGAGTATGTTTCTAATTGCACGCTGCAAAGTTTAACACTTGCATATCATGTTCTATTAATGTACTGAACAACAATTTGATTTGATGTCTTTAAGCATTAGCAGTTAGGATATGCTCTGCACTCATATCTGACAATTACCCATGTTTGTGGCAGATAATGTGTTTTACATGCATTAATTGTGTATGTTGTTTTTTTCAGGTGGACCTTATGAAGAACATCAGTAATATCCCTCAGCCATTCCTCTATACACGGCATGTTCACTTCCTTAATTTTACCAGGTACAGTAAATACATGAACTCTTTATATTTATTTCACTCCATATACTCAGATGAGCAGCAGGTGTTAACATTTGTCAATGTCTTTCTTCTGTCAGGTTCAGGATAGAGCAGCCTGTCTATATCAACATAATCCGGGATCCCATCAACCGGTTCCTCTCAAACTATTTCTTCCGTCGCTTCGGTGACTGGAGGGGCGAGCAGAACCACCTTATCCGTACTCCAGGGATGAAAGATGATGAGAGATACCTAGTGAGACCTTTTTGACTTTTGAAGAAACAATACATATTTACAGAAGTATAAATTTAATTTGATGAAGAATACTGTTTTATGAACACTCCATAACATAACTTTACTCTATCATGAAAATGGAAAGAAACGCCATACTATACCATGTCGAAAAAATGCGAAAAATTTCTAAATTTAATATGGGCCAAAAACACATTAAGACAGCAAAGAACACTATATTATGAAAACTCCATAACATAATATTTGTTAAAGATGTAAGAAAAGGTCATATTTTAGCATGTCAGAAAAATTAAAAAATGACATGCTATACTATGTCGAAAAAAGGTGAAAAATGTCAAAATTTTAAATTGGCCAAACATGCATCAAAACATCAAGAAATACTGTTTTATTAACACTGCATACCATAATAAGTGTTAAAAAATGCCAAAAAAGTCATATTTTAGCATGTCAGAAAAATGAAAAAAAATGGCATACTATACTATGTCGAAAAAAGGTGAAAAATGTCAAAATTTTAAATTGGCCAAACATGCATCAAAACATCAAGAAATACTGTTTTATTAACACTGCATACCATAATAAGTGTTAAAAATGCCAAAAAAAGTCATATTTTAGCATGTCAGAAAAATGAAAAAAAATATCGAAAAAAGGTGAAAAATGTCAAAATTTTAAATTGGAAAAAAATGCATCAAAACATCAAGCAATACTGTTTTATT